>CM039667.1:8040000-8742500 GCA_022405105.1 Aristolochia contorta | reverse complement strand
CTCTATTTTCCCTTGAAATAGTTTTTGTTCGAGGTTTTTCTATACTCCTTACTATAGCATCTTTATAAATTTTACTTCACATTTCATTACAATAGTTTCGTCCAAAATTTTCTAATATATTCCCTTACTATAGCCTTTTTCAAGATGTTTCTTCAAATTCCATCACTATACCCTTCAAATAGCTTCATACCCTTCAAATAGCTTATAAGTTTGACATTTTCATATTCCCTTGTGATTGCCTTCTTTCGAAATTTTTCTATATATAGGTTCCCTTTGAAATTTTCTTCGTATTCTCTGCCTTCAACAAAATTTTTCTACATATTACCTTACTATCCTTCATTTGAAACTTTTCTTAATATTCATTAACAACATACTTTGGAACATTTTTTTCATACTCCATTATTGTAACCCTTGTTCAAACTATTCTTCATAATACCTTACACCTTTAGTCAAAAATTTTCTTCGAATTCCTCTTTTCATACTATTTGTTCAAATTTTTCTTCATATTCTCTTACTATTGCTTTTGTACAAAATTTTCTTCATATTCCCTTACTATGACCTCTCAAAAAATTTCCTCATGTTCCCACACTGCAGCCATCTTTTGGAAATGTTTCTTCATATTCTCTCGCAATAGCCTTTTTCTAAAAGTTTTCTTCATGTTCGCATAATGTAGTTTTTATTTGAATATTTTCTTCATTTTCCCTTACTATTGCCTTCTTTAAAAAAAATCCTTTTATTCTATTACTATAGTCTTCGTTCTAAGTCTTTCTCCATGTTCCTTACTCTAGTTTTTATTCAAAATGTTTCTTCATGTTTGCTTGCAACTACTTTTGAAATTTTTTTTGCACATTCCTTTACTATTACGTCTTTTCTTCTTTTTTCTCATACTATGGCTACTTTGGAAATGTTTCTTCATATTCCTTTTTAATATCTTTCTCTAGAATTTTCTTCATATTCCCTTACTACAATATTGATTTGAAATGTTTCTTTAGATTGTCTTTCTGTAGCCTCCAATGAAAATTTCTCTTCATGTTTCCCTCCTACACCTTTTTATCAAAAAATTTCATTATAATCCCTTGTTATAACCTTTGTTAGAAATTTACCTACATATACCCTTACTATGCCTTTTGCCCAAAAAGTTTCATCATAATTCCTTAGTGTAACCACCATTCACCATTTACTATAGCCTTTGTTTGAAATTTTTTGTCCTATTCGCTTAGATTAACTTTTGTTTTGATATTTTTCTTTATATTCCCTTCCATCAATTTTTTTTTCATATTATCTAGTTGTACTTTCGTTCAGAATTTTTTTCATTTCCTTTATCATAGCCTTCTTTGGAAATTTTCCTCACGTTCCAATACCATAGCCTTCTTTGAAAATATTCCTTCATATTCCCTGTACTATAGCTTTTGTTTGACATTTTTCTTGATAATCCCTTACGGTAGCATTCATACAAAAATTCCTTCATATTCCTTTAATATATAATTCACATGTTTCTTTAGGGTCCCTTATTATTGTCTTCCTCCAAATTTCTCTTCCATAATATTGCTTTCTTTCAGTCTTCATCAAAGATTTTTGTCATATTCCCTCCCATTTTCCTTTTTTCGAGATTTTCTTCATGTCCCCATACTACAGCTTCCATTCATAATTTTTCTTCATATTTTCCTACTATAGCCTTCATTCAAAAATTTTCTTCATATTCCCTTTCATTCAAATTATTCTTTATATTCACTTATAAATATTGTTTTTCGATTTTTTTCCTTATATTATCTTACGATAGCCTTCGAATTGTTTTAATAATCCTTTATTATATCCTTCAAAAAGTCTTCATATTCCCTTACTATATACCTTCAATAAACAATTTCTTCTTATTCACTCACTATATTCTTCTTTTTATATTTTCCTTTTATTTATTACTATTGTTTTTCTTTTTCAAAAATTTTCTTCAAATTCCCATTCTAATGCTTGCATATGAAATTTTCTTCCTATTTCCTTACTATATTTCCATTCAATATATTTCTTCATATTTCCTTATTCTATAGTATTCTTTCAAAATTTTGTTCATATTCCATTACTATATCCTTTATTTGTCATTTTTCCCATTTTTCTTGTATAATGTCTTATGACAATGTTCTTTCAAACCTTCATTTAGTATAACTTTCATTTGAGATTATTCTTTTAATTCCCTTACTGATTTTCAATAAAACTTTTTATTCATATTCCCTTACTATAATCTTTTTTCTAAATTTTTTATTACATTCACATGCTATAGTTTCTTTCCAAATGTTTCTATATATTCCAAAACAATAGTTTTTAGTTGAAATTTATTTTTATATTCCCTTGTTATAGCTTTTATTTGAAATCCTCTTTATACAATAACCTTTCATAATTTTTCTTGATATTTCCTATTTGCAGCCTTCTTTTGTAATCCTTTTCTTTTCCTATACATAGCATTCATTCAAAATTTCTTTTCATATTCACTTATTATAGACTTCTTTCAAAAAAAATCTTCACATTTCATACTATAGCACTTGTTTAAAATTTTTCTTTATTTTACCTTATCATTTTCTTTTTTAAAAATATATATATATTTCCACCATTTCCCTAACTATAATATCCTTTGAAATTTTTCTTCATATTACCTAACTATAGTATTCTTTTAAAAATTTTCCTCATATTTTTCAAACTATATCTTTCATTTAAAATTTGTTTTCATTACTTAATGTAACCTTTATTTGAATTTATCAATATATTCCCTTATTATATATAGCCTTCCTAAATAGAATCTATAATCCCTTTGCTTCTTTCACTCTGAATTTCATAGAAATATGTTTCTTCATATTCATTTAATATTTCCTTCTTTCAAAAAAAATTCTTAATGATTAACCTGTATAATTTGAATACACCCAACAACAAATGCCTTTTATTTTCCAAAAGCCCTAGTGCTTGATGAAACTCAAAAGTTCAGAGTATGTAAACGGAAACGAAATTCCTCCGACTTCCCCCTTCGGTTATTAACCAATCCAAAAGTTCAAAATAGGGTCACAAGAGAGTGGAAATGTTACTACTCTTAACACTTCTGTATTCAAACAGAGATTATATTCACAGTTCACTTGGAAATAAGTAAAAAGATGATTGAAGGGGTAATGGATCTTTCGAATAGGACCTGTATACACAGTATTGGCTTTCCGATCAATTCCACAGGGTTGAGAACTGCAACATCACCCCACGAGAGAATATAATGACCATGAGGGTGTGAAGAAACCCAAGCAGTGCTCCTTCAGCTGAAAAAATCATTTGTCCACGGGGTGCTGATAGCTTTTCCTATAGCCCCAACATGATGAAACCAAATACTACTTAGCAGATCAGTCTGTACTTCCGTGGACTGACACACTTCTACAGCGCCTTTTCTTTGAGCCGACCTGCCAAGAGAGAATTTCAAATTAACGAAGGTATCACCGTATATACAATACACAATGTTAAGAGAATTGAATGTAACCATAGAATGGTTTCATCATTGTTGCCTCTCAGGTTCATTCAAATGATCTGTGTACAAGTTAGTACTCAGAACTGCAAAGCATTCCCCTCCCTGCCCACCATGTTTTTCTACATTGAGTTCAGGTTTTGTATATACAATCTATGGCTTTCGATTCCAACAGGAAAGAGATCAACAAAATTAAACATGCTAGATTGGTGGTTTGGGCCTTCAGCTAAAAAATAAGATGTTTTTTATCCTCAATAACTATCACTTTATCGGATAACTGACTGCCGCTACATCAGACCAACAAAATCCTCAGTCAAGCTTACCATAACTGAGTAGGAGACATTCACTTATTGTAACACTTGATGAAACCAGGGTTTTCAGGGTTGGTGCAACCAAGATCGAAGGCTATATTTGGGGCATGTTATAGGGGGTATCGCTAAAAAACAGAAGGGGAGAGCACAGTCACCTGACATGAGTAGAATCTAGGTCAGTCTGCTCATATTCTTCTTCTAGCTCAAAACTAGCAATTTTAAAATCTATGATTTTTTTTTTGAAAGTTTTTAAAAATTTGGACCATTTCTCGGGCCATGCTAATCTTCTCTGTATCGTTCCAATTTTATCGGATGTCTCCGAAGAGACTTAAAATCTATGATTTACTTCACACCAAAAGAAACCTTTGGTAGCAATGCACCTAGGGAGAAATTTCAGCATTAAACAGATATGCATGAGTTACATAAATCAATGTCTTATAAATGAACTAAGTTTTGAGGGGTCATAACCAATTTAAGCCAACTACAAGACCAATTAAGCCTTTTCAAACATGGATAAAAAGTAAAGAGCGAATCAAAATTCTCCAAAAGTAATTGCAACGTGGACATCAGTAGGATTGTCCTCAACAAAAGATCCATCAAACACACCATAAAAGATCCTTACCAGTTTAGGGTTCTTTTTTTTTATTATTATAATTTTTTTAATCCCACACAAACATGATTAGATGACCAAAGAGCAGTGAGACACTACAAATTATAACAAACATTTCAAATGCTCAAACTTGTATTCCTGCAACCTTTACCTACTAAGAAAATAAAGATGTCTTGCTGTACATGATGTGTAAAGGACTATAGCATATGAAGCTATAGAAACAGAACTGCACAACAACAAGAACAAGAAGAAAATTTTAACTCTTATTGTATACCTTTGATGATGAAGGAGGTAAAGAAACACGTCGGGCAGCCATGACAGGATGATTTAGAGATCGAATCTCTTCGAGCTGTGAAGCTATTTCCTCCAACAATTGTAACTCATGAAATCTTTGCCTTTCCTTGTTTTCAATAGAAACAGCCAGCTTCTCCCTCCCTTTTTGCACTACCCTGAGCCTTTCTATAAGCCTCCCAACTTCTGTCTGAAGTTTTAGCCTTTCGCTGTCGACTGTAGTAAACGAATTTCTCCTCAAAGCAGAAAGTAGAGCTTTGCTTTGAGAATTGTCTTGTACAAGCACATCAGACCTACTTCTATAAATGTTTGCTTCTGACTCTACCATGTTTGTGGTCCAATTATCACTCATAAAACCAATATTCTCAGCCCCACAAGCTTCAGGAGAAAGATCTTGTCTACTGAAGCTGTTTGAACTTGAACCTCCATGCATTGAACCATCTTTCTCACCACTTTTCATAGCACATGGCTTATTGTCATCAATGACATGGACATCCAGAACACCTGACTCAACCTCAGGCTGATAAGGTTTACAGGTAGAGCTTCTCATGTCAGTAACTCTGTCTTGGCTTTCTAGTTCAACATGACCAGTTGTTGCCTTGTCAACCAAGAGAGAAGTATCATAAAACTCATCACCCACTTTACCTGATAAGGAAATTTTCTGTGAATGGAGCACCCACGGCTCAGTACTAGAGACTGCACCCTTCTCTTGAAACTTCATGCTGCACTCATCTAGTACATGAGTATGATGTTTGTCAACAATCTCAATCCCTGGCCCTTCCCTATCTGACAACTCTGATGCATGCCCATAAGAATCACTTTGTTTCTCATAGCCATCTTTTGTCTCCAAAGACAGGTTCAAGTCTTTCACAGTTCCATTCTTTTCAATAGATTGACTTATCTGCTGTAAAATGAACATCGGATCATTCATGGAATCAAGTGATGAATGAACCGGTTTTGATGATTCTTGCAATGCAAGGCCAAGGTCATTTTGATACCCAAATGAAGCCTCTTCCTTTTTCTCGTCCAATGGTATCATTTGACGAAACATCTCAACTTCCCTTTCTAGAACAAGTTTTTCCTTTTCTCTTCTCAATAGTATCTCTTTCAAAATATTCATCTCTTCTTCATCATACAATGATTTCTCTTCAATCTCTCTTTGATATTGCCTAGCTTCCATCTCGATTGAAGCCTTCTCCTCTTGAAGACGACGTATCATTCCCATAGCCTCCTCAGCAGCCGTTGCAGCAGCACTTCTCTCTTTCTCTAACTCAAAGTAAAGAGCTGCACGAGCAGACTGCTCCTCTTCAAGTGCATGTTCCAAGATTCTTATAGTACTTGAATCATTTCTGTCAAAAGAGGATCCAAGACTGTGAGCATGATGTAATTGTTCTGCTTCACAAACCAAAGCCGCAGCTCCAGAGTTTTCCTTTAGTTGTCCATAACGTTCATAATCAGTAAAAGGTCGAGTTTCCTCAAGCACTCCGCTGCCAGCGTAAGATTCAGCATCACCTGAAACCCCATAAAGTCAATGGTTAGCTCCTTTGGAAACAAAACTCTTATTCATTAAAATTTCTTACCACACTATATCAGACCTGTTCTGACTTTCACAAACACAGATTGGTAAACTGGGGATGACATGTAGGTCTTATAACACTACAGTCCTATAGGTGGTCCAAGTACACAAAGGGATCAGTCACACAAGGAAAGAATCCCATGACAAAAAAAATGTCCAAAAGATACGAGGAAAAAAATGAGAGAACGGGGCAAAATTAGCCATGAAATGAAAAAGCTAATTTCTACCAAAAGATAGAGAAATGGGCGAGTCTGCAATCTTCGAGCTCCTTGTACCTCTAAAATTTCTTATTCCCCTACATTTCAAATTCAACTGATGAACTCCGCTTCCAAATCGCAGAGCCAAACTTCTTTATTCGAAGTAGTCTACTTGAATGGAACAAGATAAAGATTAAGAAAACCAAAGCGCAGATAAAATGGCTTCTTCTTTAACTAACATTGAAGTTGGTCCCTACCAGAATCAACCGAAACAGAACTTTCCCCACACATTTCTTTCCCCTTGTCGCCGAAAATGGCATAGTCCGACGATGGGAAAGGCGAAAACCGCCCATCTCCGACAAAGAACCTCCGCCGCCGCCTGAGACTAGAAGAGGACCCACGGCCCACCCCTCCTCTCCCCTTAACTCCAGACCGAAACTTCACACCGCTCCCATTCGAAAACTCCGCCGGCGACGCCGTGAAGGCCAATCTATGCGACAAGCGAGCACAAGAAATAGAACTACACGACGCCTCCGCATCAACTTCCTCCGCCTGCTCCTCCTGCCCACCATCACAACCCCGTCGACACCCCCATCCCTCAGCAGCTTCACACCACCGCCGCCGCCAGCAGTCCAGAAAGAATCAAACGGAAACTTGCTCTTGACACCCATATGCACCGACGAGATCCTCCTCACGGGCCCGTCAACGAGCGCCCTCTGCAGGCACATCCCGCCCCCGGAGGGATCCCCAAATAGACCGTTACAAGGGCAAGGCAATCGGAGACCGAAGAGGGTAAGGAACTTGGACGCGACAAACGCGAAGACGGCGCCGCAGAGGAGAAGGTACGCGAGCGCGAGGTCCAGGAACGCCCCGACGAGGGTCGAAACCGTCCATGCGTGAATCTCCTCGCAGTCCATCGTCTCGCCTCCGTTTTCTCTTCCTTCCATGAAAACCCTTGACGAGAATTCGAATTGGGAAACTGGGTACGCGGAATCTTGTGGCTTCTCTCTCGAAGAGGAAGAAGAGGAGCAGTGTCTGGTTTTGCTGGGGAATCTCGTGGCTTCTCTCTCGAGGAGGAAGAAGAGGAGCAGTGTCTGGTTTTGCTGGGGAATCTCGTGGCTTCTCTCTCGAGGAGGAGGAAGAAGAGCAGCAGTGTCAGGTCTTGCTGGGGAAGCCCGCCTGGCGAGTGCAGTGGGACCCTTTAATTAAGGTGCGAGGACCTTATTGGCTAGAGAGTGGGACCAACAGAAAAACAGCTAAACTCCCCCAACGGTACAGAATTAAGCCCGGCCTTCACGCGAGAAATACGTTACCCGGCGGCCGACGACGGCGGAGCCGCCACCGGCGAAGCTTCCGCCACTGATTATCAGTTCCACTTACGAGTAACGTGAGAAGCATGCAAGAGGCGCATTCAGGAGTCTATCCATGGAAGGAAAGTTTGATGGGAGTTATTGAGGGGAGGGTCAGCTTCACTGGCCTAATATGAACCACACAGGTCTTAGAAAGAATCAAAAGAGTATGGTAAGTTAGCTATTAGTTGGGTCAAAGGATCTCACTCTCTCTCATGGCACTTTAGAGCACTATATGATGAACTTTAGAATATAATCTCGGGATAACAGATTGTATAAACAAACGTTCCTAAATCAGGTAGTTAATTAATTAGCTAGATAAGGGGTAATTAGAACATGCTTAGATTCAGGGGTAAATGTGTTCTTGTGATATAAGTACTGCAGATTTTTACTTCCAAGACTTTATAACATAAAGTGGTGTTTACTTTGCAGCTTAGTAAGAGATAATCTTTGGAGATAAACTCTGCAAAATTTTAGTTTTTTAATAAAATATTATTAACCTATCTTATGGGTAAACCCTTAAACACTAGATTTTCTCCTAGCTAGACCACCAATTATACAACCACATAAAGGCCTCCAAGTAAAATTATAAGTACTGATATCATTTTTCTTAATGTTATGTTGCAAAAGAATTGTATTTTGTACTAAATGTAAACTATGTAAGACAATATAGATCACTTAATAAAAGCTTCTTTCCAATTTTTTTCACCAGTTGTAATTAGAAGGTATTTAGAGCACGTTCCTTTGTTTTATATCATGCTTCTTCCAATTCGGCCGAGTTTCACCTATTTAGATCGGATTATAATTTGGCTAGCTGCAAAGGTGGAGCAATTTGCCTTTGAACCACCCTATAAATAAAGAATTGGTGGGTGCTGGAACGGAGTCTAGTTACAATCAAACCTAAGTTTGAGGTAGCATGTTGAAGCCACCAAGGCTCCAGCGTCATTGTTGGGGCTTTCAAATCGTATAAAATGATCAACCCTTTCTCTATCATGGAACTAGTTAGGCTCCCTGTTCTGAAGTGTTCAATAATAATTTGTTTTCTACGGCTTTGACTGGACAAAAAGGGTTTGGCACTTTAGTGATCGTCAAAAGAAAGCGCTATACATATCAATCTCTCAGTCTACAGTTATTAGAGTTACAATCAGTAACAACAACTCAAAATAAGAAAACCAAAGCTCCAAAAGAATATACAAGCACTTAAAAGGTGTTGACTTCCCAATATATTCTTCTTCCTCCCAATAAGACACAAAAATAAAACGTCTTTACCTGTCAATGGTGACAGCCAGAAACTGGCATATGTGGTCATCAAACTTGATGTGAAAAAATAAAAAATTTTCATTCCCTTCTCCGAAAACTAACCTGTATATCTGGATTCGAAAAGTTGAGAAGACCTGAATCTTTGGGTCTTGGATGCTAAGCTCCTGTGGTCATGTCCTTGCCCTGCTGGCGTCTTTCTCAAATACCTAGTCTCATCCTCCTCTTTCGTTTGCCAGATAATATTTTTTGGAATCTATTGACACCTTTCTCTTGATGGTAAAATCCATGGTGGTAGCTATAATTGTCTTCATTCATATAAGCAGCATTGTGTCACTTTTTTTTTCAGTATCTATGTGATCGAGAAGATTCTGACCATCTGGGCTGCGAGTTTTCATATGTCTTCCATGCTTCTCTCCATTGCCTCCTGCTGCTACTTTTATCAAATGGGTAATTACGAATATCTACCGGTGATTTAGGAGTACCCCCTTTCTTCTGAGCATTTCTGATCTCCTCTTCCGCATCATATCGCAAACGCTATCAAATAAATAAAACAAAATTCAATAGAGGGAGCAGGAGCAATCTGATTAACCCTACGGTGCACTTTTCTGCTTATAACATATCATGCATTATGTGTTGTATCAAATCATGAATGAGATTTTTAATTCTATGAAAAATCAGTGTCAAATGAATGGGGTCCTTATCACAACCAAAAAGATTTAATGTTAGAACTGGTGGTCACGTAAAGCACCTAATTGTATCAAAGAGAAAGATTGTAGTAGTTCCCTATAGATTTAGTCCAAAGCAATGAGCATCTAGAAATAAACATTGGCATATCAATTGTTGATATTACGAGGACAAGGCACAAGTATTAGCTTCTTCAATCAATCAATTCTTCATTTTGCTTCTTGTGCATGTGAATATATGGTCAGCCATGTTCAGCCAAACTTACACCATACATGTGCTCCAAGACAACCTGTCTTAGACACAAAGGTATGATCTGCAATAAAAAGTCAAACCTAAAGCAGCTATTCTAATATTAGTTGTTACAATTTTCGAAGTTGTGTCATTTAGAGATTCCTAGCAAGTGACATTACCTACAATATGCCCTTAGATTTTTAGACAATAGATTACTGATCTACAGATACACGTACCTTGGTTGGATCTGACAATACAGCATAAGCCTCTCCAATCATCTTAAAAAGTCTGTCAGCGTCTTTATGGACATCATCAAACACTTCTTTAAGGAGTCCATCATCCCCATTCTCACTCCTTGCAAAGAATTGACCAGCCTATATACACATAAAATAGGTTAAAAACAACAGAATAAATAAGCTTAACAACAAAATAAATAAGCTTAACAACAAAATAGAAAAGCAAAGATAACCTTGTCAGGATGATGTCTGAGTGCTGCCTTTCTGTATGCCTTTTTGATATCCACTGCAGCAGCTGATGATTCAATTCCCCTGAGAAGAGCTCAAAAATGTTCCTGGTTAACTTTATTTCAGCTAGGCACAGGTGAAAGTATGATATGTTGCTATTGTCTGCTTAGACATTGAACAGGTCATATCAAGTGCGTGAATTTATGTAAACCAAGCATAGAGGCGGTAATGATTACATAAATCAAACACAACTTACAAAATGAGATACATATCCATGGGCACCTCCATTTTGGCCTCTTCCTCCACTGTAGCAAGCCGTGCACGAGCTTGCCTGATGTCATTTGTAGTGCTAGTTGACCTACCCAATGTTTTAGACTGATTGGCCTTATCCTCTGACTGCCTTTCAAGAAGAGATAAAAGCCTCCGAAGATCACTAGTTGCTTGACCATAATCTCTAATCATCTCATGCAAGGTTGCCCTTCTGGATATTGCCTATAAAGTGGAAGAAGGTAAAAAAAAAAAAAAAAAAGGCTTGTGAATGGAACTTGCAATAAATACCTGCCACTCCCAACTCAATGACAGTATGATTTAGAAAAATTATCAAACAATGGAGATAAAAACCATTCAATCCCAAAACTGAAATTAGGATATAAGTCAAAAGGCGATACTATTTCTCCAGAAATCTAGAGTACTTCATGGTTTCGGAATTCTGAAATAACGGTTTATCTTGGAAAGAAAGTTCTACTTAATACTCTAAACATCTACATTTGTACTTAAGAACAGAAGGCCAACAGAACCTTCCAAGATAGAATGTTCAAAGACAAAAAGCTTTATATGAAGCTATTGAACATAAACAACAGAAGGGAAAAGATTTTCTAGCCAACAGTCCGTCACTTCATTTTTTATGAAGTATTTATTATAAGTCTCACGAAAGAAAAATTAGAAAGAAACTGCATCCCATCTTGCTCTAAGGCCTGGGATCAGCAAGATGACTTGATTGATGCAGCATGATTGGGGTTTGTGACCTTGTTATCAAGACATTATGGAGATGAAGTCTAGAAACTTGCTCAAGTAAGAAATAAGATAGAATAAGAAGAACAACTTTCTTCACAAATCAACTCGGGTATAAAAGAACTTGTTACTATGCTGAAAGACTTACAGCATAATTGTGAACTCTGTCCACATACTAAGAAAAATAACGACCATTTTTTTGGACATAACCAAAGCAAACCAATTCACATTTTTCTTGGTGGTGATTAAAAGTTACAGTCATTGTAAATGTTTATTTTTCTAGAAATGCTTTCATTAAGGCAAATGTCAAACAGTAACACAATTCAAGAAAGCCTAGCCGACATCTTTATGTCACTTCACTGACTGACAAAAGCCTCATCAAAACCTTATTCACATTAAAATGATTCTTTTTTTTTTTTTTTTTTGAGGAAGTTGCAGCACATTAAAATGATTCTCAAACATCCAAAGAGGACTTTTAACCCCAGAACACCAACTAACGGCATGTAATCCCCTTCATGTGAACTCAAATGACAGAAAAGTGTTGCTTGGTTCTATCCCAAAATGACTAGCCAATTTAGGAGACCTATTGCCCAACCTTATAACTCGATACCATTGTTTAAACCCTTTGCAATGTGAAACTTTTTTTCACACCCAACACTCCCCCCTCACGTCCAGGCTTACACATAACACGCCTGAGACGCGAACACATACTCTCAAAGAATGGCCAACAATTGGGCCTCCCTTCATGGAGCCCACAAACAAATTGGTTTTCACCTTATGGAACCCACATACAAACAAGAAATATAACCGGGACTGGCCCATGCACACAACCTACTCTGATACCATGTTGTATGCAAAAAGTATGGGCTCTTGACTTTTAACAAATGGTACATGCAAAAAGGTGGAGGCACCAACTACAAACAACCATATTACTAGCCACATTTTTATGAAGCAGGATGAAGGTCAATGAAGAAGCAGTGTCAACAGAACATGAATAGCACAGACAAGATGTTGACATACGATGGCCAAAGCACAAAAAAGACAATTAAAATTAAGAACATTAACCCTAAAAACTCAAGCAAATTAGGAGAAAATTGTGAAAAATAGGTCTAGATATGCTCAATGTTTAAAGTTGTATTTAAAATTTACGTAGTTTTGTTAATTTTCGAGGGCAATGTTTTCTATAAGGAGTGAAGTACTTACAGGTCTGTAGAGGACATGGATGATTTTGAACATTGTTGCAATTTTATAGAGGGGAGATAGGTCATGGTCTCTCTCCAACACTTCTAACACTTGCAAACTCTAAATGACAAGTTGTTGAGAAGGTCCGAATATAATAAAGATGAAGTGCTGAAGAATGACTTCAAGAAAGCTGAACAAGGTAATCAATATACAGACGAGAGCAAAAACTGATTCATATAGCTGAATCTAGTGTAGTTTGAACAATGCTGAGAGAGCGGTGAAGACAATTGTGATGATGAGTTAGCAAAATCACTACTGACTTATTCAGGAATACCAAAAGCTGCACTAGAAGGTTTCAATTTGACAGCAAATGATTTTCTCAAAATCAAAGAATTAGAACACAACTTTCACATTGACAAAGAAGAGGAAACATTTGCACTGAAAGACAAATAATTAGGCTAAAAGCGAGAAATATGGGTCCGTGCAAAGATATGAGGTACTACTACTCTATGCTGCAAAAGTACCAATACTGACCCCAAAAAAGTGTTAAACGATAATTGTTTGCATGTATAAATTCCAAACCACATTGTTCTAAATGAGATAAAATAACCAAATTCAGCTATAAATTCTCCTTTGATAAATAACAGCACCAAAATAAATAAAAGAGTGAACAAAAAGTTAATGGGCACAAACCTTCGGGTAATTTGAATCTAGAGCAATAGCAAGGCAACAATCTGCAATTGCATCGGCAATTTGGCCTAGAGCTTGATATGCAGCAGCACGATTGCAAAAGCATATTGCAGCAAAAGGACGAGACTCGACACTGCATGATAAAGCAGCAGAATAATGTTCAACAGCTTCTGAATGCCTTCCAGCTTGAAACGCCTCATTCCCTGCGGCCTGTGAGAAAAGAATTAAAAAATAAATCAGCAACATACATATATAACCACTTCATTATCATTAATCTCCACAAAGATAAATCAGCACAATACTATTTAGCGGGTGATTAATGGCCCATCATGGTCCTTATAGCCACACACATAAGGAGGTAAAGGTATATCTCAAAAGAACCAAAAAGTGAAATGAAACCAAAATGGGCATACTTTATGGCGTAGCAATTCCTGAATAGTGCCAACAAATGAAGTGGCAGATTCCAGATTGTTGTTTCTGCACCTAAACAATTCTCATCAGCATTAATAATCAAAATTTCCACAGAAAAACCAAATCAACAGATAAGGAAACAAGAATAATGCTTACATGTCTTCGGTACTTCCTCCAATCTCATGCTTCTGGAGGAAATCAAGAGCCTCTTCTAACCTTCCCATGTAAAAGTAGCACTTTGAAATAAGATGCCACCTCCAAAGCCTCGCAGGAGATTCTTTACACCTGCTTGACGCTTCCAAGGATTGGGTATCAGAATTACTCATAGCACAATTCTTCTCTGCAGAATCCATGGTTTCTTCACAAAGGTGAATCACATCTTCATATTTTCTAAGCTGCGAATTTATTAAAGCCTAATTAGAGCCAATGAAACTACTCAATTACAACTTAAAAACATCACTACCCATATTACTAAGGAAAAATAAATTTTTGGTATTTATTAAAGAATCACCATTAAGAGAGCTTCAGCCTTCATCTCAATCAAAGACTCTGAATGCGGACTAATCAACAAAGCCTTAGCAGTTAATTCCAATGCTTTGACAGCATTATCAGAGGTTCTCTGTAGTAGAAGTTTGGCGCACTCATTCATATATGCAAAGACTTGCTGCCAGTAACAACCACAGGAAGGTCAGCGACAATCACAGACATGCCAACTAAAAGCAGACACCCAACACTGTACCTTAGCTTTTTGAAGACCATCGGACGCTTCAATGACAATTTTCCGGTCCAAGCTTAGATCACCTCCAGATGGAAAACAGTTCTTAAAATGTTTCAATGCATCCTCAGTTTCTCCTAGAGCAAGATAACAACTAAATACAAAAAATGCATTGAACACCGCCATCAGAAAGCATTTTAGAAAAACATAAAAAGTTCAAAAGAAGAACAAAGAATAAAGAACAGGATGAGGTATGAAGTGCAAATAAACATGTACACAGACCATCCATATACTAATGAAATTAATAAAAAGTGCAGTAAGCACAAATTAGTTCAAGAATGGGCAGCAAAACTTTTTTTTTTTTTTTTTTGAGACTGATGAACAGAATAACACTATACAAATGAGTCAAATGAATATATTACGGAAGGATAAATTCCTTTTCTCCTGAAAAAATAGAAAATAAAAGTTTACGCAATCAGACATAGGATAAACCATGTCACTTCATGGAGACAGTATGCGATGACCTTTGAGCTCATGGCCTCAATGACCAGGAATATCTGTAAGGACAGCTTTTTCTAGATGAGTCTGACCGCTCTGTGGAAGGCAGTCATTGCAGCTATCCATTAGAACCTTTGCATGGAAAGAAACAAGGGGACATTCAATCGTATACATAGCTCTCTTGCTGCAGTGGTAGTAGTACTCACATCTGGACATTCTCTTAGGAAGTAGTTTGGAATCATATTCCCCAGTATGCAAACTCCCTTTTAAACCGGATAACTTAGAAGGAAATTTCCCCTAATGATGGGAATTCTCTCCCTCATAATCTTTGGAAAAATGGCAATGTTTCTCAAGACGCTAGAAGGGCAATATAGATCTAACAAGGGTCAAGACGAAGTAATTTGGTCCCCTAATCCTGAGGGATCTTTCACAGTAGCCTCTTACTATGTCATCCTGCAACTGAAAAAGCCTCAATGTTTCTCAAGACGCTAGAAGGGCAATATAGATCTAACAGGGGTCAAGACGAAGTAATTTGGTCCCCTAATCCTGAGGGATCTTTCACAGTAGCCTCTTACTATGTCATCCTGCAACTGAAAAAGCCTCAATGTTTCTCAAGACGCTAGAAGGGCAATATAGATCTAACAGGGGTCAAGACGAAGTAATTTGGTCCCCTAATCCTGAGGGATCTTTCATAGTAGCCTCTTACTATGCCATCCTGCAACTGAAAAAGCCTATCCTACCAGTAGGTATAAAGAGGGCCTAGGAGATAATTGCATCAGCAAAACTTAAACATTTCATCTGGGCTGCTGCCCAAGAAAAGATCCTTACATGCGACAACCTTGAAAAGAGAGGACAGATGATCGTTAACTCCCTATGCCGATTATGCAACAGTGCAGAAGAGACGTCAAACCACATTCTATTACATTGTAAATTCAGATCTGAGGTATGGAATGCGTTTCTCAGGAAATTTAATCTGCATGTTTGCAAGCCTAACTCCCTCAGCCAGCTGCTTGAGCAATGGTTGAATTGCCCACTACCCTATTGGGGTAAGGTCCTGTGGAAAGCTAGTATTCCTGCTGTCCTATGGGGCTTGTGGACTGAAAGAAACAGTAGGGTCTTCAATGACAAGGCTGCTGCAGTGGGAATGGTCATCGAATCCACCACTCGCACCACACTCTCATGGGCTTCTAGTCTACATGGCCTCCCACCCTTCCCCCTCCCAGTGATCAAGAAATTCTGGTATAAAATTGCACACTTCACAAAGCCAAAGCCACCTAAGATGATTGAATGGAAGCCGCCAAAGCCCGCTATGATTAAGCTGAACTTTGACGGGTCCTCAATGGGCAACCCGAGACCTACGGGTCTTGGAGGTGTGATAAGAAATGATAAAGGGAAAGTTCTCAAGGCTTACTCTGGGACTGCGGGCTGTTGTAGGTCAAATGAAGCGAAAGCCAAAGCACTTTTGGCAGGCATTAAAGTACTAAAGCAAGCTACACTTCAGCCACTTGAAATTGAAGGTGACTCCCAGTTAGTCATTGGCTGGGCATAGAAGAAAAACACTGCCCCCAGGTCTTTAAAGCCTATTTTCGATGAGATGGATGATCAGATCAGGGACTGGAAAATAGCCTGGTCGGCTGTCCCAAGGTCAGCCAACTCTTGGCTGACAAGCTGGCAAAGGCAGGTGTTGTTAGGACAGGTCTTACAATTGCCAACTCAAAGACAGATCTCTTTTAGTCCCTCGCAGCCCAAAAGGAGGCCTCTTTGGCCTCAGATGTATTACTACTGTATCTTACGTGTTCCACTACCATTAGCATGCTGCACTGCTTGTACTATGCTCTATTTCTAATCTAATAAAAAAGTATCACTATTTCAAAATAAATAATAATCTTTGGACTCACCCTTGACCATGTGCTGTATTTTATGAATGCACTCCACTCAGTTTTTCAAAACATAAACTGATAAAATAAAATAACTTTGCACCCTTTAGTCTAAGCTTTTAGCCTACTTTTTGTCGTGTGTTCTTCTTGCATTATCAAAATTCACAAGACTGATGTTTCCAATAAGAATCATCAGCTATTTATAAACACCATGCATGTGAAAAGTTAAAGTTCTCAGACGGAAACACAGACAAAAGGGAAATAAGAAATCTTACTTAGCAGCTCTAAGTTGAACCCTGTGAAAATTGGGTTCTATTGAAGCAGCCATCATACAATCTTGTAATGCTTCTCTCATTCTCCCTAGAGACATCCTTGTGGCTGCACGGTTGCTGTAGCATAACATCAGAGCCCTGACACAGGTTCGAGAAGTTTCTTTTGGAAAAACACACTTTACTCCTTGGGTGTAACAGTTCTCAGCTTTAGACAGATCGCCATTGGCATAAGCTTGATTTCCCCTGATAATGCACAGAGAAATATATTAGCTTCAAATGATAGAAGCACAACATAGAGAATATATAAGCAGCCTCCCGTACATATGACATGTCCATGTTAAATTCCACAATGCAGGCACCCAGTACCTCCTTTCCAGAAATCAGAATATCTCTAGCTGTTTAAGCAAAACTAGTATAGAAATAGTCACCAGATGTCCACAAGTTTCCTGAAGGAAATTGATGTGATAAAAGTTGTGGCATGCAAATCGTTTTCCTCTTCTCAAAAAACGGAGGAAGGCTTCTTTTGTTCTACTCTTTTTATAACAAACCAACTCTGTTATTTAATGAAAAACAAATGGACATGTCTCTCACACCTCTGAAACGTAACCGACACATTAAAAATAAAACTCACATTGCAGCTATGAAGCCAAAGCCTTAATCCACTCAGTAATGAATTTCTCACAGTTGAAATTACATTTGAAAAAAACATATATTTTCTGTAGAGAAAACGTTTAAGCCAGTTGTGTGGTTCATCCAGAACTACATTATTTGGTCACTCAGAGTGACTTGAGGCAACACCATGTCGTAAAGCATCCATAGCTGGAGTCGCTTGACAGCTCTGAATGTGAAGGGATAGAGAACCTTTCTGGAATGGTCAGCTGAGTAATTAAATGGTCATCTGTGCTGTCCTTCTATTGGTACACAGCGTCCATGGCCTTCAACCATCCCCATCTCCAGTCATAAGACAATTGTTGCATATGGTTATTCCCTTCAGCTTGTCAACTCCCCTCACAAAGGCCAAAGAACAACCCCTTTCTGTGGTCTGTACAAAACTCAATTTTGCTGGCTCCTCAAAGGGGAATCCTGGGCTGGCTGGTGCGGGTGAAATCATCAGTGACAGTGTTGGCTACTGTTTTCTCTGGCCCAGCAGGGCACTATGAGTCAAACCAAGTCGAAGCTACAGCACTCCTAGCAGTAATTAAATTGCTTAAGTGTTTGATTGCTGTTTGGTGGTGGAGGGTAAATCTGCCTTGGTCCCAAGCCAGTTAAGAGATTTCTTTCACCCTGAGGGCCTAAAAAATGTCCTTTATGAAATTTCTAACATGGCTAAAAACGGTGCATTGTCTCCTTGGACATCTTGTGTCCTATATCGTACCTCATATTGTACTCCTAAGATTACAAGTTCTACAATAAAATTTTCTTGCAATTTCCAAAAACCATTACTTGAGCATTTTTGGTAAACAAAGACAACCTTTTTTTTTTGAAAGTTGTAAACTAAGAGCATTTTTGGTAAACAAAGACAACCTTTTTTTTTTTATGAAAGTTGTAAACTAAGACAACCTTTTCACTTTGAAAATGAACAAAAACTAACAAGATTTGCTCCAAAGAAATAGAGATACCTGAGTCGCCATTTTTCACAAGCTTCCTGGGCCAAAGCAGCAGAAACAGACTGTTGGTGAATACTTGACTCTTTATCTTTGATTTTCTGAGATATAAAAACATCTTCTTTACAGTGATTTTGACCCTGAACTGTAGCAGCAGATGGAGAAAACTGCGGGGGAGATTTCTTATGCACTTCAGAATGTGGGGCAGATGTGTATGAATCATGAGCATCTCTTATCAAACTTTTCTTTCTGTAGTGTCGTCTTCGGGTTGATGATGGGCCTTGAGAAGAAGGAAAAGCAGCAAATGTGAAGTTGGTCCGACCACTATCCTCAACACCAGACATAGATTTTGCAACACCTGGTTGGCTCTCAATGTTAGACACAGAAGTATTAGCACCACTAACACCAACAGCATTATTGAAATTTGTCATCTCTTCTTGACAAGGTAGAGGTTCATTTTCAGGTGGACCATGCATAAAACTCTCTTTGCTCAAACCGCCAAACTTCTGATCACTTTGGGCATCCATGCCAACAGATTGCTGAACAATGTCATCAGATCCCTGAGACGTCTCTCTTGAAAACTGATCAGCAGCCGTATCTTCCTGATAAGGAGAAAAATCCATAGGTGAATAGATAGGTGAACTCATTTCTGAACTTTCCTGGGAACTTCCTTCCCTTGAAACAAAGTGTTGCTGATGGACGAGGCCAGTTCGAGATTTTAATTTCCCCCTCCTCTTTTTAGACTTTGTGGCTGTTTCTTTTGACACTTTTTTCGCACTAAAAACCATTTTTTTCGCACTAAAAGCATCGTGTTTTGGAGTTTGTGGATCAAAAACAGGCACATTCAATTCGTGTCCCATGTTCGGAAACTTAGCTTTGTTCTCTGCGTTAGATGTTGCAGTACCTTCCGAGTTATTGATTTCTGATGGGAAAGAGAGACCAGAAAATGATGACGAGGATGATGAGGGAGCAGTTGCACTTGGTTTTGCATTTGCATCTGGGATGACAGGAGGAACATCATCCATGCCCAAACCATTGGTCTTTCTCCCTGCTTGAAATGTGAATGGTGTGGGGATAGAACGACTAGATGTAGAATCACCTAAAGGCCTATTTATGAAATTTCCAGGTTCAGTATACTTTGGGAAGTTTTTACAAGTAGAAGACTCTTGAGCATCATCCTTACCACTACGTCGGACAGCTCTGCTGGCATCTCTGGGTGTTGGACTGATATCTTTATCTTTAATATCCTCAGAGCCATTCGTCATTTCTTCCACACTCAACTTCTTCATATCATTGGATAGTTTCATATCAGTCTTTTCATCAAAAGAAACAGTTGAATTCTGACCTGAAACACCTCCATTGGTATTTCCCTTGCTTCCAAACACAAAGACATCTGCCCCAAAGCCTTTCCCCATATTGGGAATCATATTCGCCCTTGTCTTAGTTGTATAAGTACACCCTGCTTCACCCTTACTTTGAAATGCATGTTCATTTGCTATGCTCAACTTGCTGAGCTCATCCTGAACCGACTTTTCCATGCTGGCCATAGTTGATGTCTTCCAAACCTCCTCAGGATTTGATTTTTTTGAAACATTTGATGATTCCCTTTGTTTAAACTCAAAAGTGTATATCTTGTTTTTGTTATTCTCAAACCTTGTTTCATCATTGATATTTAGTTTCTTGATTTCACTGGGGAGAGTATCCTCATAACCCCTATTCAATCCACCAGGTGTCGGGTTTAAACCTGGTGCTGCAGCCGGTTGGTAATTCTGCCCCACATTCTGTGGAAACACGTCGCTCATGTCATTTCCAGAGGTCGACCCACCCAGATTTTCTGCTCCAAAGATGAAACCATTGTCACCACCAGATTTGTCAAATCTAAAGCTCCTTGAATTAGAAGGACCTTCAGCAAACACACTACAGTTTGCACCATCTAATTCTACACCAGACTCGGTTGTTCCAATCTTGGTATTTAACTTCTGCACATCATCCTGGAATGATCCTCCAACACTCTCACTAGGCTTGGTATCTGACATATCACCTACATGACTGTGCTGACTTGCAGGAAACACCTTTGAATTGAAACTAGAGTCTTTGAACTTCAAGCCACCCAAACTTTGGGAACCCTCAACAGTCCTGCTATTTTTCATATCTGTCTTTAATAACCCACTGGATTGACTAGCTGAAAACATTAGACCTTCCACAGCAGCACAATTCCCAATATTATTACAAGCAGAGCTACATGAGTTCACACCACTTTTTGATTCTGGCAGCACACTTGTATGATTTACTCTAGCTCCAGCATTGTAATTTCCTGTCTCATCAGAGAGCTTTTCCCTCAACTTATCACTAGGCACTGAATTTGAACTTGACCAAACCCCAGTTGATTGATTTGCTCTAAATGCAAAAGATGCATCAGCTCCAGAAATGCCAAACTCAACACTCCCCAAATTCTGCACATTCTCACTGACGCCAGTGTTGTTCATCTTTGTACCCAAGCCTGACCCAGTAGACTGATCAGTAAGGTCATCGATTTTTAGCTTTCTTATCTCATTTGGAAGCTTTTCCTCTAAACTCTCGCTTGGCATTAGATTTGAGCTCGAGCCCACTTTGCCCGATTCATTACCACCAGAACTAAATACTGCACCACCACCAGGCCTTACAAACACATGATCACCGAAGCTTTGCACGCCCTGACTGACATTACCACCTATTGAGTTCAAACTGGAACCCGGCCCACTCGCTTTACCAGCTCCAAACACAAACGTCGCACTGCCAACAGAGCTCCCAAACTGAAGTGGAGCTGAATTCGCACCTACAGACTTGCCGGGAACCGATGAGAACGGATTCCACTCTTGGAACGCGTCCCGAGTCTCTCCTACAATGCCATCCCCGCTCGCATTGGAACTCAAATAACCCCTACTTTCTGTTCCCGATCGAGCTGACTGCTCGGCCCGCTGCGACCCCAAATGCCGCCTCACTTTCACAAGGCGAGGTTTAGAAAGATTCGTTTTTCCGACTTAGTGGGTGGCGGCGGCGGCGGCATCGAAAAACCATACGCATAAAATCCTGCCCCATTCTTCTGATTCGGCGAAGCCATCGGACCCGTCTCCGATTTCAACCGCTCAGAAACCGGCTTGTCGGAGAAGCCAAACGCAAGAGTCGAGAAAGAGGACGAAGACGACTGACCTTTCTTGGGATTGGGGTCTATCAATCGGGACTGTTGCGATTTAATCCTGGATTCGGCGACCGGGGATCGAACATCTACCATCGCCGGCGACATTGAAATAACGAACTCATGAATATGGACTACCGCAGCCCAGATCACCCCCGACGCCCAGGACTCCCTCGAGTAAAATCCCCACACTCCCCCACCAAGATCTCCGTCCCTTTGATTGCTTCCTCCCCTCGATTATTCGTTCTTTCTCCCCTCCTTTTCTTTTTCCCTCACGCGTCCCTTTTCTTTGCTTGCATTTTTTGAACACAGCGGCGGAGTCACCGCTTTTAGGGGAGGAGATGGGACTTGGGAGAGTTTGATTTTCTTTAACTCGTAAAATTGTTCCATTATTTATAAACATTAATTAATTACCCCGACCTAAACCACCGATTAAAAGATAATTACTGCTTGAGAAGTTAACTAGCCGTTACGCCTCTTCGCTGTCCGAAACCTATTGAGACCGCCGGCCAGGATTAACCGGGTGTCATTGGAATCAACAGTCAGATCTTAGCCACGTTAAATATTTATGCAAAAACATAAAATATTTACTTTCTTACCAAAGAAGCCTTAAATTGTGTCAAAAAAAATAGCAACAAACATCATCATTATCAAAACCATCTTTTAGAATCAACAAGACCAAAGGTTATCTTCATGTATATGATAGTATTTACTATTTACTACATGTATTTAGCATTTATCTAATATTCCTAATTTTGTAAAAGTGAATATATTTCCTGTTGTAATCCTACATAAGTGACGCTATTTTAATCATTATCTTGGCATAATAGCATTTGTGTACTAAAGTTAAATATCTATTTTTTCTTTGAAAAAACATCTAAAAATAGATAATCTGTAAGCCGTCTACAGATAACTGCCCAAAAAGACCCCGATCAATAAGCTCGAGCTCGAAACCGAACGTGCTCGAAACTGATCGTGCTCGAAATAGAAAAAAGAACAAAAGTAGACGACATAGGATATAGAAAGAACTGCTCAAGAATCGGAACAAAGAGAACAGCTAGTCACAGAAAAAGCCTTGCTATACATCACCACTTTGACACTCTTAACTCTGCTTAATTTGAGCACGGTTTTTAGGGTATAATCGTATAGGAAAAGACAATGAAAAGAAAATCAGAAACAAATCATTGAAAAAAAACATAAAATTGATGCTGCTCCAAATTCTTCATCCCAACACTTGTTACAGAAACTCCACACAAATGCTTTACAGATAGAACTAATAAAATGCATTGCAAGGAGGTTAGGGAGAAAATCAGCAAGAAACTTCAACATTCTGGAATTTTTAACAGATTAAATTCCTATATAGTCGAACTGAACCGAGCTTGAAGCAAGCCGGGCTCGAACTTATTCGCCAGTCGGCTGTTTCACCCTTAACTTCGAGTTCTTCACAAACAAATTCTCGAAAGTCTTTCGCACACAATACTTAGCTGAGGTAGTTGACATTGATCTCTGATTCCGCTGGTCCTCTCTCCATAAATTGGGAATTGTTAATCCTTGATCAGCTAGCTCTTAGCTGACTACCTTGGAGAAAAGGGCACTGATTGGCGGTACCTTGTAGTTGATCTCCTTCCATTTGAAACTCCTCCTAGAATCATGGCAAAGCCACTTTTTGATTACCAAGCAAACGGGTCTTGAGTCCAAAAATTTTACAGTGCTCTATTTACAATTGATAGCTAACAACTACTGGTTGAATAAATTTCACATGCATCAATTCCCTCCTTCCAACTTACACAAGTTGTTTTCACAACCAAGGCCATAATCTAGTTACTTCATGTACTCAAACATTTAATTTAATGTTGTGAAGCTAAGCACCAGCAGCATTTTATGAATATTCCATAACTTCTTAATAAAACAACAACAAATCCCAAATACCCCATAGACAGCAAGCTAGGCTTGAAAGGAAAAATGAATGGAAAAAAGGAGCTCCATCCCAAATACACAGATCCCCAAACAATATTTTGAACACGGAATTATAGAGAAGTCCTTGGCAGTGGCACAAGGTGCTTATTTAGCAAATAAAAGAATCAATTATTTGCAAATCACTATTCATAGTTAGTACCTTTCTCCACAGATTTTTCAAGTGGTACTCATTCTGCCTGCCAGCATCTTCTAGCAGCCAATGCAACCAGCTGGATTTCATGAGACTCATGACTAACAACTAATAAAACAGGGAGCAATAAAACTGGTTCAAGCATTAAATTCAGGTGTTTTCATACACATCAAAACCAGGTAATTCTCCAAGCAGGTCTGCCAAAGAGTTCCCTCACCTCTAGAGCCAATTAGTGCTAGTGCTAGGTCACTAAAAAAGCAGTTTGTCTCGTGAAAGCTAGTCAACCTGATTATGTGCATTATTCTTTGTCTATATGGACTTAACAAATGGATGGCTCTCCAAATCTAGTAACATTTACTACAGCAAAAAATTCCAAGAACAAAATTTGTTTTATAAGTTCCAGATTAGAAATTAATAACATAGTGATGATGATAATTGTCCCTCTCTTCTCAAGTAGTATAGAACTTAAATGTCAGAAATTGGACTAAGAATGGCAAAAGGAAATGCCATTAGTAATATTTGATGGATATTAATTTAGAGGATAAACTTATTTTGGCTCTGAAGGGGGTTGACCTGAAAAGCTGACTTGATTCCCAATATGTTCAGCCAATTATAACTGCACACTTTGCAAACAGAATATATGCAAACGAGACAAAGAAATTAACATCAATAGCTTGAGTGTTCAAAAGGATGCCATCCTTATCATGAAACGCTCCAATCTCAGAATATAACAACGTGAACTCTCCTCAGGCATGTTAGCTATACCATGTTGGCCACTTCTGACAGAGAACCCATGAGAGCAGTTGGAGAAGCCCAAACGGGAAGGTCAAACAAAGATTGTTTTAATTGCTCTTCTCGATTCTGGCAAAGTTGTCTGGCCACATCACATAGATCTGAGACGTTCTTGATGATTTCTTCTTGGGCTTCTACCTGTACAAGCCACATTGAGAAATGAGAAAATTTTTAAACTGTATTGACTTTCATATTATCATTAAGTACCATCAAACCAAACAGACTAAATTAAAAAAATAAAGTATTTCACCCCTCAAAAACGATTATAAAAGTTCGTTCAGATGTTGACCATGATAAGTGACCTATACAGAGAATTAACATTATGCACCAGGTAGAGTACTGATTATAAAGGAGGAATCCTAGCAACACGAGAAATGCTGCACTTCGGAGAGCCAATGCTGTGGCCAGCGGGTTGTTCTTACCTGGTGTCTTCGAGTGCATAACCAACCAATCAAAAAGTGTAACACCATTCCAAAGACATTTGAGTAGAATAGCTAAAGAGTAGTGAAGAAAATCAAGAGTACTTCATCCACAGGGACAAGATTCAGCTTCGGACAATTTACAGAACCAATTTAAATTAGGAAGAAACTAGACGCAAGAAATTAAAGAGAAAATCCAACAGGATCTACAAATATTCCACAAAACAAGCCCTAATCCCTAAGCCGACCCAATTTCTCACCTGCATGAGCAATTCGTCAACTAGACGACGCTCCGACCCAGTATCCATGACCACCTCCACGGCGGGCAGAGGCGAAGAACTTTGAGGAGAAGCAAAGCGTGGTCGGTCGACCTTCATCTGCTTCAGCTTATCCGACAACTCCTCCCACTGTCGGATCTCCTCCCGGTACTCTCGCCTCAGCTTCAACAACGTCCTCTTCTTCCTCAGCAACCGTCTCCGCTTCAGCTCCGCCTCCGTTGGCTCGTCCACCACAGCAGACCGCGTCGGCTGAAGGAGATTCTCCGTTCGCTGTCTCTTCCTCCTCTTGTACACAAAGCCATCGTCATCGCAGACCTCCCATTCTTCCTCTCGAGGGTCGATCATGAGAGGCGAAGATTAAGAGCTCTCTCCGATTTTAGAAACTTGGGAGCGAGATTTGAAAAGGGAATGCCTCGCTGATTCAATCTCCTCAAAGTTTCCCGCTTTTTTGTATACGAAGACTCTCAGCTCCTGCGATTTTGCAGTTTTAAACTTTAAAGTTTTAACTACGAAATACTACTACAAACGCCCACGAATTAAAGCCTTATTACATTCCCTAGTCCGAGAAATTCATATCCAATTTAAAAAAAAAAAAAACATTTCCTGATGTTATGTAATAGTATATTATCTGATTTTAATATTAGAAATGTTGTATTAATAATATGAATATATTTGTGTCTTTTATTAGTGAGCCAAAATTAAGTGTGGCTGCATCTGGATAATTTTGGTGATATTATTGGAGGGGCGTTAACTTAAGAGTGTACAGTTATTTTTATTATTTCACAATAATGCCAATTATTTTATAATTTATTTTATAATAAAATTTATAAAAAAAAAACGAAAACCCAAATTTTATTTTGATATGAATTAATAATTTAATATAGTAAAATAATAAAATACAAATTTATTGTAAAAATAAAAATGCTAATTATTATTATTTAGATTACAAATAAAGTATTTTTGATAAATATTCCCGTACAACAATCTCTATACGAACCTCGGCTCGGCTATGGGTCCACTTGGTCGTCGTCCCCACGTGCCAAACCGGAGAGCCGTCGGAGCGTGCAGCTGCCTGTACCGGCGGCGGCCTCCTGGCCGGCCAGAACGACGACGACCTCCTTCATGGAGGGCCGACGGCAGGGGTCAGGGTGACAGCAGGCCAGACCCAGTTTCAGAACCCTTTCCATTTCCTCCGTGGGGTACTCGCCGGCGATCCGCCCGTCCGCCGCCTCCAAAATCCTTCCTTCAATGTAAAGCTCCCTCACTCGATCGACGAGCGGCGGATCGTCGTCCGACATCGCGTCTATCGGCCGCCGCCCCGTCGCCACCTCCAGAATCACCACACCGAAGCTGTACACGTCGCTCGCCGCCGTCGGTGCCGGCACCTTGGCCAGCTCCGGCGCCAAGTATCCCAGCGTGCCCACCACGCGCGTGCTGCTCGGCGCTTGTCCGTGTTGGTACAGCTTCGCCAGGCCGAAGTCCCCCAATCGCCCTCTCATCTCCGAGTCCAACAGTATGTTGCTCGACTTGATATCCCGGTGGAGCACCATCTGTTTGTCAAAATTCCCAACAGAACTAGTTACAGAGAGGGATTTCGTTTATGCAGCAAAAGCAAAGCAACCAAATTTGCTCTGTGAATGTACCTGATCCCAGCCGTGGTGGAGGTAGAGGAGTCCCTCGGCGACGTCTGTCAAAACGCGACGGCGGCCCTCCCAGTCGAGAAGCTCCTCCGGGTTGTCGAAGATGCGTTTGTTGAGGCTTCCGTTCGGCATGTAATCGTAGACCAGCATCAGCTCGTTCCCTTTTCTGCACCAGCCTCGCATTTGAACCAGGTTCTTGTGCTGTAGCCTCCCCATGCTGGATATTTCCGCCATGAACTCTCTCATTCCCTGCTTCGAGTCGTGGGAGATGCATTTCACGGCGATCTCCGCATTGTTGTTGCCGGGATGGAGCCGGCCTTTGTAGACTTTCCCGAATCCCCCATATCCCAGCAGCTGCTCTTTCGAGAACCCCTTGGTGGCTTCAGAGAGCTGCTCGTAGGAGAACCGATGCGGCCAATACTCCAGCTCCCATTCCTCGATTTCATCTTTTTCTTCCACGGACCTCCTTCGGAAGCAAAACCAGTACAGACCCAACAAGCAGAGACACACGAAGACGAAGCAACCGCAGGTAATACCCGCTATCGCCCCTGTAGACAAGGAAGATGAAGAGGGAGCTCTCGGCACAAAATCCGGCAAATTCGAAGTGTTCAATATTTCACGAGCCGGACGTCCTTCGTCGTTCAAACTCCAAGCCAAGATCCTCTGTCGCTCCACCCAAGTGACTCCAGAAGACGAGCTGACCTTAGAAGCCGAGAACCCAACAAACATTTCGTCGGACACGTAATCGGCAATCTCCGGATTCGCGTACGAGACTAAAGGACGGGATGGCCGCGCCATGGTCGCCGGAGCTACCGTCACATTAATCCGGAATTCCGGGCCGATGAAATCGATCCACGCTCGAACGTTCATACCCGACCGCATCTGTACTGGGACGAACTGGTTGGAGGAGTCCCAGTACCCCGAAGTGTTAGTGATGGCCGATTCGATGTTGTTAAGATCCACTCCGACGTGGTTATCGTCCGGGTCGTTGAACTCTGTGTTCCGTCCGGTGTCGAATTCGACGGCGAGAAGAGGGGCAACGAAGGGCACGGTGGCATTGGAGAAAACCCCCAAGTACTGCCCGGAGATGGCACCGGAAGGGTCGGTGGAATTGGAGAGGACGAAGGCGATGCCGAAGCCGGGGAGGGTGGGGTTCTCCGGCAATATCGAGAAGACGAAGGAGGTGGAGAAAGACGAGAGAGTGGTCGAATTGGAGGGGGAGCCGCTGCCGCCGCCGCTCCTCCTCCTCTTCATTCGCAGCGGAGTAGGGAAAAAGAGCCTCCCGACGGACTGCTTGTTCTCGTCGATCGTGAGTCGAACAACCGGCGGGTCTATCCGCGCGTCCCGGAGCAGGAGGAGACCCTCGCTGCTGTTGACGAAGGAATTGAAGAGGAAATCCACGGCGGAGACCGAGGAAACCAGGTGGAGGAAGATGAAAATCGTCAGGTACGCCATGAAAGCCAACATTTTTTGCAGTATTTTCAGCCAAATACCTTTCTAAGACTTCAATTTGGATATAAATTCTTGTTCTTCTTGCCCACGAAACCCTCTGATTTCTACTTTTCCTCCACCTGGGTTGTTTCCTTTCTGCTCCATTTGTCTGTTTCACCACTTGACCAATGACCAGAGTACCCCACAGCACACACATTATTAAATCCTGCTATGCTATCTAAGAACGTACGAATCTGTAGTTGGCAGCTCATTCTGATTAAGCATTTTGTGGTGTCTGATCACTGGCATCGATTATTTTTATGATGTGAACTATATAAATGAGAAAAACTTCTGAATCCGTCGGATTTGTATGAATTGAAGTTTGGTGGAAGTCCACAAACACTGAAGAATACTTAAACCCGGTGATGGATATTATAATAAATACTTGATGCAAGGTCTGTTATTTCGGATTAAACTCTACATTGGGTAAACGAAATGCTGAAAAGCTCAAGTGAATTACCAGAAAGAATCATATAAACCAAATTGTCACAATTCATTCTCCAGTTGTGGTTGCTCTGACTTTTCGAAAGAAACATTATTTATTGTTCATTTCGTTGTCTTACAGGTACAAGTCGCATTACTAATTCGTTCACCATGACTTTCATTGTGGTTCTGAATGGGAAATTGCAGCTTCGACAATTCTGCATGCAGAAATTCTTCAGTGCTAAACAGTTTCAACCAAAAAGTTTGATTAAAAGCTCAAAATGGACGTCTAGTGGAGCAGAGCAGGTCAAGAGAATTGGCATCATTTGCCAGAAGAACGGGAGAGTCAAGCTAACAGGTCAATTATCTAGCTGTAGACGGGAATAAAAAGAATACAGGGAGATCTTCAACCCACCAATGCTACTGCAGACAAAAAGCTCATCGGTTTCATTTCCGGTGCAGTACTTACACGGAGGAATTCCAAGCAGGAAGGTCTGAAATACAGAAGCTCGTCGGACAAATTCGTTCACGGAGAAGTCTCTTCGATGGAATCTAAACTGGGTTTCCATCCCAGAGGCTTCACCGCCTTTGGCCTCCTAATAGGAGGTGTAAAGGTCTCGTCTGGTTTTCGGTACCGACTCGTGATCCATGTACACCATTTATCGTTGGAAACGAAAAAATCCTTGGCAGAGAAGAATTCATCTGAGTCATCATCCGTTGTTCTGGCTGCTACAGGCTCCACTTTAGCAGGCACCTGCAACGCCCCCACGTTTCTCTCCAAGTTCCTCTGTTTCAGTTTCCTCACAGTAGTCCTGGGGACAAGAAAGAACTTCTGACCCGGTACGAGCACCTCCTTGGGATCCAAGATCGATTCGTCAGGTCGTCTGAAAATTTCTGGGCGGGCAAGGCACATCCCGGGGTACCTCACCAACACCTCAGAAGCTGCTACAGGGCGTTGGTACAATTCCACCTGCCCACCTGCTAGAACGATTCTCACAGCCAAACGTTTACATTCTGAACTGAAATCATCCGAGTCAATCAAGCTGAAGCAGTCCAAAGAGGCAGACCTTTCTCTCACTTCTTTCTTTCTTGAACTCCTCCTGAAGTACCAAGCAGCCCCAAATGCCTGAACAAACTTCCTCAACATGGCCTCAGCTCGATGTCTTCTTCTCCCCAATCAGGGCACTGGGTTGGGAGAGAGGATTACCCATTTCAATACCACAGTTGGCGGCTTTTCGTTGTTCATAGTGGCTGCTTTTGTACTCTACCTTCGGTCATAGGCAGGGTGAAAAAACCGAGGCGATGTATCTCTGAGGAAGATGGATGAGGACACTTCGTTATCTTCGCCCCTACAAGATCAGAGATCCAACTAGGCTACACTGGAATTTTCACTAGAAGTTCATGATCAGTAGCTTTTTCTCCATTTAAAATGCATCAGCCGCTACAATAAGTTGCAGGCCTGTATTCTAGAAAACTATGCCATTTCGGAAAACTTTGCCCGTCAAGGGCAAGAATAAGATGCTGCAATTAGTCAACTGACTTCTTTAGTCCTTTTTGTGACATGAGATCATTCGAGTTGCAGATTAAAAAGGAGGCAATGGAGAAAAGGGGCACAAGAAGACGATTAGACGGGTCCGTTCTCTACACAAGCAACATCACAGTTCGATGGTGTTTTTTATAACACCCCTTTTGAATGGAACTAGTGGCGTCCCTTGATAACCCTCATTCAAAATCTTCATTACCGGATACGCCGGCAGCGAAGTATGGCGGAAGCATGTTCCTCAAGAGTTATAGCAGTACAACGAAGATCATATTAAAAAAAAAGAAAAAAAAAACGAAGGACATGTCAAACATTCTGGCGAAGTGACAGTCCTGTCATATGGATGCTTCTTGCCGGCATTTTTATGAATTTCTATCTATGACAGTCAGAAGCACATAAGGTCGAGTTTCTGCATCTTGAATATTATTAGGCCTCTAAGATTGGTTCTGTTCATACAGATAAATGATACAAATCCAGGTCAGGCTGAAAGAATTCTAAATGGAAGAAAACACCATAAAGATGAGCCACAGATATCAGGGGAAGCCTGGGAATTTAGAATATTTTCTTATCAGCACGCTGAAGTGAACTGTCTTGACAATAACAAGAAAACTTACAGCTGTTTACATTTTGAAAAACCTTTTTTGACACTCACAAGAGAACTAGCCAAGGAACAATTTGTAGGTATTCAAAGGCAGATACAACTTAAAATCCAACAGTGATATCCAAAGTATTGAGGTTATTGGCTTCATCCCATGTCAAGATCCCCTAATGCAAATAATGGACTGAACAGAGCAATCCACAAAGTCACGTGCAGATCAGTTGATGATAACATGATGGAAACAACTCTGAGTCACGTGCAGATCAGTTGATGATAACATGATGGAAACAACTCTGAGTCACATATCCTTTGAATCCAAACAATCAACATTCTAAGGGTCCAGAATGGTACATTTGCTAAATAACAAATGGGTCAAGTGAAAAGATGGTGACTGTTTGAAATCATTGGCAAGCACATCTAGTTTATTCATTAAAATAGTTTTAGAGTACAACAGATAATATCAACAAGACCAGATCCAACTGTCCCTAGCAGCTGTAAGATGAACGTTACACAAAAGCAGCAATGCATGTACGATAAGTTAACCACACTGGTGATATCACATATATGAAAGCACACAAAGCAGTTATATCTCCATTATGGAACAGATAGCAGTTGAATACTTTTGTTTATTCATTTATTTTATTTTATAAAGTCTTTTCAGAATGGGACAAGGGGAGGAGAAAGGGGGTGGGGGTAGTGGGCACATGGCATCATATAACTTCCTACAGAAACATTAATCTACAAAACAAAACTTAACTGTGAAAAGGAAATGAGGAAAAAGATGCTCCCACTAACTAAACCAAAATACAATAAAATAGAGAAACAGAAGATGCTACAAGCATAAAATTTGCCTAAGTCAATAAAAATATCTGTAGTTGAGAAGGGGACAGAAACAATCAATAAGCAGCAAACTCAAAAGTAGCATTAAAAGCTGAGGAGATTATAAGCAATTCCATATGCATTCACTTGTACGGGTAATATCAAAACAATGATAAACTGATAACATCCGATGATGCTAATTGCTAACTCTGAGCAGACAAAGTTGCTAACAAAAGAAAAATTAAAACAAACATCAGAGAAAAGAGTAACTACTTGGCGTTATGAAGAAAAGATGATTATGCGTGATCAAATTCCATCTACAAAGCATTAAATAATTTGTAAAAAAATGACAGCAGAAGCACAGAGTGGCATTTATATTTGCTTACTTATAGATTACAACAAATCAGGCTATAAAAGATAACTAATCTACCAAGTTTTCACTAATGCGTTGGAGCTCAACAAAGCTAGTGACAAAAGAATAGACTATGCAAAAAGCCCATCTGAAGATTGCCACACCCAAAAAATTCCTGATAACTTTTTTCAGCATGCAAACCATGTTGCAGACCACAACTAATTTTACAAGACGAATATCAAGGTTCAAAACAAGTCCTTCCAAATTCTAGAAAGCCGTAATACACTTTTTTTTTTATCAAATCAAACAGCTGAAATGGTTCAATAGTTAGTGTTTCACTAGCTATTGACAGCATTATAGTTAAGAGTTACCCAGTGCAGTTTTATCCATGATAGCATGCGACACTGTAAACCTTGCCACTACACACAAAATCTCGATGTTATTCAGAAACTCATACAACAAACTTAAGAGTCCCTGATCACCAAGAACATAGCTAGGGCTATAGAACATAATGATATCAGCAAATGGTGAAAAATTTTAATGAAGGTTTCCAAGAGCATCTCAATTTTCTCATTACGGGGAATATTGGCGTCCTAAGTGCAATCACCAAAACATCTGAGGCACCATAAACCAGTAAAGAGTCACTTACAACCAGCCCCAAGTTTGCCAGCCTAACTAAACTGCTAAAACCACTTACAAGCAAAAAAGAGGACGAAAAAATTTCAACAATATACGATATCTGGTGCAAGGAATGGAAAGTTCCAGACTTCACATACAAGTGTGGATGCCAAATTGGATAAGAAGTCAATTCATTCAATGATGGACTGAATGACTCCTGCCCCAACAGTCTTTCCTCCTTCTCTGATAGCAAACCTCATACCCTGCTCACAAGCTACCGGCATGATAAGCTCTACAACCATCTTAACCCGATCACCAGGCATGACCATCTTTGACTCCTCGTCCTTATCATTCATGATAGATGCCACCCGGCCTGTGACATCGGTGGTTCTCATGTAGAATTGTGGTCGGTAGCCAGAGAAGAAAGGAGAGTGCCTTCCTCCTTCCTCTTTCTTCAACACATAGACAATGGCAACAAATTTGGTGTGGGGCGTAATGGTTCCAGGCTTGGCCAAGACCATCCCTCTTTGAATGTCAGCCTTCTGGATACCCCTGAGAAGAAGACCCACGTTGTCACCAGCCATGGCATCATCAAGGATCTTCTGAAACATCTCAACCCCGGTGACAGTAGTGCTACGGGTATCCCTGAGACCTACAATGTCTACGGTGTCTCCAACCTTAATGGTACCACGCTCGACTCTACCTGTGGCGACAGTCCCACGACCAGTAATGGAGAAGACATCTTCTATGGCAAGCAAGAAGGGGAGGTCAGTCTGTCGTTGGGGTATGGGGATGTAACTATCAACAGCACCCATCAGCTCATAAATCTTATCCACCCACTGGTTCTCCCCTCGCTTAAGAGCAGGGTTGCCCATCAGGGCCTCGAGGGCCAAAAGAGCCGAACCTGAGATGATGGGAATATCATCACCCGGGAATTCGTAAGAGGAGAGAAGCTCCCGCACCTCAAGCTCGACGAGCTGGAGAAGTTCCTCGTCATCCACCTGGTCTTGCTTGTTCAAGAAGACCACCATATTGGGGACGCCGACCTGCTTAGCGAGTAGAATGTGCTCTTTCGTCTGAGGCATAGGCCCGTCGGCGCCGGACACGACAAGAATGGCGCCGTCCATCTGCGCGGCACCAGTAATCATATTCTTCACATAATCGGCGTGACCCGGGCAATCAACATGGGCGTAGTGGCGGTTCTCCGTCTCGTACTCCACAGTAGCTGTATTAATGGTGATACCACGGGCACGCTCCTCAGGGGCGGCGTCAATTTCGTCGTACTTCTTGGGGGCGCTGTTACCCATGGAAGCGAGAGCCATGGTGAGCGCTGCGGTGAGAGTGGTCTTCCCATGGTCGACGTGTCCGATTGTCCCGATGTTGACATGGGGCTTCTTCCTCTCGAACTTGCCGCGAGCCGCGCGGATGGTGAGCCCGGTGCGCTGCCTTCCGGACGAGCGGGTCGACGGGGTAACCCACCATTGTGAAGGGGACGAGTTGGCAAAGGAAGAAGTAGATGAGAGCGCAGAGGCGGACGATCTCTTCACGGGAACCGCACCAGGTCTGCTGTTACTGCCACCCGCGGAGGCTCTCGCAGTGGAGAAGAAGACGACGCTTGACGAAGCCGAGGCTGCTCCGGCGATAGCCATGGATAAAGGGAGAAACGGGAATTGGAGGAGAGAGAGAGCAGAAGAGAAGAGTGAAGGGAGGGGATTCGAGGGTTTATCTTATCTTCACCATCGGACAGGCTGAGAGCAAAAGACCTCAAATAGGCCCTGCCCCCTCATATCCTTTTCTGCCATAAAATAATTTTTGAAAATATATTTCACATTTTTTTGCTATCCGGATAGTGGGTTTTCTTAGGTATTGAAGGAAAACTTCGAATTAAATTTATTTATTTATCCTTATTTGCCTTTTTTAAATTAAAAAAAGGTGCTCACAATGGGATGGGCTGTGGGTCCACAGTGGAGGTTGTTTGTGGGTAGAATAAGGGCTGCGTGGAGTCGTGGTGTTGCTCCAAATGAAGTTTGTGGTTCATTGCTTATCAAAGGCTCATTCAAGCACCTTTTCAGTTGACAAGTTCTTGACAAATGACACTGAAGTGGGGATATTAGCCCTCTATGTAGCTTGAACGAAGTTAAAATGGATAAGCAGAAAAATGTAGCAGTCAAATGTAAGAGGCTACAAACAATCAGTCACAATTAGCTTAGCATGAATTGCTAAAAATATCAATGAGTCAAATGTGAAATTATTTTAAGTATACCAATGTTGCATAGCCCATTCAGAATGCATGAATTGCTAAAAGTTAGTATGATAAATTAACAAATACAAAAGTAGCGAATCAGGAGGAGAAACTGGAAAGTGTGTCGTATTACAATGAGGATTATGTACAATAACTCACCTATTCATTGGCAATTCATCTAAAATATAAACAAAAGGATGTGTAGAGCCCCCTTTCCAGGCCCCTCAAAGACAAACAGAACTTTAACTTTGGAACTACACCACATGTAAGCATTGCTCCATAGTTCTGATGACAAAGGGGCAACCAATCATTCTTTCCAAGTGTACGTACATTTTTCCATATTTGCACCAATACTTGGATCACATTGAGTACCACATAATTTTTAACTGCAAATGCCATCCTATGCTCCTTGTTATCTTCAAAAATTTATGCTGGTTGGTAGAGATGTCTGAGTGAGAGAGTGTGAACATGGTGTTAAGATCAATATCCAGACAACAACAAGCTGTCTACAAGTCTTCGAAGTTCTGTGGGGAGTTCTTTCAAAAGATCAGCAACAACAAGTGCATGTTTTCTCTTCAGCTCACTTAACTCCTTTTGGTGCTCAGCCAGCACGTGCTCCAGTTTCTCTATAATAATTTTTACTCTCTCCACATCATCTTCCGTTAAATGCTTGTAAAACTCACTTAAATCTTTACCAATTATACCTTTTCCATGATGAAATAGTGCAACTTGGCCATTCGGACTATCTCCTCGATCTTTGACACTACTAGGCGAATTGGGTAGGCTAGAAGCTTTGTTCATACTCTGGTCAGACTCTGAAGATAAGCTTGTCTGAGTTTGATGATGTGGGGACCCATCACCCACCCCTTTGGGTGAATCAGACCAATAGACACGACCAGAAGGAAGCCTTTCCAGTACAAATCCACCTGAATTACTATGATCAGACTCCAGTGGCAATGCCGAAAGCTCATCTTTAAATTCTGACTCACATTTTTCTGAAACTGGTGTGTCAACACCACAATTATCATCAAAAGCATCCCCTGGAACCCATTCAGGGACAAGGGCTTGTATTTCTGAATCAATCATAGCAGCAATCGTTGTAACGTCTTGATCAGTAAGATCCAATTCTGCAACCATTTCACTGGCAACACTTATTGCAGTGTCTGCTTCTATATCAAATGGAAAATGGATGTTGCGAAAGTGACCTGTTGGCATAGGGGAAAGGGGTCAGAAAAAGAAAATGTGAAAAATTAGGTTTAGTTCAGAAAGAAGATGAAAAATGACCTGAGGAATCACAAATCCGAAGCTTCAAGAATATAGTATTGATGTCTCTTCTTTGGCCTTCAACAGTAAAACCTCGACTTCCTGTTGGAGAGCTTCCTTTTGTACCCAAAAATATGCTGCTTGACTCTGAATGGCTATTGCAACAATCTGCATCAATAGCTACTGAGTACCTAAAATAACATAGTATCATCATATAGGATTTTTTTCAGTCGAAAGACCCAACATTGCCAAATCTGATTTCCGATATATACCAAAGGCATCAAAGTCGAGTACATATCAGGAAATATTGGTCAATACACCCCTTTGTATGGGCAAATATGGAGTGAATCTGTCGAAGCTATTACCTGAAGAAGGATCTGATTGCAAATACTGGGTGGCACTATCATCCCCATCATCTGATTGAAGAAAAGGGTCCATGAGTAGTTCTTTCGCGGGCAATCTCTCAGAAGCACCAGCAATACATTTCTCTATAAATCTTTTAACACCAGGATCTTTCACTTTTCCCAGCGACAATGGCTTTATGCCCTGCAAGAAAATGAGAAGCAAAAATATATTCAACAAAGGCTCAAGAAGCATTTATAATTCAAACTCAGCACTTCAACAAAAATTGAATAAGTAATGAGACAATCTTGGAAATTAATAAGGAAATCATTATTTCACCAGAATCAGCTTAATAACGTAGAACAAAATACTGACACAAAACATAAACAAATAAAGGAAAAGAAAAAACAGATGATTGGCTCTCTGGATCTCATGAAAGGTATAGACTTCAAACCCTCTTATTGTTTCCTGCATTTATTATATTATATTTCAACATCTTTCAAAATTATACTATTCTTATTGAGCCTAACAATGTTTTTCACAGAAGATAACTTCCTGTCAAGGAGTTCATCCGACAAATTCCTTCTTCCTCTAAAATGGCGTTCATGATAGCCCCAGAAATTCTGAAGCTTCTTGAGTGTTTTTTGTTATTTTGAAGTAGAACCGGACAGAAAAGGATGTCCTCCAACTCAAATAATATTCATAATTACAAAATTTTTCCTACTTTCTTTCTGATGTTTCAAAATAAAAAATCATTTATCAGAACCTCAGTAAGTTAAAAGGGTGTCTCAACTCTCAATATTTTTTAGTACTTCTTTTGGAGAACATATTAGAGTAATTATGATACAGTGACAGGAAATCTATATAAATATGATGAGTGTCTCCAAACAATAATATTCTATTCTCTTCTCATTGTCTTCAACATATAGTAATCTTACACCATCACAAACTCTAATTAGTTGTTGTTTTAAGGATTCAATTACAATACCAAATGCTTGTGTGGAATCATAGAAATATCGCGTATCAGTAATTTTCTATAGTCATCTAACATTGTTGGCTGTGTTCTGAGATCTGTTCCAGGCATCAACCTAGTGAAGTCACCAAGTCTGATTCAAACATTACCACCAGTGATATAAAAAAAATACATAAATTTAAAAAAAATTAGAAATTAATAGGCACACCATCAACATAGACCATGCACACTTAATAACAAAAGTTTGTTTCCGTATCTATAAACATAAAACTCACTAAAAGCGTTTTAGCATCATAACAATAGCAAAGTTTATACAGCAAATCACGAGTACCTGAAATAATATACAAAATTTTCCTCAACCCTACTCATTTAAAAATTAAATAGTGATGTACAAGATATAAAGTGGAAAACTAACTACTAGACCATTAGGATGAGTTGATGAACTAGGGCTTTTATGTTATAAAGTGGAATACTGACTACTAGACCATTAGGATGTGTTGATGAACTGGGGCTTTTATGTTTCAGGAAACTAGTAAATGCAAGGGCATAGCTGCAATTTATCTAACTAAGACTTAAGTTAATTTAGTGGACAACCTCCGACCAGAACTGTGATATTTCAAGCAGGACCTCCTCTTTGTTTATCTCTTTGTGATGTTTTGGCTTATTACTTAGCAGCAGGCCTATGTAAGGGCATATCTACAATTTATCTAACTAAGACTTAATTAAGTGGACAACCTCCAACCAGAACTATAATATTTCATGCAGGTTCCTCCTCTCTGTTTATCTCTTTTACCCCTCATCTCTCTGTTTCTTCTCAATTGTCACACTTTTGAGAAGGTTATACATTTACGACTACTTATGATTTGCACTGGGATCTCAAATAAAAGTTGAATAAACAAAGATCCATATATGAAGGTCTTTGTGTGAAACTACGAAAGTATCAATTTCCAATTGTAATCAAGTGATGCTACTGTGATGTTAACTTACTAAGTTTTACTTAACATCAAGTTCTGTCTGGCACATATATTTGCAGATGAGAATCCACTCAATGCTTCAGAAAAAGAGACTCAGCTTGATCAAGTTGGACTATTCAAGGTCTTCTAGGTACTACAAACAACAGTACAATCATAGGTGACCCTCCAGGTTCTGGTTGAACCTATTCCATTGCTGGACAGGACCAGGATTTATAACAATGATTCTGGGTTAGTATGAATATTCACATTTGTTAGAAAAAACACTCCGCCAATTAAGTAGCTAATTAGAAATTAAAGAATACAAATGCAGAGCATTCAGTGACGTTGCGAACCGTATAAGATGATCATCACCTTATGCGGCTATTTTGACGCTGACTCTGAGTGTTGGCTTCTTGATTCTACTCCACCCTTGGGTAAATCCAAGCCAGTAGGTGCCTCCCAGCAGTGAAAAAACCATGAATGGAAAAAAAACATATAACTACCAAGACAAATTCGGCTTGATACAGAAAGAGGCATCCACTAACTAGTGTTGGCTAAGAAGAAAATATAGCCAGTAAATCCTTCAATTCTAAGGATGGACGAAATTTTAAAAAAAATGCTAAACATGGACGAAACAACAACCTATATTTAGTTTAATAATGACAAGCTTTTAGTCCCCTTTTTCATTCTGACTTTTCCTATTGCAGTATACTGACAAACAAAGAAAATAAGAAATATTGGTGCTAAGGTTTGTCCACTTGCATCATGTGAAACACTTCATAAATAAAAGCCTTACAATTCAAAATTATTTCTAGTGTGTGACAGTGTAGATCTGTGTTTGTAATTTCTTGTTCATAAATAATCTAACATAAACAGTTCCAGCAAAAGATTGAATCCCTGCAACAAGACTTTTGTAAAAATAGTAGTGATCTTTAGAGTAATCCAACACCTTTTGTATTTCCTCCATTCTCTTTGCAGAAGTGGTAGCAATCTCTTGGGTAACCATTTCCATAAGGGACAAAAGACAAGTGCACATTAGAAAGTAAGAAGATAAATAAGACTATAAAACCTCACCTTTGTCACTTTTTTATATATTTGAGCGGCATTGGCACATTCGACATATGGATACTCAAATGTCACCAACTCTAGTAAGCACATCCCAAAAGCATAAATATCAACCAATTCATTATACTCCTCCTCATAAAGTTCAGGGGCCATGAACTCTGGAGTTCCTGTAGGTACAATTAAAATTCATGTATTAATCATTCAATTCTCACAAAAGATATCCATATAAGTTTAGCAAACTTAAATTTTCACTAAGCTAATACACCACTTACCAATGACACTATGAGCCGACTGGGCCTGGCGAAGGATAGCTGCTAATCCAAGATCTCCAATCTTCACTTCACCCTGATTGCCGTTAACAAATATGTTATCACATTTCAAGTCCCTATGAATAACTGGAGGATCATGGCTGTGAAGGTAAAAGAGCCCCTGCAGAATTTGTCTTGACCAATTCTTCAAAGCTCTTATGTCCACCCGCTTATGCTTCGTTCGGTATCTAAAAAAAAAAATAATAATAATAATAATAAATTTATCCTACATAGAGAGGCTGGAAATATTTTTAGCGTTTACAAATCAACTAAATAACAATAAGAAGATAACTCACTGGCGCAATGTTCCAGAAGTAAAAATTTCAGTAATGATGTTGATATTGTCGTTACCAGCCCAAGAGTGGTAAAACTTGATAATGTTTTTATGCTTCAGTGTCTTCAATAAGAGAACTTCAGAGAAAAGACGATCCAAGTCAACAGAATTCCCCAAGACATCAGATACCTTCACCTGGTTCCAAGCAACTTCTATTCCTTCCAGTTCATCAAATCCTTTATAGCTGGAAATTTTTACATAAGTGAAAGAAATACAAAAGTCCACTGCTAGATTTATTCCAAAACCTTTTATATTTTTCAATCCTCACATTTTTCTACTGTTATATCAAGCATAATCTAATCACAACTATCTTTCAGAATGAAAATAGTGTAAAATTTTCCAGGATACACTGTTTTGAAAGCCCCTTTTCCTAACACCTCACGATACTGCAAAACAAAAAAGTAAAAGACAAAAAATAAAAAAATTTAATATCAAATGCTAAAAGCATTAATTGAAAATGTCAATCCTTGAAACGAAAGAACATGCAGGAACCAAATTCGGTGAAGTAACATAAGTTATTGCAATACATGTAGATATCTCTACATGGTACTGTTTGTATAGAAATAGTCAGAGCACAACTCAGATAGTTTATAGATCCATATTCAAAACAACACAGAAAATTTTCAGTAGCTTTTTGTCAAATAACATCACATTTTATGATATAATCAGAAAAAATAAATAAAAATAAAAATACTAACACGTCCATATCGACCAGTTGGATCGAATTCAATTAGCTCCGAATCAGCATCCTCTGGGTTTTGCTCAGTGGCGGCTTCTACCGACATTATATAAACCAACCGAACGAGGAAAACTCAAATGTCGAGAACTATTCGATAATTAACTCATCAACCTACCACGAACTCCTGTCATGAGCGATCCAAAGAGTTACACGAGAAAGACATCAACGCATCCGATGCTAAATCCAGCGATTCTCACAAGTGGCATGGGTCACCACCACAAGAAAATTTCCAGCGCGATTCGAAAGAGACTCAAACCAGCCGATCGATTCACGAACCCACCACAATGAAAGCACAAAGCAGGGCAAATGGGCTGAAACAGGTAACTCGGATTCTTCAGCAGCTCCTCAGTTCTCTGTCCGAGAAGGTTTACCCCGTCTCACCATAGCGGTTTAAATTTCTTTCATCCGAATGTCAAGACCGGACGAAATAATCAAATCACGGAAAGAAAGAAAAGAAAGAGAATGAGAAGGTGAGGAAGCGAGAGAAGACTGGAGGAGGGAGGGAGGAGAGGGGTTCACGCATCTCTTTTAGTCATGAACGTTACGGATTCATTAATCAGGTTCGAGTTAACATAGTAAGACCCAACCCAAAATTTAAACCGGCGCTTGACCTACCTGAAATGATGAAAAATAAAAGCTTCTGGATGATAAATGCGTTCAGCCGTTGGCCCAGGTTATCCCGAATCCCGTCTAGCAAACACACTTCCAAAAGGTTAATTATCCTGAATCATGTTTTATAGTTTTTTTATAATATCTTTTGAATAGTCAATCAAGGTTCCATGAGTTATTATGTCTAAAAACTTTTGACCTAAACTTATTTTAATGAAATTCCGAAGAGAAAAAACATTTATGTTAAACCCTTCTTTTAACTTAAACCACTTACACCCTTTATCCAAAAAAGAGGAACTAAAATAGTAGCCCAAAAGTATCTTAAAATATATAAAATAATTTTTAGTCGGATCAGATGATATTTTGCTACAAGAATTCCTATTCATATATTTTATTAAGTTATTTAAAATGGTTAATAAATTTATCTGAGATATAAAGAATATTAGTGAATTATGTAAAGAAAGGGTTTGAATCTATATTTTCTCTTTTAAAAGCATTTAAAAAATTAGAATAGAGATAAAACATAAATGGACATCTATGTTGAGTAGTGCATGTAAAAGAATAAAATTAAAAATAAGAATGAAAATTAAATAACTATGTATATTTTTCAAGCAAAGTGCTTTTAAAAAGTAATGTAAAAAGTAATGTAAAAAATAAGACCTAACAATAAATATTTGTTAAAATTTGTAAAACATAACATAGGAATAGACTAATCCAACAAAAATCATAAGAATTAATTTCAACTATATCCAAACTTTGATTGAAACACATGATGTAATTCTCGCTCTAATACTAATTGTAATGCTTTTAGATTATTTGTGTAAAACTCCACCATATGGAACACAAAAAGTTAGACCCATAAATTTATTCCATACTAGGTTGGCCCAACCGATCACCCATAACATAAGTTAGCCCCTACAAGATCATAACAATCAAACACACTTCTGAGTCCCCACTTTATAGCTTTCACTTTGGACCATATAGGTTCTTTCACCCTTATTGTGGCTCTTACTTGCTCCTAGTAGCCCCTTTCAATCAACCTGTCCTCTTTTTGCAACAAGTAAAGGTACGTTTCTTTCAATTTAGAAAAAATTTCTGAAACAGAAGTACCAAATTCTTGGCAATACTGAAAAATCGACCGTCTCCCATTTTTTTTATCAAGGGATGATACATTCTTTTTTTTTTTTGTACTAAACACCACAATAATTAACTCGCTAAAATATCACATCTATTTCCAGTAGAAAAACATCTTTTATATTTCCAGTACAAAAATATGAAAAAAAAAATATTTTTATCTGTAAATTCATGTATTGCCGCAAAGTGGGAAAAATAGTAAAGTAATAATTAAAATTTTTTAGTTTGTAATGATACTAAATGTTAGATACCAAGGCTGTCTATCCCATCCTAGGTAGGGGCCATAGCCAAGTTGGGGCCTACAGGATTGTAAGTTTCGTAACAAATAATTCTTTAATCTATATTATTGTACTAGGTAGGGGCCATCACAATCCGCTTTTTATGGGCAAATCTCTTACTCCAACCCAGTCCTGCCAAATGGGTATCCCAGCAAAAAAATAAAAACACTTTTGCTTTAATATAGAAAGTTAGTAATATCACCAACAACAAATATTTAGTGAAAAATACAGAATAAAGAAATGTCTTTGATTTGGTGGAAAATGTTATTTTACGCCCTCAAATTAAATAAAAATACAAAAGTTATATGATTTCCCAGATCAGTTAAATTACAACCATTTCTTTTATCATGTTAGTTAGCTTTCTTAGCTGTTCGTTCAGTCTCCAAGATTGCAGTACTAATTCCTCTTCGCTTTCTGTCATGTGAGTACAATCAATATTTCTTTTTCTTCACTTAACGCTGCTAAAATGAAGAGGAATAGAAGAGTGATATTAAAGATTCAACGCAATCTCAAAATCCACATGGACCCTGCTTGAGCCTTTTCTCGTTTTCTTTTTTACTTCATCTCATTCCCCACCCCCAAAACCCCTTCCTCCCTTTATGTCAACCTGCCCTTCATTTTCTGTAACACAACTGGGTTTCGTGGAAATAGCTACTGTCATTTTTCTGTATATCCTTCAATGAAAAGCAAAAATACAACTTAAAACCCCTTTTGAGCTTTTGGGCAAACCAGGCCAAAGCCACCCTGAAAAGCCATGGGCTTCCTCTCTCTCCATCTCAGTCTGTCCCTTTTAACACATTATTTTTTGTAGGAATTTAGAGCAATAGAAGACGGGCATCATCAGGTGGGTTGTCTGGAAGAATCAAAGACAGCAGTTACAGGACCCACATTCGCTGTACAAAGTCTGCAGAGGTCAATCCTGCTAACCAGCATCAGGCACAAGGCACCTAGGCTTCCATGGAATAAAGAAACCATTGAACTGTTCAAAAAAATAAAAAGTCTTCCAATCTGGTTCTACAGAACCCACTCAGCAAACCTTGGGTCTTATCTAAAATTAGAAGACTATAATACAGGTTAACCATATATACCATTTAAATTAATCAATCTTGTTAGCTGCAGTTTAATAGGTGCTCACTTCCAAATTTGGAAGATCATTTAAGAGATGGATGCGTCCTTGCCTGACAATTTGAGTGGAAAACAAAAGATGCAGGAAGGAATGCACCCAATGAAGGAAAAGTGTAGGACAGGATTTCTAACAAGCATATGGAAGACATTTAGAGACTTTCTGCTTTATTGAAAAAATAAGAAGAAGAAGAAAAAAAATATATGATTCAGTAAGTTAACTTTTGGAAACGGACAGAGGTAAAAAATTGAATCAAACAGGAACTTTTTTATAAATCGTGATGAAAAAAATCTTGATGAAAAAGTTTAATAAAGTAGTAGTACTGGTGGTGTTATATAGAACGGCTGAAGTCTTATTCAAGGAGAAGAAAACCATCTTAAAGTTTAAAATGCTGCTGCCCGCACAAGAAACTTAAGAATTTGCTGCTAAACATTTTTGTTGAGAACCCTGTCTCAAGTATCAAAATTCCAAAATGAAAATATAAAGAGCTTCCCTAAAGTAATGAATCAGTAAGATCAGTATTTATCATCAAAGCAAGAGCCAGAAGCAATCAAATGGTACAATAAGGAGTCAATAAAAGACGCCTACCAGAGTTTGTAAGAATATATGAATAAATTAGTCTAAAAATAAGAACAAAATTCCCACTATTAAAAAGAGCTTGGGAACGCCACTCAGATATCAACATTCAACAGTGATCAGGGGATGATCATGCCACAGCAGGGCGATGAAACCGATTTGGAACAAGCTGGTGGAATCCCCAGCAAGCACCTCGGCAAACAGATGTCTGACCCTTAAACTGTCCCAACCACTCTACAAATTCACAATCCTGAGGCCAAAGAGCTCATCACTATGGCAGATACCTCTCTCCCCGCTCCCCCTCTCTCTCTCTAAAGAATGAGCTAACTTAGTTTGCATATATGCATATCCAGTGCAATACCAAGTCAACATCCAACAGAAACCTCTGGGGCTTTCTTAAGATTAAAACGGATCGAGTAAAATTGCTTGGGATCTAACAAAAGTCTAGCCACGCTCTCTCTTGCAGTTCCCAGGCAATAGAAATTTGTACTTCTCAGCATTTTCCAGTAGATAGGCAGGCAGATGAACAGCTGAATAAGAATGTGGTATTGGACCTAGTTTCCCAATGATGTCCTTGAACGTGTATTCCTCCGGCAACATATCAAATAAGTCAGCCCCACGGCAGATTACGTCCTGGACCCTTGATGGGTTAAGATAGCGAGAGAATCTCACTCTATCAAAATGACTGTAGGCTTTCATCTTGAAGATGAACTCACTTATATGACGGAAACAGAAGCTGCAGTGCCAACCCGAATCAGCAAAGATGTCATCCGTCTGGCGATAGTGTGCATACCTCGTCTTACCAGGCTTATAACGGTGGACTGAAGCTCTCCAGCTCTTATTATCAACAAGAAACTCAAACGAATAAAGATAATTTCTGAGCCGAAGATGAAGCACTTGAGGGATATCATCACACCACCTGAGAAGATTGATCGTGTGCGCACTGGGAATCTCATCCACGTCTGACATGATCAACAAGTCATCCTCACCGATGCCAGCTATTCTCAGAAGCTGGTCTAGCGCCACTCTCTGATAAGCCTCCTCCACAAATGGGTTTTCCCCTTTCTTGAATCTTCCTCCAATAGTTCCATAAGTCAGCCTTGGCTCCACAAATTTAAACTGATCCCTGTTGAGGGAAAAAACCAGGGGCTTGGGCAACCCAGTAAAAGTTGAATTTGATTCGAGAAGAACGAACTCAGTGATATAGGGATACAGTTCTTGCCATCTTATTGTGAGAATATCTACCTCATTGCTGAACAGAACCGCATCAAAAACCCGCCTGGGACTTTCTCTGATGCCCCAACCGTGAAGTTTGCAGAGGGTCTCCATGGAAACATTTTCATGGTAATAGTGTGGGATATTGTGGAAGGGTTTTGGAGGGGATTCCCATATTGGCCGAAGAAAATAGGATATTTTCTGACCATGTAAATATATACCAAGGATGCAAGTGGGAATGATGACGAAGAGAAGGATTATGGCTTTTATATCAAAGCCCCTAAGGATGCACCTCAATCTCGACATGCTCAGAGCTGCTCTTGTTGCCTCCTGCACATTGGAAATATGAAAGTTCAAATTAGACGTTCTACCAAAAGAGAGAGAAGAGCGAAGAGATAAAAACGACTCAGCAATAATATGTCCGATTTCCCAGGAACCAAAAATCTAATTTAGACATCCCAATCGTACCAAACTCTATCCTGATTTTAGCATGAAAAGAATATATATCCGTTTGTTTGTTGAATTAAAAAATAAAAAATTAAACAGAATAAATTCAAAATTCGAAATTCTGTTGCTTTAATCAAGATAATATCAGGAAACTCTCATTTCCAAGAGCAAATAAATGCCTTTGGGAAAAACCAAAAATTCTGAGAAAAAATTTCTTCCTTTTCTAAACACAACAGGGAAAAACGAAATGGAGGAAAGCATAAACCAAAAATTCAAATCAACGAACCTAGGGTTCGAATGGGAGACAAGCTAATGAAATGAAAAAGACAACGGCTCCCCAATTCATGGGCATTCACACATTAGAGAAAAAGGAGAAAGAAAACAAAGTAGCAAAACAGAGAGATCCATGAAAAAGCAAAAGAACGCAAAGAAGAGCCAGAAAATAGTACCTGGCCACAAACATCATCGCAGATGTCGTCGGTCTTCTTCGAGCTATAATACCCACCGTCCGGCATCATGAATGACGACATAACAGAAAGAACCCAGAAGGGAGAGGAAAAAAAAACCAAGTCCTACAACGGAAAGAAATTCAGACGAGAACCAATAACGAGAACGCGGAGAGCCCTCTCGCCCACCCAAAGGCAGCTCCTTCCCCAAGTTCCGATTTCCAGACACCCAGACAGCCAGACACCCCTCACAACCAGATCCAATACCCAAATCGGCGAAAGGGGTTGACCACCCGCCTCCGAAATTCCCCGTCGGGAGCCAAAAACGGCCGGTAACCGATCCAGGTCCCGAGATACACTCCCCTCCCGGACACCCACCAGGCAGGCCACACCACCAGGAAACTCGATCAAATGAAAAACCCAGAACAAATAATTCCTCTGCTCTGTGTATATTCCTTTCTCCGAAAAACAGAACGAGAAACCCAAATATAGAATAACCCTGTTTCTCTTCTTCTCGGTATAATGGATGGCAGTTGTTCATGCAGGCTTTGATTCCACAAATCCCCCCCTCTTTATATATATCCCAAAAAGCCTCCCTATATTAATGTGGATATCATTTATTAAAATTTTATTTTAGTTTTAGCTTGGAGCCTCTCACCCTTGTTTTCTTCCAACCCCTATGCCCACATAGAAAGAAAAAAAATTCCCACAGCTCAATCTCCAGGCCCTTCCTTTCCCTATTGGGTCCCACCATGGAGCGGCCAGGGGACCCACACGCCCTTGACTGGGTCAATCCGTCCGTTGGGGTCTCCCTCCCTCCCCCATGTTTTTCAGTCTCACACTCCTCTCTCCTCCATTTTTCATAAAAGTCCAGGTAGAATCTCTTTCTAAAACGGGTTTCTCTGCCTCTGTAACTCTCGTCTTCCTCTCAGGCTTTCAGTTTCCTTTAAACGAAACTCTTCACCCACAAGAAAAAAAAAAAAAAAACTCTTTGCGGTGATCTCCAACGGTGAATTACTGAATAGTTAAGTCGGTTATCAAGGAGAATATTCTTCATCTCCTTATTCATTCTCCATTGCTCCAAATCTGCAGTTTTAATCAAGGATTGCACATGCAGCAGGCATATATAATAATGTCTAACATAACAAAGTCTTCAGACTTCAAACTCAATAAAAGGAATGGAAAAGAAAATCTATCAGTTCTTCACCCTTGGATTAATTTGTTCATTGGGGATTTTTTTTACTTTATTTTTTCAGTTAATATTAGAGCGGATGATGAATGATCCATAATGATGCCGAAGGTAACTGTAGATAACTGTGGATAACTACATTATAAGCTGTTTTATCCCTTTTCAAACCGAAAAAGGATTTGCCCGTTTTGAGTTTTCTCAAAAACAAAAAGGCTTATTTAGATTTGTAATACGAGTTTTTCAAATTTAATTTCACTTCCATCAAAGGGAGAAAATGAAGCTTTCTCTGGAGATGTCTGTGAGTTCCATTCCCTTGATTTCAATTTTACTTATTTTATAATGTAAGTTGTTTAAATTTGAAAATTTTAAAGCTATAGTGGATATTTTTCGGATATGGACTCTTGAAAAGTATAAAATATTAAAAATTTAATTAAAACTTTTAACATATTGATAGCAATCTGAATTTAGTGTTCTGAAATGAAGTATAACAATTTTTTTTATACTAAAAAAATCTAGAGAGAAGGGATGATAAACTGATAACCATCTATCCGTAAAGTAGATGACACACATGATTGTGATAATCTGAATTTTCATAAATTTTATGTTCTATTATTCAAAATTTATGTAACAATTCATTTTGTTTGAAACTACTCATCATTAAAGGGAACAATTTATATAAAGTTACAAAGTGCCCATACATAGTTTAATTTCATAAGTATGCAAGTAAATTATATTTACAACTTATAAGCAAGGAAAGTTGGCTATATAAGCAAAATAATTTAGCAAAAAACGTGGCAAATTTTAGTATTAATACTAAAGTGAGTATAAATTTATGGATGTGGTGGAGGCATCATTATGCCCAAAGACAATACCACTCTATCTCCACTTACCCAAGGCCTGAAATTTATATCAATACCCTTTTAAATTATGATCCCTCTTTAGTATTAAAGTGGTAGTGAAAATTTAAATCATTACCAATTTAGATTTTTTCCCTGCTACTAAAATTTTCAATATAAATATAGATTTAGAAAATAAAGAAAAAATTGCTTTTTAAAATAGCACCCATAACCTTAAAATGTAACTTAACTAAAAACCTGCATGCCTCATTTGTTTCATTTTATTCTATTTGTTTTTTTGTCTTGTCCCCAATGGACCACAAACTATGAGTGGCTTTGACTATCTCTAACATTTCTACTCAAATGTTACAGATGAAGGCTTCTTGGATTATTAATACCCCTTTAAGATTTCTTTTATGGAATTTTGAAGCATTTACGTCTTTTAATTTGACAAGAAATAGCTCCTTTGACTCTTTATACATACCCACAATTTCAATTCAATTTGGTATCAATCAAAAGGATCATTCAATTCCAACTGTTATTTAGTCCAATTATATTGCTGCAAAGTATCCATTTGTCATGACACAAATAGGGGAAAAAATTGAAAAGATACCCAAATTCATATTTTACTTGGTGCGCTGGGTTGAATTGAAAGAAATTGAAAGTAGACAAAGTGGGTTAAATAATATATTTTGCCCTTCTAGTATATTTTTGAAACATAAGTAAAGATTCACCACCATTTTTGTTTATTGAACTTTTGGAAGTAGAACACAATTATGCCTATTCTAAAAAAATAAATACAAAACAAATTATTTTAAAATTATATAAATAGAATTAACTTTAAAATATATTTATAAGCTCCGAAATTAATAAATTTAGTATCTCATATGACTAATTACTATGATTGGGGTTGACTTGAAAGTTCCAAGTTTATAACTCGAACCTAATTACTTCTTTAAGTCGATACCCAATTAATTTTAAATAATACACCAAGATGGATTTGCCAGATAACCAAATTATCATACCATCTATTTAAATTTTCTTAATCGACATAGGAGTATCGGACTTTTCAAAGAACTAGTTTTGGCTAATTGAAGAAAATAACCAATTGGACCACGTCTTGGCAAGCTCCAGTTTGATATAATCAAGGAAAGAAAAGGAGAGAGAGAGAGAGAGAGAGAGAGAGAGAGAGAGAGAGAGAGAGAGAGAGAGAGAGAGAGAGAGAGAGAGAGAGAGAGAGAGAGAGAGAGAGAGAGAGAGAGAGAGAGAGAGAGAGAGAGAGAGAGAGAGAGAGAGAGAGAGAGAGAGAGAGAGAGAGAGAGAGAGAGAGAGAGAGAGAGAGAGAGAGAGAGAGAGAGAGAGAGAGCGCCATGTGTCCTATCCTCTGATTTAATGCAATTGCAATTTGGTAGGTCAGAGTCCAAATAGACTTCTCTAGATAAGGAAAAAAGAATAAACTATGCTTGGGGAGGAATTAACTTAGTTTATTATGTTACACCTAATCTGTGTTGTAATACTGTTCAAAGGCCACCTATATGTATTTATGTATATTCAAGGTCTTGGGTATTGGATACCAGATGGTAATTGAGTAATGCTAGCTGCACCTATGCACAATACTTATCCATGTACAGCCAATCCAAGCCACTAAAAAAATAAAAAAAATTTATTTTATAAAATCATATATTTTAAAGAATATACCCAAGGCATCAGTGGTTTAGATTGACTAGTATGTGGGATAGGTGCAGCTAGTATTTTCCTTAGTAATTTATACCAAAAAATTTACGAGAAACTAGTTCTCTTATAAGCACAGGACTAAATTTGGGGTTTTATTCAGTTGTCCAATTATTCGATTAAAAAACTATGATTTTTCATTTGCTCTTTTATCCTTGTACAAGTAAAACTGATCATAGAAGCTTACTAAAAAGTCTTAAACAAGAGGCACCAAGGAAAATCCAAGCAAAGTGGTGGGACAAGTCAATATTGTACAAGCCTTCCGAGAAGCTTCATGGGAATAAAGTTTTCCTTGAAGCTTTGAATAACTCCACCAGACCTGAACGTGTCTTCCAAGTTGATTGTCCTCACTGGGTTGGAAAGAGACAGAATTAACAAGAATGCAGAAAGGGGAGAAGACTCCAATGACTTTTGGTTTCTCACCCTCTCCTTGTCCTGCCTTCCCTTCCTTACTGCTCTCCATTCTTATTTGTCCATCTCCAAGCAAGTCCAAATGATATGAAGACACCTTCCCAAACAACGTGTTATCGATAAAATCACACGATACTTCTAGCTGATTCTGTATTCTAATCAACGTGTTATCGATAAAATCACCGGGAAGGTGTCTATTATTCCTTTCGGCCAACATGGACTGATTGGGATGGAAGTAAATCCATTTCGGTTTGCCTGCAAACAATCGACAACAACCTCGGTTTTGCACCAAGGATCGTTGTAATAAACGGGCTTTCTTCGATAGGATCTATAGTGTTAAAACAATGTTAATCACCTTGACTATTTCACTTAGCAAAGCACCATGAAAGAGATGTCTAATTTCCTTCAACTAGTAATTTTAAGATGAGGCAGTCGTTCATGGTTTTCTTCACTCTTATTTGATAATCACTAAGAAGTGACAGTTAATTGCATGGACTTCACCAACTTCCTGTCCTCCACCAGTCTTGGCTTGGAGAAACACAGGCCGGCCAGAACTGATTGTCAACTCTTTTTTAATATTAGACTCAAGTCTTGCCTTGGAGCTTGGGCATTATATTAAATAGTGGTGGCATTCTCTGCCTGATGAAATCAAGAAATTCTCATATGCTCAGCTGGGACGGCAAAGACTAGGGTCTTTGGGAAAAGGAGGCATGACTAAACCTTACTATTGAGGCATTTAGACAAACACCTTGTGGCCAGTCGGCATGTCTCTGACTTGTTTTCATCAATTTTTGCTAACTTTTGCTAACTTCTTGTCTAACTTAGTTGTCTTCAACCTGATAGTATCATTCTTTTTTGTCTTAAAATCATATTTAAGTCTTATTGTATGATTATATTTCTTATAATCTAATTGAACCGACCAGTTTGGTTTGGTTTTATAACGTTACAACATTAACATGGACCATGAGTTTGTATTACGTTCGACTACAATGCTTGCAAACAATGAGGTAAGTTGAGCTTTTTGAAAATAGATAGAAGATGTTAAATGGTTTGTTAGAGGTTGGAATGTGGTAGGTACGTAAAGGGCGTAAAGGTGAGTTAGTTTATCAGCCTGCCAACAATTTGATTTTAGCTTTTATCATTGGTAAGGATTTGCTTGGGAGTGACATCTCTCATGTATACCCTTGAGGTAGTCCTAGCATGAATTTCTGTCTCCTTGTTTCTTAAGTTTTTTATAATGTGGGTAGCAGCAACTAACAATATGAGGACCAAAATTTATGTGAAGAGTCACTATCATTTGTGACATTGCAAAATTTTCTTGTGCTAGGTGTATGATGTGATCTTTCATACATACACTAAAATTTGAACTAGTCAGCTATTTGAATGGATTAGGACTACGCGGAAACTTGAAAATGAGTCAAAACTATGAGTAGGTCAAGTTTCAACAACAGTCTTACGTACAGTATGAGCAATCAGTATGTAAGGTTTAAGGATTAGGTTTTTTTATAATCCAGATAACACCCACTAGACTCAAAATTATCCAATCTAATCAACACATACATCAAGTATCCATTAGGTCAAATATTCACGTTTTTTATTTTATACTTTTTATATTTTTAAATATTTTTTGACTCTATAAAATATAATTTTTCTTTTTAAAGATGTGATATAAACTTTTTGGGTTTAGACTATGTAGCTCTACTTATATCATATGTTTACGACTTTATGTACTTTTTTAAGTTTGCTATTATTATAAGTCTTTTTTGCGTATCGACACAACTTTTGAAACACATTACACCTTGTTGGAGTCTTACCATATGCATTTGCTTGCACGACCGTGTGCATAATGACACATTCAAACATGAAACATCATAGTGTTTTGTGTCTACATACGGCCACCAGAATCAACAAACTTAATGTTTAGTACAATTATGGTGCAGTTCTTTGAATAGTTATAAAATTTTACTCGTGTAGATTGCAGCTTTTCTATCCTTTTTGAACCTCAGAACCTGCAAATTAGAAACAAACATACAGTGGTTGGTCTCAAAAGGTTCTACCAGTAGTCATTGCACGAACAAGACCCGTCTTTAAAATGATGGAACCGATTTCTGTCCCTTACTACAATCTCTCTCTTGTAAACTTTAGAGATCATCTTCGTTGCAGAGTGGCAATCTGTGCAGACTCTGAGGTTCTTTGATATCCTGATTGTAGTTCCAGGCTTCGTTTTCAGAAGCCCAAATGCAATAGCCAACTTCTCACTGTGGTGAGAGACAGATGTTTCTTTCTCGTCTTCCTCTGCATCGAACCTTGCCTTTGATGTGTTGGGGACAAAACCCTCCAACTTTATTCTCTCCACCATTTCTCCAACCTTATCATATATCTCTCTGGAGAGAGGATGGTCAGTATCTTCTGCAAAGAGCTCATGAATCACCCCATCCACTTCTATCAAGCTACACCCTGGAGTCTTCTTGATTCCTCTTTCATTCATCAGTTTTCTCACCATCAGTGCATCCTTCCACCGGCCTGCGGATGCGTAAATATTTGACATGAGTATGTAATCGCCACTGTGTCCCGGATCCAATACAGAAAGCTGCCTCAATGCTTCTTCCCCGATTTCAACGTTTTTGTGAACTTTGCATGCAGCTAACAGAGTTCTCCAGACGACGGCGTTAGGTTTCATGGGCATCTCATTTATGAACCGATGTGCCTCGAGAATGAGACCAGCTCGAGCAAGGGTGTCAACCATGCAACCATAGTGTTCAATCCTTGGTTCAATGCCAAAATCTCTGGACATCATTTCAAAGACTTTCTTCCCTTCATCAACCAAACCAATGTGACTACAAGCAGAGAGCAGACCTATGAATGTTACATCGTTTGGTTTCCAATTGAGTTCCTGCATTTTGTGAAAAACTTGTAAAGCTTCTCTTCCTCGTCCATTGCTGGCTAAACCCAGGATTAAGACTGTCCAAGAGAGCACATTTTTCTGAGGCATCTGCTCAAATACCTCCAAGGAGTTGTCCATCAAACCACATTTGGCATAAAAATCCATCAAGGCAGTTCCTAGGTTAACAGTTAGTTTCAGATTCTTCCTCTTTATGTAGAAGTGAACCCATTTGCCTGTCTCAAGTGCCCCAAGAACGGCACACGAAGCAAGAACACTGACCATCGTCACTTCATTCGGTTCAATCTTTGCCATCTGCATTTCCTTGAACAACGCAAGAGCCTCCCTGCATCTATTTGATTGGCTGTAACCCGAAATCATGGCCGACCATGCCACAACATCTCGTGTGGTCATCTCATCAAACAGCTGCCTGGCCTTATCAATCCGACCGCATTTGGCAAACATGTCAACCAGGGTAGTAATCAAAATCTCGCTTCTCTTCAACCCGTTTTCCTCAATATATCCATTAACCCATTCTCCTAGTTCCAAAGCACCCAATCTCCCACAAGCAGTCAAAACGCTGATCAAAGTAACCTCGTCGAAAGGAACACCACTGCTCCGCATTTCACAAAACAGATCAACCACCTGTTGCCACTCTCTCGTATCCGAATACCCAGAAAACAGAGAGTTCCAAGTGATAATACTCCTCTCAGACATTCTCTCAAACAGCCTACGTGCAACTCCGACCTTACCACAACCTGCATACAAACGGATCAGACTATTCCCCGCAAATTCGGACAACCCAAAACCAAATTTCTCCAAAAGGGCATGAACCTGTTCCCCTTCTCTGAGAGCCTGAACTTTGGAACAGGCCTTCAAGACGCAGGGGAAAGTGTACTTGTCCGGGTCAACTAAGTCCTCCCGCATTCGTTTGAAGAGTAAGACAGCTTCCTCGGGGCGTTTCTTCGACGTAAAGCCTCTAATCATGATGTTATAAGCGGCGGGAGCAGCTCCTTCCATCGAACGAAAGACAGAGAGTGCATAATCGAGGCTCCCTCCCGTAGAAATCGCAGACGATTCGAGCAGATATTCAGCCACTCTCCGTTTGAGAGAGAGGCCCGTCTTGATCAAATGAGCGTGTACCTGGCTGACATCCCTGACGTTTTTGCAGCTTTCCAACAACAAAGTTTTCGGGTCGTAGGTGAAGTCGGAGATGCCATTGGAGATTGAAGAACTTGCCTCCGTCGGTAACGCCGTCGTAGCGACCAAAACCGAGGGAGAGACGGCCATTAATCCCGGCGACGCCACTCACTGTCTCTTAATTCGTGCTCTTGAACTATATATACTAATGTAATTAAATTTATTATTTCATTTTTTATTTCTAATATCAATTTTAATATTATCAGATCTGAATAAATGTAAAATTTCTTATAAAATATAAAATCATAACAATTTCGAAATGGGTACCACCAGAAAAAAATGAAATTATAGAACAAATTCCATAAATTCAAATCCATGAAAAAATAAAAACTCTGTTGCTTATTTTTTTTTTTATAATATCTATAACGATAAAACATGATATAATATATTCTTACTTATATGTGCAATATATTTTTTCTAAAAACAAATTCATATTACAAAAATAACTAAATTAGAATCATACCACAGAAAAAAAATCTTACAATAAAAGAAAGAAGAATTATTTCATGCATGGATTTGGACGGTGGAGTTGCAGAGAGGGCAGACAGGTCTCCTGCACAACCAGGAAGCAATGCAGTCTCCATGGAAAAAATGCAAGCACGGCATCTCCACGACCTCCCTCACCCCATCTAATTTCGACAAGTAGTACTCTTCCATGCAAATCACACAACACTCGTCTCCTTCCCCCATCTGATCCCCTCCCTTTTCCTCTTCAACCTCCCGACGAAATCTCCCACCGCCGTCGGGAACGAATTCCGGGTCGGCGTCGGCGGGGACTCCGCCACAACCGTCTCCGCCACTTCGATCACGACCTTCAAGAACGCCCTCCTCGGCGCCTCGAGCGCCGTCCGGCGGAAGGAGCGAAGCTTGTCGAGGACGCGGAAGCCGGCGTCGGGGCCGAAATCGAACCGGGAGAGCATGGAGGCGACGGCCTGGTGCCACACGACCGGGGACGCGAGGCACGACGGGTGCTCGAACTTGAAGGTGTGAGCTTCCATGGAGGTCATGGGGTTGACTGGTTCGTTGACCGGGAGACGGGTGAGGGGAAGATTCTTTCGAAGCGGCGGATTGTGACGACGATCGCCGGCGCCGCCGCGGATGAGGAGGAAGAGGAGACGGTGGAGAAGAAGGAGAAGTAGTCGACGGAGGGTGGAACAAGAAGGAGAAGTAGTCGACGGAGGGTATAACTGTTGCAACAGGAGATACCCAGTATGAATGATAGGCTGAGTGAAGGTCGGGCAATCCGCCATGAAAAAGTGCTTACGGATTTCGTAAAATCGTTGCAAAGGAGAGTGATACCCACTCTACCCAGTATTGATCTTCCATTAATTCTCTGGGTTTTTATGATTGATCGAAAACTGGAATCCTAGTAGGAATGGGATTACTCAAGCGTCAGATACGGAGAGTGAATCAAACTAAACTTGGGAGACACGGAGTTTTAATCAGGATTACTGAGAGCAAGACTCTTAAGAAAATAGGGAAGGGCATATCAATGATAAAATATAGTATCTTCACATCTAAAACGTCTCTTTACAAGTTTTTTTTTTCAAATTTAAAAGATATAAATAAAAGGAAGTAGATACAAGCAATTTTATCTTCTCTTCTTTAATCTGCACACTAAAAAATATGTTCCGCCTCCATTAACATAATCAGAAAGCATTTTGTTGTGTATAAACATGGGATTTATTCATCAAAATGAACTTTTCAATATAATGAATGATAAAAACACAAAAGAATGAAAGACTTAACTAACCATTTGAGTGACACATTCTTGGAGTCCAAATATGGCATTACTGTATGTATTGGAATCACATCATCGCGACTGTTGGAGGACTCTTCTCGCTGCTAGTCCCTAATATTAGCTTCTTCTCCAACATCTGGGTCAGTACGTCTCTTCTTCTTCTGCAATTCCGCTGTCCCAGGCTAGAGTCGGCTCTTTAAGCAGAGAAATTACAAATGCCAAATTTTTTGGTTTCTCTTCCGATCAGGAATTGCCTTTGAATCCTTGCTTAAAACTGTTCCAAAACGGCTGTCTTTGGATCATCCCTTCCACCCCGATGAAAACATTCTTGGACGCTTTCAATGGCTTGAAGAGCTCGAGCCTGCTCATCTACCAGGGGGTCGCGGCTCTTGGAAGGAAAGGGACGACCGAGATGATGAGGTCCATCTTTTGCTCTCTTTCTGCGACGACATCACACACACAAAGGCTCTTCCCGTACGCAACGAATGATATCAAAAGAAAGGACTCTTCCCGTATGCAATGGAGGAGAAGGAAACACGATTCCCATCTGCAATGGAGAAAAGGAGAAAAACCCATTAGCAGTGTCAAAAAAAAAAAAAAAAAAAGGAACCTTTCCGTTCACAATGAATGAGCAAGAAAAAGACTCTTCCTGTTCAATAAAAAACAAGAACAAAACCTTCCCGTTTACTTGATATGTCATAGTCTCAAATCTTAGCCTAAATGCACAAGTATGAATAATTATTTGATAAGAATTAATTTCAACAAACCCTAAGATTATTAGGATCATAAATAACTTTGAATGGCTTACTGAACAAAAAATTAGAGCTACAAAATAATTTCAGTTTTGACTAATTTACAAAATCCTTCGTACATAGTTATGAACAAAAAAAAAATACTCTTATGTAAGACAAAACTCAGTTTGAAGATAATTCTGTTTGTTAAAAATAATTTACTTAAATAAGTTTATTATATTTTTTTTGTTCCCTCTTTTTACCGATTTTATCATAAATATTATATTATGTAGCTTTCCTAAATCTGTTAATCTGGCTTTGTATTCATCGTTTTTTCTTTGTGAAGAAAGGAAAGAGGCTGCTTTACACTGCATTTTCATGGCTCTACCTGTAAATGACCAGGCAACCCTATTGTTGTCTCTTCATGGTTCAGGCACACTTTTTGTACTGCAGAATGTGTAGGCTGAGAAGCTAAAAAGCACTCGTCCTTTCCAACCCATGAACAAATTCTTTATAAGCTTGTAAATGAAAACAGAGAACAATAGGGAGTTGAAGCGTACCTTTTAAAAAGTTAGTCAATGGCTGCCTTTTTTTAGTACTTCAGGAGGAACGGAAGATCTTAGGCAGACAGGAGAATCCATGGTTGTCGGCTAAATCTATACGCCCTGATTTGGCCAGTCCCAAATCCCAATTCATGTCTTTCAAATTTCAATCTCTGTTCTCTCCTTCCTCTGCTTCGGAAGAGAACAACGGGGGTACACACCTGGATCTGGGAACTGGGAAAAGATAAATATCGTACTTTAGCTTCCTTTTCGGTGCTGCTGTTTTTGAAACATCAAGTCCATTTTCAGGGGTGAAGACCCATGAATGGGGAACAGAAAGAATCTGAGTTGACACATGACGGCTCCTTCCTCTGCTCTTCGAAAATGCGAAACTCCGACGGACAATAGGCCTTTCATGGAGAGGTTCAGCTATGCTTTAGCTGGAAAACATTGTTTACCCATAGAGCGATCTCTCTTTCTCCAGTTGCTCCAGTGTCTCGGGTTTGTCTCTCTTTAAAAAACTACTATTTTAGTAGTTTGTCAAGCAAAAACAGCTTCTTCCAGAGCACTCCAGTTTCAGTACATGAAGCTGACTTCAGTCCTCGTACTTGAATTTGGGAACCCCCCAGAAGATGAAAAACAGGAACCACAACTTTGTAGTGTAATAGCGCCTTCTGCGTATCAGTACACAGAACCCTTTCGGTCATAATTTCCTTCCTCTAATCCAAAAGATTATTGACTGGCTCAACCTGCACCCTGTTGACATGGTTGGTAATTCTTAGACTCTAAGTCTTTATGTATCACTGACCATGAATTAGAACTTTTTAATGCATTTAAAAGAGTTAGTTTCATACCTCCTCCCTTGAGTGATCGCTTCTAGATGAACATGAGTATTCCTTGAGCACCTGTCCATTGTAACAGACGAAAATCATGCCCTTTCTCCCTCAGCATTCCCTGCTCACACTTCAGGGAGTGAGGAGAGCTCTACGAGCAACCAACCGGGAACCAGGTTACAGAGATTAAAAAGGAAGATTATTCTCATCTCACTGGCCCCAAGGGTCTCTCAGATTTCATGGAAGATGAAGCACAAGTTTTCGTTCATATTCTTGGAATTTTTGAAGCAGCTTACTGTCACTCAGAAGTGGAAGGTGGAGACAGCTCCCAATGCTCGGTATCTGCAGCCCAACTTTGCCATCAATGAAAAAGCCACAATGATTCAAGAGATACTAATGTTTTGTCACTTCACGTTCCTTGTTCAACCAGTTCTACAGCTTAATCCAGTTAAAAGTCTCCACCCCATTCACTGTATTCAGGTAGCAAAAAACTTTGGAAGTTTACATCATATAATTGGACTACTGTACCGTGTGAAAGCCATTACTAAAATCAACTAGCAGTGTAGAGGAAATTTTTTATCTGAAAATGAGTATAGAGTGAACATCAAAAGCATAAATTCAACCTTCTTGGTTGCCAACATCAAAGCTAGGTCGAAGTATCATAAAAACTACAGGATATTGCATCACAAATCATAAAAGATGGAGAAAAATCATATTTTAAAAAATAGTATGTCAATTATCTGAAACATGTTCGTTGATTTATACCATTAGAGAGTATCAAATAAACTGATGCTTTCATGCAGTAATCTCTTCACACTAAACATCATTCTTCCTTTAGCAATCTAAGACAGTAGGCTACAGCCCTTTCAACATGAGCAGTCCTAAAATGGCACAGGTGAATACAAAATTTTAGTCTTTGCCAAAGCTTAAAGTAACATTCCCAAGAGAATCAACAGAAATGGCAGGTCTGATATTTAAAAAAAAAAATGAATACACATCTGGTGCACTACAAAATATAACATACAAATGGAATAAAATATAAAACTCATACTAAAAAAATTTTTTAGACTTGAATATTAGTTACTGCAATAAATATAGCACTTACAGAATGTTAAAATGGGACATCCTTGTTGTGCCTCACTGTCATCCAGCTTCACATGTACAAAGCCGATATAGGCTTCCCAGCATCCCTCTTAATGATTCGCTAAGCCCATGTTTTTGGACAATTGAGGTCACATAATGCAGCAAGACACCAACAGCCAAATCATTAGGAACTTTCATGGTCTTTTGAGGTGAACTCTCAAGGCAGAAAGAACGTATGGAAAATAAACATGTATATCTTTTAATCCAACATGCACATGTGGGTACAGACCTTTGTTGCTTCTTCAACAAATCCACTTCTTTCAAGTTTCTTAGAAAGTGAAAAATACGTAGAAGGACGACACACAAATCCCTTTTCTGAAATTTCGTGATATAATTGTAAAGCCTTTACCAACTCTCCCACCTTGCAGTAATACTTGATAAGTATTTGATATGGAACATGGTCGAGTACTAAATCATATCTCTTCATCTCTCTGAAACAGTCTTCTACTTCTTGTGTCATCCCTTTGATGCAATAACCTTGAATCAACTCCGTATATGTAATTATATCAGGATTACAACCTTTCTTTAGCATCTCACGATGCAAATGAATAGCGAGCTCCATATGATGCAAATGACAGGCACCATAAATTAATAAGTTATAGGTGACTACATCGGGGAAAATCCCTTCCAACATCATATCTTGTCTAAGTTGTAAGGCCTCATTGATGTTTCCATCCTTTATATAAGCAAATATCAATGCATTATAGGTGAAAATATTTGGCTCAACTCCAAATTCCACCATTTGATTATGGATCATAAGAGCGCTTTGAAGATTACTGATTTTCCAAACCCATATATCAAAACATTCCAAACCAGAGCTCCAGGAACCATGGAAACTTCCAACATCTTATTAAGAAATTCGACGGCCTTGAAGATCTCATCCTGCCGACAGAGGCCTTGAATAACCATTTTGTAGGAAACTGCATCGGGAGCAATCCCGACCAAAGACATCCTGGATACAAGTTCACAAGCCTCTTCCACATTTCCTTCTTTACAAAACCCACTTATTAGTGTGTTATACGTCACTATGTCGGGAGAAAAACCACATTTACACATTTTACAAAGATAACCATATGCAAGTTTCATCTCCCTAGCCATGCAAAATACTTTAATAAGGGCATTGTATGCCACAATATCAATTTGCATGCATTTTCCAATCATATCATTCCAACATTTGACTGCCTTCCCCACCTCACCATGCTTACCATATCCATCAATTAGTATGGTGGATGTAATTATGTTATGCTCTTCTTGTTCCTTTAGTATCTCTATTAGGAGCCTTCTGGCATCTTCCAATAGGCCCTTATCACAGAGGGCATGCACAAGTATATTGCAAGTTATTCTGTTAGGTCTAATACCATTATGGCGATCCATCAATTTGACCAGACGCAATGCTTCATCAATATTGCCATTTTGACAGTATGCATTGATGAAAGTATTGTACGTGACGCAAGTAGGGTAGCAACACCCCGACACTAACATCTCTTTTAACAGAGAAGTAGCCGGCCGTAATTTCCCCATCTTGCAAAGCCCATTGATGAGATGATTATATGTGATCACATCTAGTACAACTGAGTGTCTTTGCATTTCCTTTTGAAGTTGCATGGCAACACCTACTTTGCCTGACATACACAAAGTTCTAATCAACGACACCTGTCTAGACAATTGGGATTTGATATATGATTCTTGGATAGGAGAACAAGCACTTGATGGGCTATTAGCACCAGAAATTACTAACCTTTCCCTGTATGTGTTAAAAAGAAAAAAAATCAGAGAAATCTCAATGACAAGACAAGAAACATCTATTTAACATTATTCTGTATTAAAAATAAGGTGATCCATCACAATGATTGACCTAGAAGATGCAAGCTGAACTAATTCTCCTTGCTAAAGAGTACTAAACTGGAACAATATTTACAAAATTGAATGTATGACTATAACCACATTAAGGCAGCCTACACATTCTGCCATAGAAACAGTGTGCATTAACCAAGCAGAGACATTAAGCTTGTCTGGTCATTTACAGGTAGAGCCATGAAAATCTATCTGGTTCCAAAAAAAATTGTACGACTACAGCCAAATTTAGGCAGGGAAGTACAACAATGAATCAAAACTCTGAAGTCCTATCTCTTAACATTTGTTGATGAAGCACTAGAGAGAGAGAGAGAGAGAGAGAGAGAGAGAGAGAGAGAGAGAGAGAGAGAGAGAGAGAGAGAGAGAGAGAGCACTAGATAAAGGCACAAGGTTCCTATTCTTTTGTTTACATCCATGTAGAACCATCTGCCCACCTCAATAAAGAGCCTTTGAGAAGATTTTGCACAAAAGAACAATATGGTGTTACTAATTTCTAAATTGACAAATTAATCAAATTATTCTGTAAAAACTATTTATTCCATTTCTCATGCTGGGCAATATATGTGATGATATTTTGTTCCTAAAGTAGAGTTACTTGCAACCAGTAAAAAGTAGTTATGCTACATATATATAACATGGAGTCGGATAACGAGAATAGTTCAAAGAGTAAAAACAGGTTAGGACGACAAGACCTAATCAAAGAAGTATTAGGTTCGGGTATTAGCCAGAGAAGAAGGGCAAGCAAAGTGAGAAGACAGACTACATTCAAAAGTGCTCCATCGCAATTTGAAAAATTGAAGACATAAAATAATTTTGGCCATACAACAAGCATCCTATAAGATTTGATTTTTGACAAGCAAACAAAGTACAAGGAACATGAGTCCTTTTTCCCTTTCTGACCGATGGTGGAGCCACTGAGCTACCTTTAGCAATTTCTCCAACAAAGATTAATAAGCATCCAACAAATATTAAGCTACATGTTCATTTCAAACACCATATCCAGTAACTGACCTTAAATTCTTCAGACGTTCCAAACTGTCCCTCAACAACATGTCCATTGCGTTGAAAACCAGTTCAGGATTACTTCCATTCTTATGATTATCATGGTTTCCAGAGAACCAACCTTGGGGGTTGATATGGCTGAGACTTCCATCAACTGCCAATGGATTTTCTAGTGTGATGTTCGGCAGCTCATCGGACCTAAAACTGTAGGGAAAACATTTTTTCTTCAGAAAGTGGTTAAAATAATATTGAAGCACTGTTCATATAAAATATGTAAGTATGAGTAATAAGATTACGAATAGTACACTTATTAAAAATTTAATCAGAGAAGGACACTCAAATTAGCAAATTGACATAATTATAAACGATAAAAGGTGTAAACTGCATGAAGTAACACCAAAATAATACAAGTATTATCAAAGAAATGTACTTTTCAAAGAACAATTCTTTCACACAAAATCAAGAGATGTCAACCAAGTATTGTGCAATCATGTGTTATTGATCAGTTCAAAAACACGTGAATTGATTGAAACTGACTAGGTTCACAAAGTTGTACCACTGACATGTTTGAAGATCTCAGGTAACAGGCTGGCATCATTTTTTCCATTTTCAAGAAGAGAATTTTGAGCAACAGAAAATCCAAAATTAAACCCATGTTAACTCCAAAACCAAATGATCTTCCTTCATATATTGCCACCTTTTGTCTCAAACCACAATAGACTAAAGCAGTTGCATGGAGAGATTGGCACCAGCTTTGGAAAACAAAACCCCAGACCTTGACCCCTCTCTATCTTGCTCCCCAACCCAAGCAGTCTTAGCTCCCCCTCCCCTCTCTCAGAAAACAAGACCTCTCGATCCCATCACCACCCAACCACGATCGAATCCCAACTCTCCCATCTACTCCTAAGTGTGGATGAGAGGCTCCACACATTCTTCAGACTGGATTTTCACTGAGAGAGATCACCCTTACCTGTCAAACTAAACAGAAGAGACTCTTCCCTCTTCACTGACCAACAGAGGAGCAAGGACGGGAAAGACCTATCTCACCCAGTGTTCCCCTTTCTCTCGGGGATATAAAAGGGGAATGATGGGAAGATGCAAGTTATTGCTTCTCATCCTCCCTCTAGCTTCCCCTGCCCAAAACAGAATTTCTATTAAGCCAGTACCAATGCTTGCCTTAAGTGAGGAAAGGAATGAAGTGCGGAAGAGATGTTTCCCGTCTAACCCATCTTGCTGCCTTCAATAAATAGTCATTTTCCAGCCCTACTCACTTTTTGGAATCCAATACAACACTACACAATAAGAACCGTACAATGAGGACGGGAAGAAAGAGACCCAGATCAGACACATGCTCATTTCTGAAGCATATTTTCATTGAAAATAACGCCAAAAAGAAACTTCAACAAAATCAACACAAGCATTAAGACACTGTACCTCTCACTTTTAGTAATGGTTGACATTCTACAGAAACCTTCCAATATAATCTGACCAATACACCTCAGTGAATTCAAGGTCCTGACTCTAATATTCCACTCAAACAGATATAGTTGGATATCTCCAGCCACTATGGTTGCCTATGAAATTAAATAAGGAAAAAAATTGGTTAGAGATCTCACAAAGACCAAAAAGTTTTATAAATGAAAAAGTTGCAACATGATTGAAGTTTTACCGCCATTTGAAGGGAACTTTTACAGTTGTTTTCTGCTTTTGTACTCTCAGCAATTGTTCAAATATCAGGTTTTTGCAGCTTGTGATTATTTTTCACCCGCACGTGCTGCAACTTCAGAACTCCACTGGATACCATGAACTCATTTTAAGCAATGTTCTTGAAATCTGCTAGTTTCTGCAACCACATTCCCGAATTTATTATTTTCACCCTCTATTTTACTCCGGTAACAGTGTAAAGAACTAGATAATTACTTGAAATCTTAAAAACCCATAATGCAGAAAACCTTGCTTAGAACACTTAAAACAGGATCATTGACATGAGAATCTATAAATCTTGAGCAAATGGTTAAATAATTTGATATTCAAACAATTTTTCTGATGAACTAAATGAATTTTAATGTTTGAGAAAGTCGTGCAAATTCAAAAGGCCAGGTCATACGAGAATCCATTTTTCAAGCCTATAATGAGACAAGGTCAAGGCATTTAATCCAATTTGTCAATTTTGATTTCATAATAGAAAGGTTTCCCTACAATGTGTTCACTACATCAATATGGGAAGTGACTTCCTAACTGAGAAGCAATACCGTACCAAGGAGATGTGCTTACAATTCAATCAATTAGATTATTTTTCTGAGAAGGAATTAAATTGTTTCGACTCAGTGAAGTTCCCAACAATGAGTAGTGGCAGCGAGGATTGTTGAGAGCAGATTCAAAAAACCAAGTATGCCCCATGAAGGCAACAGCAACAGTATTCCCATCCCCTCTAGTGTTGTCCGAATCACCTGGATGCCTCGCATCTCAGCCAAAGCGTCTTAATTTTCTCTAAAAAGAAATCATCTTAAATTTGGCAAAAACCAATACGAATCAAGAGGTTTAATTTAGACCCAATAAAGCCTAACCATAATCCAATGCAATAAAGAGTACTAATGTAACACTCATACCAGATGTTTTACAATTTTCAGCTAAGTGCGTTTTAAATAATCCATCTTACAAATCAAAATTTTGTAGAATACGAACAAATGTTGAAACAAATAAAAAACGAAAATCGAGCTAGGACTTGAATGCACGATGCCCCAATCAGAAAAAGTGGAGAATGCACATGTAAAAACCTTTATCTTTGCTCTTCAAAACATCAATCAACCAATGTCTGCTTCTCACTTCGCCATTTTACGGAAAGAATATATCTTCTACTCCCCAATGATCTTAGGGATTTTGTGCATTGTTAACAAGAAAATACCTTTTCAAAACCATTCAACAGATAGCATTTAAACGACGGATGAGAAGGGCAGAAGAAAATGTAGATAAGCAACCTCCCCTATTAGAGTCCAAAGGAAGCCAACAAACTTACCGAGCAAGGACCCGGTCCCGAGCAACTTCGATTCTTCACCTCAGACCCAGAATCAGAGAAGACTATAAGAAATTCGTAAGGACAGAAGAGAAGGTGGCAACAAACGGAAGCAGTCGCCACCAATCGTCCGAAAGGAACGAACCGCAAACGAGGCACCTGAATTTGGAAGCCAGTCACTTTTTTATGGCCTAATCACTCTGACCTCCCTGAACATGTAATAAATACCCTTACCTCCCCGAAAATGCAGTAACCATGCCTACCTCCCCAAAAATGTAGTAAACTACCTTCAGATACCTCATCAAATAAAAACAATTAAAAAAACAAAGAAACAAAATGAGAATGTTATAGTATTTTATTTTTTATTTTTGATTTATTGTCGTTGTAAAATAATTAAAAAGAAAGTTAGAATCAATTCTAGTTAAGGTGGGTTATGCCCAGCTAATTTTTACTTCAAAGAGTTTTTTATCATCAAAATATGTCGTTTAATAATGTCTTGCAGTTTTAATTTTTTGAGTATCATTATCTCAAAGATGTATGACATTAAGATTCTTAAATAAATTAAAATAACATCAAGAAAAATAATGATAAACAAATACGAAACAAATTAAAAATTTTAAATCGTTCATCCTGGTGGGAGCTAATTAATTTGGATGATAAAAATGAACGATGCATGATATAATAATAAGGACTGTATATATATAACAACAACGTTAATGACAACAAGAGGACAATAATAACAATTATATAGAGCCCAAAATATATGGAAGTACTCTCAGAATGTTGTTGCAGATAGGTAGGAAGCTTGTACAGATTGAATAGAAGCATGCCGTGACTTCGGCTGCCTTACACTAACACAAGTACAGAATAAAGGATGCGAGGAAGCTCAATCTCTCATTAGTACTAATCTCCCAAGATATGTTCTAATTACAGTGAGAGGCAAGGCAATATCAATCAAAGTTCTTCAATATTGTCTCGATCAAGACTTTTTAACTTTTCGAGTGTTGGAGATGATTGATTGAGGAGAAGGCAGTAGGTTCAGAGTTTCAGAGTTTCAGAGTCATTTGAATCAGAGTCCCCAATCGTCGCAGAGAAGGAATTAGTCATTCGAGAGACGAAGGACCCACGTATCCAACTGGGTTTTCTACTCTCTTTCCTCCGGAGCTCTGCAACGACGGTTGCCTTCTCACTTCTGCAACTTTGTCATGTCATCGTTTTCTGAAGTCTCTCTCTCTCTCTCTCTCTCTCTCTCTCTCTCTCTCTCTCTCTCTCTCTCTCTCTCTCTCTCTCTCTCAAATCAGTGTTATCATCCCTCCTGGATGGCTCCTTTTCCAAAGCGTACTGTGGAGGGTTTTCGTGATGTGTTCATGGGGTGATGATAATATTTCTGCAGAGAAACGGGAAGAAGAAGAAGAAGACGAAGGAAATCATTTTACGTTCGGAGAGTTGCAGGTGATTAGTTAAGGAGAGGTGCCAAATTTCCTTCTTCCCATGATTTAAAACGGCTACAGTGCTTTAATGAATTGTCTCTTTACCCGACGCACCAAACAACAAATCCCCAGGATTATTTATTCGGGAAGGATTTAAAACCCACTCATGCACGCTTCAAATCCATAAAAAACCAGCTACTGCATTACCCGGATCAGTGCACCCTTTTTATTCAAAACTAGTTCGTGGGAAATGATCAAATCAGTGGCCGGAGCGCTACTGAGTAATGATTGTAGTACCTTTATACTGGCAAATCACTCTGCAGCTTCGTCTTCTTCTACAGTTCATCACTTCGTCTTCTTCTACAGTTCATCACTTCGTCTTCTTCTTCTTCTACCAGTTCATTCATCACATCCTCGGGGCATGGAGTTCGAGACAATCTTTTCTGTTCGGAAACACAAAAAGTACAGAAAATATTCCTTCGATGGGATTTCATGGATTTTGCTGCCTCGTGGCCCTGCTCTTCATTTATGTCTTGAACTATTTCTTTTTCTCGGGAAAAATTAAAATTCTTCCCGGTTTCCACTCAAGGGGGGAATGGGAGAAGAGGCCTCGGGCCCTTAAGACTCCTGGCACTTCTCCTCTGATCAGACCCAGAATCAGGAAAGAGATAACAGCAAAAGCAAAAGAATGAAAACTGAAAAGACTGCGGCTGTCCTTGGGATTTTCTCTTGCAGTACTCTTCTGTGCATAACCATGCTTGAAACTTGAAAGAAACTGCTCCCCATCAATGGCTGCATGTAGAAGAAGAGATTGATTGAATTTTTCAAATAACCAGAGGTGAAAACTGTTCATGACGTTTAAAGTTTTATACTCTTACACTGTAGAAAGGGATGACATGATTCAACACTAACATGAATATGTATCCGTGACCGTATAACATCTGCTGCACTATGGAGAGAAAACTGAAAAGGGTCTCCAGTTCTTTCTTTCTCCAGCATACATTAATGTAAGACAAATCGAACAGAAGAATGATGAACAGGGAGAGCATAGAATCCATAAAGATGATTTGTTTGCAAGTACAGAAGACATTAAAATGTCAGAACTAGTATAGGAGACATCAATTAATAACACAGAACCTAGATTAACAGAAACACCTTGGTAGAAATCCTGTCATATTAGTAATTAATCACCGAAACAAGAAGATATTCCATCCCCAAAATACGAAACTATGAATTTTTTTTCCGTTGCAATTTACAAAACATTTAGGGAATTAGAACAGCAAGCAATAGGGGCATCATCAGGCGTTCTGCAACCTGGATGCAAAGATGTCAACCAGTTCTGGGTAGTGAATGATGTCCTCCAAGTCCAACGACGCTTCTTGGAAGCCGGCAAAGCTTCTGGGTTGCCCTCCTTCCTCGTACATGAGAGAGGACGGGGAACGAGAGACCCCGTCTGAGAGTTGGAACGGCTGATCATCATGATCTTGGTAGTTCAGGTAAAAGTTGAGACAGTTTTTCTCCATCTCTGAATCTCTCTTGGTGGCTGCAAGTGGTCCAACTTCTCTCTCGCTCCTAGGCGCAGAAGGTTCATCAACAGTGCAAGCTGAGTTTGCCGAGGCGGTGGATTTGGGGACGAACCCATTAATGATCTCTTGAAGGAGGCCGGAATCAGGGTGCTCCCATGGAAAGAAATCAATGACTTCGTTTGGGGAACCGAATTATTATCCATGGCAGTAGTACTACTGTGGTGGGGTTCTTCAACGTAAGGCAAAACATCCATGGCAGAGGCGGTGAAGGGAACAGTACTAGTAGTACTAGTAGTTCCTGATCCATTTGCATGGAGAGATGGAAAGTAAGAAATAGTGGGAGTTGCAGAGGAGGTGGAGAGGGGTACTGGGTGGTCGTTGAAACCGTGATTGGAAGAGGAAGAAGAAGAAGAAGAAGAAGGGTAGCTGTAGTGCTCAAGGGAGAGGTCTGCGGTAGTACCTGTGCTGTTTGGGACTGGTAGGGCCAGCCATGGAGGTCGTGGAGAAAAGGGTTAGGTTTTGCGTAGTAGTTGAAGAGGGTGGGAGGGGAAGGTGAGGAAGACATGGGAAGGGGAGGCGGCGAAGCCGGGTAAGCAAAGTTGGTTCTCGCTTTGATTCCTCTCATGGCTCTTGCAGCACAGTCGTAAGCACAGGCCGCCTCCTCCGCCGTGTCGAACGTACCGAGCCACCGCCGCTCTTTCGAGAGAGGGTCCCGGATCTCCGCCGCGTACCTGCCCCACGGCCGGCGACGGACGCCGCGGTACCTCATGCCGGCGCCGCCGCCTCCACTTTCCCTACACGAGGACGAAGAAGCCGACCTCCGGGTGCACTTCTTCAGGGTCTCCTCTCTCCCCTCTGTCGACTCTGGGACTCTGTGCAGATGTCTCATGGCTTCTTCCATCTCTCTATTTCTCTCTCTCACACGAAGAAGAAGAAGAACAACAACAAGTGTGAGTATCTTCTGCAAGTTAGGGTGTGGGGTGCGGTGAGTATTTATAGAAGAGAGAAAGAGAATGAGAAATTGGGGTTTGCTTAAAAAATGGGATTTGGTTTATTCATGCTAAAGAAAAATCATGAATGAACTTTTAACGACCAGAAAGTGAGTGTGCTTTCCAGCCCTTTATTTTTAATTCACAGAACCCAAACTGATCCCTTTCTAGCTAAACCCCATTAACAAAGAAAGATCACTCCTCGCCAGTCTTTGCATGGGGAAGGAAAGGACCGATAATGAAAGTTAATCTGGTTTTTAATTCTCCTGTCTCCGGGCCATCTGATCCCAAGTGGGTGCTCCATTATTACTGCCATCGAAATGCATAATCAAAAAACAGAAAACGAAGAGAGGAAGAAAGAGAAACCTGGAAACAGTTAAGGAGGATTATAATGCAGAGTAATTGCAGGGGAGAGGAATGGTTTTTTGTTGGGGGTTGATGTTTGATTGATGGAAATGTAGTAATTTCTTTGTCTTCCTATTTTTGGATTCTTTCTTGTTCTCGGAAGGAATGCTTTAAAAACGGAGGGAAACGACGAGAGAGAGATATCCCTGCTTCAATTAATTTTTTTTTACTTTTCTAATAAAGCAGAGAGTTGGGTTGGGAAGAAGAGCTGCTCTGCATGATTATCATTCTGAATGATTACACTGGCGGCGCTCAGAAGCTGTTGGCTAGGGTTTCCTCAATATTTTAGTTTTTATTCCCCTCCCTAGACTGTTAACATGTTTTCTTTTTTTTTTTTAGTATCAGAACCCAAGAGAAAGAAAGATGTTTTTTCTTGCTCAGGGAGAAAAATAAGGATCCTCTTGAACTGTTAAGATTTACTGATTTTCCATTTACAGGTTCAGAAACCTTGGAAATGAGAACTTTAATTTTCTCTGCTGCTTCTCCTCTTCGGAATTTAGAGAGAGGGAAAATATGGAAAATTATCTAATTTACTCTTTAGGGTTTTGTTAGAAAAAAAACTGGAGAGTACTAACTAAGAGAGAGAAAAAAAAAGGGAAATGGAATTTTCTTGAAAGAATTGTTTTTGGATGCTAGTGGTTTAGGGTTTGGAAACCAAGGATTTGTCACATGGACTTGTCTCAACTAGTTTTGTAGGGTCTTAAAGAGGGTTTTAGCTTCCAGAGGTGGAAGGGACGGAAAGTTTTTTTTTCTGTACCATAAGTTCAGACCCTCGTGCCGTTCTATATACCATGCTTGCAGCTTCATCTCTCCTTCTCATCACCTTCGTGAACAGATACACACCATCAGGCATTAACCGTGCATGAATTTTTCTTCAACCCTGTCACTGCACTCTCTTTCTTAAACAAGAACGATGAGAATCAGAACCACTCATCCCTGTTATGCATAACCATGCAAACTAGGGTTTTGATTGTATATTATGCAGGAGGTGCTTTGAAGCTTATGAGTGATTGAAGACTTATAAGAGCAGTAAGGGTATTCACTTGTAATTGCGGAAAATCTGAAGGAGAAGTGGAGACCCCAAGAGATATATATATAATGGATCTCCAGGTTCTTCAGTATTATTGAAAGAGACATCCCATCTCCACTACTTAATCAAATTTTTTACATATAAATATATTCTCATACAAACTTAATCTTCTCCATCAACTGTGAATTCTTTCAAAAAGTTCAGATAAAAAAAAAAAAGAAAGAAAGAGTTTTTTTCAAGCAGCCTGCAAATGCCATTTTTCGATCTGTTTGACTGATGCAGAGGATCAGCAATCTGGTCCTCCGTTGCAAGGCAAATTAAACTGTTGAGTAAGAGAAAAGGTTCTGCTTTCTGTTGCAGACATCTCAATCCGGTGCAGCTTCCTCCCGTCATCAGCACTCGTGCATGGGAAAGAAGGGAAACCGCCCCGCCCTTGTTGTAAAAGGTCAAATAAGGCGTGCGGACATGCCTCCTCGGGTCCAGAGAGCTTTCAGAATCAGAATTCCACAGTGCTCTCTCAGAGCGGTTACTTGTAATCCAAATGTCCAGTGTTGTTTCTGGGTATATGGTTGGAGTCTCTCTCTGGGTATTAATGTAGTAGTAAGGGATTTCATTCATCGTGTATTGGGACTCGGAAGAGGCGACGCGAGGGGACGCGAGGCCCCTTAATGTTGTTTCGTCCAATGGCGGTGGTGGGTCGCCAGAGGCGCCACAGTAAACGGAGATGTGCGACGTCTGCAAGATTTTAACGACAAGGGAAGATCCTTCTGTCAGAACGGCGAGGAAAGGCGGAAAGAGGAAGATATACAGAGAGAGAGAGAGAGAGAGAGAGAGAGAGCAGGAGACAATAGTTGTAGAAGTGGGGTTGGCTCCAGAAGAGAGGACTCAGAGGAGAGAAGGAAGAGAGGATGAACGATGAATTCGACCATTACCCATTTGAGATTTGAGATTTTGGGACCTGGGTTTAGTTCCTGAAGAACGAAAATGGAATGTCTGAGTCCTGAAATGCCGTTCCAGTCTTATCGTCAGAACTGATCAAGGGCTCTCTCCATCCATTAATGTCTCTTTTCTCTCTTTCTCTCTCCCCTGTGAACAACTGTGACTGCTGTTTCTTTACTGTTACAACGAACCCACACGTAATCTCCCATTCTTTTCTCTCTCTCTCTCTCTCTGCCCACCCTCCTCGTTCCCTCGCCGGATATCATGACTTTCAGAGGTCTCGACCACGGCGAGATCGGGGTCTTTCTTCTCCATCCAATCTGCTTTGCACCGGGATTTGCTCCTCCGGGTCCCAGGGGTCACACTCCCTCTCTTTGATTCATTCTTGTCATCCGTCACTGTTCCAGCGATCGCGATTGGATCCTTCTCTGTTCCAATTGTTTTATTTCTCTCCCTGCTCCTTTTACTATTTTCCGCGCCGCTCCCCCAACCTCCATTAATGGCTGAATCTACTAAAATGGAAAAAGTTCGGCCGCGCTGAAGATTTTGTTGGGTTTGCTTGTCGAAGGTTGCCCTGCTCGACAATGCGTTCAGTCCATCAGACTTCAAGAGCTTTTCCGTCGAATCATTTCCCAGAATCCCTGCATGCACTAGTATCTCCCTCTATCAAGTTACCCACATCAAAAGCTCTTATATATACTACTGGGTTGAAAAAATTAAAAGAACAAAATACAGACTCTCTCCCCTTGTTCTTGATCAATTTCAGGAAGATATTAATGATCCTAAATGAGACGAGAATAAAAAATTTTGTTTCTCCAAACTTTTCAAAGTGGTGTCTTAGGACCCATGTGAATGAAATATATTGTGGGTTAAGCTATGTTATATTAAATGAGGTCTATACTCTGTGCTTTTATATTACATGTATGGATTAAGAGATAGGAAAAAACAAAAATCAAAAGTAGAAGAAGTTAATTTTTATAGTTTGGAAATTTAAACAAATTTATCTATTATATTCACAATGAGAGGGCTAGCTAGCTTTTTTGCGTCTCATCATCTTTAGACTACTGGCTCAATAGTTTAAGTGAGAAACAAGGATTTGTCAAGGATTTGTCATCTACGTCATATCAAAAATTAGACTTTTCAAGTATATTATTTGAATCTAGGACTGATGTGAAAAGAAAATTAGATTCTAAATGGAGCCACAAGTACAAAGATACAATAAAAAAGCATTTTAAAAAGAAATGATTTCTAAATTCTATTGATTTACTCTTTTTATTTTATTGTCATTTTATTTTTTTCTTATTCTCACTCTTAAATTAGGTGGCAATGGACTTCTACCAGTTACTAAAAAAAAAAAAATAGGCAAAAGGTGTAACTTCATAGAATCATAATAGAAAATTTTGTAAATTTTAGGTCCTTTTCATGTAAGTATATGTAAGAAAAATTCTCAATAAGGAGATAGCTCAATTATAAGCTGTTTTGGCTAAAGATAATTTATTGCTTTGGTTTTATATATTCTTACAGTAGTGTAATGTAATCTACACTAGTATCTTGTATAATTAAGGTTGATTATTTGTCCACTATTATGTTGTAGAGTTCAATATAAGTTGGGACAGCTCTTAGGCCGGTATAAATATGAAATGACTAGTTAATGGGCATTTGAGGGTTAACTTTAGAAGCCTAAGCTAAAATGCCTTTTAAAACAGTTAAAGACAGGATTCTATTTTTCAACAAATTTACTCCAATTATTTCATCTTGTATCAAATTCTTGATGAGAGTTGAAAGTATCTTAAACCTGAGTTTTGAAGACTGTATTATAGTGTCATTTAACCCCTATTTCACAGGATTCCCAACATGTTATAAAATCAGGATCCCTTCTGCTCTAATATGAAAAAAGTTCTAAAAATTAAATTACACAAAGACAAGAAAATTAATTAAGTGGTTTTTTTTTTTTTAAAAACTATGTTGAACAGGAGAACTCATTAAAACAATAAGGATTTTTTGCTTACTTTTCTATTATCACAAAAAATGGTAAGGAAAACTCTATACCAAATTACAAAATTAAATACATATGGGTAAAAGCTAGAACTTCACAGCCAATAAAAAAAATTGGGGTCCACTTTGGAAAAATAAGTTACTGCTTCTATAATATAACTCTCCTATAGTAACAAAAAAGAGAAGCCTCACTCAATTAGTCTGTTTGAACCTTTATTCATTCCAAGATTGTTACAATGAAACACTGTCATGTAGATTTTGAGTCTCATTTGAGAATTAGAAATGATTAATATTTCATGCTCTAAATCTTGGACTTCATGACTTTGTCCCCCTATTTTTTATTTTTTATTTATTTTTTTCACGAGCAGATTCTGCACATTTCTGGTACTACATTACATATTGTTGATGTTATGTGGAAATTGGTGGTAATCTGATGAAGAACAAGGGTGGTCATTGATTCTCACGGTGGGGTTCCTTGCAGGATCAAATTCATGTACACATATCCAGTATTTGAATTCATCCGGAGTTGTCAGGATTCGTCAGCCTCAATAGGTTAATTAATCGATTGTCTTGGATCAAGGTCGTCTCTCTCCAGTCGTCTTCCTCAGTTTCCATTAACGGGAAGGCTGCTTCTTTGGACGACGATAAAAGAGGCAGAATGGTAAACCGTGCTCCGACTTTGTAAGCTGAATCAATTCTGGAATTAATTAATTAAGCAGGTACTGCTGTTCTTCTTCTTCTAGTCAACCGTAGCTCTTCAGCTCTCACACTAGCTTCTTAAATTTATCTTTTGGCTTTCGCCATGGGTGAATGATGTGGTGTTTCTGTCTCCATGCCGATCCATTCTGATTTCTGGCATCATTGCGTCGAATCCTCTGAACAGAGTTGTATGGCAGGACCCATGACGATGATGTTCGGGTGATGAGTGTGAATCCCATGGCATGATTCATGACATTAAATCACTGGAAGAACACACACACATGGGGGACAAAAAGCACGACCACCTGCAACCAGCCCCCTATGTGTTTGTGTATATGCCTCTGTCACGGATTTCTTGTCAATAGGGGCGGGGGGAGGGGGGCGGAGCCTAAAAGCGAGCCTTTATATCACCACCGAGAGCAAAGCAGGAAAGCCTCTCCTTCCTCGGAGCACAAAAACCATTTATTTAAAAGGTTTAAAAAAAAAAGAGAAGAAGACAGAGACCACGGGCATGCAAAGACCCAGCAGTCCAGAGCGGCTACCCTCAAAACCTCCAATTGACGTCTATCTGCTCTCTGGGTTGATGTGCTTTCACATTTCAACGGGCCAAACTATTTTAAGCAACTGTGAAGGTGAGAGAGCACCCAGATCTCTCTCCATCTCTTTGTCATATTTGTCCCCCTCCACACTGCTAAACTCTCAGTCCCCTCAGGCCTCCCCTGATCATTTTGTCTCTACCAAACAAACCTCCACACCCTCTACACCAAAAAAAGCCTGCAAACTCCAAAACCCAGAAAGAAAAACACACACAAAAGAGAGGGTCAGTATAAGCGAACAACACCCAACTCTAGAGCCTACATTTTGGAAGATTAAGCATGTCATTAACTCATCAACGGCTGCTGCCTTTTGGACGAAGAGAGGTTGCTTTCACGTGGATTCTTGGGGAGATCAAGAGCCGGTAATCAGTGACCATCCCACCACCAATCATTCGCCACGTGTGAACACGTGGATGGACTCGCTGGCACGCGTGGGGTGGAGTAGGGTTGACCTTGGGAATGAAGGGCTACCCACCAGAGCCGTCTTCAGGCCTGTGTGTTTCACACTGATCTTTCTTGGGTTTCTGGTTTTAGGCCTTTTTTAGGGAAGGCAACTCTCCTCTGACTAGTCACTGCAACGCGAGTCAGTGTGGAGTGTAAGCTTCTCCCACGAGGACACTGTCATTAGGGTTTTTGTTTTTTAACTTATCTCAATCTCAATCCTTTCTTCCACCCAAAAAGAAAATTAGTGGAAAAAAGGGAAAAAAGCTTAAGCAGGATCTTATACTTGGGCTAGGTGATATATTCAGATTTATCAAACTTATCATGGACGTTCTTTCTCATACAGATAGCAAAAAGTTGATCCCAGAAAGATTTGGAAAACGCCAATAAACAAATGAGATGTATCATTTGTCATTTCTGTTTTCTATAAGCAGTTACTTTTTTTAATAGTCCTGTTTATCCTGTTGTATGTATCAGTCTTTAAGGACCTAATCCAATAGGTGGTACTTTTACAATGAATTGCTTACCCTTTATTGTGACAACTGACTAAACGATGTGTGTAACATGAGGATTGAGCACATGCTAATTCATTTTTCGTTTTTTTTGTGGTTTAAGATGCTTGAAGCTCGACTCTGAAGAACGTTATCACACTCTCTGTCCCTTTCACTGTTTCTAGTATTTTCATGACCTTGGTTTTATCACTCTGACCCATGGAAGCACACATGGATAAGGAAGAATATGGTTTAAGTTCTTGCACCCATGCAAGGAGGATGGACGAGCTTGATATTTCTTTACATGGTGCACTGAGCAGGCTTTAGCCATTTTGATCAACAGAAGTTGCTTAAGGATGTTAGTACCAGCTTTACCATCTGATGTACTTATCACAAGAATGTTTTATACATCTTAAAGTGGTATTACATTATTATATGTTAGTTATAATACCTTATATTATTATAATTCATTATAATACGAAAATTTGTATTTTGAAATATTACAATCAATAACAAAATATTTTAACTATTAATGAAAATATTAAAATATAACAAACAATTCTGAGCGCATAAGGAGGCTCTAGTCGAAACAAAAAACAACTGATAGATAAGATGAAATGCCTTCGAACACTCGAAGGTTCTTCTTCTTCCAATAAAGCAGCAGAAACGGGAACAGAATTCATTCAAGCATTTCGTACATTTAGAACAATAGTATTTAACCCATATTCCATGAAGCTCTTGTTGCTGGATTTATAGTTTCATAGCTGCATTTCTTAAGTCCCCATTCATATCTATCCAGTTACGAACCCCATTACCAGTCTTTGCCAAAAACTAGCCCCTTGTTATCTTTTTGGGACGGGGCTTTTATACTAAATCTTGTCCAACCAACCGGAGATACTTTCCTGAGAACAGAACTGCAAGTCCTGCATTTACACCAAGAAAGAAGAACAATAAGAAAGCAAATCATTAGAAGAAATAAACAGATTAAAAAAGTGAAAAGAAAACATACAGAAAGGTCAAAATCCGGCTGAGAATCAAGCTGTATGTTAGCAAGGTCAAACATTCCAGGTACCGGGTTGAGGTCTCTTGCTTGCTGATCGTTTCTCAAGCAATCGAACTCTGACAAGTATGGAATGTAATCAAAATCTGGTTCTTCAGGAGGATAGGCATCAATAATTTCATTGCATCGAAGCAAGTCCGGTGGTTTTTTCTCAACTGGTCCCTTCACTGCCTCAGATTTGCCTGTCCACCATAGGGGATCCACCCAGTCATCCTGGAGATTTACAGCAGCTGCTTGAGCCTCAGGTGTCTCTGGAATGTCCTCGGCTTCCTTCTATACATAAAATACAAATGGATGACTTTAACCAGTGTAGAAATAGAACATAAAAGGAAGGACATAAAATCTTCATTTTGAAGAGTTACAAGAAAATAATAAGTGCTAATTTCAGAAACTATTTGGGAACATACAAAGTTTGAAGAACAGTGAAAAAGAAGATATTTTTTTCCTTCACAATCTAATCAAGTCGAAATTTTCTCTAATAAATCATGCAACTAGCGGATCACAAATGTTTTAGAAAACTTTATCACCACTTATCAAAATTTGTGTGCTAGAGAAGGGAGAGTGTAGGCTTCTCTTCTTTGCTGCTTAAAGGCCAGGAGTTTACTTACAGTACAGAAATCTAACGGGCAAAATACATACCTGACTTGGCAAAACCTGGTGCTCCTCTTCATCAAATTCATCATTCAGAGGATAACTTCCCTGTCTAGGTGGATGAGGCGCGTTTGTCTTGGGAGTTTTTGGACTATATCTAATTGTTTCTGAAGCAGGTTCTTCATGAGCTAAATCATTAATTCCTGTTTTCTGAATGACCTGCCTATGCTGCTGCTGAGAATTTGCAGAGACTAAAACATCTCCTTTCTTCTCATCCTCTTCGTTCCCAACATTATCATCATCAATTTCTTCAGTTGACTGCTTCTGCTTCTGTTCATAAAAAATTCTTGAAACAACATATTCACCTTCTTTCTCATTTTCTTGAGTCCCAAGATGATACTGATGCAACTTCCAATTGGTTTTCTCCGCTTTAGAACCCTTCTTTGAGCTATGGTAAAGAACCATTATCTTCTTAAATCCTCTCTGAGTTCCGTTCTGCATAATTGGCCTGGTTACACCTGTCTTATGCCACCTTGCTTCTTCTCCTAAGGAACTATGTGGACCATGGATCTTTCGTCGCTTACGATGTCCAGTGGCATATGCATTAGAAGTTCGATGGAAGAAATGAGCACTATTACCATCTTCTGTGATACCTGTAGAAAAAGGAAAATTTTGGTAGTATAAATAAATCATCTTTTCCAGATAAGAAAGCGGATACAAGAAAGATTTGAGTTTTAGGTTAAAGGAGTGGTGCAATTTACGACATTGAATTTTTTTTTAAAAGATGGAAGAGAAGATGGTGCATTATCCAACCTGGAAGGTCTTTAGGATGTGTGTAGCAAATTCCCTCTTCCTTTTCAATTGTTGGAATAAATTCGTTAACAAACATATGAGGCTTCCGGAGACCAATTTTGCCCTCTAAATGTTCCAAGAGCTCAATCTCAGAAGGATCAAATTTAACACCAGCAGGCAAACCAGGCCATTCAGTTGAAACCTACAAAAAAGGCACCATAAGATAAAATTGAGTTAAGCTTCCTACCAGGGTGTGATCTTTCAATAAAATCATCAATCCGCCTAAATGAGAAGTTGTTGATATTCAGCATCGGAAAAATTCCTCCTTGGGATAACTAGTGGTCACATAGGTGGGTTATTAATGGGAGGTCTTGAGTTCAAGTATCCTGGTGTACAGAAAACTGGAGTAAAAAAATCACGGTCCTCGAAAAAAAAAATCCTCCTTGGGTGAGGTCTACTGCTTCAACCTAATAAACTGAAAAAAAAAAAAAAAAAAAAAATGATACATGCAAAATTTTGACTTGATAAGTTTGCTTGGGTGAATTATGACAAGACAACATGTGGAAAAACCAGTATAATATTTTAATACTAAAAGATTCAAGCAGCAATAACAGAAAAATTGAAGTCAATCAACATAACCTAGTCACAACCATTTGTCTCCATTAGTCCATCATTCGCTCTGACAGTTGCAAGTTTGATTCCTACGTTTCAGTCTTCCATATTCCCCCCTATTCACTTCCAAGCAACCAGGTAACCACTACTATTTCTTTTTGGTTGAAACAATTCCTTAAAGCAGTGCACAATAAGGTCTCCGCGACATGCTCCCCTTTCCAAAGAAAATCTGTTCCATCCATTGGCCCCATTACTAAGTCCTAACTAATCATTAGAATGCAAATTTTTAATTTTGTTTTTCCTTGTCTTGTAGCACATCTAATGTAGCATTCCCATCTTTGCTACTCTTACAATAATCACCCAACTCCCTGGCAGCCTAGAAAGCTTGCCTGCTCCAATACTAATTTTATAGAACTTTTGCGTTAGCCTTTTAGCCTGCTCTTTTCTAACAACTTTTGCTTCAGCCTTTTTGCCTGCTCATTTCTAACAGAAAACCCAGACATGCTCTGATCTCCACGTATTTGTTTTGAAGTTGGGTGCAGGTTTCCACTGAATTAAATTGAAGATAAAAACAATGAGATGAGCAAAAACAGAAGTCTCCAGAATTTAATTTACATTTTAATCCTGTGTTTATTTTCCATACTCAATTTTCTTTTCGTATAACCGGACAGTGGGAGAAGTATTGCCCACAAGTACAGGTTTACCCTCTCTGCACAAAGGACAGATTCTCTTCCATTTTTCATCAATGTTGCAGTTCATATGTTCAATTTTAGATTGGATAACATGGAAAGTTGGTGTACAAGGTCTCTTATTCATACCAGATAGCTCTACAAACTCATAAAAATCAAACTATCTACAGATTTTGCACTTTCAATTATTAACCAGTTTATACTCAAATCTCAGATAAAACAAATGGATAAACCCTAAATTCGAAAAAAATTGCTTCTTCATAAAATTCTGTCACAAAATTTTTGTCAGCAAATCATTGCATCTTCAGGATACACCACAATAGGAAACAAAAGTCATATGAGAAATAACATACAACATGAGGCTAATTGTAATTTTGACGAGATAAAATAGAAGAATAATTCTCAACAAAGTTTGACAAAAATGTAAGTAATAAATGGCACAACTTACATCACTGTTATCAATTAAATAATGGCAATTTGGGCATTCCCTATGTGCCTCTGTACTCCATTCTCTAATTTGATGCTTAGTAGCACAAGTAGCATTCTTGACTTTCCCAGCAAGCCCTCTACTGCTGATAAGCCACGACCTACAATGCACATGTTTAATGACCTTTTAAGAGTTAGTTCTAAAAGAAAATTGCTAAAAAAATATTGTACTATTTGGAGTAACAAGCTCCATTAAGGAAAAGATGCAGCAAAAGAATATCTAGTAATGATACTCATTCTTAGTATCTAGCAAGTTCGACATATTCCAACTGCTCGAAGAGAAATAACGGCATCTTCCACCTTATCATTCACACTAACACGAAGTTATAATCTCTACCACAAACTAAATGCATATTCCATAATCTGTACACTCTTACACACCCATTTTCCTATACCAACCCGAAGGCTAACATTTTCTTTTTTTGAAAGTTATGATTTTTTTTCCATGCCCTTAAGGAGACTTGAACCCAACCCAAGACCTCCCATTGCAAACTACGGAAAACATAAGGACTACGATTCAATTGTCGAAGTGGGAGTTGTTTTCCTCGGGTATCCATGCCAACCCCGTAGTCATTTATTCACAGAAACAAGACAACCCAGTACGCGATGATCATCTTCAGATTCTTCGCCACTACCGCAACCGATAAAACACAAATTACCCAAAACATGAACAACCCGAGACGAAAATTAACCAGATAAGAAAGGGGGTTGTCGTCTTCGTCTACCTTGCCATCATTCCTTAGCGCGCAGCCGGCAACAGAGAACACGGAAACGGAGTAGAGTGGCATTCATACCAGGTCCTGACTCCTCACTGAGCTCCAGAGTATTTAGGCGGGAAATAGAAACGTTGGTTTTGGTCCGGAGCAAGTAAAGCCATTGATCCGGAGTAGAATCCCGCCTCCTCTATGTCGAAACCCAAGGCTCGTGAAAATCCGAAGCGAAGGCCGAAGCTCAGGTTCGGTATATATTCCGTACATTTGCCGCTCGAGAGCGCTAATGGCGGACAGCCTTCCTTCTTCCCCAAGCTTCCTTATCAGGCCTTCCTTTCGCATTATTTTTTTGAGTTTACAAAAGTTACCCTTGACAATTTGAAAAATGACATCGACAGCCTTTGGCGCGCGCCCATTAAATGGAGTTTGAGAGATGAGGAAAAATGTTACATTCGTAAATTTATACGTTATCGTGTCATGATAAAATTAATTAATCTCGTGAATAAAATACGTTTATATAATATAATAGTTTTTGAGATGCTTGATTATGGTATAAAGTTATAAACTAATTTAGAATCCTCCATATTGATTTTTTTTACTTTAAAAAAATCTAAAGCTAACTTGGTTTAGTAGTGTCTAGTAATTGAATATTTTTCGGAATGTTAAACTATTTTTAAAAGGACAAAAACATGGACCTAACTTTGTAGTGCACCACTTTTATTTTTAAAAATTAAATTTAAAAAAAACGATTAAAAAAAAGTTCATTGATAAAAGTTTTCATGCGTTCAAGATTATAAAAGACATACAAATATTGCTTTGCATTTAATGTACACCCTCTCATTTCTGTAGGGTAATATTCTTATTATGGGTCCTACAATATTGTTTTGCACGCATGGTCAAAATGGGTACAACCTCTCTTCTACTAGGGTCTGCAGGAGGGTATTAAAATATTCCTATTATGGGTCCTACCACTAAGACCTAGTAGTAGGGTTGTAAAAATATTATCCATTTTAAATACTATTAAATTTCATTGACATAGAATATTATTTTTAAAATTATATTTTATCATTTTAAAATTTGCCTTCTTTTACTTTTGAGTCTTTGACGCTTCATATCCTAAGGTTTGCCTTCTGATCTTGTAGGTACAATTTAGTACTATAAATACAGAACAATTCAACTTTTTTCAGTTCGAATAGTACAATTATCCAACACATTGCTCGGAGTTTACTATAATTGTTATAACACATTAACTATATAATAAATATCAAATAATTTTCAACCAATACTACTTGTCCATTAAATGTTACAAAAAAAGTGTTTGGAAATGTCTAATGATGGCTCTAGAATGCATGTGTTTTGGTAATCAGAATCTATATTTCCCATAATTTTATTGTATAAGAGATTCTTATTTTGATATAACACAAAATAATGTTGGTACCTCTCATGGACAAACATATCAACCCCCAATGCACAAGACTCCATAGGATGTTTGTTTGCTCAATATTGTATTCTTGTATTTGTCTGTAGGTGGTGTCAAATAGCTCTCTAATGGAATCATCTTTAACAATCACCCAAGCTCGGTGAAAATGTTTTCTTTGTCACATGGTGTGATTATATATGTTTGGAAAAAAAAAAAACACATACAAACTGGGGATCTCTCATTCCATATATGATTTAGTTCTTTTCCAAAAAATGTAACCAGGAAATAAGTCTCTAAGAATGGTATATGTTGCAATTTTATTAATATCTATCCTGATTACTAGTAGTGCAAATAACCCAGGAATAGGTTGTCTTCATTTGATTACTCCATTTTTTATTCATCATTTATTTTTAAAAAAAGATATAGAACAAAAAACTTCTACTGATGTATATAAATTGGTGTTTATGGGTTTGAAGACATATACGTTATTAAAATGAAACAGAAACAGATAATACCTATTGCATACATATTTTCTTGCCTCCAGATTATATAAAGGTACACAAATTTCATATTTAATTCAGTATAACTTTTTTATGTAATTTAATTTTATCTTTCATGTATTACTGAGGTAAATGTTTTTTAAAAATTTTATATACATAATATATCTAATGATTTAATGCTATAAAATTGAAAATTTAATGTAAATGTAGAGATTATAACTCATGACTCAATTAAGTGTACGTATAAACTCAGGAGGACTACCGACGTATGCTAACCATGAGAACCATGAAGCGGATTCTTCTTTCTTCTTAAGGAAAAAATAATCATTTTACCCGCTCTCGAGTTGCTCACAGTACACAAGCAGTTCCCGCATTAACGCAGCTACAGACAAGCCCACTATAAATGCTGCGTCAGGAGCTTCTTCCTGCTCAATTCTGGGAATTTAATGGCTTATCTCTTGCAGCTCCGTTGCTTCTTCAGGTTTCGTGGTTCCTGTTTCGAACCCATATCAGCAAATTCGATTTTTTCATTTCCTCCGGTGAAGGTCGTGACGCTGATATTGGCCCTCGAGCAAATTCTGTCACAGATATCTTTGGTTACTGACATGGCTCTGAGTAGCTAGGGAACGTGACGGATATTCTATTTTTTCTGGTATGTTTTAGCGTTGGAAGCGAGGAGTGAAGCCGAAGGTTTTGTATCTAGTTTACTTGAATCATAGTTGTGTTTTTGCATTGGGTTTTTCTTTTTAGTTTTGCTGCTGTTTAGTCCATTTTTTACCAGTGTCTTCTGGGTCTGCGTGAGTGCTCTCGTCGTCTGTTTTTTTTTTTTTAATGTGCTTTTCGAGGTCGCCATCGGTTTAGAAGCTTCAAATGCGCTCTGGGACTTGCAGCTGCCGTCTCTCTGTTTCGTCAATGGATTTCCGCTTTGACCATTACTCAGAATCAGACCGAGTCTTCTTCTTCAGCTGGATCTAGATCTACAGGCGTTCGAGCGAGGTCTTTTTTTCTTTTTGAGAGAGAAGGCTCCTCTGTGCAGCTTTAATTTGGCTTGGTCTTTTATTTTTGTTTTGGCAAAAGGTGAAATATGGCGCGAGCAGAAAGCTGTGAAAGTTAAAGGGAACAAAAAGAAAAAGGAGAAAGTTACAAAGCTCGTTTCCTGGCGGGTTTTCAGCAAAGCAACATATTCTGTTTGAATCCCCTGGAATTTCAGCGGGAAGTTTGTTTCTGAAACGGCTTCTCCTGTTTTAACGACCCCAGGCGTTGCTGTTCGGGTCTTTCTCTCACTCTTCGCTTGATTTCTGAATCGTACTGCAGCAACAAGTGGACTCAATCAGGTCGATCTCCACTCTCTGGCGTTTTGAGATGGGCGCAATGTGGGCCGTTCTTGTGGCGTTTCTCATCATCGTTGGGGTGCTTTCGCCGGAATCAATGGCGGAGCCGGTAGAAGACAGACTCGCCCTGCTCGACTTTGTCGAAAAGCTCCCGCACGGGCGCACCCTCAACTGGAGCGACAACTCCTCCGCATGCAACCACTGGGTCGGAGTTAAATGCAGTCCGGACAACAGTCGAATCGTCAGTGTTCGTCTTCCCGGCGTCGGATTCAGCGGCGAGATTCCTCCCAATACTCTCAGTCGTTTGTCAGCTCTGGAGACTCTGAGTCTAAGGTCTAACAGCATTACGGGTCCTTTCCCCTCTGATCTAACCAACATTAGAACCCTCACTCAGCTTTATCTCCAGTCCAATAACTTCTCGGGTCCATTACCTTCGAATCTTTCCGTGTGGCAGAACCTTACTGTACTGAATCTCTCATTCAACGCCTTCAATGGTAGCATTCCGTCGTCACTCGCCAACTTGACCCATCTCGTGTCGTTAAATCTGTCAAACAACTCGTTTTCGGGCATAATCCCCGAACTTAATCTCCCCAAGCTTCAGCAGTTGAATTTAGCCAATAACAGCCTCAGGGGAATAATCCCAGAATACCTCCGGAGGTTTCCAAACGCGTCTTTTGCTGGTAATAATTTCTCAGCTCCCCTGACTCCTGTTCCTATCTCACCTCGTTCCTCCTCCCCCGTACCCTCGGCACCCTCATCATCATCATTTAACAAGAGAAAGACCGGAAAGCTCAGTCAATCAGCCATTCTAGGAATAATAGTTGCAGGGAGCTTGTCAATATTTGTTATCTTGGCGCTTCTGTTGATTGTTTACTGCTCGAAAAGGAGAAGTGGAAATGGGATTTCAGGCAAGATGGGTAAGGGAGATATGTCACCCAAAATGGTAGCGGGAAGCCAGGACGAGAACAATAGGCTCGTGTTTTTTGATGGTTGTCGATATGCATTTGATTTGGAGGATTTGTTGACAGCTTCCGCCGAGGTGCTTGGCAAGGGGACGTTTGGAACTTCTTATAAGGCAGTTTTGGAGGATTCCACAAGTGTAGTGGTGAAGAGACTGAAAGAGGTTTCTGCAGGAAAGAGAGAGTTCGAGCAGCAAATGGAAATTGTGGGAAGAATCAAGCACGAAAATGTGGTTGAGCTGAGGGCTTATTACTACTCTAAGGAGGAGAAGCTCATAGTATATGATCACTACAGACAGGGGAGCGTCTCCACTTTGTTACATGGTATGTTGCTCTATGCCTGTTCTTCTTTCTTCCAAGAAAGATTTTCTTTTTGATCTTCTTAGTCACTGAATTTTGTTGGGTTTATTCTTACATGGAGGCTCTTATACATTAACTTTTCCCATTAATTCATTGTAACTTGTTATAGATCATGTGATTGTGTTTTAATCTTCATGAATTTTGTTGGGTTCATTTAATGTTATATTTTTTTCAGTTTATAAAAGCTCAGAGTTCATGTAGCATTGGTCATTTTACTCCAGGAAAAGGTTTTTTTCCATGTTTTTCAAATCAAAATAATTCTTCTTTATATCATTCACCATTTGAAATATTGAAACTGCTGTTCAGTGTGACGGGGTGTTCTAACAATACGAAATCTCATACATGTTCTAAAGAATTTTTGTCATGAATTACCTTACAAATACTGGGATCCAGCTTGTTAGCATAGTCATTTTGGAGAGTGGTCCCTGTTAAAACTAAACCACAGAACATGAGGAGTCTGATGTTCTTTACAAGGGTCAAAAGGTCAACTGGTGATTTTTAATGTTTTCTACCTACGGAGTGAAAATTACCCTATCATTATTTGAGACACTCCATTGGCTTTCGTGCAATCCTTTCTCCTAACCTCCTACAGTTGTTAGTTTCATAATTGGTTGGCCAGCTCTCTTTCCAGCAACGACATGCCTCTTTGTGGATGTTTGTTATGTCTTTGTGCCCTTTCACTTGTTTGATATTATCCACTTCCTGTTATGATATAGTTCATTCTGTTCTCCTGCACCTGACATCTGTCAACTCTTTCCTATATAAGGACCTCTTTGGCAGACTTAATTAATCTTATCATACATACTGCTTGCATACATATGTATCAAATGCAAGTGGCTTGGTCACACCTCTCAATTATTTAAAAATTATGTTGATGGGAGGTTTTTGGAACCACTTGCTGAACGTAAACATCTAATTCTGATTGTTAAACAATCATGCAAGGTAGGTTGTATCAGTTGAGAAATTATGTAAAACCAAAAGGAGGAACTGAATTTGAACTATTAACTTCAACTCAAACTTTGGAACGGGATTTAAAGATTGCAGACCCTCTGGGTCTTGACCAGGGTGCCTAAAGATACAGACCAGCTTGCCTTGACCTTGCTTGTATCTTGAATGTAACATTTGTTTCTTTTGCAGGCTCACGAGATGAGCACAGGGTTCCTCTAGATTGGGAAACCAGATTAAATATTGCTCTTGGAATGGCTAGAGGAGCAGCTCGAATCCACATGGAGAACTCGGGAAAATTTGTTCATGGAAACATAAAAGCCTCCAATATCTTTCTAAACCACGAAAACTACGGGTGCATTTCGGATCTTGGTCTCACTACTCTAATGAACACACCAATCCCCTCTCGAGGGCAGCCGGGTACCGAGCTCCAGAGGTGGTAGATGCCAGGAAGGCAACACAGGCCTCTGATGTCTACAGTGTTGGAGTTGTCATCCTGGAGCTCCTCACCGGGAAGTCACCAGTGCAGTCCCTCCGAGGCGATGAGATAGTGCACCTGGTCCGGTGGGTACAGTCGGTGGTGCGAGAGGAGTGGACAGCTGAAGTGTTTGATGTGGAACTGATGAGGTATCCAAACATAGAGGAGGAGCTGGTGGAGATGCTTCAGATAGCCCTGTCATGTGTGGTGAGATTACCAGAGCAGAGGCCAAAAATGGCTCAGGTGGTGAGGATGATTGAGGATGTTGGGAAGGTTGAGACAGGAAGACCCGCATCTTCTGATGCTAAAGCAGACTCTTCTGGTGGCATCACGCCTGTAAGTCACAGGGCAGATCAGTCAAGGTGTTCTAGTCCAGTTTCCTGATCTTGTTCTGTATTTGTTAGTTGTATTGTTTAGTTTCTGCGCATGTAGTCTTTGAGTGTTACTTCCAAGTCTTTTTGCATTTTTTTTTTTTCAGATCAGTACTTCTCTCTCTTTTTTTTTTCCCTTTAAAAAAAATGAATCATTGAATACAAAATCTGCCCCTATTTTATGTCATAAGATCTAATCTAAGCACTTAAAAATATTAAATTTTTTTTTTTATAAAATCTTTTTTGTAGAGGATAAACCCATCTTTAGATTAAGGGTGGGATAGATACAACTAGCATTATTCTAAAGAGAATTAGTACCGGAGTACCTCTAAAAGTGTTGTATATTTTAAAAAATCTGCTCCCAATTTTTAAGGGCTTAGATTAACGTTAGATAAGTGCTTTTAGCATTACTCAAATAATATTTCCTGTCAAAGGCAACACAAAAATTCACTATTAGAACTACTTTGATACCCTATAAAATGAATCAAAAGCAAATATAAGAGCGAATTTAACTTCTATTAAAAATAAACCAGCTATAATTGCAATGAGTGAATATGAGGTTGCTGAATAATTGAACCAGGTTGGTGTAGAAGTAAAGGGACTCGATATGTGTATAATAACTCTTAACAGCTTTGGAGCTCTTTCTAAGCAATAATTTCTCCTCTATCAAAGTTCGTTTAAAAGAGACTTATCTAAACAAGTTTTTAAGAGCAAAACCATGTTAGGATATACTTCTTTTTAACAAATCTTTCTTGAAAAATGGAAATTTCAGTAGTTTGAAAGAACAACAAAACAAAGTTTAAAGGAGACCCATATCAAAGAACTCAGTCAAACACTGTCTTTGTTTAACAACCTTATTTTTTTTTTTTGTCTAAAAGGAGTTTTGAGCCAAAAGGCTCAGCCAAAGGCAGCCAAAATAGATAAGAATAATGCTAGTTGCACTTAGCCCATGCACTTGTCTCCCACACTTGTTAATCTAAACCATTGATGCCTAGGGTTTATCCTCTAGAAAATAAGATTTTATAAAAAAAAAATATTTTAAATTTTTAAAGGCTTAGATTAATATGTACGTCGAATAGGTGCCTGTCAAACTCATTACTCAAGTAATAATTAGAAATCAGATTATGAATTTGTGAGGGTCGTCTTGATTTGGGCTTTAGTGGCATTTCTTATTATATCTGAATTGATATCTCCTTCATTTTCTCAAATGACCTCGGCAAAGAAACCCATAAAAATAATGTGCTATAAATACCCAGCCTATATATAACATATTTGAATGGTGATTGGTTAGGCAGTTGAGGATATTTTGAGCTCTAGTAATAGTCGGGCTGAAAGGGGCATACAAGAACTTGCATGGACCCATTTGGAGAAACATTAAATTATTTTTGTGTGCCATCTTTTATGTAGTCTTAAATTTTTATTTATTTTATTTTATCATTTAAAATTTAAAAATTAAGATATTAAATATATATATATATATATATTTTATGTAATCTATACTTTTTGCATTTTATTTCCCATATGAGGCACAAATAAATTACTATTCCAATTGCTCAAACATATCAAAGTTCCAAATTCAGATATTAAATAAAATTTTATTTTTAAAATAGGCGTTTTATAAAATTTATTTGTGGAACCGATTAATTTTTTATTTACAAAATATTTTTAAAAATTAAAGAGAAAATTAGAATCCTTTTGGGTGTCAACTATGGGGCCAGACCGGTTTGTATTTTTTGGAGACAAACCATATTAAATTCCAAAAAGATCAGACTCACCGCACGTGTGGCGGTGCCGACATGTCCGCTCACCCAAAGATTCCAGCGATCCAATTCGGCCCACATGTGGGCCCAATGAATTTGGGCCTCGTGTTCGTGTCCTCAAGTGCACCATCCGAGCTTGACGTTTAGCGTAAATGGGCCCTTGAGAGTAACCTTTTCTGATGGCACGAGACGTCGTTACAGTGCCAAGCACGTGAGAAGCGAAATAGACGACGGATCGGCTGGGCCCGGCCAATCTGGAATCTTAGCTAGGTTACAGCTACACGAGGAGGAGATTCGACGCAACATCTCGTATGCTCCAGGAGACACGGTGGGACCCAGTTGTCGGGTATTCCGATCCGTCCATCGCTGTTCTGTGGGGACCTTTTCTAGGGTCTGTGGGCCAGATGGAATTATTTCTTCTCGAAAAATCGCGTCCACTGGATTGTTGTTATATTAAAAATAAAAGTAAATTTTTTTTTTGAAATGAGGAAAAAGTCCCCCAAAATTGATCTTGATAATTCCGTGGGAATCATAGAAAAAAATATTATAGATAAATTTTATTGAAATAATTTTTCTCAGTTTTCTTGTATATTAGTCTCTTCATAAAAATTTTAAAAAATATTTTTTCTTCTTAAAAATTGTATGAAGATGATAAATTTAACATATATGATTTTAGCAAAATATTTATTTGCATCAATAAGAAACTTTTTATTTTTCAATTTTAAGCTGGATAACAATAAACAAAAGTGTGTGATATGTAATAATTATTTAATGAAGTACCCAATAACTACTAAGACCAAGAAAACAAGTTCCCTATCACCAAACAAGGACTCCCTTATAATTGTACCCATAAACAGTGAGACTCAATCCTCTAGGATCCCCCTTCTCCCCTCCTCTCCCCTATTTATTGAACATTTTCCAATCTTTGAAAGCAATGGGGTCCTCCATTACTCATTTAACTGTTCATGCCTTAGAAAAGGGCCTATGTGGTACATATTTTTTAGACAATTTTTTTATGTTTTTTGAAAAATTGAAGGATGATGGATTTTTAAGGTTCTTTTCCTCAGATGGGAAGGGGTGTCATTTAGTCAAACCTAATCCTCACCAACTAATTCATTCATTGACATGGGTGCCTTGAAGGGGAGGGGAGGGAGACTGACTCAAGTGGTCCAAAATTAAAAGGCATTGAAGGCCAATGTTGTGTATAAGGTGGGAATATAGTGACATTTTGATTGTGAATGAAAAGGAGTGTTTCTTACTTAGGTAGATTTGAACATCTAATTTTATTTTTTTGTGGAAAAAACAAATTGAAAGGTTACTATTTACCTTCTTACTGTTTTTAAGGCCTATACACAACTATATGGGTTTGGTTGTGAACTAGATATTGACATTTGTTTATTAATATTTTCAGTGTCATTCAAATTAAAATGTGATTAAACTTTTCTATTTATATATTTTGGGTTTGTAAAAAAGATTAATGAAAAATTATAGTACAATCTAAGGAAAGATATTTTTTTTTGGTTACACATTGTATTTAATATTGATGAAGACAAAGGCAGGCATGACAGGAGAGAGAAGAGTAGGTGAAGAAACAGAGACAATATAGAAGTTCCTTCTCTTTTCTCTAGTCCTTTTTGTCTCACCTAAAAGCCTTCTCATGCATTTCAAGTAAGTGCAGACAACTTGACAAACTTTCCCTATTTATCTATAGTAAAAAGATACCAAACTTTTGCTGTACAAACGTATACCATAAGGTGCATGATTTGATTTATTTCCTATTTTATCTTCCTTTTTTAGCGTTTATGTCTAAAATAGTAATTTTGAGGAAAAATGATGGATTTCAATGAAATATCTAATTATTTTTTCCTTTTTCCTCTTATATATGTTTTGAAAATAAACAACATCATACAAATAAAATTTTATATTAGAATTTTGTTTCTTTTATTATATTGAGCATATATAGGATCTTTGTAACATTGAAAGGACATTATGCATTATCATAGCATATCAAATTTTAACATGCCACAAAATTTCTAATAAAATATAAAATTTTAGGAAGATTTGAGGACAATGACTGTTGTTTTTACCTACTTTTACTATATTTATGAGGGGTAGGGATTGCCATATGGTAGGTTTGCAAATATTATTAAAACCCTTGTGAAAAAAGGTTTCCTTGTAAATCAATTAGTTTATAGTAAAAATGATAACATGAACAACAACAATAATAGTAATAGTAGTAATATGAATAATAGAAATAAAGAAGCTGAGGTCCTTGCTACTTTAAATGCACTTATGTTTATAGTTATTACAATTTAAAATAAATGTATTATGAAAAATTGAGATTTTTGATATTATTGTAGTTATAACTTTTTCAAAGCATGAAAAGTTAGCATAGTCAAGGTAGGTATTTGAGCTAACCACCTTCCCTTGTTTATTACGTTCACTCTCATCTTTCAATCAAAGGAGTAGCCTTGTGTTTACCTACTTATATTATCAACTTGTATAAATAAATCAGTTCTGTTTATCACATCATAAGAAATGAATAATTAAGTTGACTTAATGATGCTAGTGACTCCGGGTTTTCTAAGTCTTATCTAGGCTTCAAACAAAATCAGGGTTTGCAGCACTTATGTGGGCCCTGAATAATATAATCATCCTAATTCGACTTCATAATCTGACAATATTGTAATATTGGTGTATAAAATTAGATAGAAGAACTGTTATTCTTGTTCTAATTTTTGTCACTATTTCCTCAATTTACCATTACAACAAATGTAAGAAGTCATCATAGCAGAGTGCTGAAATTTGGGTTAATTGAAATTGATATATCAACAAAATCAATCACAAATGTTTGTGCTAATCATATTTTCATGCCATTAGTAATAATGATAAGGTTTAAAACTAATAATTAATTGAATAGTGATGCCAAAATATTAATTTGACCAAATGACTGTTTCATGCATAGGATTCCATAATAGGGCAAAAACTCTCTCTTACCATCATGACCAATTAGGTTAAAAGCATCAAGGTTTGACAATACAGAATAATGATCACTTTTTTTCTTAAGAAAATACATATTACCATTATGCTGATATAACAATTTTTATTTTAATAAAATTTTGGTAAAATATGCAATGTGAATAGATGTCAGAGATAAAATCAAAATCCAAAAGGGGGGAAGGGGGGGGTTAACTTATAGTTTTCATTCTATGGTGTTTCCCCCTTTTATTTCATAATCCAATATTGAAATGATAAATCATGAAGTATAGTTTTTTTTTTTCCAATTTTGGTGAATAATGTTTAAGTGGATTTTTCAATAACTTAGTGTTATATCAAATTTTTTTTAGAATTTCATGGCCAAGAAAAGTTTTAAGCTGTTCACAAATGAAAAAGTAATATACATCTATTTTAAGTACATAAATAAAAAGGGAAGTATATTTCTAAGTGCAAATAACAGTGATTGTGTGAATGGTTTTATTTCTTTTTGCTTGATATGTATATAATGTTATACCATTCATCTCGATTTATGTGTAAATAAAGTAACTTAAAAAGTGAGAGTTGGGAGCATCCAACTCTAACTAGATGTGTGTCCTACTTTCATTTTCTCCACAAAATAATATCTATAAGATAAACCACTTTATAAAAATCTGATAAAATATCAAATAAAATATGAAAACAAAGTTCAACATAAAATAATACTAATTAAAACTTAATATAATAAATATAAGAATAATGCAAAATAATTTTAACATGAAGCTCACTTACTTATGAGCAAAGACTTAAGTGTTATTAACATCGATACCCCATCTTAGTAACATAGTGAGTGTTACAATTGACACTTAAAATTTCAAATAGGGTCGGTGGATGAACATAATCTCATGTTAATTAAATCATGCTTAAAAAGTTAAAAGCAACCACTAAGCTGACTATATCATCCTTAGGAATTATCCCTAAACATAAATTAGTCCCCAACCCAGCACACAATTCTAGAAAAGGGGGTGGAAATTCTACTCAAATGAGTGAAAGTAGGAGAACCCAAATAACAATAATTCCATCAACAATGAGAGAAAGTGAGTTGTAGATTACTTCCATGATTGTGTGGGGTTTGAGGTCTAATGGATGGACCCCATCAACTACCATCCTATGTAAACCACCCTATTATATACTTAATTAAGAAACCTTTAGATTAAAACTATGATGATCATCGAACATGATGCATTTTTCCAATAAAATTTACCAAGATCGAGAGTAACAAACATGGTTGTTGTAGTTAAAATGATTATGGATTTTTTACCAAGTGAAAGTAGGGCTTTGGGATTCGAAATTGGGATTGTCCTCACCCTGTAAGTTCATGAGTGAGAGGGGACATGTCCAGAGGGATGAGTTGGTAGAGTTGGAGGTGACTCACTCCTCTGACTGATTCCAGTTGTTTGGAACACTAAGTCAACCCAGCCGACTATAAGTCAAAATAGAGACGAGTCTGTCCTCACCCTATAACGAACTCGACCTGAATCGGAGGGGACTCGCCGGATAATCAACCAGAGGGGAAAGCCTAGTCAACCCGGCCGAGTCATTGAATAACCTTTGGGTGTGACAGATAGAAAGGGAAGGGGAGGAGGGGGGAACATTACATCACTAATCATTTATCAGGTACACAAACTGCAGATAATGATTAGAAAGCCTAAGTTTGGTTAAGTAAAAAAGAAAAAAGAAAAAAACAAAGAATTTTGAATATAGAAATAAAAAAAAAAGTGGGGAAGGGCTTTTTAAGTCAGTGGGAGTTGTACACCTAGCTTTTGAAAATTCGGCCGAGTTTGACACCACTACCCTTCCTTTTTGCCTTTGTGGCCGTGGGCCCGGCCGTGGAAAAGCTCCGGTCTTGGGTGCCTTGTCGGCCGGCCCCCTCTTCGGGTGGCAGTCGTGGGGTCCACTTCAGCCGGTGGATCTCTACCTTGCAAAAGCAGCCTGAACCGCCGCGGGACCCATTCCCTCTCTCCAATCACCATCATTGTTGGTTTGGTCCGAACCGATTCCGGTTCACAGAAAACCCAAATCCCCTAAGTGTGGAAAAGCGAGTGGTACACATCTCGTGCCAAGTGTACACTCTAAAGCTGATTAACGTCGCTTAATCACTTAATTCAATCAGTCATTTTCATGAAAACACACCGGTCCCACATAACACCCCTTTCGCCTTCAAAACGTTTTTTTCTTTTGACTCGACCCTTGTGAAATGTGATGTGAATCCGACCCTTTAGAACCCGGACCAGAAAAGTCCAAAACCGGCTCTCAAAGGACCACTGAAGGGGTACGGTCGAAATTAATGAATAAAACGGGGGTATTTAGTGATCCCTCTTTTTATATATTCCCGAGTTCCGAGTTCCGACCGTCTGGGGCTCGATAAGGCGAAAACGCAAAGAGACGGAGGCCCGACACGGCACGTTTTCGGAAAAAAAACGGTTTTCATAGTCGGAGTGCGAGTATCGGAGTCGGAGGTGGGAATATCGGATTCGGGCTTTTTTTTTTTATTATTGAGAGTTCGGCGAAGAAATGATAGGAAGGGCGGGTAATCATGAGGGTGGCGTACGGCACGTGCGAGGAGACGCCAAGTTGGCACGCGTGAGAAAGTTTCAAACTTTACTAAACGTATATCGTCTTCGCCGGAATGTCTGATTATGATCATCGTCTCCATTTCAGGCGAAGTTGTCTGAACTCTGATCAGGTAGAAAAATGAAAAAAAAAAAAAAGTGGAAGCACTGTCTTCTCTATTTATTTTTTCTTTTAATTGTCCGGGGGTGTTGATTTTTCCGTTTTTTTTTTGGCGGATTCTCCGTTTTTCTTTTTATTTTTTTTTTATTTTGCATGTTAAAGACTAAAGAGGAGGAGGAATTTGTTTTTGGTGGAATCGAAGATGGGTTTCTGTTAGAGGGTCTAATCGGTGTGGCTTTCTGAAACGACTGAGATGACATTGTCTGTAATTTAGTGTTTGCGCTCTGGTTTTTCAGTTAAATTTCGGCGAGGAGCTTAAGCTTTTGCTTCTCCGCCTGCTTTTACGAGAAATTTTTCCTTTTTCCGTTTTTCCAGAGTCCGAGGGGGATCTCAGCTTTTCGGTTTTCGTCGTTTTCGGATGATTGCTGAGAAGTTTTCTGCGATGTTTTAAATGCAGGAGATGGGTGGGTGCAGAGGATGAGTTTTGAGTGTGTCTTGACTGTGGACGCTGGACAGAGGAGGTCAGAGGTACTGGAGCAGCGGAGATGAAGTTTATGAAACTCGGAACCCGGCCGGATACGTTCCACACCGCCGAAGCCGTCAGGTGAGAATCGATTCGAATCGAAGTGGGTATTGTGCTGGAAGTCGTTTTTTGGTGTTTTGGATTGCTTTACCAAAGCAGCTCTGTGTCTTCTGTCCAGGTCTGTTTCATCAGAAATTTCGAGCGACCTCGTAATCCAGGTGAAGGGGACGACGTATCTTCTTCACAAGGTAAATTGATGTTTTTGTTCCAAAGCGAAAGACCCAGTTGTTCAAATTTCTGGAAACTAATGGATCGAATTTTTTTTTTTCATTCTGCGACAGTTCCCTCTCCTGTCAAAATGCGCTCGCCTGCAGAGGCTCTGCGCGGACGCCACGAACCCGGAAAGCGTAATCAAGCTTCCAGAGCTACCCGGCGGCGTCGAAGCTTTTGAGATTTGTGCCAAGTTCTGCTACGGGATCACGATCACCCTCAGCGCCTTCAACATCGTCGCCGTGCGATGCGCGGCGGAGTACCTTCAAATGTCGGAAGAAGTGGAGAAGGGGAACCTCGTCTACAAGCTCGACATCTTCTTGACATCCTGCATCCTTCGCGGCTGGAGGGATTCGATCACGACGCTCCACAGCACGAAATCGTTCCCGCTCTGGTCGCAAGATCTCGGAATCACGGGCAGGTGCATCGACGCGATTGCGTCCAAGATAATCGCCCACCCTTCCAAGGTGAATTGGTCGAACAGCGTGTCTGCGAGAGGCAGAGACGAGACCCCCTGTCACAACGGAACAGAGAGCTTGAGACATAGACCACCGAGCTCCAAGGGATGGTGGGCTGAAGATATCGCCGAATTGGGGATTGATCACTACTGGAGAATCATGGTGGCGATTAAATCCGGATGCAAAGTCCCTGCGAATCTCATCGGAGAGGCTCTGCAAGTGTATGCACGCAGATGGCTGCCCAACATGTCCAAAGACGGTAACAAACAGGCGCCTAACTCTTGTTCGGATTCTGCAGTGGAGATCACTTCGAGGCACCGGCTAATTTTGGAATCCGTTGTGAGCTTGCTCCCTGTTGAGAAGGGCTCTGTTTCTTGCAGTTTCTTGTTTAAGCTGCTGAAAGCAGCAAACATACTGGGTGCTTCTTCCTCTTCGAAGACGGAGCTGGCGAGGAGAGCAGGTCTCCAGCTCGAGGAAGCTACAGTTAAGGACTTACTGATCCCCTCTCTGTCCTATGCAAACGAGACACTGTACGATGTAGACATAGTTATAGTCATACTGGAGCAGTTCATGTTGCAAGGCCAGAGTCCTCCCACTACTCCACCGAGAGAGAAGCTGAGATTGGAGAGGAGGAGGAGGTCTCGGTCTGCCGAGAATGTTGATTTTGAGTTCCAAGAGAGCAGAAGGTCGTCTTCGGCTTCTCATAGTTCCAAACTGAAAGTTGCTAAGCTCATTGATGGGTATCTTCAGGAGATTGCCAGGGACGCAAATTTGCCTTTGCAGAAGGTGATTGCTCTTGCAGAAGCCATTCCGGATTTTGCTCGACCGGACCACGATGATCTCTACAAAGTCATAGATATCTATCTCAAGGTAATTTTTTTTCAAGATCTTTACAGATTTGGTATAGTTCTTTGTTCTAGCAACCATTGTACATCTTCTGCCAAATATGAGGATTCTGTGTTAAAAATATGAGATCAAGGCTGACAGTTCCAAATCTGTAGCCATATTAGGGAAAAACCATATCTACAGACAAATGGGTACATGTGCATCTGAGTGATCTTATGCTTATTGAAGCTGGGGTTCCACTCAAGAAGACATTATTTGCTTGTTAAATACGTTTGACAACTATTAGACATTATAAAATATCAAATTGTTGCTGGGTATTGGCTCCTTGCTGTTATGAGCCATGTGACCAGATTTCCTCAAAACTTTCATGAGAAAGTATTAATTATCCATAGAATTATAGGTATGCTGAGTACTATAAATGATTTATTTGAACCCTGTTCCTGATTGTACAGGCTCACCCGGACCTCAACAAGAGTGAGAGGAAAAGACTATGTAGAATCTTGAACTGCAAGAAGCTATCCATGGAAGCCTGCATGCACGCAGCACAGAATGAGATGCTACCCCTCAGGGTGGTGGTGCAAGTGCTCTTCTTTGAGCAAGCTCGAGTTGCCATGGCGGGTGGCCAAGTAACTGAGCTCCCAAGCAACCTCAAAGCACTTCTTGCAACTCATGCAGATGACATTTCTCAGGTCACACAACTGAAGGGTGTTGAGGCTACCATTGATGATGAGTGGAGTGTCACCGGCGTAAAATCTCCCAAGTCGAAGCTTTCGACACTGAAGATGAAACTGGCCGAAGCTGACGCCGAACTAGAGGAAGATGTACTGAATCATGATGGGTCTGGGCGTGCCTCCAAGCTTAAAACCTTCTGTTCAATTCCAGTGAGACCCAAGAAGATGCTTAGTAAGTTGTGGGCAAGCAACAGAAGTGTGAGTGAGAGGCAGTGAATGGTTTCCTTTTGCTCCCAAACACCCTTTCCCCTCCCCCCTCCTCTCCCCCCCTCCCCCCAGAGAGGTTTGTAATGGTAATGTGAAGAGATCGGTTCAAATAGTCTGGTCTATTTCTTTATTGGCATGGATTTGATGTAACTTATCCTAATAAGAAGCATAATTCAACCATCAAATGAGAGATCCAATTAGGCATTCAAATTTGTAAATGGCCCGTAATCCTCCTAAATCAGGGACACTTCTCTGTAAATTTTTACATGCCATGAATCATTCTTTTTTTTGAACTGAACACTGGCCATGTTATCTCTTCCCTGATTTTGTTTGTCACCGTCTGCAAATGAGGAGTCCAGAAAGGCATTCAAATTTTTAAATGGCCCATAATACTCTTAAATCAGAGATATTTCTCTGTAAATTTTTACATGCCATGAAACATTTTTCACTTCGCCTTTACACTGGCCACGTTCGTGCCCTTCCATATCTTGTTTTTCACCGCTCTGCAAAGAGCGGAAATTGAATCAAAACAAAGCAGTACATGTACTCAGCAGTAGACCCTTTCAAATATACCATTAGGCACTCTGTAGCAGATTGCCCAAGCTGCCTCGAGATGGGCTATCAACACGATGGACCAGTATATGTACCTATATTCTCGCCCATCCATAAAATCTAACGAGCTTCAAATAATATAAGTAAATAGAGAGAAAAGATTAACCACCTCGAGATGGATAAATATCATAAAACTCCTGCCCAAAATTTGTTGAAAAGGTAATCAAGCGATATTAATTTTTATCAGGCACCTTCCTAGGTATATCACTTAGTTCATTACCCGGAACATTGAGACTAAATTTCTCATCGCTAAATAATTATACGTTAAAGCAAAAAATTGAATCAAAATAACCCTTGACTCCATGCTCTGAATCTTTAATGTCGGGATTTTTTCTTTCTGGACTTGGCCGAAGAAGGTTTCGATTGATCTGCAATTGGCTTGGAGGAACCAGATCTGGCTTGAGTTGTTTTTGCTGAGCTTGAAGAGGTATTAGCTGTAGATGCATTAGTTTCATGTTTTTCCCTAACTACTGCTCCCTGAGAACCTCTAACCTGAGCAGCCCTCTTATCCTTCCTCTTGGGCCTGTAGCTAGACCTCTCCCTTCGTGGGAGCCACCTCTCTGGATCAGGCGGTGGGCCTGGGTTTGCAGGATCAAATCCTTTTGGGTATCTTGGCTTCCTCTTCCTCTTCTTTTTAGCTTTTTCCTTCTTTCCTTCCTCTTGTACAGCATCAACAGATTTGGCTATATGTCCCCCTTCAAAATGCTTTGCACCAGAAGTTTTTTCTAAACTTTCCACATTAATGTCCTTGAGCCCTGGGAGGGGTTTAAGGCGTTTCTCATACGATTCGGCCTTATTAACATCGACATTGGCTGCAGTAGTCACCAAACCAACCAAAGCCTGGTCGCTTCCATGGCTCTTCACAAGCTCTTCATACAGCCGTGCAGCTTCTTCCTGTTGCCCATGTTTCAGCTTAAAAGAAGCAGCCTCGTGCATGATCAGATTGATCTTGTTGTTTTTGTCAGTCATAGAGTTGGACCACCAGTGAAGGGCAGAATCAAGCACAGTCGCAGCAGAAATGGGATCTCCACAACGCTCTCTAAGTGCAACTAGTGTGGCCACAGTGGCCGGCATGTGTTGTATTTCAGAGAGTTTACTCAAGGACTCAGCAGCAATTTGAGAGTGGCCAGCAGTAGCAGCAACTTGAGCCCGTGCGAGGTAGAGTTGTTCCAAGTTCTTAGGGTATTTCTCCGCATACTGATGTAGGATATCCTCAGCTTTTGTTGGATTGCCCTCTCTGACAAATACAGCAGCTTGAAGCAATACAGGCTTCACACTTTCTGGGAACATGTTTGCCAGATCCAAGGCAAGTTCTTTAGCCTGGAAGTTTCAGAACACTATACTGTCATATTGGGCTATTAAAGACAACCATACAGAAAAAAGATTCTAGAAACCCATAAAGAAGATAGCGGAAGAAGCAGACCTCCTTCAACCGATTTGTGTGGAGAAGAAGAAGCAACCTATTAGCATAAATAGCTTCTTTTTGCCTGGAGGATAGTTTGTAGTCGAGCCCATTGGAAAGCTTGTAACTCTGGGACCCCCCTGTTTTTCCAAGAAAACGATCAAGTTTTCTCAATCCATTAGCAATATCCTTTGCACCTTTCAGCACAATCAAGTCATTTGTTGCAACAGCAAGTGATGATGGATCTGCTAGATTCCGGTTGATGATTTCATTGTAAGCTTCAGTGGCCTCTTCTTGATGCCCCATTAACTGGCAGAGAAGAGAGAAGACCCTTTGGAATCTCTGTAAGAAGGAATATTTTGATATCAATAAAAAGTAGAACCTTATGACATACCTGTTGAACATAAGCAAGCTGGACGGCTATAGGTGCAAGTTCACTCTCTATCTCATCATCTGCATAATCATCCTCCATCAGCATTTCCTGACCAATTCTGAGAGAAGAAAAGTAGATACGTTTATCTCACCAATTTCTAAGTTAATTTTTTCTATTATAATAGCATTGCAAGTTTTTCATCTAACAGAAAGGGTTAGATCTACATCAGTTCGTCCAAAAGAATAAAAAAATAAAAAATAATAATTGTACTCAATACTATTCCACCATGTTAGGGACTGACACATGGTAAGATCTTAGAGCTTAGGAAAAAAATCATATGAACCCATTCAGCAGCTATGATGTAACTGAACAGTTATACATACTAAACATTGAATCTGACTGCACCAGGAAAAGAATATCCAGCGACTCAATTCAAACCACAAAAAGGTTCTAAAATAGTTTTCATCTCCATATCCATTCAGAAGCTACAAAGCCACTAACCCTATTGCAAAAGTACTGTTGTTAATTTAGATATGCCATTTTCGTAACAGAAAAAAGAAGCTGCTACCGACAAGTAGGGTTCTATAATATGAATACATGCACTTTACCTTCGAGCAGAAAGCAATAACTGCTCGGCATCAACATAATTTCTTTTCTCTATCAACGAGCATGCAGTGTTATATGCCAATTCAAAGCTGCTTGTTGCTTTAACCTTCATGGCATCCAGCATTCCTTGAACCTCCGAAGCCCTTCCAGCCAAAATCAATGCAGCAACGATATTTGTCTTTAGTTCCAATGAGTTATCCATCTTAAACTTTTGAAGTTTCTCATAGTTTTCCAGACAAGATTCCATTTTTCCTAAGCGATAGAGAATCTGAGATTCCAATTGCAGGACATTGGTATTTCTCTCCTGACCCTCTAGACATTGCAGAGCTTCAGTCAGCTTGTTTTGCCGGTACAAGCAATATGCCTGCAATGATTGGAAATACAAGAGCAGAGCATGTCAGCACAGTTTATAAATCATAGACAAGTGATTTGAATTTATACAGAAAACTGGAGGCAGGGCTACTTTTTTGTGTTCCAGCTCAATTAGTACTTCCAGTTTGCCTAACATACAAATAGTTTTCCACTGTTTATTACTGAACCCAAAATGTAGGTACTGAACCCAAAATGTAGGGCTACATTTTTTTTTTTACGAAGCTTCATACACAATCTTCAGAATACTTACACATGAAACAAAAATGACTTAGAACAAAGTATCAATGCCTTAGCATAATGTAGTTAGTGTGTTTTGTACTTAGAATGTGGAACTGTTTCTATCTTTTTTTTTTTTAAGCAACTGTTTCAATCTTGATGCAGAGGCTTCCACACATTGTCATAACTTCCATTTTTTTAAATCTTACCATCACTCAGTTCACTGAAGATAAAAAAAAAAAACCATGGTCAGTAGAGAAGAAACAAAAGTTGGTGAAGCCTTTTTTTTTTTCAGAAATAGGATTTGCGTAATCAACAAGTATATGTTGAGGTACAGATGCCAAAAGAAAATCCAAAAACCATGACGGGAATATTGCTAGCAAGAAGTTCGGAGCAAAGCCATTTTTCTTTGATGGCCACTTCAAAGCATTATGCTACAAAATTTTTATTAAATATCTTATCCATTTTCCCTCCATGTTTAGATATATCTAAATTTGGGGCAAATATTGAGTTGATGATTACTTGCGCATAAGATGTTCAATCATATGACCGTCCAAAACTCGCTCATCATCACAAACAAAAGTCAAGCATAACAGAAGCCACAGCAAAGTCTGATCCTTGAATCAAATGCAACCGATAGAGATAAAAGAAATAAAACCCTTAGAAAGTTATCCAGAGGAGGCACCTTGTAAAATCTGAGATCGATCGGAAGTCTTTCAGAAGCTTGAATTATTGAAACGGCAGAATCGATTTTGTCACCTTTCACCAATGCAACAATCTTGCATCGCAAAGCGTCTTCATCGCCCGGAGCACTCGTAAGTACTGAAAAAATAAAAGACTTTCAAATCGGCAATGCCATTCAGAAACTTAATACATACAATGGAAGATGGAAGAACCGGTAGACCTTGATCCGCGACTTTAACGACTTGGTCATAATCAGAGTTATGAATGTGGCGATCAAGCGATGAGAAAAGATCTTCAAGAGGAACTGATGAAGCCACCGGAGTTTTGGGTTTCTCTTTCATCTTCGGCGCCATTTGACTAAAGAGATACGCAGGATTACCTCTGCTTGCTTAAAATAGGTCGCCTAGTTCCGAAATTCTCAGTCTAGAGATGCACAAATATAGAGATTAGAGAAGGTGAGAAAAAGTTTAAAATTTAAGGGCCCTAAAGTGAATGCTGAATCATTCAAATCCAAATTAAATCATTTCAAGTCGCATATGTTCCTCAATGATGTACCCACCACAACATAATGCATGAGATAAATATCTCAAATCAACATTCCGATGAAAGAGAAAATATCAGATAAGAAGAAGAAGAAGAGCGAATTACCTTTGGCTTGAGGTCCACTCATTTTGGGAGGTTAAAAGTTTGGAAAAGAGGAATTAAAAGAGGGTGTGAAACTGGAAGGGAGACAAAGCAACAAAACAGAAAAATCCCTTTACACGCAGAGAGTTCGTCGTCGTGGAGCGTCGTCGTTCAGGCTTCAGCAGAAAACCCTACATTTGGTCTCGGATCTGAAGATTCTCAACGGGCTATTAACCTAACGGATAAAATCCGTATTCGCTTAGATATCCGCTAGCTGGAACGTCTTAACGGGTGCCCGTTTCTTAATCATCGCATCCATTATTTTAACACCCCTATCGAAAATTATAATATATATCAATATCCATTAAACAATTACCATTAGAAAATAAAAAACCCGGTAGGATAATAAAAAGTAAAAACTAAATTATTAAATAATATCCGTTTGATGATCGAGAAGATGTAAGATAAGAGAGAGAGAAAATAAGATTTTATAAAAAATCTCGCGTACTTGTTAATCTAAAGCATTAATGTTTAGCGTTTATCCTCTAGAAAAAATAAGATTTTATAAAAAAATATTTTTTTTATATTTTAAAGAGTTTATATATATATATATATATATATATATTTTATATCAATGGGGCTAAGATTAATATATACGTCGGATAAAAAAAAAATTGGCCAAAGGAACCGTTTTCATGTTTTTGGCGCCAAGGGCTCGGGAGCTTGGCACTCCAAAGAGTCCCGGAGATGGCCGCAGCGTCTCCTCATCTTCCTGCTCCTCACCGCATTCGCAGCGGTCGTTTCTGTACGAGCAACGAGTATTTCCACATACGGGTCAAGTTAATCAGCAACCTTTCTTCAAGTAATCCTCTCCTCCGATCGAAAGCTTCTTCTGGCCTCCCTTTTGCGGAGTTTCATTCCAAGGCACACCGAGATGATTCTATTCCGTCCTCACCGTCTTCGTCAAACTGTACGCGTGTTGTCTCTTCCTATTGCCTCTCTCACATAATTGTTATACTGAGCGGCGTTCTGATTTTTGTATTTTCGGGATTCAGCTGGAGAACTCAGAAACGCAGGCTTTATAACTCTGGCAACTATCGCGAGCAAGATTTTGGTAACTCATTTGACGCCACCTGACGTGCCCTTTGATGTATTTCTTCCTTTTACTGCTCTGTATTCATTTCCATTGCACGGCAGGGGATGCTCCGGGAGATGGTACTAGCTGCTGTTTTCGGCGTGGGTCCTGTGGCCTCCGCATTTAAGTAACTACGCTTTTTTTTGAGCTTTTCATCTTGGACACCAAATTCTTATGCATTTATTCATATTTGGTGGCCTGAACTTTTCATTGTTGTGCATACATCTTATATTTGGACTTTTATTAATTGTCTAAGCAGACACTCGTTGGTGCTTCCGAGTTTCTTTGTCGCAGTTGTTGGAGGTCAGTTATTTTGTAGTATTCAATTCTTTTAGGCCGTAAAGTTCCTGTTTTTTCAATTGGTATTGTTATATATCTTTTGGGTCGAGTATGAACTGTGACCAAAGCCATCAGCTTTAAGACTTAACTGATGAATCATATGCTTCTCCTTAAATAGCAGACTTTCCTTCTAGATTGGGTCCTCGGACAAATTGCTATTGCTGGTGGCAAGCTGCTGCTCTAATTTTAGAAAATTCATGGAAGTTTTACTCAGATAGACATGTTTCAGTGTCTCTTTTTCATGAAAACTTAATACCAATCAAATGATACTGCTAACAAGCAGTTCCCCAGTTGAATGGAATTGAAATGGTCTTCATGAAGTATTTGGATGTAGGCAAGAAATATTTTATACGTCTTAACAGTAGAGTTATGTGTCAATGCTCTTAACATGTAAATCAACAGATTTTTCATTGATTTGAACTCCTAAACTTTGATTCTAGGTTCCTTTTCTCGAGAGGGAGTTCATTAGATTCAGTACTTCTTGGAAGGTCGTTTGCATTTTTCAATTGCTTAATGGAAAATTCGTGGATATTTCTTCATAGAAATTAGTCATTGAGATTTAAGGCTTCAACGTTATTCAGTTGATTTTGTGCCATTCTAATGTTTAGTTTTCTCTCTTTCACTGATAAACTACATTTGGGAACATCTGCAGGTGTTAAAGGTCCCATTCATGTCACTGTTGCAACCACCTTGAGGTAGTCTTTCAGTATTTTAGTATATCCTTCTTTACTGCAACATGTTTCCAGCTTAATTTCTGTGGACTTATGCTTCAAATATGAATGGCCAAATGTGATTGTGGCATAAGAAAATGGAATATGGTGCAACTTTAGTCTGGCAAGGTCAGAGTCCAAATCACCTGAATGAGGAAGGACTACTTGGTATCTACCATTAAGGCGATCTTTTAATGAGTTCATTGTTTTTTTATTTTTGAAAATTGCCTACCTCAACATTGTGTGATTTGGTTTGGTATGTGTTTAAACAATAACTTGAATGAGTTATCGCTAAATTTTTTCTGTTTTCTCTTGTGATGCTGTCATGTTTGATCAGTAAGCTTTCAAAAGAGAATAGGAGCCGTCTGATTCAAAATGCATATGCAGCAATGTTCATGGTACTCTCTCTCTCCATTCTTATTTCTTTTCATGCACAATTTCATTGTTGTCGGATAAATGGGAAGACAGGGGGGAAATCCAAATTTGACCTGGATGATGGTGGGTAAGCAAGACTAAAAGAGGGCCAGCTAATACTGCATCTAGCAATGATATATATAATGGTCCACAACACTTAAGACAAGGTTTTGGTGAATATGGTGTGTGTGTGTGTGTGTGTGTGTGTGTGTGTGTGGAAATATATATTGAATTTTCTCATTGTGTTATCCTTTCAACACAGATTGGTGGTATTTTGGGTGCTCTTGTGTACATATTTGCAGACTCCATCGTGTATCTTTCTGCTCCTGGGTAAGTAGTAGTGACTGGTGTTTAAAATTTGTAAACAATGTCCATGTGAATGGCTATTATTATTATGATTATTATGTCATTTTTACATTATTATTATTATTATCACTATTATTATTATTATTATTATTATTATTATTATTATTATTATTATTATTATTATCATCCACTGGGAGATTGCAAGTCAAATAAAGGATGTCTGAACTGCATCTGTGTCAGCCTTCTGTGGGCTTCAATCTTCTGAAAAAAAATATATTTGTTAATTTTCTTATCTAACTTTTCAAAGTTCTTTAGCAGAGAGCATCTCTCTTTATGTGCATGAATATGAACTAGCCTGATGTCTTTCTGCTGTAGCTAAATCATGCTTTTTTTTTTTTGAATCGTGTTAATGCATCTCTTGAATTGCCACGTCATGACAGATTATGGGCCTCAATTGAAGGTGAAATAATGAAGGATATAGCTATTAGGCAGGTAAACCTCAGGTTCATGAGATATCATAAATTCTTAGCATAAGAGCTGCAATGTAGTTTGTTCTCTTTACTTGTCTCAATAATTGTTATTAATATGCCTAAGAATTCTGATGGAATTTCACAAGTCGCTTCTGTTCTGTGTGACCTTCTAGCTGAAAGTGATGACTCCATGCATATTGTTTGCTGGCCCAGTTGCACTTGGCTTTGGCTCCCTAAGGTCTGTATCATTGATTCAAATGACATAGCTTTCGTATTTTTTTATACCTATGTGAGATTTTAGTTTTCGTTTAGTGCAGAAAGAGATCATATTGTCCCTTCTCTGAGCCCTGCTCTTGCAAGCATTATTGTGATTCTTTCTGTAAGTCTCGCTTTGTTGTTGTTCTCACTTATTCTTGCATTGTCATTTTACTTTTATAAAAAAGTTGTTCTCGTAATTTGTTCTTGCATGTTACAGTTATGTCTTAAGTCTACTGAAATTACTATATTATTTTTTTTTGGACACTTTCCATTGGAGTATGAGAAGATTGAAGCAGATTAATGTTTCTCCACACTTTCATGTCATTCTATTTCTGTCCTTCTGCTAAACTGATAAAGTTTGTGCTTCTACAAAATGACACTGAAGCTGAATAGTTTACTTTTGTTTGCAGTGTGCTGTTTACTTTTCAGTTACTCCATCTAGAACCTCCACTTCTCATGATATATTTGGTATGTCACTGAATTCTAATCTTTCTATTTACTTGACCTTAATCAACATAAAATTTTCTTATTATAGTACCATAATTATGTGGACCATTTTTCAGGAGGAATGCTCATATCTTCTGCAGCATCACTAGGTGTATTCTTGCAGTGGCTAATCCAGGTTACAGTTTGCTCCATTGATGTACTTTAAATGTGGTAATCTGGATTTCTTGTGTGAAAACTTCCACGAGCGTTCCAGTTTCATATAGTCTGTACCACCTTTGGTTCTTTTTGGAGGGCCAGGATCTTCCGGGATTTTCCAAGATCATTGTTAACGTGGTAGAATTCCATAAAAAATACATGTTGGAGTTTCCTCATCCCATCACTGTGGCTGCCTATTTGGGATTTCCTCATATGAGGATTAGCCTATGCTACCTCTTTGGACTTTTTGAACTTTCAGTCATAGCAATCATTTTTTTTCTGCCTTCTTGAATATCTAATAGTCTCTGATAATTTTATAACATGTTTCACCTTCGAGATTTTTTGTGATTTTCAGGTCCTGCTGCATGAGAAGATTGGATTTAAATTCACTTTCTTCTCATGGAAAAATATTTTGGAGGATAAAAATCTCCGTAAGGTTGCCATTGCAGACCCTTACTAATATATACAACTTTGGATAGGGAGATTTAGCTTACAAGAGTATTGACTTTGAGGTTGTACTGTTTGGTAATTTTGTTTTGTTACAGTTATTTGCATTAGTCTTTCCTGCAGTATTCTCCTCTGGCTTGGCACAAATAGCCTCATTTATAGATCTATACTTTGCTTCTTACATTCCACATGCAACAGCGGGCATCTCTTGTAAGTTATTTGTTCCATTATTCTCACTTGCTGCCATTTTTTGTACATTTTGAGTGCCTTAGTCACCTCTTTCCATTTTTATGCATTTTTTGTTTCACATATTGTACTTGGACAGGTCAGTGAGCTGCCCATTTTGATTGGCTTAGACACATTCTAGCCACCCCTTCGTTTGAATATGCTTGTGCTTAATTCCATTGCTAGTTTTTCTTTGTCCTGTTTATTCATTTAGGCTTACTAAAGTATTGATGGGAACCTTAAGTTGGAGATACTTTATATACAGTTGTAGAGATTTTGTAAATGACATTAACAAACAAAAATACCCATTTTTGCATCAAAACTGTTTTTAAAAGTGTGAGTCAGCATTCCAAGGATAGACTCATGGTGATTAGAAATTGCTCATATATTATGTTTACTTCTCATCAACTCCACATTTGCGGCTACTCCTTGAGGTGGACAGGTATGTGGACGTCATTTTTTTGAGTAAAAGAATAATAACCAACTTCTAAAGTATTTGCTCAAGTTGCCTCCAAGAAGGATTACCACCGGATAGCTTTTATGAACAAAACCAGCAGTTGCATCAGTAGAGGAGTTGGCTTGAAAGTTAACATAAGAATTATAGTTAGGGGATTCCTAAAGCGCAGGTACACACATCTGTAGGGGTCTCGTCAGAAAAATTAGTGTGCACTTTAAATATCTCGAAAATTTGGGTTGAACTAAAATCATATCTTGTGGCCTGCTGCTTTGGATGTCATTGCTATCTTTCTGTTCATAGTTATCATGACCTGCTGCTTTGTGTACCACTGTCATTGTTGTTACTCGTAGTTGTCTAGGTCAATTCATGTGACCATCATATGGTATAAAATACTGTATCAAGTACCCAAAAGAATGATATGAGTCTGCTGATAGAGTTGCTTGGGCTTCATTGTGGTATCATCTCTGTTCGTGAGATTCAGTCATTTGTTTCCCGGGCATTGGGCCATTTTGTGACGCTGCAAATATCACAAGCATGTGAATAACTCATCCAGACGAGACATTTTGTTAGACAAGAAAGTTAGACCTTAAGACGTTCATAGGAAGAAAAGTAGGGTCTATAACTTTTTGATGACTATGGATGGATTGCTAATTTCCTGAAATTGACAGATGCCCGTCTGTTGGCTATGGCTCCGATGGGGATCTTGCTGAGCACTGTGATACTGCCTCTTTTGCCTAAATACTCAAAACTGATAAAGGTACCTAATTAACAAGAAATACTTCATTCATTAACCTGCACTAATTACATCTTCTTTTCTGCAGTCATTGTCTTGGACTGCTCTGAAGGAGAACTTACATCAGACGCTTCTACTTTGCATGGTAGTTTTGACTTGAGTGCTCTTTAATATTTTATTTAGTTAGCATGGTTTTCAAAGAATCCTTGTTCTTAATATTTCACTTAGATAACATACTTTTCACTGAAGGTCTCTTCGTTTCTTATGAGGTCTCTGTAATATCTACTGGAACTGTCACTGCGAAGCTGTTTACATGAGAAACAAAATTTGAAGTCTGTTTATAGATGGGAAAAATATTTTGGACGTCAATAAATAACTTTTATTTTGTATGGCATAGCATAAGTGACTTTGGTTCATATAAGAGGGTCGTTGAGATGCTAATTTTAGGTGAAGAGCTTATTTTAGATAAAAAGGTCAAATGTTTATTGAAGACCACAAATGCATTTCAGAAGATCTTAGCACTCATGTGATTTCATTTTGTTTTAAGCAGCAGAGATGCAGATGAACTTTTGATTATTTTTCCATTGGCAATTCAATAAAAAAATGTTGTCTTTTTTAAAGAAAAGTATTTCAGAAGTTTTGTTAATTTGATGTGTGTTTGTTATGTTTTAAGCCAAAGGAATGCAAATGAATTTTTTTGTTCTATTTCTACCAGCAACTTAGAAGAGGCTAAGTGTTGGTTATAAATAAAAATGTTCTCCTCTTGGATATCCGACATCTTGAGTTTCAGTTTTTCCTATTCATATATTTTTCTTTCATCTACTTCGCCATATCAGTCAGGACCACCTATTTCAGAAATTTGAATAGAAGTTCATCTTGTCATTTTGCCATGGTGAAACCTGACTGAGTTCAACATCTCATTTGCCTGCATTATGAGGTGGCTGCACTCAAATCCAGTATCCAATGTCATGTTTTTACTGACAGGATCCAAACGAAAAACTAAAAACACGTCCTAGAGGAAGCAATGAAACTTAAGCAGTTTTTAAAATTCAATAGGGATGCAACCTTGGGAAAGTAGTTCAGAAAAAAGAAAAAGTACATCATTCTGTCTTTTGTTTGACCATGATCCTTGTAAAGATTTGACTCTTCAATTACTCTATCGCAGGCATTAGTCTTTGCAATCTCAACATCTATGTGTGTACTTGCACGTCCTATAATATATTTGATCTTCCAAAGGTTTGCATTTGATTCAAAGGCAACTGCTCTTGTTTCTTCTTTGCTTGTCTGTTGTAAGTATCCTGCTTTTTAATCTATTCATTTAGTTTCTTCATGTTGGTGCTACAGGACATTGAATGCTTACTTATTTTTCTTTACAAAACTCTTAATTGAATTGATCCAATTGCCCTGCAGATTCTATCGGTTCGCCATTCTATGTTATGAGAGAATTGCTGGTCATGGTATTTTACGCACTTGGTGATGGGCAGCTACCATTCATCATCAGTGGACTTGCTATTATCTTTAATGCATTCTTAGATTGGCTTTTCACTTTCAAGTTTGGCCTTGGACCTCAAGGATTGGTATGTTGCAGTTTTACTGGGCCCACTATATTTTCTTAAAGCTATCCACTGAGGCTTATCTTATTTTTCAAGGTACTTGCAACATCGGTAGTGACTGCATTGTCAGCCTTAACTCTTTTGCATCTCTTGTCAAGGAGATTAAAAGGTAAATACGTGGAATGCTTCTTGAGACTGAAAATTCATGGAAGAGTTGTTGAAGCACAACCTTTTAGGAGATTTGGGATACATCATGGTTAAATGTTAGCTGGGAAAATGTCTTTCCTCACACATATAGACAAATTTCTTAAGTTGACTAGAAAACCACCAAGATACTGCTGTTGGAGGATTTAGGATGCTTTGGCTGCTGGCGATTACAACTCAACTCAAAACATTATTTCAGTTAACTGTGAATTCATGCAGTTTCTGTAGGAAACTGATTACAACTGGTTTGGTTTCATTCAAATACTGTTTGTCATGAGTCTTAAAACACCATATAAAATTTTCTCAAAAAAAAAAAAAACACCATATAAATCAAAGTGAATGTGCAGTTCATCAGTTCAAAAAGGGACTGACTAATTTTGATGTCAATAGGCCTTGCGGATTTAAATTTTTAGTAAGCTTTTTTGGGTATATTTTGCAGTCTAATTATTTGCCGGAATTCTTATGAAGCACCAACTGGTTTTATGTTCAGGATTAATCGGAGTGACTGAATTCCTTGGCCCTCTAGCATTGCTGATCACTTGTTCCATAATCTCGGGAAATGTTACGCTTATTACTTACGATCTGCTAGATTGTGCCCTTTCTTCTGTCCTGTTCTTGAGGTAGATTCTAGTGGTGGTTTTTTAAACAGTTCCAAGTGCTCTCTCATCAGTGTGATATGCATCCATGGTCTGAGGAATTTCATCTGGTTTTGGTTGCAGGTGTTGTAGATTGTCTGAATTCCTATCCATTGCCTTTGCTTCACTTTTTGGGCTTTCTTCATTTTCTGTTCCTCTCCTGATATTTCAATTTCCTAAAATGAAGTTAAGGAGATCCTTTAGTCAAACATTGTTGAGTTGATGAGTTTTACAGGCTTTCACATAGTACAGGACCAAGTTCAAATACCCCTAGTTGGGGAGGGAAAAGGTAGGCCGTCTAATACATCCCCACACGTTTTGAGACGGAGGCTTCTCATTCATGAACAGAAAGGCCAAGGTGATAGCTCAAAGTCCACAGCAAGTATATGGAGTTCTCTTCGAAGCGGGTGGATTGTAACCAAACATTCATCTAACCGTAGTACACACAGATAGAAAGCATTACTTAGATTAATTTGATTTTTGTTTTATCAAATTCCGATCCATAATGTTTGCTCCATTATTATGAAATGGACGGGACATTGTACCTACGAGCAGAAAAGGGATGAAGTCGCAATATACAGAGAAAAAGATAATTTACTGTGCATGCACATTGTGCACTTCCCTCTCACTGTAGCGGTGGGACTCACACCAGGAATATTTTCATGTCCCACCACTACAGTGAAGGGGAAGTGCATAAAGAGTAGAAAAAAATGTTCTTTATTTGATGAGTTGTCACTGGTCCTCAGCCACATTCTTAAGTGGATGGCTTATGTGGCCATCCACGTAATCCGCTGAATCAGCATCCAAAACCGACCCCATTATGTCTCCCCCGCCCCTTTCTTTCGACCCGCCCTCTCTCCCTCTTCCCTCCCGCCTTCTCCCTCCCTCTCGCACCTGCCCGCTGCCCCTTCCTCCTTCCTGCCGCCCGTTCCTCCTCTATTGCCGCCCGTTCCTCCTCCATTGCCGCCCGTTCCTCCTCCGTTGCTGCTCTCAGAGAAGGAAACCCCGCCGCCGCCGCCGCTCTCGGAGAAGGAATCCCCGCCGCCGCTTCTTCTTCTTCTTCTTCTTCTTCTTCTTCTTCTTCTTCTTCTTTTTTTCGGTGGGGGTCACCATGGCATGCGGCGGAGCAGTCGGAATCGCGTGCATAAAGTCGTCGGTGATGGAGACGGAGACGCATCCGCCCGTTCCTCCTCCGTTGCTGCTCTCAGAGAAGGAAACCCCGCCGCCGCCGCCGCCGCTTCTTCTTCTTCTTCTTCTTCTTCTTCTTCTTCTTCTTCTTCTTCTTCTTCTTCTTCTTCTTCTTCTTCTTCTTCTTCTTCTTCTTCTTCTTCTTCTTCTTCTTCTTCTTCTTCTTCTTCTTCTTCTTCTTCTTCTTCTTCTTCTTCTTCTTTTTCGTGGGGTCACCATGGCATGCGGCGGAGCAGTCGGAATCGCGTGCATAAAGTCGTCGGTGATGGAGACGGAGACGCATTCGGCGACGGAGGAGGAACGGGCGGGCGGGAGGGAAGCGGGAGGGAAGAGGGAGGGAGAGGGCGGGTCGAAAGAAAGGGGCGGGGGAGATGCAATCGGGTCGGTTTTGGATGCTGATTCAGCGGATTACGTGGATGACCACATAAACCATCCACGTAAGAATGTGGTGGAGGACCAGCACTTTGAAAGTGCATATAGCATTACTCAAACTAATTTCTGTTATTGTGCTTGCATCTATCCTTTGTTCAATTGGCAGATTGAGGTCTACGGATAACTAAACCGCAAATATTATGGCACTTTATTTTTTTTAATTTTAATTTCAGTACAGGATTTCCAATAGTAAGCTGATAATTAAATGTTGAAGTTGTTTGGTGGGCATTTGCTATGAATTGGAACCCGAAACCTTGAAATGGGTTGTTCCTCTATATAAAAACTATAAAAACACGTACAAAGACACCGAAACCACCCTAAATAATGGAGTTTTGGCATGTTCCTATTTTGCTACGCCTATAGAAGAGAATTATCTTTTGTTGCATCTGGCTTTAGATGAAAAAGAGCTTATCTATTGATTAGGGGTGTAAACGGTCTGTAAATGGGAATTTGGGGTTATTCCATATACTGTCCTATTAATATTTGGTAATTCAGTGTAATGGTTTAACCCAGAAATTATTCTATAAAACAACGAAATTTTATGGGAATCTTGTGTTTGCAGCAAGAAAAAGGTAGAAGAAAGAACAATCTGTTCACGTAAAGCAAGCTGCTTCACCGTATGTTTCGAGGAACCTAAACGTCCCTTACAGCGCTCAAGACAGGTACGGGGTGACATTATTACACCACCCACCCACCTTGAACAGAGAAAAAACAGAAAACTTTACCGATCAAAAATAAATTCCGGCAGGCAGTGACGAGATGTATCAGAGACTCCCAATTGGAGAAGAGAGAAAAATCCACCTCGATCTGACTGAATCAGCAAGTTGTTTATTCCAGTACCATAGCCACGATCGAAATGATAAGCAGGAAGACTCCCAACCAAACAAGTTACTGGATGAACAGACTGAGTTTAGTTTGACGAAAAGAAACGAAATAGACACTTTTGTACGGTGGAACAGATTGAGAACCGGCTTCAAGTAAACTTGGTTATATGATGATAATCTGCAGTTTCCATTCATATATCTGAATCTTCATCTCATAGTACACCCATTCGTTGCCTTTTCATACAAAACAATTTAACTGTTGGACTAAAAGGAGTTGGAATTTAAGTAGACAGGACTCGCAGAGGGAGGATTTCATCTACTACGACATTGTCCATATGGGAGTTACGAAATTGTTCAAATACAAAATCCAGTGGATCAACTCATATGGATGAGATGGAAGGGATACACCACGGTAATGAACCATTGAGATTAACACCCGGTTACTGTCATTTGAAAATTTTTGAAAAAAAAATAATAGGTTGGTTTGATAAGAAATATATTTCCAAAAGTGTGGTGAACTTAGTTACTGCGATATGTAAACAGTAAGTTCACAATCAAGCCGTTTGTTACTGCTCTTTAGTCAATATAAATACAGATATTTCATCTGATGTAATGGCTACCGTATAATCCCAATTAGAAGAGAACAAGGAACAAGGTAGGACAGGAAACAACAAGGTGGGCTCCAACTTTAGGGGGAGGAAACAAGGCGAACGGAGCACGGAAATGAAGAAGAACAAATGTTTATCCATTTAGACCTTGAGAGGTGTGAGTCCATATCCATGCCATTTAAGAAAGGGCATCTATTATACCTGTGACATCAATTCAGTTATTCAACAATTCCAATGGCAATTTAATGTTGACATGCATAGAAATGTGCTCCCGCTCCCAGATGCCTCTATCTCACTCTTTCCGCACTATATAAATAGGAATCAAAGCCAACTCCATGAGTCATTCATTCATCAAACCCCATTTCGTTTGCCTTATTTTCTTCTCCAAAACAAACTAGACACATGGCACCTTCCATTGTGGAGAAAGTGGGGAAGAAAGAGGAGGCAGCTGCCTTGGAGGCCTCCCCTAATGAGGCCGTTCTCAGATCCAAGGCCTGCGAGGAGGTGCCTCAGCCTCCTAAGGCAGAGGAAGAGGTGTCCCAACCTCTTAAGGCTGAGGAGGAGGCGCCCCAGGAGACTAAGGATGGATTTGCTAAGGGTGAAAGAACAGAAAAACCAAAAGAGGAGAAAGAAGTTGTGGGAACAGAAACTGAACCGAAGACGGGGGTTTCCTTCCCTGTCAAACTGGAAGATGGGAAGAAGCTCAATGCAGTAGGCATGAGGAAGAAGAGTGTTCTTGGTTTGGGTGTCAAAATATATGCCTTTGGTATGTTTTCCCTCAATCATATTGGCAATAGAGAGTTTTGAAAATTGAATATTAGATCATTTGTTCTCTTGTACGTATCATGTAAGCGTATTATGTGCTAGTCTAGTACCTGATTTATGTTAGTTAGATTGACAAGCTCTGCAGTTCGCTCCTAAAATTAGGTGAAGTTGATTTTCTCCTTTTAAGCTACTGAAAGCCAAACTAACAAGATATGTGGCTGGACTTGTGAATGAACAGGGGTTTATGCAGACAATGAGAAGCTGAAGGAGGCCCTAAAATCAAAGATCAGCACAGCTCCTGAAAAACCCACAAAGCAGATGTATGATATAGCCATTGACAGTGATGTGCCGATGACAATGAGGCTGGTCATCGTTTTCAGTGGTCTTACAATGAACATGATCAAGAAGAACTTTGATGAAGGCCTTGGTGCATCCATAAAAAAGCTTAACGGAGGCCGAAAGAATGAGGAGCTCGCGAACAAGTAATTTCTCACCCTTCTCTTCAATCATTTTCCTGTATCACTTCAGATACTTCCCATATATGATGATCTCGAGATTCTGATGCATAAAAAAAAGGGGAATGCAACTCTACAAGTTAAATATTCTGAAGTTGGATTCTCAAAACAACTGAAGTTATATGCAAATGCTAAAGGACTAATTACCTTGAATTGTTTGACACATAATAGAGTCATGGGAGCAGCATCAGACAACATCAAGCTATCGCCTGGGTCAGTGATTGAAATAACCAAACTTCCAGGATTTGCCATCCAGACAAAAGGTAAATACTCAACTTTAACCACACATGACATATTTGTTTAGATAAAAAATAAAAAAAGCTTGTATAACATTGGACTGAGATTGACATGGTTTCTCCTACGGTGGATGCAGTTAAGGACGAAGTCATAAGCACAGTGGAAAGCGAGCTATTATGCAGGGCTTACTTTCACATGTACTTGGGAGATGATCCCTTTGACAAGGATGGGAAAGAAAGATTTGGAGCATCCCTACGTTCCCTCTTCTAAATAGATAGGGCTTACCAGACAAATAATGAGAATAACACCAATCACTTACCTCTCCGATATCTAGGTAACTGTAGGCGGTTATGTAATAAAAATTTAGTGCAGCATTGTATTTTGTTCCAGATGCAATGTTTCATTTATCAGGCATCTCTGCTTTACTCTCAGAAGACGTAGTCGAGTTTGAAAGGTAACTTCTGAAGCGGGTTTTGGTTTAAATGGATGTGAAATATTGTTCAAAAGAGTCAATCCAGCAAGTGCACGAACATAAAATGAGATGTCAAATGCTCACACTCCTTGTTGAAGCTGAATAAATCAACCGAGCAAGCCAAAAAGACAAATAGCTACTCATAAATATTTACAACAAGAAGGGCAGACACCCACATTTATCTGTAGACTAGGCAATATTACAGAGCGTTTCCATTTTAGCCTGAACAAAAGGGATCAGGATAAGCCTTGAAGAACCTTCTGAGGATCCAACTGCCCACTGCAGTAGCTCGATGAGACAGTAGAAAGCTCTTGCCAACCCTTCCACTCTTCAAATGGTTTGAGCACAATAGGATTTTCAATATCAGCAGAGTCAACGCATAACATAGTCTTATAGTCATCGTCACCAAAATCTGCCAAAGCCTTTGCCTTCTTATCCCATGGGTTCCAAACAGCTGCACAAAACGATCACAATGTTTACAGAAAGGCCAAAATGCCAAATTGACTCGAGAGATTAATGTCTTCAGTGCTATACTACAAACCAGCATCAGGCAGGCCCTCTTTCCTGAGAACAAATGTTCTTTTCTTCTCATGGTCAATGATGGCCACCTTTGTTGGTGTACTCAAATATGCACGATCCACCTGATCATAAACCAATGTAAACTGGTCATGATATAAAATAATGAGATCAAACATTCACATTTTAACTCTAAGATGCCCACAGAAGAGATTCCATAGATCTGGGTTAACCTAATGAATATGTCGTTCACCAACTCTGACCTAAATTATGTAAAGTTTGAGCTTTGCACCTTGCTTAACCTACTTCCTTTCAGCAATGAGAAAACAAGCCTTTCAGCATGGAATGTTATTGATTAAGACTGTGCCAGAGAGTTCGCAGAAGCCTCCTGGCATTCAGATACTGAATAACATTTAGTGAAACTACATTAATTGCATTTAAACTACCTCTCCATCAAAAGTAATTGCATCAGCCTGTTCAGTGAACCTCTCTCTTTGCATGAGATTGTCGAAGTAGTCCAGAGTCTCCAAACCTTCCACACGCACTTCACTGCAAATGAAACTGCATCATGCAACTTCTCTAAAAAGAAGTAAAGGTAAAATATCTTTGGAATTTGCCTCTAAAACGAAGTAGACCTGATAAGTAAGTTCACGTATAAGCATATTTAGAGCAAAGTCATGTCATGTATTGATTAAATAGAACCACATTTACAAGGCTAACAAACCTAATATCTGAAACAGACAGGTAGTTTCGAATCCCAAACGTGAAGGACAATGCTTTGCTGTCAGTATTCCTCACTCGAGGGATCACAGTCAGTTTGCCAGCACCCAGAGAAATACGAAGCCGCAATTCAAAACTGTGAGTGGAAAGTTTCAGCAAGTTTCAATCAATATATATGACAATAGAAACTTCCTTCAACAAGAAAGATTTCACAATACCTGCGTGGCCAAGTCTTTAGATCCTCATCTGTTGATTTCAGAAGAAGATCGACAGATGACTGGTCATTGGTTGGTGGAAGTGGTGAAGAGCCATTTAAAACCCATAATCTGTTTCTTGCAAATCCATGTTGTTCAAGTGACCCAAGATTGCCAAACTGTTACGGCAAAAAAAAAACGAAAAGAAAAATAGAAATCAACCAAAACCATGCATTTCCTAGACCTACATAAATGTCTAAGGAGGCAAAAAATAAAAATAAAAACCTGAGGAAAGAAGATGGGAATCCCTCCTCTGATGGCCTTTGGAGGTTTCAAAATAGCCTGTAAAAGAGATCGTGCTTCATTCAAATATAAAATATAATTAAAGGCTGTATGCAATTGACAGTAACCAGAAAGAACAAACCAGCAGTTTGTCTCTTCTTTATACACATACATATATCTATATAAAGGTTTTTCCCACTACTTGCTATCAACCTCATAAATAAGGAATCTGTGGAGCATATTATGTTAAGCTAAAACAGTATATCAAAAGAACCAGTATGCATTCAACAAACAAATAGTGAAAAAAAAAAATCAGTCTCTTACGCCTTATTTGGTTTCAAAAAAAAAATTGCCATTTTTCATTATCGATTTGTACAATATGGTGCTATACTTAGAAAGGACGCCCATATAGTTGTAATCTACAAGAAGAAAACAATGTACCAAACGATTTTAAGCTACTTTACCCAATTGATTCATACCTTGCTGCTCATAAATAGGAGGTCCTCCTGGCGCTCATTTTTCCAAGACACAACTTGCCCACCATAAAGAAGCACCTGCAATAAGTAACCCTTTTCAGAAAAGAATAACACTATCACAAAGAAATGTACCATCAATGCTAGGATAAAATATGGAAAATTTTATTACAAGTAACTAAATTCATCTTCCAGCTTCTACCCTAGTATGGAGAGCATCCTCAGAGCGGGGGCTCGTACGTGGGCCTCTACTCAAGTTGTCCACATTTAGGAGCCCAAAAGAAGGCCCACGCGTGCATGGGAGTGTTAGAGATTAGTCTCACATAGGTAAACGAGTAGAAAATATCCTGACTTATTAGTTGGAAAGAGGCTTCCTAGGAACTCATTCAGGTCCGTCATTCTTAATGTTGCAAGGGTCCGTTTGTATATTTTTTAATTCTTCTGGACTACTGGCCAAATTCATTTTGGAGGCCATTTCGAGGATCAATTGTGTCTTGAATTTACAATCCAATATACCAATAGGAACTTCTTGTGGCGGGACCTCTCGCTGTGGCTGGACCCCTCTCTGTCATCGGACCCCTCCCTATTGCCGGACCCCTCCCTATTGCCGGACCCCTCCCTATTGCCGGACCCCTCCCTATTGCCAGACCTCTCCATGTGGTGGGACCTCAAAACGATCAGTACGTTTCTTTGAAGGTATATTAAACGTGAGACCTACAACAGTTCCCGAAGTGCCCGCGACTTGCTTGTCTTTTTGAGTGAGTGCATTTTTCTTCATGAGTGTTGCTTTCTGCTTTCTGTTAGCAACTGATTTCTTCACCTCTTTCACGAGTGTTGCGTTCTCCTCATTTTTCCCGTGGTGTGTTCTCCTCAAATGTTGTGTTCACCTCCAATGTTGCGTCCTCCTCCGATGTCGCATTCTCCTCCGATGTTGCGCTCTCCTCGTTAATCGGCGGTTCGCTACCCTCAGCCATCACAGAAGATCTGCCGCGTGGGCGACCCGCTGAGTCGGTGCGGTAGTGCCGATTCGGATTTCACCACGTGGGAGAGAGCCCTAAAACTTAACACCTAAACCCTACCCTCCTCCCTTCGCTCTCTTCTGGGGTAAGAAAAATGCAGCTGAAGAGCGGCAAAGCTTCTGCGATGGCTGAAGGTAGTGAACCACCGGTTAACAAGGAGAGCGCAACATCGGAGGAGAACGCAACATCGGAGGAGGATGAAACATCGAAGGAGGATGAAACATCGAAGGAGGACACAACATCGGAGGAGGACACAACATCGGAGGAGGACACAACATTGGAGGTGAACACAACATTGGAGGAGAACACACCAAGGGAAAACGAGGAGAACGCAGCACTCGCGAAAGAGACGAAGAAAAATGCACTCGCTAAAAAACACAAGCAAGTCACAGGCACTTTGGAGGTCTCATGTTCAATACACCTTCAAAGAACCGTACCGATTATTTTGAGGTCCCACCATGGGGAGAGGTCTGGCCACGGGGAGAGAACTCACCACAGGGAGAGGTCTCGCCACGGGGAGAAATCCCGCCATGGGGAGAGGTCTGGCGACAGGGAGGGGTCTGGCGACTGGGAGGGGTACAGTGACAAGGAGGGGTCTGGCGACTGGGAGGGGTACAGTGACAAGGAGGGGTCCCGCCACAACGAGAGGTCTAGCCAACTAATAAGTCAAATTTTTCTACTCGTTTACCTATGTGGGACTAATTTCTAACACTCCCCCACACGTGTGGGCCTTCTTTTGGGTTCATAAATGTGGACAAATTGAGTGGAGCACCCGCTTTGGTACCATGTAAAGTTGGGCTGAGGTCTATCCCAAAATGACTAACCAAAGTTAGGAAGTCTCTTTCTAACTAAAAAGTCGGGATCTTTTCTACTCGTTTACCTATGTGGGACTAATCTCTAACAAAAGATGTATGAAAATGAAAAGCACTTGCAACAAGTAACCCTTTTCAGAAAAAAATAATACTATTACAAAAGAAATGTACCATCAATGCTAGGATAACATATGGAAAATTTTATTACAAGTAACTAAATTCTTCTTTCAACTTCTACCCCAGTATGGAGAGCATCCTCAGGAAGATATGGGAGCAGGCTGATACAGGTTTGCACTAAATGCCCAAATTAAAAAGATAAAACGTCCTAAGTTCCAACCTGTCAATCCAAAGAGCAATTTCAAACAAGCATAAAGGCTTCTTTCCAGCCTTTTCTAACAACGTTCTGCACATTAACCAAGATATTTTCCTTTCATTGCAATTGATCGCCTTCTCTATATATATGAAGAGTCATGAAAATATTCAGGGGTAAAAGATGTATGAAAATGAAAAACAATAAAATAAAAGAGATAAAGGCGGAAGTTTCAATAAAGAAGATGCAGTTTAAGCATCTCTCCTTGCATTTGTGAACCTCTCCCATTACTTTTTGGTTCCTCTAAGCTCACACCGCAGCATGCAGTTACACCCAACAGGCAACTAAAGATGAGTGATTTAATGTAATACAGATGATCCCTGCACGCCTCTCCATATCTCTCTCGCTCCAAAAGATTAAAAAAAAAAGGTAGATTTAATCTTGAAACAAGTTAGAACGACATGAGATAAATCAGAAAAGACACCAACAGGTCAGACCCACCTCTGCCGATGATCCACCGGGCTCCGTCAACAGAACCCTAGGTAGTCCATCGGAGTCGTGGATAATGCTCAGAGGCATCTGTTTAGGACGCAGTCGGGACTTTAGCCTACTAACAAACGGCTTCCCCTTGCTCCACTCCAGCTGAAACGACACGGTATCAGAAACATCACCCAAAAAAGTATAGATGAATCAGTAGCATACAGCAATCGCGAGCAAAGAACCCAATCAAAATTCTGTTCTTGGAATATCACCTTGAATGACCTGGAAACAGAACACCCAGAACATGGAATGACGCAAACCGGCTGCAACAAAATCTGCGTAAAGAAGAAGCATAAATGTCTCCAAGTTGAGAAAGCATCTCCTCCATTTCCCACTTTTTCTTTCTTTCTCCTTTTAGTCCCGGTAATTCCGTGGCGATCATCATGTTTCTCACGTCACCTCTGTTATTCGCTAGCTCTCTCAATGGCGGGAGAGAAAAGGACGACCTGAAATGGGACAAAAACCACCTCCCAACGTTTCGTCCTCTTCTTCACCTGGCCATAGGAAAAACTTCTTATTTCCTCCAATCCCATCTCTCAAACTAGGAAATCTTGCGAGATGCGTCGAAGGTGAGATGCTTACCACTGACAAAGGACGAATCTTCTGCAGGACCTTGGACACAAAAGACCATCGAGGAAGGACTCTTCAAAAAATTTTCTTTATCTTCTTGTTTTATCCTTTTTAAAAAAAAAATTCTTTCGCACTCAGGACCACTCTTTTCTTAAAATATTTCTTCTTTTCCTTGCCATAGTCGTCTTTCCGCCTTTTGCCAATATCCATATCAGTAAAAGACAGTATAAACTATATTTATTTAGTACTCGGAGATACAGCAGGGCTAAACACCACAGCACCCACATCAAATTGCAGAAGCCGTATATGAGGATTTAGAAACAGCCACAATTCCGATGGACTAGACACTAAAGCGCTTACACCCATAATGCTTTATGTAACCTGCTGCATTTCGTTTTAAAGATAATTTCGTTTGAACAAAACTACAGTCAGTTAAGTTCTTCCTGCTACCACATTAAGAAGCATATCCACATTTCACATTAATGTACTCACAGTCGGCTTCTTAAGTGAACGTTACTCCCGGACTTGCCTTATCTGCTCTATCGTATAACATAACCTGCCAATTGCAGAGCAGGTATATACACAGAGTAAAGAAAGGTAGCGTAAACAGTATAGCAGAAAATGTCGAAGGAGATTAAAAAAGCGCATCATACAGATTGCTAACAACACTACATTCTAAGGGCAATCGGCCATCTCTCTCTCATCGGTCGTAGTTATCAGATTCTAAGGGCATCATACAGATTGTTGAAGCCGCAGGTATAACAGCAAACAAGAGCTTGGATCAAAATTGATGAATCTTCTGAGGAAAAGATTCTGCTTACACGGCCAAATGTGGAGCTTCCTAGCTTTTGAACCTGATGCTACGGCTGATGCCAGTGTTGATTCCGGTCGTTTCTCCTCCATATGGACCACTTGGCTTTCTGATATCACGAACTTGCCCTCTGCGACGTACCACTGCTTTTTTATGTTTCAACTGCAGTGTTTCGTATACCAACAAATGAATGAGCTAATTAGCCTAAATAATCGGCTTCTAGCAAATATAACATTTGTTGTAGATATATCTAAAACATTCATTAAATCAACCTTGTATTTCTTCCTTGGAATCTTAGTAAGCTTCTTCCTTGCGCGGGTCAAGCCTTTATTCTTCTCCATCTGCATATCCAGGTTTACGCAAAAGCAATTAGGTCTTTCAAACCCGGGGTAGAAAATGTTGAGTCGGGATTCTTATGTGAAAAAAACAAACCTGGTAAGTAATATGTCTTTTACCATCTACGTCGTCTTCTCCCAATGAAGGGATTGCTGGATTTCTGAATGAACAAGGCAACAACAACATGATAAAATTCCAGTCACGGGTATGATTGTCATTCTTTTGTTGCATAGTTAATACCAACTAACAAAGGGAGCGGCATTTGATCAAGAAAAATACCTTGCATAACGTGCAGCTTTGGCTGATAATTTCTCGGTCCGTTGTCTTTTAGCTTCTTTGTAGAAATCATCTTCCGACTCTTGTGAATTACTAAACCCTTGATCTTCAACATCATCCATGGGTTCAACATCCTCCATGGGTTCAACATCCCTACCATCTGGTTCATCGTGGCCATCTCCAAAATCCATCGTCTGAACTCCAGCATTTGCAAGAACTTTGAGCTCATATTTTCGCCTCCTTTCTCCAATATCATCCCTTGCAGGCAAGTCGTCATCACCAGAAATAACCTTCAAGGAAGAAAAACCCATATATTGAAAAATTACATCCAAATGCTACCTTTTCTACTTCCGCTACACCATTCTCCACCCACCCAATAATGATCTTGTTTCATTTTTTATTTCTTTTCTTTTGTTTTTTTTAAATGATTCTTTTCTTTTGTTTTCAGTTTGATTATTATGTCGATCTCATATCTGCCTCTGGTTAAAAAACTACTGTATTTTTCAATCACTAGACTAAAGCATAGAAAGTTCAGAAGGAAGACATGCATAGAACTTGTGAGAAATTAAAACAGAAACTTTTACAAATATACATATAATATATAGAAAAAAGACGAAGCTGTCATTTTAACTAAGAATTCAAGAAACTGAATTCTATAGACTATTACCATAGGGCAAAAGTATTGCAACAAACAGAAATAGTTACTGTTGAGTTATTCAACGCTTCCTCTACCACATAAATGACACTAAATCACAGTTCCAGGACAACTAAACGTACACAAAAGAAAATCGACATAGCAGCATCAAGTGGACAACATGGACCCAATATAATATTATCTACTGAAGATAAATTTAACAACAACAAGCTAGCAATGTCACCGCGAATCACAGAGGATTCCAGAACTTTTGTAGGTCGATAATTGACACGAAAGCAAGAAAGATACCATTTCATGCACATGTACCAGTTCTCGCAATTCTCTTTGTTACAAAACCATCTGATACTATTCAAATATACAAATATATATCATGAGCCGGGCCCAAACTAATGTTTTACAGTGCGAGTCCATTGGGAGTATCACCAAACAAGTGCATCAACTAGGACAATTGCAACAGACTTGCATGGGGTCAACTGGCAACCAGTGCATGACAAACTAGAATCATGAAAGAAAGATTGAAAATTTTCTTAGATTTCAATACAGAACAGTGGGAATCTTTGATAACATACCTTGGGCTTATTTGCTCTTGCACCTACAAGTTTGGAGATGTTATTAATTCCTCCCCCATTGCTAACTCCTTGGCAAGCCGCCTCTTTTTCCGTAATCTCATCATCAAAATCATGTATTGTTTCAAATCGCCTGTCCAAATTCAGATGATTACAGTGATTTGAAAAAATTAATAGCAGTCCTTTCATCTAGTGAAAATAGAAAAATCATCTTAACTCAGCACAGAGCTACAAATTTGCTAAAAAATAATACAAAAAATAAAAGAAACATAGATATGCAAGTACCTATTCACTGGCTGCAGGGAATTTCTTGACGTTCTTTGAGTCTTTTGTCCTATGAAATCATAAACGCCCTTCTGCTTCAATTTCTCTTCAAGCTTTGCTCTTACTTTCATCATTTCCACACTTTTAAGGCCTAGCTCGTGAGTCTGTACAGTTAGGATATTTTACATCATCTCACAGATACTGATACTAATAATTTCAAAATCAGCTCTAAATATATAACAATTCTGCAGCACCTCGCTTTCGCTTCTTGTTTTTATCTTCTCCTTAATATCGGATGCAACCATTTTCACCATGTCGGCCAATTCAGATACCTAAGTTCCATTGTCATATTTCAGCAAATTAACTTACAACATACCAAAAGAATACGAATGAGAGAGTGCATACCTGAGCTGCTTGACAAGTTTCAGGTGAAAAATTAGAGCACTGCTCATTAATGGCACATGATTCAAATTCTTTTCTTGCTTTACTACCGCCTTCTTTTTTATTTAATAACTCATCAATCTGGAGTGGAAGACTACCATCTATCTGTTTCATCTGTCAGGACACTCAAGTCAAACAAGGAGATATCGTGAAAGCTTAATTAAGATAAGGAAGACAGCAGAAGAAATATTCTGGAAAGACATTAAGACGCTATCAGTTGAACCCCCACATAATGAGTACCACAAAGAGCAGTTTTAAGTAAAATGATAACTGAGATACAAAGAGAATAAGCAAGTACATGTAGTGATTTTGTACATGAATAATTAGATTTAAGTGACAGTCTCGCAAGACAGATCATCTATCAGAAATGGCTAATGCACATACTTGGCTCTAATAATTCATCCAAGCAGTAGATGCAAAGAAAGTGCAAAGCTTCACATCATGTAAATTTTGATGGGGTCCCAAAAGAACTAATAGTTTTATGTATTCACAATCCTAATTGCAGTACACTTTTAGAAATCATAGGCACAGGAAATGTAGATATTACAAAGATTCCAAGTATTCACGATCTTCCTCAATTGAGCCCACAGCACAATTACCTATCACAATCTTTCAAAAACACAAAAAAAATAATTATTCTATCAGTCCGATCACTTCACGTACCTGTTAATGCATTTCGATTCATGTTCTCTGTGGAGTCATTTAATGTATCTATTTATGTATTTCGAATAATAGTTATATTTTCAGCTTTAATTAGCATACATTTTAGCAGATTGTCTTAAGATTTGAAACAATAACAATGATAAAAATCAGGGAAAGAAATAATAATGCAAAATTGGAAACCTTCTGCAGCATGTTATTGATCTCAACAAGACGAGCCAGAATAGGATGATCACGAACTGGGAGCCCCTCCGATTTGAGAAGAAGGTAAAAGCTAATAGCTTGGCAGTAAATCATTAATAGACACTGCTTCACCTCTATATAGCGGATCCCTTCTCCTCTATGTATGTTTTTTTCTTCATTCACCTTAACAGATTACAATGCATCACAAACACATAAGACAAAGAAAAATCAATATAAGTCAATAATAAAAAAGCTATATATGCAGGTCTGCACCAGAAGAGAGACGCAACAAAGAAATATAGAGAGGGAGAGAGAGGGAGGGAGGGAAGGAGATAGATTAAGAGAGAGAGAGAGAGAGAGAGAGAGAGAGAGAATCTGGCACAGATAAATGGCTAGCTCAGGCAACTAGACATTTTATCCCTGAAATTTCCAATGAAATGCTTGAAGTCTTTAGAAATTAATTGCCGATCTAGAAACATTCCCCCATGGTTCTAAAAACAAAAACAGTGAAATACCTCAGCAATCAGGGGATCTACTTTATTCTCAAGCTCATATAGAGTATCCTTCAGCTCCGATAGCAAACCAACTACTTCGGGAGCAGAACTGCAGAAGGACATAAATTAGAAAGAAAACAACTAAGGGAATTATTTTTTGAGGCAGACAGTAAGCCCTTAATGGGCCAGATGCAGGCAGGATAGATGAAACAGAGAAGACTGCAGATACTGAATTTACAACCAATATTATACTACATGGCTTCTTAACCACTCAGTTTTCTTCTATTTTTGTGGCATGAGTTTCTGGTAGAAAATTTTGGAGTATTTGTAAATATGCTGGGTCATTAATGCAGTGAGTGAAATCTGGATTGCCAAGTATTTAGTGTTAATGTAATGATACAAGTGGTCAAGAGACCAGCCGTGTTTTCTGGTGCTGAAGGTACGGCAGTGAGAAAAGAATTTTTTCAACCTCAATCACTGGGAAACAGTTCCCCCAGTCCTGTAAGGATAGCAAGTCAGAAGAATTTTCCTAAAATAGATGGACTCACTCACGGAAGTAATTCACAGAAACAGAAACTTAGTCCAAGCAAACCAATTTTAACTTGACACTTGAGCTTGACCGTGCCTTCTAATATCTAGAACTCCAGTAACATATTACGGGAGAGTAGTGTTTGTGAAGTTAGTTGTCCTTTTTTTTTCTGCATAAGTGACTCGCTTACAATTAGTAGGGGCATAATTGTAATTTGTATAAGTGCGCTTCTTATACTAATGAATTATAGGCAAGAGAATCATACACACTCTACACCTACCTTTTCTCTTCATGTTCCTCTCTGGTTACCTCTTCTCTCTTCTTTTCCTTCTCTCTCTCTCTTTTTCTCATAATTTTTCAAGCTTACAGAAAATTACCCGTAGGTAAGATCTTTTAACCATTAGATTCAATTCTCAAGATCTGGACTATGGTATCTATGTATAAAGCTTCAAAGAAGGGTTGAATGATATTCTCATACACACTCTACACCTACCTTTTCTCTTCATGTTCCTCTCTGGTTACCTCTTCTCTCTTCTTTTCCTTCTCTCTCTCTCTTTTTCTCATAATTTTTCAAGCTTACAGAAAATTACCCGTAGGTAAGATCTTTTAACCATTAGATTCAATTCTCAAGATCTGGACTATGGTATCTATGTATAAAGCTTCAAAGAAGGGTTGAATGATATCCTTCTTTAACAAAGTACATTCAGAAAAATTTTCTGTAGCTTACATACAGGATAAGCGCTCCTGAGAAAAAGGAATTTGTTGAACCCTACAGGATATTACCTCTAGGTAAGACCTTTTTTTTTTTGAATGTTTAGGTAAGACCTTTTAAATCATAGAATTCAGATTTTTTTTTTTTTGAAATGGTGTGATCTTTTATTGATTTCTAAAGATTGCATACATCATTTATAATGGGTTACATATAGTACATTAGAGCGACATAAATCAAGCTAGGGTAGGGGGAGAGATGTCCCTGTGATTGTCAGTGCCCTCCTTACTCCTTGCTTTGCAAGATTGTCTGCTAGAGAGTTAGCAGACCTAGGAACTTTAGACCATGATACCTGCCACTCTAACGTGATGTCCCAGATTTCATCAAACAAAAGTTTGAGGTGCCAGGGAGGGGGGCATGTTCCTTTGGCCCAAGCTATTGTTAGAGCTGAATCACCTTCAATCACCAGTGGAGTCCTGCTTTCATCTTTGAGTAATCTGACTCCTTCAAGGAGAGCTCTACTTTCTGCCTCATTTGACGTGCAACTACCTGCTGGCCCAGAGTAAACCTTCATTACTTGACCAGTGCTTGTTCTCAGCAAGCCTCCAAAACCCGCCAACCCAGGATTACCCCACGAGGAGCCATCGAAGTTAAGTTTTAACCATCCAGCCTGAGGTGGAGCCCATTCCGTCATATTAGGGGGGCGAGGATTGCTGAAGAATACTATTTTGTGCCAGTATTTACGTAATAGCACTTGGGGTAGGGGGGGAAATCATCTGGACAATGGTTTATGTAATAAAGCTCTACAGAAGGATTAAATGTGCATTAATATCCTTCTTCTAAAAGGCACATACAAAAAAATTTCGTGTAGGTTACCTACAGAATAAGCACCCTCTACATACATACATGCACGCGTGCGTGCGTGCGTGCACATACATACCTACATACATACTCAAATCTACTTATACAAAATGATCTTGAAAATAACAACAAATCCAGAAATGGCCATAGTCTTGATATACAATATAAACCAAGAAAGCGAACCTAAGCAGAATATCCATTTGCTCCTCTTTCGTCAAAGAATTAGGATCTCGCTTGACCTCTTCATATGTGACTGAGTTATTATGGTCAACCAGATCGTTTTTGTCATGCCTTCCAGAAGATTTTTCTACACCTAAAAGATTCTGTAGAAGTAGAGTTAAAAATCAGTAGATGAAAACCGAAGGACCTACACTAACAGTTATAGCCATGAAAATGATAAATGACAGATTGCAAAAGTAACAACAGCAGCCTGACCTGTAAGGTTTTTTCATGCCCATCGGAGTCACTTCCATCCTGGTGAGCATCTTCAAGGCCAAAGTCTTCCATATTAAGAGATTTTGCTTTCTCCCGTTGTAACCTCAAAGCTTCAGCCTCCTCCAGTGCAAGGTCTTCTTCATCACTTGACTGTAGCTGTAAATATAATTGAATATCATCAGTATATACAAGTAGAGAGCAAGGTATAACACAACAGTAATAAAATAGCAGCAGAGGCAGCACTAGCGTCAGACCAGTGCTTTAAAAAGAAAAAAAGCTACTGCAGAATTAAGTTATGTACCTCATAATTAACATTGTCAGCACCATGGTACAAATTCTTACGTCTACCCCAGATAGTCTTTTCCTCTGCTTCCTTCTCCTCTATATCATCATTTGGCTCATCCTCAGCAGCACCAATCTTGTGGCGCAAAAGCTTTTCTTGCCTTGCAACTGAAACAACAAATTCAATTCAATCATGAGAATACTGCTTCTACTTACCATTGTAAGGATATCATCAATGAGTTATGATGCTAGTTTGCACGCCCTGCATCTTTGACAAGATCTGAGCTTGAGGCCAAGAAAACCAAGCCATCTGACATCCTCTAATAAAGAAAATGATTGAACAAGAGATTGTCAAACTAAGCTCAGGCTGATGCTCATATTTCATCATCACCATCAACCAAGCTTTATCCCAACCATAATTGGTTGGCTATATGAATTATCTTTCAACCAGTCTTACAAAAGAGTCAACGATGGGTCTTCCGAAAGGACCCACAATTATTATTTTACCACAGGTCTGGATAAAACAAACAGCACAGGGCTATTGGGCTCAAAATGACAGTTTTTTTTTTTTTTTTGCCTTTTGATGGATCTGCAGTTGTTACCTAGCAAACTTTTCATTAGAAACTAAACCATTCAGATTATTGAGTTGGTCAGGATTTTGCTTCATTTACTACTAGTGTTATGGGGAAAATGTACTCTCAAATGGAGTAACGGAAGAGACAAGAATGGAAAGAACTTAAAGAGGAGTAACACAATTTTTGGAGAACCAGAATTTTTTGTGTATAGAAAGCAAACCCACCAAAAATTCCTTGCGGATTAGAAACGAGAAAAGGAAAGACTCTTTGACTCCATTCAAGCCTTATGTAACAAAAGGATTCGAGAATATGAAGAAAAAAGATCAAGTTGTCTGCTTAAACTTTCTAGAGGGGTACATTCCTACAAAATTTTCTTACTTTTTTCTAAAATAAAACTAAACAGTAAAATCATCTTAAGGTTTAATTTGGTTACCTTCAATAAATGTCAATGGAGATCATTGCTCATGTAAAATTAGTAGCTGTAAGTTACTACCATATGCAGAGCTTGTACTTCTTTTTCTTTTCTTTCAGGAATGCAACTTACATCAGACTCATGAACATATTTGCCAAGACATCAAGTTATCTAATTCATCTAGCGCAAAATATGAAATGCCAGAAAGTACTAGCCAAAGTTTTACTTGAAGTTGTATAGTGAGTCATTTGCATGGACTAGACATTAAAATATACAAGCAAAAAGTATGCAATTTAGTAAAAAAGGTCATTGTAGCCTGTCAACTAAAACTGCTCGGGCATACAATGAGCTCTCCTCTAACTCAAATGTATTTAATACCCAAAATAAGAGAAACATTATAAGCATGGTTTAATTTAAAAAAACCTAGTAACTGAAAAAAGTCATGCATAGAATGAAAAGACGATAGCATTAGTTTGAAACAATCTTACTTTTTGCAGCAAGGCCTGTAAGTGGTGCATCATCATCCGAGTCCTCTTCTTCGTCGTCGTCATCGCCATTGTCCTATATTAAACAATTTTAAATGTCAACAAGTATAAACATACTACTTGCAGCATTGCAAGTCCATAAAGATGGATGTTGATGATACTGATCATTGCAGAAAGCAAGAGAAAAAGTAGCAACACTCATGTACATGTCATGAATTGTTTGCCATTTGTTGGATTCAACACAGGTAGGTAAATTACTTTCAAGAAGATAAGAGCATAATAAGACATTTTCAAAGAGGATATGATACCTTAAACTAAATATGTAGGTAAATTTTCCAACAAAGATGATATAATTATCATCAGAGTTAAAGTAACACTAAACCACATTAATCAAATACAACTACAACTACGACCATGGTAACACCTTAGCATGGACAAATTTGGCACATCGAAAAAACATGGACTAACTATACTTTTACCTATCCACAGGAAAAGTTAAGATTGAATCAAAAACAAATTGTTGCAATAACTTCCTTTGAGAAGCATTTTACCACTAAACATTGTAGAATGGAAAGTGAAGTATCTAATGAAACCATTCCCCGCTTGGAAGTTTCATCAACTGGGAGGCACTTTCAAATAGATGAAATGAAATCATAACATGGTCTAAATGATAAGCAGAAGAATGGCCTCCAGACAACCAAATTAATTATTAGATTGGTGACGTGATACTGTTATAAACAAGATTTCTAAATGACCTTCGGTTAACTAAATAACAATATAGAACAGACAACGAAAACGGTACAGATACCGACTTGTTGCTATTATAAACAAGAGTTCTGAATAACCTCCAAAAAACTAAACAGATAACAATACAGGCATAGACAACTAAAGAGATACAAACACTCACCTCAAAATCAAAAACAGGATGTTCCATATCGTCATCCGACGCATCCCCTTCAATATAAGGAATTAATCAGCATCCTAACAAAACACATGTTCACACATAAAACAAAAAACACGAAATCACGCACACGCTCACCTAAATCACCATCCAGATCAAGGGGGACAACATCTCTCTGTTTGTGAACTGCATCACCAAAAACGACCGTTACCGAGGCAAACAGGTACTAAAAACACAGATGACAATTGTAACTACTACGAGTTAAAAAATAATAATAAAAAAAAAAGAAACAAAAGAAGAAGAAGAAAAAAAAACTCTCAAAAAGACATGGAAGGTAGAGGAAGTATGCAAGTACAGGCATCAATTTCGTCGTCCATATCTTTCTCTGTGAAATGCTTGTCACGAGTTTCGGTATTGGAGCGGCTTTTGAACGTCTTCTTCGGATTCCTCGGCCTCTTCCCCATCACTTCAGACGAGAAAGGAAACAAACCCAACGAAACGGAACAGGTGAAGCTGCTGGACTTCCCCTGCAAGAACAATAGCACCTCAGGGTTTTGCCGCTAAAACCCGCACTTTGATGACAGTCGTGCTGTGCGACTGCGTAAGGTCGACGAAAGAAGCAAAACAGGTACAACAACCCTCATGGGCCGACATAGTCACCAAAACAAACGGGGTCGAAGCGGCTAAGTGGGCATCATCGAGAAAATGGCCCATCTAACCACTCGGTAATTTCCCTTGAGAATATTGTTTGGATCTTAATTTAAAAAATTAAAAATTATGAAAAATAAAATGACTCAATATTAGAAGGAATTTTTGTAAAATTTATCTATTTCACCGAGTTATACATGGTCCCATTTTGGTTCAACTCATTGAATAATTAAGATATATTTGAGTTACATCGTTCAACTCGGGTTCATTTAATCACTCAAATTAGAAATAAAGATAATAAATTAGATTAAAAATATTCCCAATTTATAATCGTTTTCCAGAAATCTATTTTTTGCTTATTTGATTGCATGCTTAAAATTTAAAAAATTATTTAGGTGTCCTAATAAGTACTTTGTAGAGTTGACTCAATCTCGACTTAAAAGGTTCGACTTAGGTCTAATTTTTAGCTTATTCAACTAGTAGAAATTGATCTCGCCAATGAACACTTTTTGGTATAGTACTCATATGTATATAATGCATTTTTTAAGCTGAGATCTTTAGTAAAAAGTACGTAATTTAGCAAAGGCACCAAGTGTGATTTATATATTTTACTTAGCAGCAATTGGAGATAAATTTCTATCACTGGTTTTCATAGGTACAGTTGTATTTTATTTCTTTATTAACAGATTGACATTATTGATTTCTAATTAAAAACTGAGTTCCCATCTAGAGTCCAGATCTGTTAGAAAGTGTTCTAGCACTGGGGTTCTCTCCCGTTAAACCCATTTATAAGAGAATATTATTTCCAAACTCATTAATACAGAAAAACATCATAGCTCAAGCGACTCCCAGAAGCTGTTACAGTTCTTGTGCTTGTTCCCAAATCTTTAAAACTGTGAGTCCAAAATTTTGGCCTTTTCACGAGCAAAAGAACTCCACAGGAATCACATAGCTTTTAATTTATGTATAAACACAGGAAAAAGAAAAAGGAAAAAGAACGAACGTAATGCGATGTTCTTGTAGCTTGGCCACCAGACAGGAGAGAACAACACTGATATTTAACAATTTGGCCAGCAAAAACTATTACAAGTAAATATTTTGGCTCAGTACAATAGAACACAAGTAAGTTGGTAATGGCAAAAGAAGCACAGGAAATGCTGCAACCAACCCCCATTTATACTCATCCAGCTTCACCTTTACCCGGCTCTACTGCTGATTTTGAGTAATTAGGAATCCAAAATGTCAGTGACTTTGATGCAGACACAAACATAGCTCGACGAGGAGCCCATTTCAAGCAACTGGGTACGCCGATATAGCTGTTCCAGCAAGCCACCTGTTGAGGAAACAACCCATTGTTGTCATTGTGATCCTCGTACGAGATATTAATTAAAACCAATAAGACGGTGTGTAAGTTGATATAAATTGGAGCAATACAGAATATTCAATGGCAACACTTATTTAACAGGCCTCTACACGAAACATATCTTCTATATGATACATGGTTTTACACTGTTTTGAATGTGCAGCTGAAGACATTAGCCACTGATATTGGAACATGGCACCATTAGGATGAATAAAACATGCATGCCCCTAAACTCACTTGGGACCAGTAGAAAGTAGTTTGCTATGACAAGTGACCCTGAATAATCCAATAGGAAATAGGGTTGATAAAGAAGCATTTGGAAGAAAAGAATAAAAGATAAAATTATAATATAAAATCAACTACTAACTAAGCTCAAAATTCTTCCAGCACATGATGAAGCTTCGAGGCATGTTCTAAGATAACATTTGGCATTATTAATTTGCAGAACTTATCAAAACCTTCAGAACCTTGTACAGATGATATATGCTTTAAAACACAGGGAGGATAACAATATCATTGTAAAATCCACTGTACCTCATTTCTTTGGCCAATGCTCCAAGCATGCAACATCCCATCCCCAGAGCCTGCAAAAGATGCCCAAGAACAAAATCATTGTAAAATGCTCCAGTGGAAGAAATGGAAATTCCAAAATTAATATTTTACTGCATAAAGACAGATCTCTCTCATTGTAAACACTGTAACAGTCTAACCTCTGATAAAGAGGCACATACAACAAAGACAGGCAACATTTTCAGATCAAATTTTTTTTATTAAGAGCTCCATAGTCATTAAAGAGTGCAAGTTTGATTTAAAACAGAAGAATCTATAACCCTTGTTTCATTTTTGGAAAACAATGCCATACCCTTAACTTAAAAACCTGCCCAGATGGGAATATAACAAAACTGCAGGAGAGAGCAAAATACGAGTAATCATTACCTGAAACCACATACTGCCCATCTGGAGTAAAGGTTGCTTCAATTGTCACATTGGGTGAGGGTTCCACACTGAATCCACACCGCTGCATGAAGAAGAAACTCCCATATTACTTATAATGTACATGGAAAACCCTCCAAGAGAAAGTAAATGATGAATCACAATATTAAACCAAACCTTTTTTTTTTGAAAGTTCAATATTAAACCATACCTTAATATATAATTATTATAAGAAATAATCATACAAGAAAAGAGTCTAAATGAGGCAATTGTTGAAGATAACCAAACAGTTGGAACAACTTCTACTCTTAAGCAAGACTTGTGACCACTGGAATCAGTGACACAAGCACATCACGATATTTATAATCCTACATCATAGCAAGTTTACAAACCTTTTCACCACAATATGCATCAAGCACATAGATATGATTATTAGTTGTTGTGAGAAGCATGGACTTGCCATCGTTGCTGAACTTGATGTCACATACTTCAGCAGTATCCCCACCAACTAAAAATGTATCAAAAGGACCCTATATTCGGAATGAGAGAGACTAGTTTAAAATCCTTTTTAGAATTTTCATAAACTAACATGCTTCAGAATCCATAGGAGAACAGAAAACCAGACCTTGTCGTATGAACGAGAATCAAACAACTTTATAGCACCTCCTTCCATTGCAACTGCAAATACTAGGCCTTGTTGATCATATGCACAGGTAGGCCTACCACGTAAGCGCATGAGCCCCTGAAAACTACACCAGTGAGAATGTATCATTACCTACCTATGTTGTTCAATGACCTTATACAATTACAAAATACTAACTTTAAGAAACTAAACTTTCAAGCAATTAACACGAGAAGTAATATCCAACCTGGCAAGCATTGACACGAAGATCCCACAATCTCACGGTATGATCAAGTGATCCTGACATGAAGCTGTCATTGATTGGCGACATACAAAGAGAAAGAATCCTATTTCCAACCGAGACAAGAACAGGTAAGAAAACATAAATTTAATGGCTGTAAAATGAGCTTTTATGCAGCAACACTAGAGCTTACCTATCTTTGTGTCCCTTGAAGTAGCGGAGGCATCGGTTATCATACATGGAAAGGTACCTCAGACACTCTGATAAGACAAAATTTCATTGTTGTTGCCACTTCTTCCAGCAAAAAATGAATAAATAACAATAAATAAATCGATTGAAGTTGGGTTAGAGAAAATTCTCACCATTGGAATCCAAGTTATACTTGGAAGAGCAAACCACACAACTTGGATGGTGAGTAAAGCAAACACGGTCCGCTCCATGCTTCTTATGGTATGTGGTTTTCGCTAACCTGAACAGTTCAGAACTCCATCACTTCAACAAGGCAAAGAAGAAACTGGAAACAAAGTCGCCATATACACAATCCTATAGTAAAGGAAAACCAAACTCACGAAGCATTAGCGGTATTATAGAGACGGACTGAATCATCGTCACTAGCAGTAACAAGCAGATCCTGGGTACGATGAAAATCGACTGACGTAATATTCCCCGCCTGAAAAACGTAATCCAAGTCGCATATATTAAACCCAAGTCAATGAATCCGAACATACCCCTTCTTTTAGAGTAAATCGAACGCATGCCTTCAAACAGAATCAGAAACAGAACCGATGAGAACAAAAAGATCAGCGTCAAGTAGAAAAAGAATCATACAAAGTCTGAAAAAACGGCTCCGACCGACATACTCCGGATAGTATCGTCGTCGAGTTCTAAGAGCGACATCGGACTGATTTCGAAGAATCACTGACACGTCAAAGCAACAGGAAAAGAAAAAATGACGAATAAAACTCGAGAGAAATTGCAGATAACCCTAGGGCATTAAGATTCACGCTTTCGCCCCTTCTTCGTTTTTCCGAGGATCGAAAGAGAAATACTTAGTATCAAATATTTGCCGCCATTAGCTGCCCGAGGCCCGAAGCTCTTCGAAGACGGGAGATCTTATAACAAAAAGAAATATATACATAATATATATAGCCTACTTGGTAAAGATTTTGTTGGCACATTAATCAATATATTTTGAAAAATATTATCCGCAGTGAGATATTAAAATATGAATAAACGTACATGTTAATATAACCATTCATATCTAGTATTACTCTTAAATATTTTTAGTATAGGTCTTACTGCTACAGAGAAAATAAAAATGCACAAAGGGCATGCACAGTAAAAGTGCATATACAATTTACTCATATATTTTTGATACATTATTTCAAGTTTCAAAAAAACTTTCCATCAGATAAAAAAACAAAAACTTCTATTTTTCAAGCTTCTTAGTATTTATCTTTAAAAAAACGAAATCAGTACTTTTTTATTTTACTTTGAGATTTTACATCATGAATAGCAGTATAGTTGGAAGTCTAGGTACAAAAAATCTAGGGTTTAGGATTTACCCATAAAATAGATTTATAATATTTTATTAAAAATTTAAAATCTTACACATTTTATCTCCAAATTTATCTCTTATTAAGTTATAATGTGGATATCATGTCATGATACAAAGTCTAGAAAGTAAAAAGCTACAGTATTTATATATCCACTCTTATCTTTAAAGCTACCAAGTATTCAATAACAAAACCAAAGTTTTTATATGAGTAATGTTAGTTTTACTTAGGCTATAATACTTAGTATTTATCCGACATACAACACCAGTAAAATATAATAAAATTTTAAATTTTAAATAATAAATCTTAGGCAACTGTGTTTCAGAGTTACGCATGTACATCAGATTAAATACTGTGAATAAATACAAATAATATTTTCTTTTCTTTATTTCTCAAATAAAAATTTTATAAAATTTTATTTTGGCAAAAACACTGCAAAAGCAAAACAAAGTAACAAAGAACACAATAGTACTAAAATATTTTAACGCGGCTTCCTCAAAAAAAAAATAAATAATAAATAATAAAAATAATAAAAATAATAAAAAATAATAAATATAATAAATAAATAAATATATATATATATATATATATAATTTTAACGCAGCACAAGAAATTCTCCGGTACAACTTTACTTTTTCTACCTTGCCTACTCATCCACCAACTAAGGGATGAGAGCGGAGAATCTCTTCATTGTTCTTCTAACAGAAAGATCTCCTTCAGTCACTTCACTCCTTCCTGCCTGCAAAACTCTCCGAGAAGTTCTCCATTCAGGTGGTTTAGATACAACAGCGAAGTTCCCGAGCAACGTATTCTGATATGAAAATTTTAGCAGCAGCAAGCTTGTGCCTGCTGAAATTCAGATCATGATGTTTTCTACACCCGAACTAGTACCTCGATCCAGATAAATCATAACCAAGTTCGAGTTTACTACAAATTTTAGTCACAAACAGGTCCACGAGAACAGAGTTCAGCTCTTCGTTATACTACTGACATGTGCGCGTACTCCAGCAAAATGTTCTACAAACCATCACAACAAACTATTTCATCATAATCAGAGCAAAATGCTCTACAAACCATCACAACAAACTATTTCATACATAATCAGAGCAAAATGCCCTACAAACCATTCCCAGTTCACGCAATAATCAAATACATATCCTTATATAGGTAGCACTCCCATTATTACGACTCTTAATAACACACCAAAGATGAGTATCTAACATTCCCGGAAAAGCATGGCTCTAGGGGAAATTTATTGACACCATGCCACTCACTACAGCATACATTCACACTGCCTTCTTCTCTGCAGCAACGAGGTCCAGCACAACTCGCATAATACTCCCAGCATTCTTTATAAGTAGCTTCTTGTTCAGCAGACGATCAGAAAACCCCTGAAACATACCCACACATCGTTATTACATCCGAACAGGTTACGATCCAACCAAAAATTGGACTTGAACAGTCAAGAAAAAAAATCGTGGACAGTGAGATTAGTTACCATCTCTTGCAGTTCCTCGAGAATTGGCTCCCATCCAGAAATGGCACAAAGATCATCCAATGCACTTTCAATTTTGTAGTCATTCCTCCGCAATACTTCCCCGTTCAGGTCAGTCTGTTTGAAACCCATTTCTTCTAGCTCCCTAAGGAGAGCCTCCTCAGTTGTATTAACTTCTTCGGATGGCTGCTCCATAGCACCAGCAGTGGTAGGTGGTGGCTTCGGGACACTGCCCTCACTGTATGATGCCGATGGCTTCTTGTGTTTGTCTATAGAGGAATCAGCCTCCACATCCTCCCTTGAATTCCATTCAACCATTCCACAAAGATCATCTAAGGAACTTTCCAGTATATAATCATTCTTTCGCAAAACTTCCCTGTTTAGATCCACATGTTTGAAACCCATTTCCTCTAGCTCCTTGAGGAGCGCCGCCTCAATTGGATTAGTAGGTTCTGACTGCTGGAGCATAACACTTGTAGTACTTGAAGGTGGATCAGAGACATCAATAACGGGATATAACACAGAACCCGATCTCTCATTGCCATTTTCCGCAGAGACATCAATATCAGGATATGACACAGAATCCGATCTCTCATTGCCATTTTCCGCAGAGACATCAATATCAGGATATGACACAGAACCCGATCTCTTATTGCCATTATCTGCAGCGACATCACTCTCCATGCTCTCACTTGGTTTTCCGGAAACTAATGGCTTATCTTGCTCAGCAGCCATATTGGGATTATTAACTGCAACAGAATCACTTTCAGTGGGCTCAACATTCACATCTATGAGCCCATTCCCTTTCTGATCGGTGAGGCCACTTTCCGGGGGGAAGTTCAAATTCAAGTCAGGATGGGAACCATTAAATGTTCTGTTTTGGTCAGAAACATCAACCTACATGGAAACATAATCAGTTGAACTGAAATTATCAAACTCAAAAAGGAAACAGGAGGTTGTAGGCAGAGTAAAATAAAACTCACTCATGTAGGCTTACAGTCTCTCTCACCTGGATAAGGACCCAAACCCGCTGCCCAAATTTCTGGCCTGAAGGTGAAGCCATCCTCCAGTAAGAAATGTAACGGCCAGGTCGTGACGGTGCAGTAAAATCAACTGCAATGTCAAGTTCCTCGTCCACATGGAGACCGTGTGGTGGAATCTACATTAATGATTAGATATATTATTTAATTTCTCAACTCCATCTATGGCGCAAAGTAAAAATTTTCAGTATTTTTATGAAAAAGATATGTGCTACAGAACATCAGAATCATCAGAAGATGCAGATTTCTTGACTAGTGTACCTCCAGCACCACAGAACCTCTATCCCCAAATCGATCTCCTCCAATCCACACGAGCTGGGTAAGAACAGGCCATACCATGGTACCATTGTTACGCATCCGCCATATCTTTGTAAATTGGGTAGAAGGAGGCATTATAGTTCCATCATTGACAGTCACATCTTGAATAAATCGACTCTCAAGCTTAGGCTTAAATAGTTTCAGTCCATGGCTTCTCAAGGGCACCGCTGAGAAACGTGGAGGACGCTGAAATAGAAGTTATATAAATGAAAAAAAAATAGGGAGATAAGATTGTGTGACGTTATTATTTTCTAAATAGAGGCCTTTTAAAAATTCTGTAAATTAAACAATTGCAAATCAAAAAAACTAAGTTCCTTACCGGAGGACGACAGAAACCCCTGAAAGATCGAGGTGACCGATAAATAGCACGATCAATGCGAATATACTCATCCTCATTTCCTATCTCTGAGAAGCACACGTTGCATAGATCATAGTCTTCTTTCCTGCCAAAAAGATTCAGAAAAGATAAATAAGAAGATAAAAAAACCAATTAAGTAAAAACACCACTACTTGTATTCTTACACTTTAGACTTGAACCGTGGTCCCACAATTGGATGCATTCCACAACCATCACATTGCACACCCCTATGAAAAGTGCGAAGCATGCCTTCATGGTGGCTTGAGCTCCTCTTATATGGGTGCTGTGTAATCATTGAAAATTGATGGGGAGAATCAGAGACTTCTTCACCCATATTGTCCATAATTGCAACGCCACAGTCAGGACCAAAACCGACTACTGATAACCCCAAACTGTCAGCAGGCAGTTTATTCTTCTGATCATCCTTGGGGACAGGTGTGCTGGTTAGACCTGAAGGTCGGGAGTCACCTGTAAGTAGGTCCACAGGTTTATCAACACTTTTCTTATGTTGATCAGTATCTGCTAAAGGTGCCTTAAAGGTGGACGTCATATCACCCTCATACTCACGGTAAGCAACAGGAGTAACTAATTCCGAAGGTTTCATTTTGCCTTTCTGATTTGAAGCATCTTGTTTGGACTGGTCAACAACATTCTCCAAAACTGGGATAAGAGAAGAATCCTTAGAGGACTCTTGTGATAATTTAAGATCCATGCTGGGATGAAAACTGCTCCATGGAGCACCTGAGGGTGTGCCAGCAACCTGACCTTGGGAGAGCTGTCCAAGAGAAGTCACTCCCAAATTAGTAGCACATGTCAGTAGTTCAGTAATGTTAGGGGCAGATGTTGAGCTTCTCATCATTAAATCACTTGCGAGCTTCATGAGAACATCAAGAAGAGGCTCGGGCGCTGTTTTCATCAAATCTTGAAGAACAGAACTAGTACCAGTAGGCTGAGATTGGACTCTTGGTGATCTCAAGAGAGTTCCGCCCCGTGATATCGAGTGGGCTGGTGAGGATGAGGACTTATCAGTACTATTCAATGCCACATTTATCCTCAGAGGATTAAGGCGCTGGAAAAATATAGCATCGTATAGGTCCTCATCCACAACAAGTGTGACCAGGTCTTTGTCTTCATCAATATAAGTCAGGGAAATATCAGCATCAGGGCTTAAGTTGAAAAATGTACAGATCTTGTGTGTCAGCTCAGCCATGTTAAGCTTCATATCATTTTCATTAACGAAAGCATTAAAACGCCTCATTGTATCTCCATATTTGACCTGGAAAATAACAAAGTAGTTATAGAATAATAGCAACATAGAACATGACAAAGTTCAGAGAAAGCAGCTGACCATTTGAATTAAAACAACAACTCCTAAATTGTGTGTTTAAGATATGAATTCCAACAGATGCGAAAAATTGATTGCTTTAGATATTTCTTTAGTTACCAAGCCAAAAGAGCCATTAGCCACATCTATATCAATTTTAACTACCAACATGATCATTAAAGCATTGCACGCCATGCAACAAATACACAAGTAGTTTGAGTAAACTTCTTCCCTACCCATCACACATACTAAAAGAATTGAAAATTTCAGCCCCTCAGTGCATTCACAATCAGCAGATAAACTCATCCACCATTAGCATGCATGCAAGGTGAAATATCTCTGACTCGCGACAAAACATATGGTGACTCGTAGCAACTTATACAGTCCGCACTCATGGATGGAAATTAACAAAAAAATCCATTTTAATGGATAGAAGAGTTTATATAAGGAACTATAGAGTTACGATAGCAATGAAGACAAATCCACTACTACAAAAACCTGATTCCCATTGTAATGGACTAAAGTGCTTCACTTTGTATTGTAATTTCCTTTATTTTGCCTTGTCAATTTTCTCCCTTTCATATTCAAGGAGAGTTACACAATATTTTTCTCTCATTTATCTGTATTCTATTATCATAAATGGCAGCTGTGACTCGGAACTTATTTCAATAAGTAATAATGAATATTGTTTATGATGTGGCCGCATTCAAATCAGGCACCAGGAACATGCATGTCCAAAACATTCACATGACATAATATAATAGGTGATTTACTCAAAACATAACATAAGTAATCTGCACACATCCATAGATTTTTTAAGACATAAGAGAACAAGTAGAAAGCCTACTTGTTAAGAAATTTCAACCATTTTATTTCGAACTTAATACTTTGTGCAGAATATAATTACAGTCCAAGAATTTTTCTTCATAGGATGGCACCCCAAATAACTTCCAGTAATTATTGTAAAAAAATATTTAACCCAGTGATAACTTTTCGCCCCATATTATATCTGGAAACTTTTGAGAAACTTCAAGGAGCTATATACTAAAACTTCACAAACCTTTAAATGAAGCTCAAAGGTAACTCTTGTTCAAATTTTATTAAGATCATTTTAAGTATTTTTGCTCAAAAAAAAACAATACTAGAGTAAAAACTGATCTAAAGTAAGCCCATCATATCACCGACAATTTTTCGCTAGTTAATTCTGACATATTAGTGCTACAAAAAAAAATTTGTACGTTCCACACATTAATCATGATACAGGTTCCACCTTGTATCTTTTACACTCTTGTAATCTTCCGAATATTTCAATATATGGAAAACATTGACCTCTGTCCTGCTTCCGAGTGTGGCACATACTCTCCAGCGGATAAGACAACATTGAACTGAGATGTACCGTCGCACATCAATACAAAGACGATTAACAGAAACCAGACATATGGAAAAGAATTAATACTCCATCACTGCTGGTTAACCAGCAGGCACCGCGAATAAAAAAGAAAATATATGAGCAGAAATGACAGAACAAATGGCTCAAAATATACACCAAGACTGCTTCCATAAACTTAAAAACATATATTTTTACTTGTATGGAGTAGAATAGCTCTTGTGAAGAAACAGCATATCAGTTGAAAAAGATCAGTGCATCTGTACGTAAGTAAATAGTAGCTCCACAACCAAGATCCTGTATATATCATCTCGCAACCAATCAACTGAGATATGTATTTTTTTTGGGGGAATCAACTAAGAAATGTTAATCATTCGGAAGAATAATATACATAAGCAAAACGCCCATGATCAAATAAGATATTAAACAAAATAACAACGAACTGCAAAAACCAGCATCAAAAGCAAGAATTCCTGCAGAATTACACCATAAATCGAGCACAACGTCGCAGCAACACGGACCATAGGAATCAAAACCAACCACAGATATCCACTCTCCTCACACATAACTAGCACATGAAACAAATAACTACGTATCAAAGCTGGGACAAGTAAAGAAAATTACCTTGATCACTAAGTCGAATTCCATGGCGGATGATGAAAGAAGTAGCGTGCCGGTGAGCCGCTATAGGAGACGAAACGAAAAAAGAAACCGGTAAGCTGAACCTACACAGAGATTCCGATGAAAGCTATCAGGAATCTCTCCCAAATCGATGTGTTCGAAGGGAACGAAGAAATAACGTCGGTGAGCGTCGCCGTGAGCCGCTGAAGAAAGACCCGCGATGTCGTGATGATCGCCGTGTCCCGCGGTTTTTATAGAGGAAGCCAACTGACGGAGTTTTCCCTCGGTTTCTTCGGGCCAAAGAAAGCTTCCCGAGTCGCAAAAATCTTCGACGGGTGCGGCCGATACGTTACTAAAATTTCCAGATAATTATCTGTTGCGTGTCGGGTAACGGAGATAAAGCCAACGGAATCAGAGTGGTGAGAGAGAGAGAGAGAGACCCGGATTTAACTAGAGCGACGAATCTCTGCCTACAATTATTCCTGCTGGGTAATGGGTGCACCCAACCTTTATCATACATATCCAAAGGTGGGTCGTTTAGTTTGAATTTTTATGATTGAACCAACCTCGAAGTGGATGGATATAATAAGTATTGTGCATGCACTTTGTGCACTTGTGGGGTATTAAAATATTCCTGGTATAGATCCCACTGCTACAATGAAGGAGAAGTCGGCATGTACATTAAAGTGGATATAGTGTTATTCAAAAAAGTTTGATAAGATATCATTATATTAACTGTACTTTGCAGGATTTAGGGTTTAAATTTGTATCAGGTCTTATAACAAAATTGCAATTTTGATTTAAATTTTACGAGGTAAAATCACAATAACTAAATAAATGTTTGCATTCTTATGTACTGAAATTCAACACATACCTGTAATATTAATGTGTAACTTTTAGCAGTTAAATTATGGTCCAACCCGATCTAACCTGATGCAACTAAAACTACTGGTTTGATGACCAGGGCATGGATTGGGATTGGGACGAGGTAGAGGACAAAAACAGGGATATTGCAAGGACCAAGGGAAAATTGGGATGGGAACAAGTCACGCACAAGAGGACATGAAATTGGTTGAAAAATGAGCTGAGGGGGTAAAGACATGGTTAGGTCACAAAGGAGAGGGTAGCTTTTGGAAATAAAGTCACAAATTTTTATTTTTATTTTTTGAAACTCCAACTTGATATGACCATCTTATGTGTATTACTATAATTTTGGCATTGATGTTAATAGGTTTAGGAATCCTTTTATTGTTACCCACTCAAAGTGTCAATTTTACAACTCACCTAATTTTAATTTCTATTTATTAATAAATATGTACTCTCGTGGAAGAATTTTAACTTTTAAGTTATTCTTTCTCCTTTTTATTGATATTGATTAACCAAAATCATAGTTATATTATATCGAAGTATCCTGTGTTGTTTAAGGTAAAGTGACAATTTTCCTAAGATGACATAAAAAGCTTATTTAATTCATAATATTCACTCCCACCTGATGACATAGTAATATTTATCAAGAACAAAGACATTTTGGGTTCAAATCCCCTTAGTGGTTTCCTAAACGTACACTATATGATTATGAATATATATATATATATATCTAATTTTAAATCATATTATCAACTTATCTAAAATAGTTAATAGAAATAATATACATTTATACGTTTAACTAGAGAACTAGATAAATAAATTTATATATAAGTGTTAAAAGTATTCTAAACGTACTCTCATAAAATCTAATAAATCTTATTAAAATAAACATATATATAACCCAAATGGGTTAAATCCTGATATTTAAATTTTAATTTAGAGCAGTGTAATAAGTACTATGGCAAACCTTAAACCCTAAATTTTCTTTTACTGTAGGGTACTGATATTATTTTTCTTTAATTTAACTAGATATTTTATATATTCATTTGATTTTCTTTAATCTGTGCACGGTATACAGTTTACACTTGACGTCCAAATATGGAAATGTAAACTGTAAACTGCAAGAACAGCTGTGCTCCCCATGACATTCTTGGTAAAATTGCACCCAGAAACTCGACAACGAAGATTTTATTTCCTTTTCGCGACAGATAAATGAAGACTGAAAGTTTCAGACTGCAAACATCGAAGTTTGCGGAGGCCGGCCACCAATCTTGTTCCGTCTGTTCGTTTCGAATGCCCAATCGTTTCGTCTCCAAAAAATATATTTTTAATTTTGTTGTTCGAAGTTAGAACATTGAAGTTCATTTCAGAATACCGAAACACAAATTTTGGAGCAGGAAGAAGAAGGGCGAAAAAAAATCACTTCGATAATTTACAGAGTGAAGTGTGTGTCAAAGATTACAGACGCTCAGCAGAGCAGGTTCTGCTCGGTTCCTCAAAATTCGCAGAGCATCGCGCTGCTGCAGATTGACAAAGGGATCGAAGAACAAAATCCTTACCTTACTTAATCCGATGCGCTTTTTTCTTTTCCGGAATACCTAAAAAAAAAAAAACCTAAACGGACGGCACCAGGAGGCGTGTGAATGGAGTAACCGTCTCAGACCACAATCGAGTTCAATCCTCCCCGCGATGGTTCCGGTACAGCGCGACGAAGCTGAGGAAGGCGGCGACGGCGGCGACGAGGTTCCCTTCCCGGAGCAGAATCTTGACGGCTAATCCGGCGATGTCGGCGGTGATCTTCCTCCCCTCGACGACGAGCGACCGGCGGGGTTTGCCGGCGAAGGCGAGGAGGACGAGGACGGTGATCCAGGTCACGACGGTCGCGGGGATGGCCACGGCGAGGGCCGTCGCCATGGAGAGGAGACCGAACACCGCCCCGAAGAGCATCGACGCGTACAGCGCCGGCCACCGGACGGCCGCGTCCGTCGTGTTGTTGTTGTTGTTGTTGTACCAGTAGAGTATGGACCGGATGAGGTTCCACGACGAGGAGAGGAGGAGGCCGTAGACGAGGACGAAGAGGCAGACCCAGGTTCTTCTCTTCCTCAGTAGGGGCTTCAGATCCGCCATCGGAACGTCGATCGAACGGGGACGAGGAAGAAAAGCGACGACGACCCAGTTCCCGGAGGGGAAGACGGAAACCGGGTTCGATTGAGGATTCGTGACAAAAGGGGGAGGAGATGGGTTTCAATGGCGGAATCGCGGTCGTGGTCCCGCGGCGTCTGGAGACCAGTAAAGAGACGGGGAAGAGAAACAGAGCTCGCTTTTGTCCACCATTTTCTGACCACTCTGACCTTTCTTCCTGTCAAAGTTCGGTATTGGTGGCGCGACCGGGAACGACCGGGAACGACCGGTTTGCCCGATATGCCCCTCCCATTCGCGTCTCTCTCTCTCTCTCTCTCTTATGTCCTCTTATTTTTACAAACTTGACACTTTCGTCCTTATAGATTCCATAATAAAAATTTAAAAAATCAAAATTGAATATTTTAAAATGCATTAAAAAGTTTTCATTGCACCACCCGGTTGAATCAAAACATGTATTTTTCCATATATAAATTTACGTTTTTTTTTTTTAAGGTTTTTATATGTAATTGTGTTAGCCCTCAATCCATGAAAGTGGTTGCTTCTTTCCAATTGCCCAATACCTTTCTCCCTTCTTACATACCCAAACCAACCTTTCTATTTATATTTGCATGTATATTTATATATCATATAAAAAAACAAATATTAACATGTATATATAATAATAATGTTTCATGCAGTGCACTTATCTGAACGTATATGTTAAATTTAAGCTTTTAAAAATATAAAAATAATTTTTTTATTAAATCTTATTTTTTAGAGGATAAACTTAGGCAATGATTTAAATTAACAAGTGTGTGGGCTAAGGGTAACTACCATTATTCAATATATAATTATGATTTAATTTTTTCAAAATACTTAATAAAACTAAAAAGTCATTTTTCGAAGTTGTACACGTAGACTCATGGGGACCGTCAGCGGGTCCTGATACGAGAGGTTGGTACTCTCGGGAGGACAGACCCTCTACTTGCGTCGAAATCGAATACTCCTCCCTTCTGACGAATGCCGGGTCGACACAGCGGGAAGCGTAGAGCCTGAGACGCGAAGGGGAAAAAGGCAAAATATCCCTCCGAAGAGCTCCGAGATAGTCAGAGAGGGAGAGAGAAAGAGATGGACGCGGTGCAGCAACAGCCGCCACAGCGGTTCATGAGACTTCCGGATCATCAGCAGAGGCCGTCGCCGCCACTGCCTCAGGCACCTTCTTCCTCCTGGTATTCTTCTTCACAGTTTCAGTTCAACCCGCAGCCGCAGCCGCAGCTTCAGCCTCAGCCTCAGGGTCATTGGGAAGCGACGAACCCACCGGGGTATCCTCCGCCACCGGGGCAGCACCCTCCGCCTTATCCTGTCCATCACTACCCCTCACCTTTTCCTCCTCCTCCTCCTCTTCATTCCCGGCCTCCCCTCCCCCATGGTCATCATCCCCAGTCGTCCTTACCCCAGGCTTACCCTCCGCCACCGCCATCCAGTCAGGTATGTATCTGGGTTTTGTTGCGTTTCACTAGGGCTTATTTGGTGCTGTTGTTTTTTTCCCATCTGCCGTTCATTTTTCTTGTGTCATATCTAGATGTACGCGGATGTTTTCGTCGTTCTCTTCTCTCTAGACCTAGCTATAAATCCGTTTCTTTTTTTTTTTTTTTTCCATTTCGTGATTAGCGCTTATGAGACATAGAAAGAATTTAGTGTTCATGTTGAATAAGGTATGGATTGATGCTGTCATTGTTGGTCGAAAAATGCTGAAAAATGATTCCACTATTTTGAGCCGGTTCGCATGTGACCATCTTGATGGCTATTCATTGGGGATATCGCGTTATGGATAGTTGTTGAATTTGTAAAATCGTTGCTGTAGCCTTTTCTCCTTTCCTGAAATGTTGTCGGCAATATAGAGTTGATAGTGTTGTGCAAAAAAAAAAATACGGAGTTGATAGTTATGATTCCTTAGGATATGTTTGTTAGCTGATTTTAAATGAAGTCTAGGACATCTTTCTCCATTAGTCTGCTGTGATATGCGGATAGACTTTATTTTCGTTTCTTAAGTTTTTGTAGACTAGAAACAATTCAGAGAACAATTCTCATGGTGTGTCTATAGGTATACTGTGATGAAACCTACTTATTACTTAGTTTCTCAACACTTGCAGGCATGGGGAAGTCAAAACTGGGGGTATCAACAGAGCTGGGATTACCAAGGTATGTGGAAGCTGGGTTTTTTAATACACAGCATAAATTTTCTTTTGCATTTTGGTGGATTATTTCTGTTAGTTTTATTTTGTTTTTATTAATGTTCTCCCAGCAGCTTGTGGGTGTATATAATTGGCGAGAGCACATTTGGTTTAACCTTTTTCTATTTTTCTGAATGGTTGTTATGAAGAATCCAAGCTATCCATCCATATCTTTAAGGCTCAAGGTCAAACCATTGAATGCAACTTCCCTGTGCATTCATGGTGTCTCATTCTGCACCAAGTTTGCCATTCATCATTATTGATTACAATCCGAGGATATAGCTGCCTGTTATGACTGAAAATTTCCTACTTATATATGTTTTTAGCTTACAGTTTAAATGAATATTTATTTGGTTTCTCAAAATTGCTTAATTTGATAGTTCGTCTGAGCCATATATCGACTTCAAGATTTGCTTGACAATAACTTACATATTCATCAGAAAGAGCTGTTCCTCCAAGCAATGAGCAGGACTGGGCTGCTAGGGCGAGAGCATGGGCTGCAGCTAAAGCTGCCATGGAGAATCATCAGCAAACAACACAAGTGGCACAGTATGCACAGCCTGTTATGGATAGAACAGAAGAACAAAATAATCAAATGTATCATGATCATTATCAGCAATCACATATTCCATCAAGTCATCAGCAGCTGCCGGTTTCTCTAACAAATCATCCTGTTGGGCCATACTTCAGCTCCGGAGCATCTCTTTCTTATGCCTCAGATGGTTCTGCTGCATCATTTAATGGTAGCAGGGATGGGGGAGCATTTGCAGGCACTACAGATGCAAACAACACTATCTCTCCTCGTCATGCAAGCATTTCATCTGTTTATCAGCAGGAGGTACCTTCTAGTTATACTTCTATTCCAGGTAATGCATGCTTCATTTACTATTATTGCATTTGCAATGCCGCAAAGCTTCTGGTTGTGGTTGGGGTTGTTCTGTTTTAGAAGAACAAACAAATCATTTTTGTGCATGTTCTCTTTTGTGCGTAATTTTTTATATAGTATTAAATCAGTCATGTTCCTGGACTGTACATCAAGAAACATGTGCTCCCAATTCTTTCTATTTTTAATATATTATAAAGAAAAATGATATTAGTACTTCCTGATTTTACTTTGAGGTTTTACATCATGATGTGGCTACATAGTTGGCAGTCTAGGTAAGAGAAAATCTAGGGTTTAGGGTTTACCCATAGCATAGGTAGATAATATTTTATTAAAAAATAAAATCTTGCAGATTTTATCTCCGAGTTTATCTCTTACCTGGACTGCGACGGGCACGCCATGTCAGGATGTACCGTCATAAAAGTAAAAAGCTGCATACTTATATCACCGCTCTATTATAAAATCAGTCATGATCCAGGACTATACATCAAGAAACATGTGTTCTCAGTTCAACTTTATTTAAAATATAGTACCAACTCAGCTATGATCAGTGAACTCGCGCAGTAGCTCAGTGGTCACCGGGGATTTGTAGTGGGAGGTTTTGGTTCCAAGTCTTCTTAGGGGCATAGGGCCAAGGGGTCTTTATGGAAGCACACTCTTTCAAGAAAAAAAATAAAAAGCTATTATCCGGGCCTCTATCTAAAGAAGCATGTATGAGTGCATTATCTTCGAATTTAGATCATATAAAGTTTTTGACTTTTCCCTTTGTTGATAGGTAAGGAGGAGTCTGGGAGCGGAATTGAACCTTTTCCGTATGCCATGTCAGCACCTCATCAAGCAGGAGTTGGACAAATTAATTCACTGCCTGCTGGTCCTGCAAATATTGGTCCGACGGTTTCAGTGGAACAACCTCATTATGCCCTTGGAGATGTTCCTAACGACTCTTCACTTGATACAAAAAGTCGAGATAATTTAATTCATCATCAAGCAAATTTTGTGCATCCTGATTCATCAGGTGCAGATCATTATACATCAGTGTCCTCTGTTCATGGTTGGGCACACACGCCATCTACCCCTGGATCTGTTCTTCCTTCAGTTCCCACTGTTCCTTCAGCACAGCAGGTCATTTGTCTTGAACTGTATCTATTGTATTAATTTCAATTGTTTTGTCTTGCAACATGCTGATATGGTGCCTTGAAACAGTATGACTCGTCGTTCTTGTCTCCATCCTCCCTTTCTGCACCAGTCTTTGGTAGGATGACAGGACCTACTAGCTTACGTCCAAATGTTCCTCCACCTGTCTCTGTTAGCACAACGCCTTTTTCCTTTGGTGCTGGATCCGCGGCTGCACTTCATCCTGCATCAGTCTTCCCTGGAGATGTGAATGGAGGAGCTTTTAGTGTTTCTGAACGCCCTAAAAAGGTTCTCTTTCATTCCATGCAGTTTTTTACTGTTGAGTAGCAGACAGTCTTTTAATTTGTTATCTTAAAAAATGCGCAGGCTCCAGTTCCTAATTGGCTCCGCGAGGAAATAATTAAGAACAAGAACATCATTGTGAGTTCTGCTCAGGAGAACCATCATGATATCGGTGATTCTTCATCTCCTGGTGGTTTTAGAGATGAAGGGATTAGTAGGCCTCCTAGAAAGGGTGATAAATCCAACATGAAAGGAGATGATTCTCCCACTCGGTCAACTATAGATGAAGATGATGAAGAAGAGGTGGTCCTAACTAATGATCCTAAATTTTCACATTTGCTCATCAAGCTTCATACTGGGACTAGAGTGAATTGTTGTTGCATGTCACACATATCTTTAATGGGTGTATCAATATGATTGTCTGAATTTATGTTCGAATTTTTTATAGGATGATGAGGTTGAAGCAGCAAGAACAGCTGCAATCAATCAGGAAATAAAACGGATTCTTACCGAAGTGCTTTTGAAGGTTGTTTAAATCAACTATAGGCAGATATTTTTGTGTTTGACTTGTTGTACTGCTAGGAGCTAATCACGTGCTTTTGAGAACAGGTTACTGACGACCTATTTGATGAAATTGCTACCAATGTTCTTAATGAAGAGGATGCCCTGGAGATAGAAGGTGACTATGTTTGTTATGCTAGTTGATTGTTTTTTTTACCTTTTTTTTAACCAAAAATCTCAGTTTCAATAATTAGTTGAAGTCCTCATCTGTGAAATGCTGCAGTTGACAACACAGTTTCTCGTAAAAACCAAAAGGCATCTCTGTCTCCTCCTGCTGTTCTCCCACAAAAAGCTTCAGCAAAAAATCTAGCTCCAGTCACAGTGGTGAAGCAAGGGAAGGAAGCTTTGAAGCAAGTGAAGGAACCTTTTAAGCAAGTAAAGGATCGAGATGAGGCTTCTAATGGCAATTCTGTTTCTACCTCTCCTGGTGATGTATTGGGTCTTGGGAATTATGCATCAGATGATGATGATGATGAGGTTCATGGACCTGGAGTGCTTCAGTCTACTGATCAGGGAAAAGATGATGTGCCTAAGTCATTGAACAAGGAGAATAATGGAGCCCACGTGGCTGAGGAGACTGAGCATAGCAATTTCAGTCTGAATGAGGTTTTACAAAACCAGAAATCTGGAGTAAACGACAGAGACTCAGGGCTAGTTGCTCGTAGAGATGATGCTGACTTCCGTATGAAGGATGAGGAAGATAGAAGTAAAGGTTCACAGAGAACTTTTGAATCTACTTCAGATTCTGCTTTTGGAGGAGCCCATGTGAAACCTGAACTGATTGCTGGACATGATAACAGTAAGGGAAATAAAAATGTAAAGAAGGAACAATCTGAACCGATTGCTGGACACCATGATAACAGTAAGGGAAATAGAAATGCAAAGAAAGAAGAAAAGGGCACTGGTAAGGAGGATAAAAGATCTATGAAAGAAGAGAGAGTTCTTAGGAAGGAGGAGAAAGATATTAGAAAGGAAAGAAATGATGAAAGAAAAGGGAGTTCAAAAGATGCGAAGGATGAGAGGAGGGGTTACTTCAAGCAGGATGTAGAGAAAGATCAAGTTGTTAAGCCAGGGGAAAAAGTTAGGGATTTAGACTCAAAGAAAACCCCTCAACATGGGAGTTCGAAGGATGGGAGAAAAGAAAGAGAGGCAATGACAGAGAGGTCTTCTAATGGCAGAGATGACCAAAGCAACCGGAAAAGAGAATTGGGAAAAGAAACCAGGGAAGGTAGATCAATGCGACATGGGGATAGTAGGGATTCTGACAGAAGAGATAAGAGACAGCGTTCTTCATCGGCTACTAGAGGCAGAAAGGGTGGCAGGACCAACTCATTTGATAGCCCTGAAAACAGTGGCTCTGGTGATGAACCTGACAGAAAATCAAGGGGAAGGTGAGGTTTTGATAAAAGGGAAAGGTGTCTTTTTTGTTCTACGAACTTTTTATTCAGGTCAGATGTATTAATGCTTGACTTCTTTTGGGTATTCTCTTTAGGAAGCAGGTGAAGAGACACTTATCTCCATCACCCAGCAGGTCAAGGAGAAGGTACTACTGCCTATATTTGGTTGAATATATCTTGAGTTTGGCCTTGATATTTCCTTGAGATATAAAAAGAAAGCATATTTTAAAATTTCTGGAAGAAGGTGCCCGTTCTTTCGAGCAACTCCTGATGTTTACTGGGTTGATTGTTTTTAGGTGGGAACGTATCGGGAACTTGAGGGCTTTGATTTTTGCGCTTCTATTATTGAAAAGAATAATGCCATATTATTTGTGGTTTTTGCCTCTTGAATTCAATTGATTGGAAATTTCTTGACAGTTCTGGGGGAGGGAGGGAGGGGGAGGACAATATATTGTGTGTGTGTATGCATGCATGTATGCGTATATATTAGACTCACTTTGTTGGTTCATTCTTTGTCATACTGGTACTTTTCTTCAATCATCTTCAGATGTTAGTGTGGAGTTGTTCTCTTCCTGTCTTTTTTGGCGTATATTTCTGTATTGTGGATCGAGATACAGCACCCGTTTGTTGGAAGGCTTTTGTGTATGTACTGAGAAATTATTCTCTTTTGAGGAAGTTCTTATATAGTTTTTAGAAAAATTTATAAAAGTTTTACAGGTTGATTCTGAAGGAGGTGCTGGAGGAATGCCATTTAGAATTTTCTGTTTAGATTTTTCTTTTTGTGAACTTACTGGATGAGTATCATGATTCTTTTATTTCTAGACAAGTTTCGAGGTCTCCACATAGCAAGCACTCCCAACGCAGGCATTCCCCCTACTCTTCTAATGAGACCAGGTGAGAGACTAAAGCTTTCTATTTCACTAATGTCAGGTCCAAGTGATAATGAAGGTGATCTTCATATCCATAGAATCCTGGTTATCTTTGGATGATGCCTGTCTCTGAAAGTTGAAGATCTGTTTCTGTTGTCTTGGAACTGGCACCATTCTTTCCACCCACCCTGAATTGTGTTTTTGTTACTTAATCTAACATATGACCATGTCAAGTATTGCAGACGAAGGAGGTCAAGGTCGAGATCAAGGTCGAGGTCGGCCTCTCCAGTTCGCCGCAGGAGATGAGCTGAATTTTGGGTTGCCAATTTTGTAGCAGGAAGCTGGATTGGAATCTATGTAATACAGAGTGTTTTCTTGTGGATTTGGAGTTTGTAGTATTCTAAATGATCTCAATGTACTCAGGACGTACAACTTCATAAGTCTGGACTCTTTAGTTGGATGGGCAGAGATCATGGTTTGTGAGAATTCTCTTGGTAGAGCATGTATCTGTAGCCTACTACATGTATAGATGAGAATGAGATCAAGAAAGTGTAGCATTGACACCCTTCACAAACGAGCAAATTCTGCTATCTGAATTGGTGGTTAAGTTGGAATTTACATGTTTGATGTATCTGAATTTTCTTAAACGTGCCAAGTATCTTCTTATCTTGTATTTGTTTACCCAATCAGCTTTAGAGAAACCCCAGATTTTTCCCGAAACTAAGACCCCCTGTTTTGATTGAGCATGCTTTAGCCGATGGTGTGATGCATAACGGGACTGCATGTAAAAGTGTTTGAATAGAATACTCAAGAAATTAATAGACGCAGAGAGATGAGAAAGGGTGGCCATGGGATTGGATTTTGATGGAACCTGATACATGAATAAAAATTTAGCACTATGAAGTTTACAGAAACTGTAAAATTAAATTAAAGAACCAAAGCAAGGAACACAGTTATATGTTATACCAGCAAGGAACCAAACTTTCTAGTCCCAGCTGAGCTCGATCCTTTTTAGCTTATGCTTGAGTCAAACCATGTCCTCTAAGGTTCCTTTTGAAGGGTAAAAAACGAAATTGTTAGTGTACCATTTCATGGAAATGGTAAATAACAATACATTATATTTAGAGAAAAAATTAATCTTTTACTTCCTTTAGGCAGTGTTTGGCTCCGCTCTTTCATGAAGGGCTTTTTAAGATTGAATCCTTGAAACAGTTCTAGAGTCTATGCGTTTAGTTCGGCAAAATAAGGCAAAGGTCAATTTCTTAAGAGGGCATATTTGGAACTAAATAAAATAACAGAGATACTTGGTATCCTGAAAATATGTCCGATGGACTCCACCAAAGAGACTTCTTCGCCTCTTTGGAGGAGCCACGATGTGTGGCTCTTCCAAAACGACAGAAAATGCCTCTACCAAAGCCAACTTTTAGATAGTGAAGTTCCATCCAAACACAAATTTCGAGGCCTTCACAGCTAAAGCGTTGCAAAACGGAACCTTAATAAGGGCTTTTCATATTTTAAGAAGAAATATTTTGTTTTTGAAGATGTTCTATTTTACTTGAGAAAAGGTGTTAATATTTAGAAGAGTAATGCTAGACGTACCTGGTAGACTACCTATCCGATGTACATGTTAATTTAAGTCCTTAAAAATATATATTTTTTAAAAAATCCTATTTTCTAGAGGATAAACTCTAGGCATCAATGGTTTAGATTAAGAAGTGTGTGGGATAGGTGAGCGGCCGTGAGTATTTTTTGTACATGGCCCCTCAATTAGCATTATTTTAATGTCCTTGATTTTTGTATTAAAATTATGATATGTGAGGGGTCATGCCCATTTTTTGTGCAAGGCTGCTATAGACATAGCATTACTCTAACATTTGGAATAATTCTATGTATACAATACTATTTGCGTACATTTTGGGTACACTCCCTCACTCTAACATTTAGAATAAGTGGGGTATTAAAATTTCCTCTTGAGGAGTCCCACTTCTACAGTAAAGAGTGTACCTAAAATGTATGCAAACAGTAATATACGCCTAGCATTACTTTAACATTTAATATATTTTTCTATAATTATCTGACTTTATTTAAGTCCATTCGAGTTGGAGTCCAGTCCAACCCGTTTGTAAGTAGACTAGACTTGATGCAACCCTAGCTATGTCCATATTTGAGCAATATGTGCACTGGAATTTTAATTTTTAGGGAATTTTTTAAGTTTAATCCCACATAGGCAGATGTGTTTTTTCTTATTTCCAATCTTTGCATAAATAGAGGCACGGTAATCTCTGTAAAAAAACCAGCATTGTAAACAGTGAGATAAAAAAGAAGCTAGTCTAGTAAGATCTTAGTTTCAATTTTTTTTATATTGAATTTTTTTTATTAATTAAATTTGTTGTTTTGGATATTTCTACAATTTATTGTTTATTCTGAGTCTATGGCCTATATTGTTTTTGTTCTAAGTAGTTTTTACTCGTATTTGTACGTGGAACTAATATCAATTATACTTCTTTAAAGTTTATTTGGGTTTTTGTTATCTTATCATATATATTTTTATTCTACTTGTATCTTAGAATTCATGAAATCATCTTCAACTACATCATCATCATAATTACCATCACATTCTAACTTTATGCCAAAAAGTCACCAACACCATGTCAAGAATTTTGTTAGCCTCCAGCATCATTTGTTGATCTTATATTGATCAAGTCTAATATATAAACTAAAATAGAATCAATATCAAACACATAGTTGGAGTCACACACAAATGTCTCGTACAATAGAAGATTTCTTTGTGGTACATGGATGATACTAATTTTCTCTATATCGAATTGATGAATATCCCTCAAGGACCAATTAAACAAAAAACATAAGTATTTTCTTTGTCTATTTCAAAAATCATTTAAAAAATCGTTAAATGCAGGCAATTTTTATGGTGGACATGGCCCCAACTAAACCTTCAAGAGTCAAGGGTAAATATACCACGTGGCCGTTTATCTGCAGGATATATACGCCAGAAACTGAAGGGTTGGTTGCGAGGCTTGACAAAATTTTGGCTCTCTAGGTCAGTATAAATAGTATATTAGTACTCTACTGCACCTACAATAATCTACTTATTCATTAATTGCATTTATTTTTGCTATCATTATTTTATTATTAAAAATAATTAGAATTTGAAAAATGATCAAACTAACTCAAAATGTTACATAGGATAACAAACAAATTTAGAGTAAAATTATCTTACATTTTTAACTCTATTTTGACGGAATATAGGATATTTCATTTATACATTCTTTCCCATGTATAATGTGCGGCAAATATATATAAGTATCAGAATAACAAAACTGTTGATCAAATAATTGTATGCAGGAACTTGAGAGGTTTTTCATGGATCTTCAAAAAATATTGATGGGTCAAGGGAACTCAGCTGCAAGACCTAACCACGAGCTAGCAGTCCGATCCGTCTCCATGGACAACCTCCCTTCAGAGGTCAGCATAGTTGCTGGGATTGTATCATGTATTATCTCTGTTAGTTGTTCTTGTGGAGTTGGAAGCGTACTCAAGGGATCAAGAGGAAAAAAGAGGCGATCGAGATGGTAGATTGAGGAGAGAAAAATTTGAAAGTGGGATGGATGAGGTTGGAAGCAAACAAGTCCACATGTGAAGGGGGATTTATGGGTAAAAATTTCTTTGCCTTATTAGAAGAAGAAGAGGGGAGAAATTTCATAATGAAACAAAGAAGTGCACATGCAAAGGAGGCTTTACCGGTAGAACGTGATCTGGTTGCAGTAAATTCTCTACCCAACTTTACAAAATATTAACAAGAAATCAAGGAGGAAGACGAAGTTGGTGCCAAGAAGGTCAACATGTGAAGGGGGATTGATTTAATTATTATGAAGAAGAGGATCGAGGCTACTCATGCATACATTTTTTTTTTTTTTTTTTTAAAGACAGTCAAATTGGAAGAGAAAAAGTCAATATGTGAAGGGGGAGGGGGTGTTTGGGGGTTGAAGTTTTAATTTCTTATTAGATGAAGAAGAAGCTAGACTTATCATGCATGACATTAGTTTTTGAATATGGCAGTCAAATTGGAACAGATCAGCGTGTGCATGGATATCTAATGTGAATTAGCAAATAAATGTAATTATTTGCTTGTGGTATATTATTTACGAAATAATAAACTTATTTTTAACTATAAATGTGAAATTTTGTGTGAGTTAGGAATCAGAATTTCAGATTTTGGTTAGAGATAATCAAAACTGAATCAGGCCTACATATTCCACATAAATCGGACCCATTTCATCTGTTGGATTAGGTAAGGAGAATAAATTAAATATTTGGCCAGACCTAGGTCCTTGTTCACTTGATCAAAAGCTAAAAACTGGACCAAGGAACTTAAATACAATTACACTGTACTAGACCATATATCATCATGCATAACCTTATTTTTTATGGCAATTGATATTTAACGCTTTCTAATCAATGAAAAATAATGAAAAAACTTTAATTAGAATGATACATTATATGTAGAGAAAAAATAAAATTTATATATTTTTATTTATTTTTTAGACTTTCTTTATTTTTCTTTCTTTGAAGATGTTTTCTGCTTGGAAAAAGTGTTGATGTTCAATAGTTTTTCTATAACTATCTTACTTTATTCGAGTTGAATTAAGTTGAAGTCGAGCCCTATTCTGAACTGAATCAAATCAAGTTGAAGTGAAGCCGAGTCTAGCCCGAACCATTTGTGAGAATCTTTTTAAAGTTAGTCCCACATAGAGTGCTGTGGTTTCTTGTTTCCAATATTTGGATGAATAGAGGTGTGTCAATCACTTGAGACACCATTCGAGCATAATCTAGATTTATAAGCCATGAACTCATTGGAATTATCATCATAATTCTAGATTTATACTAAATATGATCTCCCAATTTATTTTTCTAATTAGCGACTCCAATGCTAATTTATCCTTTTTCAAATGTCCCCAACACCCTAAAATGATTTTTCTTAGCCTCTAGCTACTTGTTGATCCTAAATGAATCATATTGAATGCATAAACTACATGAGAATTATAATCAAGTACATATTAATTTCTCTTTTTTGAATCGGTAAGAACCCCTCAAGAACTAATTATATCAAAGAAATGTAACTTTTTTCGTTGTAGATTTTATAAAATCTAATAAAGAGTTTCTAGTACACGGCCCCACTAAACCCTCCCGAGCCAAGGGTGCATTAGGGTTCAAAGGCAAATCTACCATGACTGTGGTTATCTACAGGCTATGTATATAAGCCACAAACTACAAAGTTGTCCGAAATGCTTGGAAACATCTCAATTCATTAGGTAAGTATAATTAGTAAACTAACACCGTGTTGCACCCAAAGTCATCTCTATAAATCATTGCATTCATAGTAATACTATCTTCAGTTAATAATTATAAATAGTTAAAATTGGAAAATTATTGGACTAGTATCAAGATGTATACATAGGCTACAAAACAAATAATAATTTATTAATTTTTAATATTGAACTAAAAAATAGGAGCACTCTTTATTTTCCATGTGTATATAAAAAGAGCGGTGATATGCATACGGCCAAAAAATGGCAGTGTGGACATAATTTCATGTAAAATATGTGGAACAAATATAAGTATTAAATTAAAAAATTAGTTGATGAAATTGTGTTCAGCGATGGATCAGAGGCCATTCATGGATCTACAAAAACTTTTGATGGTGGCCAGCGCGCAAGAAGGATTTAATAATGATACAAATGGAAAACGTCCACTGAGTTTGCTAATGCGGGCATTTGAGTATTGGCATGACTTGCTGCGAGTTCATTTGCAATCGCAGGAGCTTGCCGTTCATCCCAAAATACCTTCACCTGCGATGTGCGCCCAGATGCTGGAATCTGATCCCTTTCTAACCCTCCTGGTTGTTCTTATGGAGTTCTTGGACTTGTGCATGGGGACGAACCACGAAGCATATTAATTACACGTAGAAGATGAGGGGATATATTTGGTTAAATTTTGTGCAAAATTTCACTGATAGACAAACAAGTAAAGGAGGGATTCCATGACAAAACAAAGCAGTCTACACGTAATTAATGGGGATATTTACAGATAGAAATTTCTCTAGCGTAATTATTATGTGAAGAGGAGGCTATTGATCATCAGAGATAAACCTTGTACCCAAATTTACAGAGACAAATCGAGCATGGAGACAATGATGGACCCAAACAAGTCCACATGTGAAGGAGGATTTACGTGTCGAAAATTTTCTAACTTATTAGTGAAGAAGAGGAGACTAATTATGCATGTCATTAGTTTTTCACTAACGGTCAAATTAGAAAAGGCTTAATGTTTCCGTGGGCATCTCATGTGAGTTAGCACATAAATGTAATTTATCTGTTGTATATGATTTGTGAAGTGATAAACAATAGAAAAACTTTTAAAAAAATAAAATAATATTTATTTCATAAAATCCTAAATTCTAAAGGACAAACCCTAGGCAACTGTGTTTCAGATTGGCTGGTTAATCATGTATGTTAGATGAATACTGGGCACAGGTGCAGCTAGCATTTTCCATTTTAAAATTATCTCACTGAACTCAAATGTTCACCAATATAGGTCTTGAGTCTAGAGTTGGATGAGTAACTACCAAATAATGTGATAATTCTCTTGGTAGATGAGAACGAGATCAAGAAAAATGGACTCTCGAAACAATCACATATATAAATGTACAAATGGTATCTATGTTAAGTTTAGATCAAAATAGAGAATTTAGAACTACCTATTTTGTTTGTCATATAATAAATTCTCGTAGCTTAAAGAAATACCAAGAATACTAAAGAGCCACAACTAAAAGCACATTTATTTTGTTACGAATAATGTAAAATAATAAGAACCTAGTAATTCCCTACAAATGTGGAAAACATTTGGTTCATTCAACTTCCGACTTGGGGAAGCAGTGAGCCATGCAGAGCTAGAACCCCTTAAAGCTTTAGCTTGACTCAAATTCTATCCTCTACGCTTGTGGCAGAGCTTGACCTTGACCTCAATTCTATATATGAGTTAGGGATCATTTAATTTCTAAAAAAAATGAAAGAGTTAGTCCTTTATTTCTTGAAAATGGTAAAATAACAACACATTATTTTGAGAGAAATGTTTTTATGTATTTTCATTTTTTGTAGATTATTCTTAGGAGTGGTAGTACGAGTAATGCAAAGTATTACTTCAAGGGTTTACATCCTAACATGGTGTCTACATGGCAGTCCAGGTAAAAAATAAACTTGGATATAAAATAGGCAAGATTTTATTTTTTTTGTTTTAAATATTATCTTCCTATACTATGGGTAAACCCTAAGCCCCAAATTTTCACTTAGACCGCCAACTAGTTGCCAAGTCATCGATGTAAAACCTCAAAGGTAAATACAGAAGTACTGATATTATTTTTCTTTTTTTAAGGTTGTTTATAATATGTAATTTTTTGCTTGAAGAATATGGGAAATTTCTAGAATAATGCTAACTGTACTTTTGTACAATACCACTCTGGCATACCAGCCAACGTCAATGCATAGTTGGCATCCACACGAGGTGTAGATTATTGAGTTTAGATTTTAGAATTTTAGGGTTTGAGAAATGTTTTAGGTTTTTAGAATTAAAAAACTTTTTCAAAAAGATGTTGACTAGGATTCTGATGTGGATGGCAACTGTAGCATCCACGTCAAGAGCTACGCCCATAGAGTACTTGAGTGAGGTGCAGCTAGCATTACTAAATTTCCTAATATGTTTTCCATAATATCTTACTTTAATCCGAATAAAATCAACTTGAAAGGGAGGCAAGTCCGAACTGTTTGTGAGCTGGCTTAGGTTGGAGCCACACTACCTATGTCATTACTTTGACCACTATGTGTGTGAGATTTTTAATTCTTAGTGAAGGTTTTTAAGTTTGTCCCACATCGGAGGTTGCTATTTGTTTGTTGTTTCACTCATTGCATAAATAGAGGTGTGGCGATCTTTTTGAGAGACCATCCAAGCATCGCCGAGACAACGACAAAGAGGGGGTTAATAAGGTCTTTTGGATTTTTGTTATTGTCATTCTTCTAGTTTGCATTGTCTTCCAATTATCCTTATTAATTTCATGTTCTATATAAGGTCTACGTGTCATTGATTTTTTGCTATTGTCATTATGAACATTTTATTTAGTACTAATTGATACATCATACATTAGCTTTTATTGTAAGTCTTAATATCTTCCGATTTATACTATCATCCTCCATAACCACATCTTCATCACCACTACCACAAAAATCATCATCACTCTATCCTCAAAATCATAGCTAAGTGTTGAATTGAATTCCCTAATTGTTTACTCTTTTGCAACTCAAAATTGATTTCATCTTCAAAAGTCCTCAAACCCCAAGAAATATTTTTCATTGCCTCTACTTAACATTTGTTGATCCTAAATTGATCATATCAATTACATAAGTTAAGAATTAATATTGATGGCAAGTTGGACTCATATCATACAAGATTTTAATATCATGATATCGAATTTTTCTACTATGAATTGATGTGCATCCTTAAGGACCAATTCCAAGATTAAAAATGCAAGTCCTTTTCTCTTTTTTTTCTATTGAAAATCTAATCCAGAATTTCTTATGCAGGTGAATTTTCATTATGGACAAGATCCCAACTAAACCCCTTAAAGGCACCCTTGACGAAGGGTTCAAAAGCAAATCTACCATGACGTTGGATGTCTACAAGTTATGTAAGCCACAAGTTGAAGATTTGTTTGCAAGACTTGGCAACATTACAATTCATTAGGTCAGTATAATTGGTAATATTTGTGCTCTTAGTTATATGACTTAGTGGCATCCACTTATGTATATTCAGGGTAAGGTTAGGGGTGTAAACGGTATCCGATTATCCGCTCTACCGTCCAACCGATTACCGTTCTACCGTCTCTAAACAATAAATAATATTATCCGTTCTACCGTTCTACCGATTACTGTTCTACCGTTTAATAAATGGGACGAAAACGGAAATAGCTCTTTCATATCCGTTCTACCGTTCTATCATTTAAATAGGGTAGTATGGTAAATTTATCAATCTTTTTTATGTTTAACATTTTATATTTATTAATTGATTAATTTGCCAAGTATACTCTTCACACAATGAAATATCATATAAATATTATAGAAAAAATAATAGTTTACTTATTTATTTGTTTTGATAAAATAAAGTTCAAAAAATTATTTCCCCACCTATTATATTTGTATAATTATTTTAAAATTTATAATCTTTTGTCATAACAATTGAGTATAATGAGTAATTGAGTAATTGATTTAGAATCTTAATTTCGTATGAGTTATATCTTATATGAGTTATTGAATATAATGACTCATTGCCCATTGGCTTAGAGATTTTAGAGTTTTGTGCATAACAACTGTCAAAATACCATATTTGCAATACGAGTTAAGTTTCTATTATGGTCTGGACCTTTAGTGCATTTTATATGTTGATACTTTAAAGTTTTATCTTTACTTTATCTTTCAAATAATTAAAATAAGGATAACTCTAACAAAAATATCATGATTTAATCATGTAATTACAAGAAAATATAACTTAAAAATTATTTTTAGAATTGTTTAACTCAATTTTGGTGAAGAAATGCATTCCATATTTTTTTTGCCAAACTGTAATTCATATGTAATCATAATAACTTAGGGTTATGAGTATCAAAAAAAGAAAAGAAAGAGAAAAAATAATAAGATAGAAATAATAATTGGTTAGAATAAAAAAATTGAATATAGTAGTACAAACTACAAAATCAATAATTTTAATAGTCTAAATTCCTTTCTTTGAAATCACATGCAGGCTCTAGAGAGGCCTTTCATGGATCTACAAAAACTTTTGACGGCGGCTATCTCTCCTCCGGATCGTCGGTCTCGTAATTGGTCCGAACTGGCCCGTGCTTGAGAAGCAGATTCCAACCCTCCATGCCAATTCCTGGCCCAATCAATGTTAAGTGCCGAACAAACTCCCAGAGGCTGGAGCAGCAGGTGGCTTTCTCACATGAAGCCCTGCTACTAGATTTTGAGAGCTTCCTCTTCTGTCCAATAAACTCCATCGTGGTGACTGTTGCCCCAATCTCCAAAGCGAGTGAAGGCATTGTAGTCAAAGCATGCGAGTTTTCTTATGCAGCGAAGAAGTTTGCAAGGCTGACGAGGTTGGAGACGGGGAAGCTCACAAGTGGACCGGCTTGTTAGAAAATGAAGACGAAGAGGAGACAATCATTTTGGAGTAAATCTAGTACGCAGAACGTCAGTTTGAGAATAAGCTGTACCCAAGTTTGTCATTTCGAGATAAACCTTTGTACCCAAGTTTGTCATTTTGAGATAAACCTTGTACCCAGTTTGTCATTTTGAGATAAACCTTAATTGTACCCAAGTCTGTCATTCTGAGATAAACCTCGCACCCAAGTTGTCATTTTGTGACGAACCTTTCGTACCCATGTTTATTGAAACTCAAAGAAATCAAGGAGAGAGACGGAGCCAAAATGTCAATATGTGAAGGACAATTTATGGCTTAAAAGTTTCTTGACTTAATCGGTGAAAATGATTAGACTAATCTTACATGTCACTAGTTTTTTAATGGCACCACTCTTTTACAGAAAAGCAGCAAAACATAAAAAAAAAAGGTTCTTTAATTCTGGTTAGGAAACAAATTGAATATTAAGCACTGTTGAGTACAGATGAAAAGAATGTGACTTCTCCAACCATCAATCACAATAAACAGGAAATTAATAGTAACAAAGTTAAATTCATTGTAAATCCTGGTTCAAAGATCATCATATCAAGGAAAGAAAATTCCAAAGTTAAGTAGCAAACAAGACACCAAGAAGAATGGCTTACTAAAAAACCACAACTAAAAGCACATTTATTTTGTTACGAATAATGTAAAATAATAAGAACCTAGTAATTCTTTACAAATCTGGAAATCATTTGGTTCTTTCAACTTCCGACTTTGGCGAGCTTGACCTTGACCTCAACCTCAATTCTATATATGAGTCAGACATCATTTATTTTCTACAAAAATGAAAGATTGGTAACTTAGTGCAGCATTTCATGAAAGTGCTAAAAAACAACACATTATTTTGAGAGACACTTTCACATATTTTAATATTTTGAAGATTTTTAGCTTTGTTTTTAAGATGTATTTTTTTGCTTGAAGAAAATGATAAAAAAAGGTATTATATGTTTTCAATAACATCTTACTTTAATTCGAGAAAAATCAACTTGAAAGCCAGGCAAATGGTTTGCGAACTCGCTTAGGTTTCAACCACATGAGTTATGTCAATAGTTTGAGCACTACACACGCTAGATTTTTAATCCTTACAAGGAGAATCTGTTTAAGTTTACCCCACATCCAGCCGCTGCTATTTATTTCTTGTTCCACTCATTGCATAAATAGAAGGGTGACCATCTTTTTTACTAGATGGGTAATCTGAACTGAACTTGGCCTAATTATTTGACATAAACTAGACCCATTTATCTCTTGGATTGGGTACAAAGGTGCTCAACCTGATTAATATATTGGTCTCCATTGATTGGACTTTAGGAACCAACAGGTCCATGCATGTTTACTTATCAAAAGCTAAAGATTTCGGCTTACTTATATTTAATATTATTATTTTAAGGCCATATATCATCATGCATGACCTTAGCTTATATTGGCAATAGATATTTTAGGGTTTTTAAAAAAATGTTATGAAAAATATTTAATTGAATGATATGTTTTCCTAAATTATAACTTTGAACATTGTGCCACCAAGTGAAACCACATGCTAACGACACATTAGTAAAACAAATGCCAACATGTTGCATACTCAAATTTAATGTTTTCAACTCCGTACCGAAAAGACTATTTTCTTCAGGAGTTTAAGTGTTCTATGAAAATCACAATTTTTCTTCAAGAAGTTAAATACATTTTACCCCTTTAGTGGCAAAAAGGATGACTGTATCTGTATAAATCTAAATAACTTTCATGTGGTCAAACTGATTGGACCTCCAACTCCTAGTCCTAGCTCTTGATTTGAATGGATTTTAAAAGAATAATGCTAGCTGCACCTAGGGGTAGTACCTATCTGACGCACATGACGTAACCAACTAATAAGAAAACTTAAATAAATAATAAAATCTTAAATTCTAAAGGATAAACCCTAGCCAACTGTATTTCGTATTGGCTGGTTGGTCATGTATGTCAGATAAGTACTGTGAACTAGTGCAACTAGCATTTTCTGTTCTAAAATTATCTCATTGAACTTCAGATGTACACCAATATAGGTCTTGAGTCTAGAGTTGGATGAGTGAATACCAAAGAAGGTAGAATGAGATCAAGAAAATTGGATGCTTGAAATAATCACATATATATGTACAATGGTACAAATCGCTGATCAAAATAGAGAATTTAGAACTACCTATTTTGTTTGTCATTTAATAAATTCTCGTACCTCAAATAAATATCAAGAATACTAAAATACCTCAACTAAAAGAACATCTATTTTGTTACGAATAATGTAAAATAATAAGAACTACTAATTCCCTACAAATGTGGAAAACATTTGGTTCATTCAACTTCTGACTTGGGGCAGCAGTGAGCCAAGCAGAGCTTCAACCCCTTTAAGCTTTGGCATAACTCAAATTCTATCCTCTACGCTTGTGGCCGAGGTTGACCTTGACCTCAATTCTGTATATGAGTTAGGGATCATTTAAATTCTACAAAAATAAAAGAGTTAATGCAACATTTCATGAAAATGCATGCTAAAATAACAAAACATTATTTTGAGAGAAAATCTTATATGTATTTTAATATTTTGTAGATTATATTAAGAGTGGTGATACAAATACAACAAAGTATTACTGCAAGGGTTTACATCCTGACGTGGGTCTAGGTAAAAAATAAACTTGGATATAAAATATGGAAGATTTTATTTTTTATTTTTAACATTTTCTTCCTATACTATTGGTGAACCCGAAACCCTAAATTTTCTCTTACTTAGACCGCTAACTTGTTGTCAAGTCATCGATGTAAAACCTCAAAGTAAAATATGGAAGTACTGATATCATTTTTTTTTATTTTAGTGTTGTTTATAATATTTAATTTTTTTTTTGAAGAAAATGTGAAAATTTATGGAATAATGCTAGCTGCACTTTTGTACAGTATCCTTCTGGTGTACCAGCCAACGTCGATCCACAGTTGGCATCCCCTTCATGTGAGGATTATGGAGTTTTAAAGTTTAGAATTTAGAATTTTAGGTTTTTAGTGTTAAAAAACTTATTCAAAAAGATGCTGATTAGGATTCTGGCGTGAATGCCAACTGTGGCATCCACGTTAAGAGGTACACCCATACGGTACTTGAGTGAGGTGGGGCTAGCATTACTTGATTTCCTAATATGTTTTCCATAATATCTTACTTTAATTCGAGTAAAATCAACTTGAAAGAGAGGCAAGTCTGAACTGTTTCTGAGCTGGCTTCAGTTGGGGCCACAGTGCCTATGTCATTAATTTGACCACTACGCGTGTGAGATTTTTAATTCTGAGGGGAGCTTTTTAAGTTTGTCCCACATTGGAGGCTGCTATTTGTGTTTTGTTCCACTCATTGCATAAATAGAGGTGTGGCGATCTTTCCGAGAGACTATCCTAGCATCGTCGAGAGAGCGACAAAGAGGAGGTTAATAAGGTAATGTCTTTATTCCCTGAGCTTTTAAATTTTTGCATAGAATATTGAATGATTTATTAATTCAATTCGTTCTTATGACTTTTGTCATTGTCATTCTTCTAGTTTCCATAGTCTTCCAATTATCCTTATTTCATGTTCTATATAAGGTCTATGTTTCATTGATTTTTTGCTATTGTCATTATAAACATTTTATTCAGTACTATTTGATACGTCATACATTAGCTTTTATCGTAAGTCTTGATATCATCAGATTTATAATATCGTCGTCCATAAGCACATCTTCATCACCTCTACCACGAAAATCATCATCACTCTATCGTCATAATCATAGCTATATAATTGAATTCCTCTATTTGTTTCACTCTTTTGCAACTCATTATTTATTTCCATTTCAAAAGTCCTCAAACACCTATAAATTTTTTTCTTGACCTCTGCTTATCATTTGTTGATCCTAAATTGATCATATCAATTACATAGATTAAGAATTAATATTGATGGCAAGTTAGACTCATATCATACAAGATTTTAATATCATGACATCGAATTTTTCTATTGTGAATTGATGTGCATCCTTAAGGACCAATTCCAAGATTAAAAATGCAAGTCCTTTTCTCCTTTTTTTTTCTATTGAAAATCTAATCAAGAATTTCTTATGCAGGTGAATTTTCATTATGGACAAGATTCCAACTAAACCTTTTAAAGGTGCCCTTGACGAAGGATTCAAAAACAAATCTACCATGATGTTGGATGTCGACAAGTTATGCAAGCCACAAGTTGAAGATTTGTTTGCAAGACTTGGCAGCATTTCAATTCATTAGGTCAGTATAACTGGTAATATTTTTGCTCTTAGTTATATGCCTTAGTGGCTTCCACATATGTATATTGTGAGTAGAAGGGTTTGGACCTGTATTGCGTTTTATATGTTGATACTTTTAAGTTTTATTTTTACTTTATCTTTCAAATAATTAAAATTAGGATAATTCTAACCAATGTTTTAAAAACCGAACTGATGATCGAACCGGTTGAGCATCCGATTCACCGGTTTAACCAGGTTGAACTGGTGGTTGAACCGGGTCTGAGTTGTAAGTCATTGAAAAAATTCATAACATAACTCCTATTACCGATAAGCATATTACCTATATTAAAAAAAAATTCAAAAAATTTTTTTTAAAAAAAAAAAAAAATTTTAAAAAAAATTTAAAAACAAAAAAAAAAAAATTTAAAAAAAATTTAAAAACTAAATTTTTAAAAAATTTTATAAACAAAAATTAAAATAAAATTTATAAAACAATTTAAAAAATAATTTTAAAAATAATTTTATTAAATAATTTAAAAATAATTCAAAAAAAAAATTTTATAAAATAATTTAAAAAATAATTCAAAAAAAATTTTAAATAATTTAAAATATAATTATTAAAAATTATTTTAAATATAATTTTAAAACTTAATTAGAAAAATAATTTTAAAAATAATTTTAAAAAATAATTTTAAAAATAATTTTAAAAATAATTTTAAAAATAATTTTAAAATAATTTTAAAAATAATTTTAAAAATAATTTTAAAAATAATTTTAAAAATAATTTTACTAAATAATTTTTTAAACTTTAAAATAAATTATAATTAAATTATTGAAATAAAATACCCTTCCAAAATACAAAATTATTCTAAAATTTTTTTTCTTGAGAATGTTACTGAATCTTTTTTCACATTCACTTATATTAACAATCTTTTTATCCTTCTTTCCATTCATAATAGCTGCAAGTATAAATATAATCAATTTGGTTTCATGGTTAGAGTTTTATTTTAACTTGTTTGGGTCCAGAGTAACTAGACCGGTTCAACCGGTTTCGGCGGTTCACCGGTTTGTTGGTCGAACCAGTAAAACCGGCCAGGTCATCGGGTTTTCAACATCTTGCCGGTTTGAGAGCAAACCGAACCGGTTCCGGTTGAACCCGGTCGAACCGGCCGGGTCGATCCGATTTTTAAAACATTGATTCTAACAAAAATATCATGATTTATTCATATAATTACAAGCAAATAAAACTTAAAAATTATTTTTAGAATTTTTAAATCAATTTTGGTGATGAAATGCATTCCATATTTTTTTTCCCAAAGTGTAATTCATATGTAATCATAATAACATAGGGTTATGAGTATCAAAAAAAGAAAAGAAAGAGAAAAATAATAAGATAGAAATAATAATTGGTTAGAATAAAAAATTTGAATATAGTAGTACAAAGTACAAAATCAATAATTTTAATAGTCTAAATTCCTTTCTTTGAAATCATATGCAGGCTCTAGAGAGGCCTTTCATGGATCAACAAAAACTTTTGACGGCGGCTATCTCTCCTCCGGATCGTCGGTCTCGTAATTGGTCCGAACTGGCCCGTGCTTGAGAAGCAGATTCCACAACCCTCCATGCCAATTCCTGGCCCAATCAATCTTAAGTGCCGAACAAACTCCCAGAGGCTGGAGCAGTGGGTGGCTTTCTCACATGAAGCCCTGCTACTAGATTTTGAGAGCTTCCTCTTCTGTCCAATAAACTCCATCGTGGTGACTGATGCCCCAATCTCCAAAGCGAGTGAAGGCATTGTAGTGAAAGCAGAAGAAGACAAACAGGGAGTTAATGATCAGACAAAGGCAAAACATGTACTGAGTTTTCTTATGCAGCGAAGAAGTTTGCAAGGCTGACGAGGTTGGAGCCGGGGAAGCTCACAAGTGGACCGGCTTGTTAGAAAATGAAGACGAAGAGGAGACAATCATTCTGGAGTAAATCTAGTACGCAGAACGTCAGTTTGAGAATATGCTGTACCCAAGTTTGTCAATTTGAGATAAACCCTTGTACCCAGTTTGTCATTTTGAGATAAGCTTTGCACCCAAGTTGTCATTTTAAAATGAACCTTTCGTACCCATGTTTATTGAAACTCAAAGAAATCAAGGAGAGAGACAGAGCCAAAATGTCAATATGTGAAGGACAATATATGGCTTTAATGTTTCTTGACTTAATCGGTGAAAATGATTAGACTAATCTTACATGTCACTAGTTTTTTAAGGCATGGCACCACTCTTTTACAGAAAAGCTGCAAAACAAAACAAAATGTTCTTTAATTCTGGTTAGGAAACAAATAGAAAAATTAAGCACTGTTGAGTACAGATGAAAAGAATGTGACTTCTCCAACCACCAATCACATTAGTAGCAATAAACAGGAAATTAATTGTAATAAAGTTAAATTTGTAGGAAATCCTGGTTCAAAGATCATATCAAGGAAAGAAAATTCCAAAGTTAAGTAGCAAACAAGACACCAAGAAGAATGGCCTACTGAATGAACTGTGACAAGCAACTCTAAGGCATCCAACAGTACATTCTATAGAATATCCAAAAAATTGTTTCCATTAAGAAACAGTACCCTGAAGCTCCTTTCATGTGTATATAAAAGTCTCATCTACGAAAAAAAGGGTGATATGCACAAAAGAAAAGGCTGTCGAGATTCTCTAACAAGGGATTTACACAAATTAACTCAGATGGTTTTGGTGATTGAAAAACGAGCTCACCAACTACTTAGTTGGACCTCTCGAATTTCATCAGTCAGAATCATCTGAAAGTATCTCTATAACATCATTGGAGGAAATGTCTATTGCGTGTTCTGCATCACCCCCACCATCTTCTAGTGGATAAGTTCCATTCCATATTCTTCTTCAACTTCAGCAACATCACTATCATCTTCAAATTGATCTTCCTCCTGATCCCTTTTCTCTTCAGATTCATCTGTTTCACAAAAATCATCAACCCATGGTCCTGTTAAGAATTTGATTCTTTCACATTCTTCTTCCATACCATTCTCCATTTTCACATTCCAACAGCCTTCAATGTTTAGGTAAATTAGAGTTTTGCAGTTGGTGATAATTGCATGAAGCCCATAATCACTGAATCTTCCATAAGCAAGTCGAAGGTGGCAAAGACCAGGCATTGTGGCAGCAATAGCCAATGCCTCTGATTCATCCTCACTGGCAATACGAGCTTGGAGATTTTGATCAAAAGGAGGTATTGGCATGTTCCTCTTCAAATGAACTAAAGATGGACATTGTTTTCCAATTATTTCGATGCCTTTGGATGTGATCTTCAAACAAAAACTAATATCCAAAATTTTCAAAGCTGTGAAAGCACCTAAGTATTTCTCCACCATTACATCACTAATTTCCCCCAGTTGTGTAAACAAAATTTTCAAACATTTTCCGCCGCATAAAGCAAAATAAAGAATATAAATGAATATATGAACAGAGGAATTAGGTTACAATACATTAATGCAAGATTTATGCAGCCTAGTAGAAAATTCTGTAATATGATCAACTCAGGCGCAAAGAAATAACTGCGTTTCAAAAATGTCATTTAACCATTAACGTCGTTTTTGCCAAATTTTCTACTTGGCTGCATAAATCTTGCATTAATGTATTGTAACCTAATTCCTCTGTTTATATATTCATTTATATTCTTTATTTTGCTTTATGCGGTGGAAAATGTTTGAAAATTTTGTGTACACCACTGGGGGAAATTAGTGATGTAATGGTGGAGAAATACTTAGGTGCTTTCACAGCTTTGAAAATTTTGGATATTAGTTTTTGTTTGAAGATCACATTCAAAGGCATCGAAATAATTGGAAAACAGTGTCCATCTTTAGTTCATTTGAAGAGGAACATGCCAATACCTCCTTTTGATCAAAATCTCCAAGTTCGTATTGCGAGTGAGGATGAATCAGAGGCATTGGCTATTGCTGCCACAATGCCTGGTCTTTGCCACCTTCGACTTGCTTATGGAAGATTCAGTGATTATGGGCTTCATGCAATTATCACCAACTGCAAACCTCTAATTTACCTACACATTGAAGGCTGTTGGAATGTGAAAATGGAGAATGGTATGGAAGAAGAATGTGAAAGAATCAAATTCTTAACTGGACCATGGGTTGATGATTTTTGTGAAACAGAACGCCAAACATTTCAATCTAATATGAGTAGGACAAAAAAAAAAAAAAAAAAAACAACAGAGGGCGCAACCCACCAAGAAGCAACAGAAGAGAGAGCCGAATCGTCGAGCTTAAACACGGCGAGCCGACGAACGGACGCTCGGGCACGGCGAATGAGCTTCCTCACAACGAAGTTTATGACGTCGCAACGGTCGCACCGTCTACACCACTTCTCGATATCGATTACCGACCAGCAGTAAGGCCCCGCCACCGCCTCCGACCACGGCTTACACACGAACGCCACCGACCGCGCCACCTCGTCCGCCGGCAAACGACACGCTATCTCCCCCAATATCTCCGGTCTTATCTCCGCCCACCGGCCGCCGCCGCCGCCGTCAATGGGGACCACGCTTACTTCGCGCCACGACCGCGCCCTCTTCACCGTCATCTCTCTCTCTCCCCCCTCTCCCTACGCTGCCTTCCTCGGCAAGGAATAAAATCAAACCGAGCGCAGGGATTATACGCTACGCCTGCCGTCCGATCATTTCGTCCTTTTTATCCGAACCGTTCAGTTTTATCACTTTTTGATAGAACTGTCAACGGTACGGAGCCGCCATGCAGAAATGGCATGTTTTCTACCTACATGAAAAGCTCCTGTCAAGACGCTTGAAATTCGTTTTCAAAAATTATATTTAATGTAATGAAATTATATTAAAAAATTTATGACCTCTTTTTTTTTTCTTTTTTTTTGCTATATTCAATTTTCTGACACTTTTATCTTGAAAAGTTTAATTGGGTCACATTTTAATTCATCAAGAACCGAAGGGGTTCTATTGGATTTGCGTAAGTTAAACCCATTGCCAAATAAGTTTAAAGTTTTTAGAATTATGACTTTTGTCCTATTATCCCTTTAAAAATTGATAAATCCACCCACAAAACAGACAATTTATGACACTAGAAAGAAAGAAATGACATTCTCTTCCTCGACCATAGAGAAAAAACATTTTATTTGGAAGATCTAATCAAACAATATTGAACTTGAACATATGACAGCAAACAAGAAGGAAACAGCAGTGAACACTACGAAACTCGCTTACTTGCTTACATGTACTTGAGTATATCTTCTAACAACAGAATAATACAAGTTCACCTTCTACATATAGTCAAGCAACACCCCAACTTCGAAATTTTGACAGACCCAGTATGCCCTTGTTACGAAAATCAACCATTTAACCACATTTGAAGCTCAGACCCAACTAGCAGCATGCATGCAAGAAGACCTGGCAACTGATATGTATCGTTGTTCACACCGCCTTCTTTGCCTGCTTCCGCTCTTTGGCGAAGAAGACGAACCAAAATAGATTTTTTTCTGCCAGTCTCCTTGAAGATGGTCTTGCCAGAATTGGTTAATATGAATATTACCAAAGAATCTTGAAGAACTTCAGAAAACTAACACAGAGAGGCAGCTGCTGCAGCTTCAGCATTAAAGGATAATTTAGAAGTAGCTCTTGGTGATCTGTTCTTGCAACTCTTGGAAATCCCATGCATCATCTGCTGAATATTCCCCTGAACAGATAAAGGTAATGCTTGACTCAAAGATCACGAGGATGAGTGCCAATAAATATATGAAAGGATTTCACAGATTTTGCTTAGCTGGAAAATATAAGCCTCCCAAGAGCTCGAGGAAAAAACAAACAATGTCAAAGAATATTGGGTAGGAAGTATTACCAATAGAATCTCTATGGAGTGCTGTCAAATGCGCACAGCTGTGGATATGAGTTCAACTTGAAGGCCTCGCAACTGCTATAAAAAACAAAACATAAATAAGACTGTGCTCGTATACCTGTCAAGAGCTTTTCCAATATCTGCACATAGAGATCGTATATATGTCCAGCTAGAGATAATAGAAGATAATTCTCTTATTTCGTCAATGATATAACGTTGCTTCTAAGGAGGTTTAAGATTATTACTACATCATTGAATTAGTACTTGGGAGTCGCCTTCAACACAAAGTGGCCCAATAAAACGAAAGTTGAGGAAGCACTTGAGGCCTTGGAGTAGACTTTTTGCTTCAGCAATTGTGGAATCCACGATACCAATTGGACATGAGTAAGTGAACAAGATGTCACCGGAGGAATTCCTAATTAATCCTCCAACACTAGCCAACCCCGGATTTCCAAATGATGATCCATCGAAGTTCAACCTGTAAGCATGCATCGGTGGAGGTGTCCAAGGAATGATTGTGGGCGACTTCCCATGTTTTTCTGTGGTATGTATAGCCCAAGAGTACCAAATAGCACCACATTCAATGTTTCTAAAGCTTTTCTGCCCTTTAAGCCAATATTTAATTTGGTGAGAGATAAGGTGACATACATCAGTCCAAGAGATAGCTTTATTTTGGAAGACTTTGTTGTTCGTTTCTTTCTAAAGCAGTCATGGGATGTATCCCAAGCAGCAACTGAACATAAGCTTCCCATTGCCACCAAGACCAGGGATCCAATAAGTACTATAATGTTGTATACTCTCGAGGGATGGGAAAATTGAACCCAAATTTGTCCATGAAGAATGTCCAGACCTTCCAGCTATATGGGCAATGCAGTAGGAGATGAGTGAGTGATTCATTCTCTGAATTACATAGAGGGCAGGTTATGTCTTGAAGGTGAATTCCTCTTCTCATTAATGTGTCCCTAGTAGGCAACCTTCCTCTCAAACAACACCACCCAAAAAAAATTTGTTTCCTTGGGCATGAAAGTGACCAAGCTTTAGCAGCTTGATGGGGCTGATTACCACGATTTGTTAAGTAAGAATAGGTCGTGTTTACTGAGTAACACCCCAATGGGTGGGGTCTCCATATCAACTCATCCTCCTGGTCTCTTTTAAAATAAATCTTACTCAGTTCATCAAGCAATGTGGATGCCTCAAGGGCCTCATCATCATTGAGATTTCTTCTAAGCAATGAGCTCCAATCCACTTCTTGCAGCTGCCCACTAGGGGCAATGTCACTGATGAGACAGTTCTGATTTCTAGCTAGGAGGAACAATCTTGGATATTTTTCAGCTATGGTGGTCTCGTCCAGCTATTTATCCGCCCAGAAATGAGTTCTATTACCAATACCTGGTTGAATAAACACATGTTGAGTAAAGAAGGGCAGCAACTTAATGATTTTCTTCCAAAATGAAGAAAGTCTTCTTTGCCTTATGTTTTCCAGCCATCAATCTCTCGGTCCACTGTCTAGTGTCTTTGTAACTAATTTCCTCCAAGTAACCTCACCATGTATATTTAATTTCCAGAGCCACTTAATCAATAAAACTTCATTCATATGTCCTATCTTCCTGACTCCAAGTCCCCCATCCTCTTTGGCTTGACAAACATCGTCCCAACTGATGATATGCATTTTTTACCTTTAAGATGAACCCGACCAAAGGAAGTTTCTCATGATTTGCTCCATCCTGTTTCCCATGGATATAGGGTAATGTAAGAATGATAGGTAGTATGTGGGTATTCCTAATAGGTAGGCTTTAATTAGAGTGAGCCTGCCTGCTTTCGTGAACACCCTCCCTTGCCAAGTGTTCAATCTGAGGTTCAGCTTTTCAATGACCGGATCCCATAAGATTTTGTTTGCCCTACCCGTGAAGAGTGGCAAACCTAGGTAGGTTGATGGAAGTGATCCAATTTTACACCCTAACATTCGTGCCATGTCGTTCATCACTTCATTATCAATAGAGAACCCATATATAACTGATTTGGACTTGTTAATTTTCAATCATGAAGTCAATTAAAAAAACATCAGAATGCATTTTATTACCCTTAGCTGATCCATAGTACCTTTGCAGAAGAGAATGGTGTCATCGGCAAATTGTACTAGTGGTGCTTGGAGACAATTTCTATCAATAACAAGCTCAATCCATCCCTCATCAATTGCCATATTCAACATGTATCTCAGTCCCTCCCCTGCTATGTTAAAGAGCTTGGGGGATAGGGGGTCACCCTGCCGTAATCGTCTAGTAGGTTTAATATATCCATGAGCTCCACCATTGATTAGAACTGAGTACCTTGCTGAAAATATGCACGACATTATCCATTTCCTCCATTGACATCCAAATCCCAATTGTTTCATCATTGACTCCAAGTATTTCCAAGAGACTTTATCAAAAGCCTTCTCGAACTCTAACTTTAATACAACTCTTGGCTCCTCTGACTGTTGGCAAACTTGAAAGATTTCATGTACATTCATTGTTGCATCCAGTATGACTCTTCCCTTAATGAACGCATGTTGTTCAGTGCTTATAATATGTTCCATCACCTTTTATAATCTTGCTGCCAATAGCCTTGCTATAATCTTGTAAGTGCTAGAAGCCAAACTGATAGGCCTGAAATCAGTCACATTTTCAATACAATGCTTCTTTGGTATGAAGGCAATGAAGGTGGCTCCAAGGGCAATGCTAGTAGAAATGCTGAAGTTGATGATCCACATCATATTGTATGATAGACCAACAGGTGTTGAAGAATTCCTCATTGTACCCATCCGGCCTCGGGGCTTTGTCCTTTGGGAGGCATTTGCCCGCATGTTCAATTTCCTCCATGGTGAAAGGTTGTTCAAGACTGGCAGCACAGTCTGGGGTGAGCCAATTGCAATTATTCCCACCAATTGTGGTCGGTTGAAGGTATCCTCTGCAAGCAAACTAGAAAAATGAGTTAGAATACAGTTTATAATAGTGTTTTTTCAGAGGTGATTTCTCCATTGACAACAAGGGAGGAGATTCTATTTGTCCTTCTTCCCTGGGATGCCATAGCATGGAAAAACTGGGTATTGCCATCTCCCTCTAGTAGCCACTTGTATCTTGCTCTTTGCTTCCAAAGAATAGCTTCTTTTTGAAGCAAGCTATTGAACTTCACAACTGCTGAGAGTCTTTCAGTATACTCACTACTATCTAAGGCTCTAGTCTCTTCAAGCATATCAAGTGTGTCAATCGGATCACTCAATTCAACTTTTTTGGCCATTTGAATAGCCTTTTTATTTTTTGCCCAAACTTGCAATTTACTTTTCAACAATTATAACTTTCTAAAAAGACTCTCCCCCTCCTCCCCGCTCCCTCCCTCTCCCCTCATTGGTCCATTGTCTTCTATATCAGTCCACCAATTCTCAACTTGAGGTAGGAAGTCCTCACCATCAAGCCACTGGTTTTCGAATCTGAAAGGCACTCATCCCCAATTTTCAAAATTCGTATCAAGGTGAATGGGCCAGTGATCTGAAATTATTTTTCCTAGGACTTTGCAGCTCACATGTGGGTATAATTGCAGCCATTCATCATTACAAATAAATTTGTCAAGCCTACACAGGGTTGGCCTGGTTCTCCCATTGCTCCACGTAAAAGTCTTCCCAGGGGATGGGAGATCAATAAATTCTAAGGAATCAAGAAGATCCACAAAACTCCTCATTGTACTGGTAACTGAATTTGCAGGTGGAAATTTTTCACTCCTAACTTTAATGGCATTGAAGTCACCTCCCAAAAGCTATGGGCCTCTCCAAAAGTTGACCATATTTTTTAGCTCATCCCAAAAATCAGCTCTATGTGTGTAAGTGCTCGGTCCATATATGGCTCCCATGGACCAGAATCTCCCACAAGCCAAGTCAGCCACTTTCATACAAATACAAAAAGAACCGAGATTTATGCTTATCACATCAACAACAATCGGGTCCCAAACCACCAGTATGCCTCCTGCAGTGCCTTCAGCATTCAAATCTTTCCACTTAGGTTGTTTGAATGGAACAAGCTCTTTCACAAGAAAATCAGTCATATTAGCCAATTTAGTTTATTGAAGCACAACTATTTGTGCTTTACTCCTGCATATTAAACTTCTAATAACAGTCATTTTATTTGGACTTCTTACTCTCCGAACATTCTAGGATAGAACAATCATTTTTTACCCTTGGTTGGGTTAGCCACTCCTTTGCTTCACCTCGGGTCATCCTTCTCTCAACCTAAGGTACTTGAGATTCTTTTGCCTTATCATCATATTTTGCTCCAATTTTCTGTATCATCTCATACTCTTCTTTGTTCAGCTTAGTTTTAAATTTCTCAATGTGATCAAGCCAAGATGCAAGGTCATCACTCCCCATATTTTCATCTTGTTCTTCATCACAATTTCTCTGATTTACCTCAGCCGACATTGCTAGCCTTTCTTCCCTATCTTGGATATGGTTAGCATTAACCGAATTTGGTGAAAATTGTGTTGACCCAATTTGCTTTCCAGATAGCCTCCTCCTTGAATAATAGGTGCCAGGGGTATTTAGCGGTTGAATGGGAATGGGAGAGGTAGAGGGGATGTGCTAGACAAGGTGTTGAAAGAGGAAATTGTCATTGGGGAAATTGGAGGCAGTGGGTAAAGGCATATTTATTTTGTTACGAATAATGTAAAATAATAAGAACCTAGTAATTCTTTACAAATGTGGAAATCATTTGGTTCTTTCAACTTCCGACTTTGGCCGAGCTTGACCTTGACCTCAATTCTATATATGAGTCAGGCATCATTTATTTTCTACAAAAATGAATGAGTTAGTAACTTAGTGAAGCATTTCATGAAAGTGCTAAAAAACAACACATTATTTTGAGAGACACTTTCACATATTTTAATATTTTGAAGATTTTTTAGCTTTGTTTCTAAGATGTATTTTTTTGCTGGAAGAAAATGATAAAAAAAGGGTATTATATGTTACATCTTACTTTAATTCGAGAAAAATCAACTTGAAAGCGAAGCAAACGGTTTGTGAATTGGCTTAGGTTTCAACCACATGGGCTCTGTCAATAGTTTGAGCACTACAGGCGAGATTTTAAATTCTTAAGAGAATCTGTTTAAGTTTACCCCATATCGGCTGCTGCTATTTGTTTCTTGTTCCACTCATTGCATAAATAGAAAGGTGGCGATCTTTTTTACTAGATGGGTAATCTGAACTGAACTTGGCCTAATTATCTGACATAAACTAGACCCATTTAACTCTTGGATTGGGTACAAAGGTGCTCAACCTGATTAATATATTGGTCTCTATTGGTTGGATTTTAGGAACCAACAGGTCCATGTTTACTTATCAAAAGCTAAAGATTTCGACTTACTTATATTTAATATTATTATTTTAAGGCCATATATCATCATTCATGACCTTAGCTTATATTGGCAATAGATATTTAAGGGTTTTTAAAAAAATGTTATGAAAATGTTTAATTGAAAGATATTTTTTGCCTAAATTATAACTTTGAACATTGTGCCACAAAGTGAAACCACAAGCTAACGACACATTAGTAAAACAAATGCCAACATGTTGCATACTCAAATTTATTGTTTTCAACTCCTTACCGAAAAGACTGTTTTCTTCAAGAGTTTAAGTGTTCTCTAAAAATCACGATTTTTATTCAATAAGTTAATAACATCATGTTCTACAAAAAAACAATGTCGTTAAATACTTTTTACCCCTTTTATGGTAGAAAGGGTGAGTGTATCTGTATAAATCTAAATGACATTCATGTGGTCAAACTGATTGGACCTCTGACTCCTAGCTCTTGATTTGAATGTATTTTAAAAGACTAATGCAAGGTGCACCATGGTGTAGTACCTATCTGGCGTACATGACGTAACCAACTAATAAGAAAACTTAAATAAATAATAAAATATCTTTTTCATAAAATCGTAAATTCAAAAGGATAAACCCTAGCCAACAGTATTTCGGATTGGCTGGTTGGTCATGTACATCAGATAGGTACAGTGAACACGTGCAACTAGCATATTCCGTTCTAAAATTATCTCATTGAACTTCAGATGTACACCAATATAGGTCTTGAGTCTAGAGTTGGATGAGTGAATACCAAAGAACGTGGTAATTCTCTTGGTAGAATGATATCAAGAAAATTGGATGCTCGAAATAATCACATATATATGTACAATGATCACATATATATGTACAATGGTACAAATCGCTGATCAAAATAGAGGATTTAGAACTACCTATTTTGTTTGTCATTTAATAAATTCTCGTAGCTTAAATAAATATCAAGAATACTAAAATACCTCAACTAAAAGCACATCTATTTTTTTACGAATAATGTAAAATAATAAGAACCTAGTAATTCCCTACAAATATGGAAAACATTTGGTTCATTCAACTTTTGACTTGGGGCAGCTGTGAGCCAAGCAGAGCTTGAACCCCTTTAAGCTTTGGCATGACTCAAATTCTATTCTCTACGCCTTGTGGCCGAGCTTGACCTTGACCTCAATTTTGTATATGAGTTAGGGATCATTTAAATTCTACAAAAATAAAAGAGTTAATGCAGCATTTCATGAAAATGCATGCTAAAATAACAAAATGTTATTTTGAGAGGAAATCTTTATGTATTTTAATAGTTTGTAGATTATATTCAGAGTGGTGATACGAGTACAACAAGGTATTACTGCAACGGTTTACATCCTGACAGTCCACGTGGCAGTCCAGGTAAAAAATAAACTTGGATATAAAATATGGATGATTTTATTTTTATTTTTAACATTATCTTCCTATACTATGGGTAAACCCGAAACCCTAAATTTTCTCTTACTTAGACCGCTAACTAGTTGTCAAGTCATCGATGTAAAACCTCAAAGTAAAATATGGAAGTACTGATATCATTTTATTTTATTTTAGTCTTGTTTATAATATTTAATTTTTTATTTGAAGAAAATGTGAAAATTTATGGAATAATTCTAGCTGCACTTTTGTACAGTACCCCTCTGGCGTACCAGCCAACGTTGATCCACAGTTGGCATCCACAGTTGGCATCCACGTCATGTGTAGATTATTGAGTTTTAGAGTTTAGAATTTAGAATTTTAGGTTTTTAGAGTTAAAAAACTTATTCAAAAAGATGCTTATTAGGATTCTGACGTGAATACCAACTGTGGCATCCACGTCAAGAGGTACACCCATATGGTACTTGAGTGAGGTGGGGCTAGCATTAGTTGATTTCCTAATAGAGCAGTGATATAAGTACTGCAGGTTTTTACTTCTAAGACTTCACATCCTGACTTGGCGTCCACGTTGCAGCTTAGTAAGAGATAAACTTGGACATAAAATTTGCAAGATTTTAGTTTTTTAATAAAATATTATCAACCTATTCTATGGGTAAACCCTAAACCCTAGATTTTCTCCTAGTTAGACCACCAACTATGCAGCCACGTCAAGATGCAAAACCTCTAAGTAAAATCAATCAATACTGATATCATTTTCTTCCTAATATGTTTTCCATAATATCTTACTTTAATTCGAGTAAAATCAACTTGAAAGAGAGGCAAGTCCGAACTGTTTGTGAGCTGGCTTTGGTTGGAGCCACACTGCCTTTATCATTAATTTGACCACTATGTGTGTGAGATTTTTAATTCTTAGGGGAGCTTTTTAAGTTTGTCCCACATTGGAGGCTGCTATTTGTTTCTTGTTCCACTCATTGCATAAATAGAGGTGTGGCGATCTTTCTGAGAGACTATCCTAGCATCGTCTAGAGAGCGACAAAGAGGAGGTTTATAAGGTAATGTCTTTATTCCTTGAGCTTTTAAATTTTTTGCATAGAATATTGAATGATTTTATTAATTCAATTTGTTCTTATGAATTTTTGTGATTGTCATTCTTTTAGTTTTCATAGTCTTCCAATTATCCTTATTTCATGTTCCATATAAGGTCTACGTTTCATTGATTTTTTGCTATTGTCATTATAAACATTTTATTCAGTACTAATTGATACGTCATACATTAGCTTTTATCGTAAGTCTTAAAATCATCTGATTTATAATATCGTCCTCCATAACCACATCTTCATCATCACTACCACGAAAATCATCATCACTCTATCGTCATAATCATAGCTTTGTACATAATTGAATTCCTCTATTTGTTTCACTCTTTTGCAACTCATTATTTAGTTCCATATCAAAAGTTCTCAAACACCTATAAAATTTTTCTTAGCCTCTGCTTATCATTTGTTGATCCTAAATTGATCATATTAATTACATAGATTAAGAATTAATATTGATGGCAAGTTGGACTCATATCATACAAGATTTTGATATCATGATATCGAATTTTCCTACTCTGAATTGATGCGCATCCTTAAGGACCAATTCCATGATTAAAAATGCAAGTCTTTTTTTTATATTCAAAATATAATCAAGAATTTCTATTGCAGGTAAATTTTCATTATGGACAAGATCCCAACTAAACCCCTTAAAGCAAATCTACCATGACGTTGGATGTCTACAAACTATGTAAGCCACAAGTTGAAGATTTGTTTGCAAGACTTGGCAACATTTCAATTCTTTAGGTCAGTATAATTGGTAATATTTGTGCTCTTAGTTATGTGACTTAGTGGCTTCCACTTATGTATTTTGAGGGTAAGGTGCTAGAACGGTATGGACCTCTAGTGCATTTTATATGTTGATACTTTTAAGTTTTATCTTTACTTTATCATTCAAATAATTAAAATAAAGATAATTCTAACAAAAATATCATGATTTATTCATGTAATTACAAGCAAATATAACTAAAAAATTATTTCTAGAATTGTTTAACTCAATTTTGGTGAAGAAATGCATTCCATATTTTTTTTTCCCAAAGTGTAATTCATATGTAATCATAATAACTTAGTATTAAACATGAGTATCAAAAAAAGAAAAGAAAGAGAAAAAATAATAAGATAGAAATAATAATTGGTTAGAATAAAAAAAATTGAATATAGTAGTACAAACTACAAAATCAATAATTTTAATAGTCTAAATTCCTTTCTTTGAAATCACATGCAGGCTCTAGAGAGGCCTTTCATGGATCTACAAAAACTTTTGACGGCGGCTATCTCTCCTCCGGATCGTCGGTCTCGTAATTGGTCCGAACTGGCCCGTGCTTGAGAAGCAGATTCCAACCCTCCATGCCAATTCCTGGCCCTATCAATCTTAAGTGCCGAACAAACTCCCAGAGGCTGGAGCAGTGGGTGGCTTTCTCACATGAAGCCCTGCTACTAGATTTTGGGAGCTTCCTCTTCTGTCCAATAAACTCCATCGTGGTGACTGATGCCCCAATCTCCAAAGCGAGTGAAGGCATTGTAGTGAAAGCAGAAGAAGGCAAACAGGGAGTTAATGATCAGACAAAGGGAAAACATGCACTGAGTTTTCTTATGCAGCGAAGAAGTTTGCGAGGCTGATGAGGTTGGAGCCCAAGAAGCTCACAAGTGGACCGGCTTGTTAGAAAATGAAAGTGGCTAGCTTCATATATCTGAGAAAGGAACATGAAAGGAAAATGTCAGCTCTTGGAGTTCTGAAAATGAAGACGAAGAGGAGACAATCATTTTGGAGTAAATCTAGTACGCAGAACGTCAGTTTGAGAATATGCTGTACCCAAGTTTGTCATTTTGAGATAAACCTTGTACCAAAGTTTGTCATTTTGTGATAAACTTTGTACCCAGTTTGTCATTTTGAGATAAACCTTAATTGCATGTATGCAAGTTTGTCATTCTGAGATAAACCTTGCATCCAAGTTGTCATTTCGAGATGAACCTTTCGTACCCAAGTTGTCATTTCGAGATGAACCTTTCGTACCCAAGTTTATTGAAACTCAAAGAAATCAAGGAGAGGACGGAGCCAAAATGTCAATATGTGAAGGACAATATATGGCTTACAAGTTTCTTGACTTAATCGGTGAAAATGATTAGACTAATCTTACATGTCACTAGTTTTTTAATGCATGGCACCACTCTTTTACAGAAAAGCAGCAAAACAAAACAAAATGTTCTTTAATTCTGGTTAGGAAACAAATAGAAAATTAAGTACTGTTGAGTACAGATGAAAAGAATGTGACTTCTCCAACCATCAATCACATTAGCAGCAATAAACAGGAAATTAATTGTAATAAAGTTAAATTTGTAGGCAATCCTGGTTCAAAGATCATATCAAGGAAAGAAAATTCCAAAGTTAAGTAGCAAACAAGACACCAAGAAGAATGGCCTACTGAATGAACTGTAACAAGCAACTCTAAGGCATCCCACAGTACATTCTATAGAATATTAAAAAATTTGTTTCCATCACGAAACAGTACCCTGAAGCTCCTTTCATGTGTATATAAAAGTCTCATCTACAAAAAAAAAAAGGGTGATATGCACAAAAGAAAAGGCTGTCGAGATTCTCTAACAAGGGATTTACACGAATTAACTCAGATGGTTTTGGTGATTGAAAAACGAGCTCACCAACTACTTAGTTGGACCTCTTGAATTTCATCAGTCAGAATCATCTGAAAGTATCTCTATAATATCATTGGAGGAAATGTCTATTGCGTGTTCTACATCACCTCCACCATCTTCAAGTGGATAAGTTCCATTCCATATTCCTTCAACTTCAACAACATCACTATCATCTTCAAATTGATCTTCCTCCTGATCCCTTTTCTCTTCAGATTCATATGTTTCACAAAAATCATCAACCCATGGTCCAGTTAAGAATTTGATTCTTTCACATTCTTCTTCCATACCATTCTCCATTTTCACATTCCAACAGCCTTCAATGTTTAGGTAAATGAGAGCTTTACAGTTGGTGATAATCGCATGAAGCCCATAATCACTAAATCTTCCATAAGAAAGTCGAAGGTGGCAAAGACCAGGCATTGTGGCAGCAATAGCCAGTGCCTCTGATTCATCCACACTGGCAATTCGAGCTTGGAGATTTTGATCAAAAGGAGGTATTGGCATGTTCCTCTTCAAATGAACTAAAGATGGACACTGTTTTCCAATTATTTCGATGCCTTTGGATGTGATCTTCAAACAAAAACTAATATCCAAAATTTTCAAAGCTGTGAAAGCACCTGCGTATTTCTCCACCATTACATCACTAATTTCCCCCTGTGGTGTACACAAAATTTTCAAACATTTTCCGCTGCATACAGCAAAATAAAGCACATAAATGAATAAATAAACAGAGGAATTAGGTTGCAATACATTAATGCAAGATTTATGCAGCCTAGTAGAAAATTATGCAAAAACGACATTAATGGTTAAATGACATTTTTGAAATGCAGTTATTTCTTTGCGCCTAAGTTGATCATATAATCCAAACATCTCCACCTAGGATCAAGGATAAGGAGAAGGCTAATCAACAGACTAGACAGAGTTCGAGAATAGAATACACGAAGAGATGGTGGATGAACAAGTAAAAAGCATTCGCAGAGAGAAAAAGAACAATATCAAACATAACAAATAAGACAAGGATATTAACTCGAAAAAATATCTGTTAAATGATGAAATAAACAAACGGACAAATATGCAAAAACATTCATCAAATGACATATAAATGCAGTATTCCTTCTCCATTTCAAACATCTTCCCGTAGTATTAGCAGAATGTAAAGTACAGCAAAAACATTGATTAAATGACATAGAAATGAAGGATTATCCATTCCCTAAGTTAGACGAAGTCGAAAGAGGAATAATAAGAAACAGAGAGCTCAACGGATAAAGTCACCAGTGATGAACGTTTACTAAAACAGGAAATATCCACAGAGACAGAACAATATAACATTTCAGTTTCTACTAGACGGATGATTAACAGAACGCCAAACATTTCAATCTAATATGAGTAGGACACAAAAAAAAAAAAAAAAAAAAAAAAGAAAACAGAGGGCGTAACACACCAAGAAGCAACAGAAGAGAGAGCCGAATCGTCGAGCTTAAACACGGCGAGCCGACGAACGGACGCTCGGGCACGGCGAATGAGCTTCCTTACAACGAAGTTTATGACGTCGCAACGGTCGCACCGTCTACACCACTTCTCGATATCGATTACCGACCAGCAGTAAGGCCCCGCCACCGCCTCCGACCACGGCTTACACACGAACGCCACTGACCGCGCCACCTCGTCCGCCGGCAAACGACACGCTATCTCCCCCAATATCTCCGGTCTTATCTCCGCCCACCGGCCGCCGCCGCCGCCGTCAATGGGGACCACGCTTACTTTGCGCCACGACCGCGCCCTCTTCACCTTCATCTCTCTCTCTCCCCCCTCTCCCTACGCTGCCTTCCTCGGCAAGGAATAAAATCAAACCGAGCGCAGGGATTATACGCTACGCCTGCCGTCCGATCATTTCGTCCTTTTTATCCGAACCGTTCAGTTTTATCACTTTTTGATAGAACTGTCAACGGTACGGAGCCGCCATGCAGAAATGGCATGTTTTCTACCTACATGAAAAGCTCCTGTCAAGACGCTTGAAATTCGTTTTCAAAAATTATATTTAATGCAATGAAATTATATTATATTAAACAAATATTTAATGTAATGAAATTATATTATATTAAAAATTATATTTAATGCAATGAAATTATATTATATTAAAAAAATTATGACCTTTTTTTTTTTTGCTATATTCAATTTTGTGACACTTTTATCTTTAAAAGTTTAACTGGGTCACATTTTAATTCATCAAGAACCGAGGGGTTCTATTGAATTTGCGTAAGTTAAACCCATTGCCAAATAAGTTTAAATTTTTTAGAAATATGACTTTAGTCCTATTACCCCTTTAAAAATTGATAAATCCACCTACAAAACAGAAAATTTATGACACTAGAAAGAAAGAAATGACATTCTCTTCACGACCATAGAGAAAAAAAATTTATTTAGAAGATCCAATCAAACAATATTGAACTTGAACATATATGACAGCAAACAAGAAGGAAACAGCAGTGAACACACAGAAACTCGTTCACTTGCTTACATGTACTTGAGTATATCTTCTAACAACAGAAAGGTACAAGTTCACCTTCTACATATAGTCAAGCAACACCCCAACTTCGAAATTTTGACAGACCCAGTATGCCCTTGTTACGAAAATCAACCATTCAACCACATTTGAAGCTCAGACCCAACTAGCAGCATGCATGCAAGAAGACCTGGCAACTGATATGTACCGTGTTGACACCGCCTTTCTTTGCCTGCTTCCGCTGTTTGGCGAGGAAGACGAACCAAAATAGATTTTTTTTCTGCCAGTCTCCTTGAAGATGGTCTTGCCAGAATCGGTTAATATGAATATTACCAAAGAATCTTGAAGAACTTCAGAAAACTAACACAGAGAGGCAGCTGTTGCAGCTTCAGCATTAAAGGATAATTTAGAAGTAGCTCTTGGTGATCTGTTCTTGCAGCTCTTGGAAATCCCATGCATCATCCGCTGAATATTCCCCTGAACAGATAAAGGTAATGCTTGACTCAAAGATCACGAGGATGAGTGCCAATAAAGATATGAAAGGATTTCACAGATTTTGCTCAGTTGGAAAATATAAGCCTCCCAAGAGCTCGAGGAAAAAACAAACAATCTCAAAGAATATTGGGTAGGAAGTATTACCAATAAAATCTCTACGGAGAGCCGTCAAGTGCGCACAGCTGTGGACCAACGTTTTATTAGTTCAACCTGAAGGTCTCGCAACTGCTATCAAAAACAAAACATAAATAAGATTGCTTGTATACCTGCCAAGAGCTTTTCCAAAATCTGCACATAGAGATCGTATATATGTCCCTTTAGAACATGTAACTCGGAAGAGTAAATTTTGTCTGCAGATAGAAAAATAAAAAGTTACTTCCAATACAAGCCCACAAATTACAATACCATGATAGAACAACACGAGTAAATTTCAATTCTACATATTCTTCACAGGTTCCTCAAGTCTCAGCTAGTTAAACAGAAATTGCTCAGATTTTTTTCCTCTTTTTATTTTGCCACAGTTGGAATAGATTTGGAATATAATCAGCTGAACAAATAAAAACATCGTGGTAAGGCCTTTCAGTTCCTCTTGCTGCAATTGGTAAAGCATAAGGAAAATAGCTTAACCACACCTCACCACGGAGAAAGAAGAGAGCAGAAATTATTGAGTAAAATACCACCATAAAAAAATAAAGCATTTAGTTTTGAAGAAAATCACTGAGCCAGCAAGGAAACCCAGGATACACGGTGGCAGAGATGTTAACAAGGGATTCTCGTCATAAAATGCAACAGAGCTGAAACCATGTCACAACCAAGAGAAATTTAAAGAAGTTTTTTTCCCACGGTCTCTTTAGAAAAAACCTTCTTGGTTCAACGTAATTATGTGTCATCAGCTATGAAAGAATAGAAAGTAATAATATTGCTGTGCATAAAAAAAACATTACTGCTGTATTCCTCATGGAATTTGTTGTAATTGCAATTTCATTTCAGGCAGCGTGGCTAATATCTTTCATATTACAAAGCAAGACACAACATTTGAACCACTACAAATAGGGATGCCCATATGTAGACAGATAAGTGGCATAGTAGCGAGCATTTAGATGAACTGACAAAGAGACCGACCTGTCATCTAAGCTGCGTTCTATATCAAACTCATAAATCGAAATGCGCCTGGGTGAAAGCTCAACAGTCTCCCCTCGCCTTGCTTTGTCATACATCTTCTCACCTCCTACCTATCAATTATCCAATAAACTCAACCAAATAGACGTTCAAGTAAAGAACCGAGCTTAGTAAGATATGGTCAACATGTAGCACGAATTGTGGATTTAGGAAAAGGAACTTTCTTCACATCTTCGAAGTCTCATATGATGCAATGACATCTATGCTCTAGTTTTTCATGCTCTTACTCGTCTACTGGTCAAGGTCTCACCTACTTCCAACATGCAAAGTTGGAAGGCCTCTAAAAGATTGGTTTTCCAGAAGCACACTGTAAGCTTGCTAGCTAGCAGTGGATCTTAGAAATCCCATGGCAATAAGTTGGAGTTCTTACCTATAGATGTAAGTGCAGAGTTCTAGAAATCTTCTGAGTGGTGTCTTATGATATACGATCCTTGACCCATTTGTACTGTGGATACCGGGAAATCCTCAATTCAACCATGTATATTCTCAAGCAGATGCAATCAGATATAAAATACCAATGTGTATATGACCATCCAGACATATGTGTTTTCGTAGAATGCTATAAGATGAGGACTGCTCCCAAGTAATGCAACAGATTCAGAACACTGAACATCACTTTGATTAAGCATTTATTCCCCAGAAGCTTTCGTTTTCCTAAGAGATTTCCCGAAGGATGCAATGCTGAAGAGAAAAATGCTGAAATCAACTAACCTTAATAGCAGAAAACATTGGAGGAACTTGCCATATTTCACCGCGAAAAGATGCAGCAGCTTTCCTAATATCATCATCCTTTATGTGCTCCCATGGCTCTCGTTGGATTACCTGCATTGACATACATAATTGGTAAACTTAGCGAACTATAGAAACTAAGCCACAAGACATTACAAGTTCAGTAAGAAATATATGGATTTGAAAAGAATTATTTAAACACTAGAGGAGTAAATCATAAGTCCTTCCGATTTAAAAAGGAGATATTTCTCAAAATATATATAGCAACAAGTGGAGGCCTTGACCACTTTGATCAGTCTGAAGCCCTGTTCTCAAGAACTCAAGAATATAAACAGGACATCCATTCAAATGCTCATTTGGCTCTGTTTTTCTTACAGAGAAGATATGAGTAAAAAAAAATTTCGGTTCCAATTTTCTCAATCTAGTCCAGCTATCTACTTTTCCTTCTCTTTCACTATATAATGTATCTTTTTTTCTTTGAGAACACTATGTAATGTACCTTGTAAAATATACTTAAGTCATTTTTTGAACTTAATAAAGCCCAACGAGATAATTCTTGCATTTTTAAACAATTTTCAAATTTTCAAATTTTATTAATTTTGTCCATGTTGCACTCATGTGGGTATACATCATATTATTGATGCAAGATTCAACGCGAAATGTTTTCAAGCTGATCGCCATCACCACCTACATATTATAAGATTGCAGTATACTTGTAAAATGCATGCTAAGATCATCAACTGGAATGAGTAAACAGACCGGTGAATCTGCATCCCATGTTGATGTAGCCTCCCCCAACCTGAAAACTCCACTATAACCCTTAGTCATACCTTGATATCTGCAATGAACATGTGCCAAGGGACTTAGAAGAACCACCTCAAAGTGTAATCAATCAGTTCCTTTTGATTCAAGCAGAACAATTACTAATAAACCTTCTACAGGCCACTATGTAAGTTTCAGCTAACAAGCAAACATTGATAAGCAATCAAAATTTGACAGCCAAAAAGCCATGCTCTGAGCTAGTTGCTTTCAACCGATGAAATGATAGAGATTTCCAATCAAGAACTGTGTAGAAACACCTAGAACATGGTCTTCCCTGACCAAATTCAGGACGAAAGGTGAAGTTTGGTACCTTTTTCACAGGACAAAATTAAGAGTTGAAACACCTGTTGTTTATGTACGCTAAGGACAAAATATAGGAAACAGAAGTTCACATAATACCTATCCACCAACTTTGTAGCTTTACCAACACAAACAATTAACAAACCAGTTGCCATAGGATCAAGGGTACCTGCATGCCCGACCTGTCTCAAAAAATATTTATGAGAATGAGTACAGAAAAGGGTTTTAAATTGTGTCAAACCACATAAAGTAGAAAGGGGACAAAAAAGTTTTCCCTGTGTACAGTTTTAAGAGGCGCATCTGGCAGTTTTCCAATATGCAAAACATCTCTCTGATGTGTTGCATTTGCTTTCATTGCAAATATCATCTAATTGTTCTTAAAGTCCAGAAATAAAGAAGAAGAATGGTGGTTAAGAATAGAAGGGAACTTCCATATATTAGTTTTGATGGCAAGGAGAAGAGGAGAGAAGAGGACTTCAATTTTCTAGTGTTGTTTACCAAGGTACGGACACCCTTCCATTGAAAAGCATAACAAACTTACTACCTTAGAAAGAAAATATCACCTTCTGAACTTTGACCAGGCGCCGTAGCTTTCCGCAGACAGTAAATGAAGTCCAGCCTGTATTGAAAACTAATTAGTTTCAACTAGAAAAAAATCACCCTTTAGCAACCTCACAGTCACTGGAGAATAAGTAAAGAAATCATCGGGCTTTAGTTCCACTAACACCCATTTAACCTTGAAACTGGACTAGAATAAAAAAAACTACACTTGGCAGCAATCTTAAAGCACAACACCGCTCAGGAGAAGCAAGATGCTTCCTTATAGTATCCATAACTTGAACAGGAAGAAAGTATCAAACTTTGTAATTGGTTCATCATTTCATACAATGCATTGCTTTTAGTGGCACAACTTATACTTAAGTTATAATTTTAAATATATAACTGTGTGCGGATAGCAACAATGAAGCAAAACTGTTGCCATGCTAGCATCTATCCTTCCACGGACCCTTACTTGACAACAATAATGACAACTCCTTGCGCCAGTTAGTTAAAACTGCAATAACCTTAATAAGGTTCTTAGTAAGTCTACAATTTCTATAGATTTAGGAAGAGAGGTTTCAGACCTTTTGGTTTGTTGACGAGGACCATGGTGCCACGAGGTCCATCCCATCTAGGGGGAAGCCCAGTTCTTCTAGAGGCAAAAAATGGCTCCCCTTGCACGGCTTCTCCACTGGTTGGTGCCTTCTTCAAACATTTGAAAAATTCCTCCACTTTCTTCTCTGTAACATTCAGCTTCTTACTTTTAGTGGAGCTGCTCTCATTCATATCTTTATTTTCTTCCTCGAAAAACACCAAACGGTTATCCTCATCATCAACCTTCTCTTCCTTCTTTCCTGCTCCTTTCACTTTCTTCTCTCTTGTTCCACTCTCTTTCTTCTTCCCTTTCACCGACCCAGTATCTTCTGCGGGATCCACAAACGCTTTGTCAAGGCAATGTTCGGGAAAATACTTCTTCTCCAACTGGTAGACCATCTTATAATGCTTGTCCTTCTCCCATGGAAACGCAAGAGTGTCGTGGAAATACAGCTCCTCTTCTCTGGAATGTAACGTCGGAAGTTCGACGACCTCCGGCTTCAATTCAATGTATTTATCCTCGCGGGGCCGGCCTTCATCGTCTGTATCCGACCCATACATTCTCTTCTCTCTCTTTCGATAATATTTCTTCATAGACTTGTCCATCCCTCCAAGTCCGAAGCTTTTCTGTCCGCAATCTTTCCATCGGCCCAGTCTTCGAAAGGAGTATCCGAAGTTGGACTCTCGGAAGGCTCCGCCAGTGGGTCTTCGCTCCCCGGCTTTGGGGTCCTTCGGACGGAGATCCGAGGCCGGCGTGGGGGGCGAGAAGAGATGAGTTCGTAGTATAATGGGTATGGAGTTGTCGGATAATTAGACACGAAGCGAGCGGAAATTGTTGGGTTTTTGTGGAAATAAGTGAATTTGGAGCAAACAGATGACAGAGTTCTGCAAACTGCCATTGTTTCAGGATTCAAAGTTTGTGCAATCCCTTTCACCACCATGTAAAACGGTAAGCAAAACGGCGGAAGCAGCAGACCCGATGACCCGAGGACGCCGAAGATTTAGAGTGCTCTACTCAGGTCGAAAAAAGAAAATTTGTCTTCAATAAAAACTCGTCTCTTTCCCTCGGTCTACTACTCAACATCTCTGCTGCTAGCTCTATGAGGAAGAAAGAAAAAAAATTCTGCTTTCCCCTCCCGTTTTCAGTTAAAATTTATCGCTCTCCCTCGGACTACTATTTTCCAAGTACCAACATCTCAGCTCGTCGCACTAAGAAAAAATTGCAGTTGCATACACATTGACCTCAAGATAATATTATATCAATCTACTGCAAATAACTAGAATTATCATGGATATAATTTGACTAACTATTAAGAACAAAAATCTTATAAGAATCAGCGCTTCCCAGCTTGAACTAAGGGAGGAGGGTTAATCCCCCTACACAAGGAAGCAGGCCGGGGAGGAAGATCCATCCATCCTTGGGTCAGTGTTAAAATTTTAAAGAACTGACATGAGAAATATATACATTCAGTATTTCAAACAATATTTTTTATTTAAATTATTTGTTTTTCTTTCTATCTCTATCTTTTTCCTTCAAGAACATGAAATATATGTACTCTACCACACCAATGTGCACGATGAGGTAATCAACACTTATTCTTTATTATGATTTAAAAACCCCATACATATCTATACCATTACATATATCACACGCATACATAGTTCAGAACTAGAGAGATCAACACAGACAACGTTATTTACTTAGAGGCCGAGGCAGAGTCTCCCATGAAGAAAGCCTACTGCCTCAGCTACGTGACTGTATGTATCTTCTCCACTGGACTAATTAGGCCCTTCTTCTGTATATGCTGTAATGGTACATCCACCCCTCTGTATCGCCCCCGTATAACCGGCTCTTTTCAAGTAGCCCTGGTGTGGAACACCGAGTAGTTGGGGCCCCTGTCGATGACGCTGGGCATCCTCGCAATGGATTTCAGGTAACTGTGGTAGTCCTGGCCGCCGCCCTGGCGAGTCTCTCCGAGCTTGGGGTGCCCTGCTCTTCCCACGTTTCGTTCCTCCCGCGCACGAGTCTCCGCGACGGCCTGCGCCTTCGCGACAGAGTCGCCGCCCGGGGTTTTAGCCGGGAGCTGCTGCGTCTGGCGAGTGTCCTCGGCGGACACCGGATGTTCGCCGAAATTCCTGAGAGCAGCTGGGAAGTACCCTCTTTTCATTGTGAAAGCGCTGCAGGGAATGTGGTGGGTTTACTGCCTTTGCTTTGCTCGCTCGTGCTTTCCACCATGTTTGTGCATGGGTTTATATAGTCTGGGTTTTGGTTCCTTCTGAGGAGATTTGATGTGAAGAAAGACAAGGGTATCTTATACCCCATTAAATAATGGACCTCTGGGATTCCTTCTTACCACAAGTTTTATTCCTTTGTTCAAGATTCTGGGGAGATATGGAGGCTGAAGCTCCCTTCTTGAGATGACTAGGAATAATTTGATTCTTGTTTGAAGACTTAGCCAAGAGACATGAATTAATGCGGGTTTGGCAGATCTATATCAGTATAAGGCTCTTTATGAGTGGGTAAGCTTGTTTAATATACTTGGTCTGATCAGTCTTTAAGATGAGGTTCCATGCAAGATATTCGGGATAAAGTGCTTTTTGTTTATAGGTAAAGTTTTATTTCAATATTAAAATCATTAATTTTTTATTTCCAAATTTTGGATCTTCCGGGTTTGGGTATATAGGTTTTAATCTTCTGACTTGATTAATATATGAGTTTGGTGCAAGCAAGACTTTGAAAGTTGATATTGTTCAATTAAAACTTATTTGAAAATATAGAGTCAAGCAAAATATTTTCGGTGTATTTTAAATTTTAAGTAAATATTATTATTAAAAATTAATTAAAAATGAAAATTTTGGAAACTTATAATATATAATTATAAATTTATAATAATAAGAATATTTTTAAAGAGCGGTAATATAAGTACTGCGGGTTTTTACTTCCAAGACCTTACCTCCTGACTAACGTGGAAGTCAACTTAGTAAAAATTAAACTTAGAGATAAATTTGTAAGATTTTAGTTTTTTAATAAAATATTATTAACTTATTCTTTGGGTAAACTTAAACCCTAAATTTTTCTTTTTAAGAAAAATTAAAAAATACGGATATTATTTTTCTTTTTTAAATCATTTAACTGGGCTATTGATGACAGCCAATGTTCATTATTCTTTTTCTTGTATAAAAAATATATCTAGATATAAAAAAGTAATAATAAAATACATTTAGAGACACGTATCTGGGCTTAGGTTATATCTACGATATTTTATCACGACGGGTATTTCATGTAATTATGTACGCTTTCAGGGGTACTCTACTAACTGTATTATATACCGAGTTCAGGTGGTGTGTATTTCCACTTTCGAGTTTTGAAAGCCTCCCGCCAATTTTCAGACAGGAGGTCCTGTTCCTTATCTCCCCGACCTGTTAGGTCAGACGAAGAACCAGGCTTCCCACGTCTTCTGTGTGCAAATCCATTGAAAGACATAATGAGCGATCCAATGGAGATGTCTCATTTCAGTCGTTCTTCTGATGGGACGACGAACGGCGTCTCGTGTCATCCCATGCTGCCGGCAGATGATAAGTTTCTTGTTTCTGGTGATTTCCCCTTTCCATTTCCATTTGTTATGCATTTAGTTTCAGTCTTGCTCTATGTTCTTATTTCGTTCGCCGTTATCGAGTTGTAGTTGAGGTTTCCTTGAAGCCGTCGAGTACTGCACGGATCGAAGATGTTCGGACGGCTGTTGAAAGGTTCCTCTGTAAACTTCAATCTCTGTTTATTTTGTAGCTTCTTAAATTTGTCTTTGTTTTTAAATGTCTTGTGGTTGGCGAACTCGCAATTTCGTAGTTTGGGGGAAGATGACTGTCATAGATAAAAAGCCCGTCCGTTTTATTATTTGAGGCGTTGATAAGGATGACATGACACTGTATTCAGGAGCAAGTCTCGGTTTCCATTTGTATTCGAATGAGTAAATATATAAGCTTTTATGCGTCAGTCTGTCTGGTGCAGTTAGCTGGAAACAGCTTTCTATATACTATGTTGTGTCTCCTAGGAATGAACTTACAAAAAGAAATTCGTCTTGTCATATAGAGAGAGTTGTAATGCTGTTTCACCGCTAAAGCATCGGCTGTAAGAAGAATATCTGCAGAAGTGACGAGGCTTTTCTGGATTTCAATCTTTGAGTTTAACAGGCTTCTTCTGTTAGTTCGGTTGTACCGCCTTTTTCTCTCATTCGAGGATCATTCTTTTGAATTTCGATCACTTGTTTGAATTTTTATCAGCATATCCTCAACAAAAGGACTATGTACCGAAAGTTTTCTCCACATGTTGAGAAACACATAACATTATCCTTTTGAATTTTGTTCTATGCTTGTTTGAATTTTTATCAGCATATCCTCAACAAAAGGACTATGTCTCCACATGTTGAGAAACACATAAGATCATCCTTTTGAATTTTTTTTTATTACTTGTTTCAATTTTTATCAGCATATCCTCAACAAAAGGACTATGATGAGAAACACATAAGATGCAAATAGTTGTTACATGTTTTACATGTTATGTCTCTCTCTCTCTCTCTCTCTTTCTCGCTTTCTTAGTTTTTGTGTAAAAAATTCTGATAATCAGTAGCAGATACTTGGATTATCTGTTAATATGAATGGTGCTATTCATAATCAGGATGCTTGAAAACAGAAGCTTAAGCTATGTAGATGGTCCAGTTCCAATACCTGCCGATGATACATTTCTCTGTGAGAATGTGCAAAGGATCCAAATCTGTGATACAGGTAAGGTTTTCATGCCTTGTTCACCAAAAGCTTTTTACATACCGAAGTAGCTTGCTATAGTTCGACTGCTAATCCCATTTTTCAGAAATCACTGGACCTCAGAGTGATTTGATGCTTAAGTTGTTGTTTGCAGATGAATGGGTGGAGAACCATAAAGTACTGTTGTTCTGGCAAGTCAAACCTGTTGTGCATGTGTTTCAGGTGATTCTTATAAGATATTATAGAATTTAAAGTTTTGCTTTGCTTTTCTTTAAATTTATGTTAGTATTCAGTATAGGTCCTCCATTATAATGAGCATTAGGATCAGGCTTGTTCCTGACTGGTAGAATACTCAGACTAGAGTTCATGTAATCTGTGTAGAATTTTGGCGGGTTATTGGGTTTATTTTTCCGTAAAAAGTTGTTACATGCCACTTTCAGTTGGGCTTCTTGGTTTTGTTGTCTTTATAGATGTGCTATCTGAAAAAAAAATAACTTCTCTATGTTTTTTTAAGAGCTAATTTTTGAGAAAATATTGGCTTGCGCTCTTATAGAAACAGAATTTTTTTTTTTTTTTGTAATCAAGATGTTTGCTACTCACTACTTGCAGCACAACAAGTTGATCAAGAGTCAAATTTATTTGATCACATTCCAAAGTTATTAATTTACTGGATGATTCTAGCTATCATATGCACTTGGGTTTTAAAGAAGGATTATCAGATAGTTTTGTAATTGGTCAGGTTCTCCCTTGTGGCCAATAATCATCAAACATTTCTCTGTAAGTCTTGACATGGTGTACTTTTTCTGTGAGAAGTCCTAGTTTAGCTCCATTAGAATGCCACCTCTGAGGACTCTGGGAAACACGTCCAAATTATGCAAATCCATTTTAAGCATCATTTTTTTTATTTAATGCTAGTTGCTCGTTTTACTCATGTTCAATGTTGTTTTGTGTTCTGATTGTGAATAATCCTGATCTGACAGCTCAGTGAAGAAGGACCAGCCGAGGAGATAAGTGGGGATGGACAACTCTCTATTTTCAATGAATGGGTTCTTCCAGCAAAGGAATTTGATGGCATGTGGGAAAGGTGTAAAAAGATCCTTCACTTCACCTATGGATTGATACCTATAATGATTTTTTAATATATGTCTGAAAAAGGACATTTTAGAGAACATTTAGGATTAGCACGTGCAAAAAAGATTACAAAAGCTGCATGAGTTGGTTTCATCATGCTTTGACATTCATCTAACAGTTTCACAGCATGCACATTTTGGTAACCTTTATTACTCGTCTGACAAGAAGCAGAGGAAGGTTGTCCATGAGCATGGCAATAGTAAGAAAGCTGATGAGAATTATAGATCTGGTATATAGGATGGTGGAAATTGAATCATGGAACTTATTAAAGCTTAACTACAAACAAAGGTTCTGTGATGACAATATTGTTCATAAAGGAACAAAAGAAAGAACAAACTATGCATTCATTGTTTATCAGTAATACAAAATCATTTATTATCCAGTAATCCAGATGTATTCCTATTTGCAGTTTGATATATGAAACAGGTCTCAAGCAGCGGTTACTGCGGTATGCTGCAAGTGCTTTACTATTTACGGAGAAAGGGGTCAATCCCTGTCTTGTTTCATGGAACCGGTAATATGGTACTCTCTTGAAGTCAATTACATCTTCTTTCTAAATGATTCTATATCTCCTGGTATTCACAATAAACTATTCTTATCATCCAAAAACTTGAAATCCATAAGTCCTAACTCAACCAAAATTTATTCAAATATTTCCTTTGATGCAATAGCAGCTTTATTGTTCCCTTAATAAATTAAGAAATTCTATAATGGAAATCAGGTACTTCCTTCTTCATTGACTATTTTTATCTGTTGCAGGATCATTCTTTTACACGGACCTCCTGGAACAGGAAAGACATCGTTGTGCAAAGCATTGGCTCAAAAACTTTCAATCTGCTTCAGCTCTAGGTTTATCTATAGGGCGTGTTTAAATAAGTTATTGTATTATTTGTTTTAGTCATTTCTTTTCTTACGTTTTGTGTACCAGGTACTCACAATGCCAATTTGTTGAAGTGAATGCACATTCTTTATTCAGTAAATGGTTCTCTGAAAGTGGCAAACTGGTATGCTGTAGCAATTGGTTGGATAGGCATTCTCCACAATTTTGATGTTTTTTTTTATATATTTAAAGTTGGTTTTTAGTTTTTTCAATATATTTTTCGGGCTGTATGATATTTGCCAACGCATTCTGTTGATTCCTTGGACACCACTTGTTGCCTTTTGTTTATGTCAATGTTTCTGAACTGTTTGAATGCAGGTAGCAAAACTTTTCCAAAAAATTCAGGAAATGGTGGAGGAAGAAAGCAGCTTGGTATTTGTTTTGATTGGTGAGATTTGTGATTTCAAAACTTGGTGCATCATGCACATGTTTACTTCATTTGCCTGTAATTCCTTTGGTTTAATGTTTATTTTAATGATGCCTTTGTTGTACAATTTTTAACGAATTTGTTGGCCCTTTACTAATTTCATTTACACCGCTTTGTACTTCAATCTCATAATAATAGTAAAATCACCTCTCATAATATTCTAATGTAATGCTGGAAATTTTCATCCAAAAGCTGGTCCTACACACCGAAACCCTATGGGATTTGTGTTAACTAGGTATTTGTGATCTTAGCTTAAATTCCATATATGGAAGTCTGCATATGCATCGGAAGGGTATTTGCAATTCTAATCACTTTTTGAGAATGTATGCAGTTCGACTCCTAGTGCCTTTTTAATTATAGTTGAATTTGTTCATAGCTCAGGTCTTTGATGTTTGAGTTTATGGTTGAAACTACAATTTGGGTGTGCTGTTGTTCTTTGTATTAACTCCTAGTGTTAGTTATTAAGCAGGTTGTCCAATAGTTGAAGAAAGCCAAATATTTATTCCGTTCTTGGCTTTCTTCCTTCAACATATTCATTGAAGTGTTGAAGTCGTTATTTGGAATAGTGGTGTCAATTATGTGCTTTATTTTTAAAACTTTTTCTTTTTTCCCTGTCTGATGCTGCAGATGAAGTTGAAAGCCTTGCTGCTGCCAGACAGGCTGCCTTATCGGGTTCTGAACCTTCAGATTCCATACGTGTAATCTCATTTTGCTTGGTTTATTCCCTTAACACTGCTTATCAAGTCAATACCAACTTTAATGTGATGGATATTTTGGTCAATTTATTGGGTACTAATGGTCATGGAATAGCCTTATTCTTATACCTTACTTTTTGCTGTCCAGGTTGTGAATGCTTTACTTACTCAATTGGACAAACTAAAATCCTGGCCGAATGTTGTTATTCTAACAACATCGAACATTACAACAGCAATAGGTAAAAGACTTGTCATGGTTTGCATTCCTGGCCTCCCACGGTCTCCATCTAGGGGAGGGAAAAAGCTATAATCATCCTTCAAAATCTACATGTTGCATATATTATGGGAAAAAAAAAAACTCCTATTGAGCATGTCAGACTTGTAGTTGGGTTTTTTGGGCTTTGCCTCGAGTGCAGTTGTCAATGATCTGCTTTTTAGTATCCATATATTCAGGTTTACAACTTTATTAAATCATTTAACTGTAGTCAAAGGCCAGAAATTCACGAATTTTGTGCTCTACAAACTCTTTTTTGTGAACTTCAGATGTTGCATTTGTTGATCGAGCAGACATTAAAGCATATGTTGGTCCTCCTACGCTTCAGGCACGATATGAAATATTGAGGTCATGCTTAATGGAACTTCTGCGTGCAGGAGTCTTGACATGTCTCCAGGTTTGGAATGTTCCCTACCCTTAAGTTCCTCATATTCTGATTTCTTCCAACATTCCTTAGAAGCGTAGCATTCCATCGTGTCAATGAGCAAGTACTTCTTTATGAGCTGCTAATGTCTGTTGGTTTGATCCATGTTAGTCCTTTTTCATGTTTGACCTATATATCTTGTTATTGTAGGGTGAAGATCCTCCCATATTTTCAAATTACGCAAGTTTAAGAGTGAATTTGACTTCGTTGCAAGCAGAGGATCCCCATTCATCACTTTCATTGTCCAAATTATTGCTTGACGCTGCAGAAGCTTGTGAGGTAACCGCTAAAATTCTTGTGGATGCAAATATAATAATGGAGTTACAGTTTCTTTTTTGGGGATACTAATAAAATAATGATGATAGGCGTTCAGGCAAGGATAAACTAATGACCAAAACTGAACTCTTTGAGACAATGTATTTGTTTGGCTTCTTGCTCAGGGATTAAGTGGAAGAACATTGCGAAAGCTCCCTTTCTTAGCTCATGCAGCCCTTGCCATCCCTTACAGGTGTGATCCCACCACATTCTTGCTTACATTGATTGACACTGCAAAAAGAGAATGCGTTGAGTTAGCAGCCCGTCCAGATTAAGCTTACTTGCCTGCTCTAATCTTGAAATTTCATTTATGCTATGAAATTCTTCCATGTAAATAGCTCTGTTGTGCATTATTCTGGCTTGGAAGTGTATACTAGTACCTGTTAAGTCATAAGTTACAGTCAGTAATGGTATTAGCCAACCACCGAAAGGCAACTGTTTGGTGGGGTTCATGTTCCACTGCAGCTTCCTTTTATTACACAACATGCATCCATATATAAAGCTAGGACTGGTACTTAAGGAGTCAAGGACCCAATTTATCTCTGGTAAAATAGAGTGGGATGTGAAGTTCATTTTCCGAGTTGGGTCAGTTTTCAGAGTCTTAGTGTAGAATGAAGGCGAGTTGAGAGGTCTTAAATATATTATTGAGTTTGAACTTTGCGGTACTCATCAATCTGTGAAGAGGTCTCCAAATCAAGGCCATACAAGCTTCGTAAGTATGTAGGAAATATTTAAATTTTAAAGTGAATATGAGTTCTTTTAATAAAGTGTCTAAATTCAGTAGATGTGCATAGAGGTTTGGCTGGAATTCTTTTTCGAGAGCGTGAAAAGAGAATTAATTCTTTACTATGTGAGACGAGTTAAGACTTACGTGTACTTTTATTTCTTTTTAATTAACTCTGCCTAATAAGAGGAAAAAATTGCCCCCTTATGCTTTTGTTATTTGTCCCTTTAGGGGTGGACCAATGGGTCAGGTTTCATGAGTAGCTGATCCGTCCCCAAAAAGGAAAATTTCATTATTCTTCTTTGGTAAGTCTGAAAGTTAGTGGATAACCTAGTCAGAATTGGTTAGGGTTGAGGGCAGGGATGGAGTTGGGTTTGGGTTTCTTGAAACCCGACCCCGACCCCGACCCCGACCTAGCTTGTACCCACCCCTATTTTCCTTCTATAATATTGAGGTATGGGTCTCACGATCTTCTATTGCTCTCTAATATTACGTGTAGGTTTAGCTGACACATTCTAATACTAATCAGGCAATTAGATGCCTCCGAGGAATGCCTCTTCTGTAGTCCGTTGGTTTTCTATAAAAGTACTCTCCCGACATTGAATTAGTGAGGCCTTATTCTAGAATGTAGATAAGCGAAGGTGGCTGCATTCAAATTTGTGTTGCGTAACAATGTTACTTTACTTATAACTATGTTATTATATGCTTAAAGTTACAATAATGTCATTGTCTTTCTTTAAAAAAGTAAAATTTTTGGATAAACATAAATCTAGAAGATTGGAATAATATTTATATAATGTTTGACTAATTTAATTTTGGGGCATTAATATGAATTTGGGCACATCTAAGTTTAAATTCGAGTTGTAAAATTCAGGGCAAGCTGAAAAGGATTTCTCTAAAGTAGAAGAGGTGAGTCGAACCACCTTACATTGCCCAACTCTCTTGAGTTTGAGCGAATCTAGTTGTGTTGTGTGTACTTTGTTTGCGGATTGGGCTAGCTAGGTTGATATATCCTTTGTATCAAAATGTTGTATGAGTTATATCTGGTAGGAGAAAATTTGAGATGTATCTTGGATGGGAGATGGGTCAGCAATGGTTTTTCACATTAGAAGAATCCTTTTCTTTGATAAAGTAGATTGGAACTTGTTATACTGTTATTTTAATTAAAAGTTTTGTAATTATTATTTTCTAGTCTAAGCTATCCCACTTGCCGAAGCACGGCATAATGTTTACCGACTTACTGCTTCGGTTACGTCTTCAGTTAAATGAGAGTAGGTATTGTGTGACGTCTTGTGTCTTTAATTCTTTAGAGGGAGTAATATTAAATCCCCCTTGTAACACCAGCCGTAGTTGTCTCTCTTTACAAGGCCAGAATTCATGTATCAGCTTAGGTTCTTAACTTAGAATGGTTTTGTTGTTTTTTTTTAAAATGAATCAAAATTGATTAAGAGTTGGTTAGTGGCATGTCTTAATTTTAATTTTGGTTGAATGACGTAAGAGTTCCTACCTGCTTACTCTATATGTATTTATTATTTATAATTAATTTTATTAAAATTTAATGATAAACTTAAAGATGATGTCACTGTGGTGAATATTGAAATAAATTATATTACTATCTCCTAGTGGCAGCTTCCGGGAAGTTGCAACAGTGGATATTTAGATAGAACGGTAGAAAGCGTTTCACTTTAGGTAAGTTTTTATTGGTTATAATTGAAAACATTTTTTCGTTCTATAAATAGGGCAGTATTTTCAAAAGAGCTTGAGGTATAGTCAGATGTTTAGCTGGATTTGAGTTAAATCCTTTTTATTATTTTCTTCAAATTTTTTTTTTTTTGAAGTGCTTGCATTTTTTGAAATTTATTATGCAGAGTTGTTAATAAAACATAAGTGTTGAAATGTATGGTGTGTGCCATGCCTTCCTTATTTTTAATTTCAGTTATGTAGTGGAACCAACCGTAGTGGTTAAAGTCAATATTACTTCTTATCTCTACCTAATGTTTTATTATGATTAAGATGCCCACCCTTGGTTTGGTCATACTTCATCATCAAAATTAGATTGTACTTGAGTTTTGTGAGTTAAGAGTTAGAAGCAGCCTAACAATGGTTCATCAAATTTTGATTTGAGTCTAAGTCGGAGTTGGCTTGTGTTTGATAGATTTGTTTCGTGACAGGAGGAATGAGTATCATCCACCAATATGACCTGATCATTCGATATCCCACTCGGTGGAATTGATCGAGAAGTGCCTTAGGTTTATCAAAGTTTGATCGAGAAATGTCTTAGGTTTATCAAAGTTTGATCGAGAAGTGTCTTAGGTTCATCAAAGTTTTATAGAGAAGACGCCTAGAGTCCGTGCAAATCTGAGGGGTTTATTCACGCTAATCACTTACGAGGTGAAGTGTCTAACTTTTCAACGTAACCGACCAAACTTTGAGAACTCAGATGTCTTTTTCCCTTTCGTCGATATCAGTTAATGTATGATATCTTACTGCCTCGCAAAAATAAAATAAAAAAATAAAATAGAAAACTTCGTGCGGCTCCGTACCCGTCTTGGCCATCGAAAGTACAGGTCTACAGCTTATGGAATCATTCCGTACATGCTCCTTTCTGAATATTGTTCTCAGTGCAGATTTGAAGCGGAGTCCAGGCTATTTAGTTTTATATTCATTATTCAGTTATTCTATTTTATGAACATCACATGGAACCTTGGAATCTTCTTGAGGTATAAGAAGAAGAGCCAAGTCAGAATGAATTAAAGAAATAGTAGTTAGTGCGTTCAAATATATGAAATTGTCACACATGTAACATTAAATAAGCTCGATTAGTTTATTAAATTCCATGTCATGTTGACCCGGGCGGGGGAGATTTGAATATTCATTCAATACATCTTTTTCTCTGTTATATAATATAGGACAATAGTAATGTACAATGACTTTCAGATTAATAGATTATTACGAGAAAGAAAAAATATAAAGATAGTGGAAACCAACTATAGTGTCATTAAATACTTAAACTTTTTTAAAAAAATTGTGCCGCTACGATTGCTTTCTAACTCCACCTAACATCTTTTCTTAATCATAAATAGATTTGATTTGTCTCTTGTACCCATAGTTATGGACCGAATCTCGCTTTATTCCATGAGATTTACCTAAAAACCTTTTATAGTTTAGGGTGTTTGAAATTGTACGTTAGCATGATAAAGAATTGGGTTATTAATTTACTTTTTACCATGTGTTGATCCATTAATGGCCCTTCGTCATTTGTTGACAAAAAACATGGAGTCTACCTTCTTTCTTGTAGCTTGAACAGAGGTGGCCATTGGTTTGGGCTGCGGTCGTGGGTTTCCTAAAACCCATGCCAAAACCTGACCCTATCCCCCACTTTCCCGCTATTTTTGGTCAGGTCGGGTTGGCTACCTGTGAAACCCGACCCGGTGTCCACCCTTGAAAGAGGATGATTTACACTTAACAAGGGCCAAAGGCCGGGGAGTCTGATAGTGGGGGTTTGACGGGTTATGAATGAGAAAATGGGTCATAGATTAGGTAGATGAATCAAAGAAGGCGTAAGGACAAAATCGATAGAGGCTAACTTGATCAATTTTTTTAGACAAATGTTAAATCAGCAATTTATTTATTTTTTATAATCAATAACGTACAGACTTCTCGAATTAGGCTTTCTAAGGTTGAATATTCTCAGAGTGGGACAGATTCAGGGTCGACGTCTATCAAAATGAGACTTTACATTGATAGACTTAACAGATGGTCTGGCATTGCCGACAGCCAAGGAGTTAAAAGAACGTTGGTCGTCTGATCTATCTTATCACTTAGCACTTGTATCTACCTTGTGATGCTTGTTATCTTGCAGGTTCACCATGACTCTTTGGTCAACTTTTCTCAATCATAAAATATAACGCCTCCATTGTATCCGTACATATTTCTTTCCCTTCCGTGAGATTTGTCCTATTCTCCAGCTTTCCTGCTAAGGGATGGCTTGACAGCTACTACAGTTTTATTTTTTCATTTCTTTTATGATCACATGGACGGAGACAAACTCCAACCAATATCATAAAAGCTGACTTGGTCACTGACCCGGGTAAATGATCGGATCAGAGTCATATATAACCTCCGATTTTGGGCCTAAAGAAACTAATAATACCAATCTTGTTGATCATAATCGAACTAATTATAGCTCTAGCCTATATATATGAAACTATAGCTTAAATTTATGAGCATATATATATTTATCTGAACTAGGAGAGACAGATAAATAGTGATGCTCATTACTAGCTTCGCCAATGGTCGAGTTTCAAACATCTCTTTAATATTATTGAGCATTCGGACTTGTTTTTTTAGTTTTCTCCTCCCGTTAGACTCTGAGGCAATTGGAATCATTGGCACATGGCTTCATTTAAGAGAGATGAGACCATTTACTCCTTTCACTTCTATTGTTGATAAGGCAAAGGACATTTCATGTACTTGCTGACTAGGTGCTGATTTATGAATGGGTGAATTTTGAAGGTGTTGTTATTCTTAATTTTTTAAGTGAAGGTGTTGCCATTCTTATTCAGGCTTTAAAACTCCAGATTCGGGCTTGTTTTGGAAGTGAAGGTGTTGCTATTCTTATACACGTATATCCGTTGTCTTTTCTTCTCCAAAAGAGTTTGAAGGACGTACCAGTGGCTTAATTCAATGAAAAAGTTTTAGTTTTTCTGTCTAAAGTGAATCGTATAATTAGGATTTTGATCAGTAAAAACAGAAGCCCCCCCTTTATTGATTAACTATCAGGCAAAGATAAAAGAAAGCCTAAGCAATGAAGCAAGTTGCATTTTGTTTAAATTAATCTGCATGCAAGGCCTTGGATCTGGAGCACATGTACCACTTTCTTCTCCATGGCCTGCGCCACCATTAATGGAATTTCTACTCCATCGATGACTTTTAAAAACACAATAACCCATAAAGGATCTGTCATGTGTCATAACCGTATTGATAAGCACGGGGTCATATACATTATACGAGATATTGATCATCTTCTTCTTCTTTGAAAGGCTGCTGGTGCAAATAAATATTGCATGCAGTGAGTGGTCAATGGTTTCCCTTATAAATACCCATCACTACCCTTGTTTTCTTCAGCAACCATTAAAGCTTAAGTCTTTCCGCTACCTAGTTGTCCAGCTCGGGCGATTTTCTCTTTTCCTCCAACTCCTTTGGAGTACGTTCCTTCTGTTTAAGTACACCTTGTTGCTGCTTTCATTGTTCTAGAGGGAATCGAGAGATAATATGGCAGAGCCATTAGGGAGCTCAGTTCATGGGATGACGGGGAAGGAGCAGAGCTTTGCCTTCTCTGTGGCATCACCGTCAGTGCCCAGTAGTGAGTCTATGGCCAAGTTTGCGCTGCGAGTGGACTCGGAGCACAAGGCCAAAGAGTTTAAGATTCTTTCTTTTGCGAAACCACACATGATGGCCTTTCACCTGTCATGGTTCTCCTTCTTCACCTGCGTGGTCTCCACCTTCGCTGCTGCTCCGCTCGTCCCCATCATCCGCGACAATCTCAACCTGAAGAGAGGTGATGTTGCGAACGCCGGCATTGCGTCCGTCTCCGGGAGCATCTTCTCCCGGCTCGCCATGGGTGCAATCTGCGACTTATTTGGCCCTCGATACGGCTGCGCTTTCCTTCTCATGCTCTCCGCCCCTGCAGTCTTCTGCATGTCTGCCATTGAAACCCCTGCGGGGTACGTAGTGGTGCGGTTCATGATTGGGTTTTCTCTCGCCACCTTCGTTTCCTGTAATTACTGGACGAGCACCATGTTCAACAGCAAGATCGTGGGGCTCGTTAATGGGACCGCGGCCGGGTGGGGGGACATGGGTGGTGGGGCTACCCAGCTTCTCATGCCTCTTCTGTACCAGGCGGTTCTCAAAGCTGGGTCCACCCCGTTCATGGCATGGCGGATTGTCTTCTTCATCCCTGGAATCCTGCATATCATTGTGGGAATTCTGGTTTTGTCCCTCGGTCAAGATTTGCCTGATGGGAATCTCCATACCCTTCAAAAGAAGGGGGATGTGGCCAAAGACAAGTTTTCGAAGGTATGCATGCATGGATATGATCTTCCTTTTAATTTGTCTAAATATTTTTTATTATTTTTCCTTCTTCTCATGAACTCATGTAAGCTGCTTACTCTTCTATATATATATCAGGTGATGTGGAATGCTGTAAAAAACTACAGAACTTGGGTGTTTGTGTTTATCTATGGCTACTCCATGGGAGTTCAGCTAACAACCAACAACGTCATTGCTGAGTACTTCTACGACAGGTTTGTCCATCTTAATTTGTCCTTGGTGATTTTTTTTATGTTGATCATTATTTTACAACTAATTAATTAAAGAGCTAGAACGTCGTCGTCGTCGTCCATAATTACCGTGCATGACAGGTTAATTACATGAGATTAAAAAAAATTTATATATGTCATGCATGGTCGTCACCTGCAGATTCAATCTGAAGCTCCACACGGCTGGAATCATCGCCACCTCCTTCGGAATGGCCAACCTTGCCTCTCGTCCCCTGGGTGGCTACTTATCCGACCTGGGGGGGCGCCTGGCAGGGATGAGAGCTCGGCTGTGGATCCTCTGGATCCTCCAGACCATGGGGGGACTCTTCTGCATCTGGCTAGGCCGTTCGAGCAGCCTCACGGTTTCCATCCTGGCCATGATGCTCTTCTCCGTCTGCGCTCAGGCCGCCTGCGGCGCCACCTACGGCATCATCCCCTTCGTCTCCCGGAGGTCACTCGGTGTGATATCGGGACTCACCGGCGCCGGCGGGAATCTGGGTTCCGGCATCACCCAGTTCATGTTCTTCTCCGGTGCAAGACACTCCACCGCCACCGGGCTGTCTTTCATGGGAGTCATGGCCGTGGCCTGCACTCTGCCGCTCCTGCTGGTGCAGTTTCCTCAGTGGGGGGGCATGCTTTTGCCTCCATCCAAGGATGTCGCCAAAGCTAACGAAGAGTATTACTACGCTTCCGAGTGGACGGAGGAGGAGAAGCACAAGGGTTTGCATCAGGATAGCCTCAAGTTTGCAGAGAACAGCAGATCAGAGAGGGGGAAACGAGTAAATAATATAATTGCCTCTGCACCAACCCCACCTAATGCAACTCCTGATCTTCATGTCTAGGGGAATGCATGGTTAACTTATTTAATCTGTCAGCTTGTACATAGTTGATACGTACCACGTACGTACGGTACTTATGTCTAGTATCTACTATATAATATTACCCAATTTTCTTTTCTCAGTTAATAATTACCAGCTTATAATTATATATGTTGCCGTATCAGACCTTGTTTGTACGGTCATGATGCTAATTACGTACGTACTCGATCTAGAGACGTCATTCAGGCAGCAGCTCATGTATGAGAATGAGAGGTATAATATTATAATTAATGTTTAAAAAATTTATGTTAAATTTGTACGAGAAGAGTGATAAGAGCAGCTGGGACCTTGCTAATTTGATGCTGATGATGACACCCACCACCGTCCAAATATTCTTATTCCCTTGCCACCGTATTCAATCAATTAGACTCTACTGGTGGAACGTGATAAATAATATTCCGTATCTAAGTAGCATATACTACTTTTGACATTATATTCTGCTTTTAGTTTTACAGAAGAAAAGGTGATCAAGATCTCCTCTATCTCCAGCCAAATTTCCTAGATCTCTTATCATCAAGGAATATATGTAGCTCGATCAGTGATCTATAAATCATCAAAATTGTCACCCAATATGTTCAGTTCTTCTACTCTTCAAACCAATTAGAGATCACCATGTACAACCTTCGTGGAGGCAAGCCCCTCCAAGGTCCATATGATCACCGCAACTATCTTGTCTCCGGCGACGTCAATTTCCCGCCGGCGAACTATACCCAAACTCCACATCGCCTCTCCGACTACATCCCAATTCATGTCGACGATTATGATTCCAGAAATCGCCACTTCGAAAGCCATGTCCCCTCCCACCAGTACTATGAGTCTTCGGTCTATCCAGACAACTTCTCGGAGGAGCGCAAAAGTGGGCACAAGAGCCACCTGTTGCCTTCCGGCCATGGATCACGTCCGGCACCGTGGACGGAACCCAGGCATGTTGGTGGAGTACTTGGGCTGTTTGAGACCCAAGTAAATATTTCTCAGGTTGAAGAACGTGTTCATGGGGGGAAACCCGGTACTGAAGCAAGGGGTGGAAGTGGTGGCTATGAGGACGTGGATGAAGTTGCAATAGAGTTTCTTAGGAAGGAGCATGAATTGTTTCGACGAGATGAGCTCTTGTCCATGCAAGACAGGCCTTAAAGGAACGAAGGTTGAGCACTTAAGCACCAAAGTGCTAGTTAGGTTTAAATATTAATCCTTTTGGAGGGTACTCCAATGGTGAAAAGCTTTCATGTTATCGCAACTAATTAAGTGTGCTTTATTTCAAATAATCTCACGAGGAGTTCCATGTATGCACGATGGACGTTCTTAATTAAGTGATCAGACCCAATTTAAGGAACAAATTAAGCAAAGTTCTTATAAATTTACAAATGGTCTGATATGGTTTCAACTTGAATATGTACTAATTAATTGGTTTTCTTGAGATCGTGTACACTATTCATTAGTGCACTAATGATTAGATGGCCCTATGTCACACTTTTTGAGGTTATTTCACTTGAAAGATAGATCTTATGTAACAGATGACTCTACGATGAACATTGTACAACTAAATATATATATATATTTGTACTCATCAGATCTGCTAAAATTGGGCAGTCAGTACTGTTGTGCCATGGAATTCCTTATACAACATATAGTGGAGGGGAGGGGTGATTAAACCCTGTCTCTCTAATGAAATTGGTGGATAAACTAATTAAGCGAAAGGATGCGGGTGAGGATTAATTCTTCATAGTTCTTCAAATCCTTCTTTGTTAAAAGCATTAGCAAGATTTCCCAACTTAATTCTGGATTTTTTTCTTTTAAAAATGTGTAGAATGAGATTTTAATGATATTTATGTATTAGAGAGAGAGAGAGGGAGGGAGAGAGAGAGAGAGAGAGAGAGAGAGGAGAGAGAGAGAGAGAGAGAGAGAGAGAGAGAGAGAGAGAGAGAGAGAGAGAGAGAGAGAGAGAGAGAGAGAGAGGGAGAGAGGAGAGAGGAGAGAGAGGAGAGAGAGGGAGAGAGGGAGAGAGAGAGAGAGAGAGAGAGAGAGAGAGAGAGAGAGAGAGAGAGGAGAGAGAGAGAGAGAGAGAGAGAGAGAGAGAGAGAGAGAGAGAGAGAGAGAGAGAGGGAGAGAGAGAGAGAGAGAGAGAGAGAGAGAGAGGAGAGAGAGAGAGGAGAGAGAGAGGAGAGAGAGAGAGAGAGAGAGAGAGAGAGAGAGAGAGAGAGGGCATGAGAGAGAGAGAGAGAGAGAGAGAGAGAGAGAGAGAGAGAGAGAGAGAGAGAGAGAGAGAGAGAGAGAGAGAGAGAGAGAGAGAGAGAGAGAGAGAGAGAGAGAGAGAGAGAGAGAGAGAGAGAGAGAGAGAGAGAGAGAGAGAGAGAGAGAGAGAGAGAGAGAGAGAGAGAGAGAGAGAGAGAGAGAGAGAGAGAGAGAGAGAGAGAGAGAGAGAGAGAGAGAGAGAGAGAGAGAGAGAGAGAGAGAGAGAGAGAGAGAGAGAGAGAGAGAGAGAGAGAGAGAGAGAGAGAGAGAGAGAGAGAGAGAGAGAGAGAGAGAGAGAGAGAGAGAGAGAGAGAGAGAGAGAGAGAGAGAGAGAGAGAGAGAGAGAGAGAGAGAGAGAGAGAGAGAGAGAGAGAGAGTTTGTTTTATATATATAGAGGATGACAGTGTATAATATTGATGTCAGCCATGATTCACAGATAGTGAAATCCGCTTGCCCCAGATTCGAGCAAACCTCATCACCTCTTTAGACCAAAACTTTTATAGATCGAGAGACTAAGACGGGTAAATGGCAAAATTTCCAACAGAAATATTTGAGCTTGAATCATAAAATAATACTGTGAATTGAGAATGGCTTTAGTCATGAGTACTTGAACATGGCCTTAATTTGATGCATCATTAATAGTATACACCAGTTATAAGTTATAGTCAATCACTGTCCTAATTAATTCAAAGGCTTTTCAAAAGCAAGGCATTCAAATAAAAAATCTTTCCATTCTCTTATTCTGATTCCTCTTTATCATTGAGGATCTTCGATCATTGATAGGTTTGTTAATTTGGGCCCTCCATCTTTTCCTTTATTGATCTGATCAGTATCTGATGCCTTTTAAAGAAAAAAGCTTGCATATCAAGCAATATGCATGCATCCTGGCCAAAACTGAAAAGTGTTTGACATATTATCTGAAAATATCTTTAAAAAATGTTAAAAGTTAGGTTATCTCATAAAAAACGAAGTTGAGTAACAATTTGGTTTACATATGTCATGAATCAGATTCGTCTCTAATGCACTCCCAAACTTAAAGACACCATTTTACGAGTTATTTAATTTGTGTGCGTACAGCCTACACATCGGTGTCGGTTTTGGATATATATATTAACCTTAAGGGCCGGGTTCCATTTCTATGTGTAGGGCAGAATAATATGGCATCCTGCAAAGGTCTCTGACCTATATCCTGAAAGAATCTAAATGATCTCACTTTGAGTAAAACAACAACAATATTTTATAGCTAGCTAGACTTGGCCATGACCAAATTAAGTTCTAGCTAGCCGATGCCCATATTATGTAGATTTACTCTATCAACCACCTAAGTTATATTCCCTACTGTCCTTCTTTGGCTCAAGTTCTGCTAGCCATTAGTAATTGAGAATAAAATAAGGAGGGACCCCAATTTAAAACCGCCTCACATGCAGCACAATATATATACAAAGTTGTCATTAGGGTGTTTATACATATAGAAGACCCTATATATAAGTAGTTCACAAGCATCACAAGTACTCTTCACACTAACACCACCCTGCACATTCTCACCACAAGACCTCCCCACTGGCAAACACTGGTAGTATGTACACTGCTGGCCGGCGTGGTCGCACCACGTACCAACACCAAGAGCACATCATCAGCCAGGCCGATTTTACAGCAAACGGCTACACTTGCAACGAACAGTTTGAGTCTAAGCAAGGTAAGTCCCACTACCAATATTCCCCAAACAAGGTTGATAACGAAGGTGAGGGTTATGGTTCTTACCCCCACCACCATGGGAAACACGGTGCCTTCCACCCGGTGGGACACAGACGGGTTTTCTTACCCGTAAAAATACTTCAAGCATGGGTGAAGCCTTCCCGTGTCAAGCCTAGCGAAGCTGTTGTGGTGCAGGAACCTCAGGTTGAGAAAGTGGAAGAAAATGGCTACAATGTGGATGAAGAAGCTGGGGAGTTTCTGAGGAAGAAGCATGAAACCTTTAAGAGGGAAAGGCTCTTATCCATGCAAGCTAGGATTTGAAACTAGCTAGCTCTACAAAGCAAACTTTTCATCTTTAGATAATTGTTCAATTAAGGATGGTTAAATCCATGTATCATGCATTCATGTATGATTTGAGATGTACGTTTATCTTTTAATTTCATCATTAAATAGCCAAACGATTATATATTACAGTAGTACTAAAAAGTTGACACACCCAAGCATCATAATGTGGATGGTCTCTTTGAGAAAATATTATAGCCAAAATATCACTATGGGAATATCTAACAGACTAGTGCTACTTTTAGTCCCTTCTCACCAGCCAAGTCAAGGGGTCAACCCAAATATATTTACTTAGACAACTGACCCAGTCAACCCAACTTGGATTTGTATGTATCAAGCCACTTCCATCAAAACTCAATTGGGTTTATCAAGGCCAAAACTCCAAAAAGCATGAAAAAGAGTCATGACATAAAAATTGATTTAATAAACAAATTGTCCATAAATTGAAGAAGCTTCACATGTACTCTTTATGATAGTATTGGTATTTTCACTAAACCTACCTCTCTTTGGATTATTTACTGTAAAGATATGATTTAAAACATAAGGGAAAGGCCTAATGGGTCTATAAATGATTTCCTTATTACTAATGACCGTGTGAATATTATCTCTTTTTTATGAATAGGGATAAGAACATGGAATAGGAAAAGCCATAAAGGGTATATTGTTACCATTACTGTTTAGCCTACCTTATTTCGTTACCAGTTTCACCCGAATATAGAGAAGTAATTTTGTTATCCAACTTTTTTCCTGTTTGCCCGGAAATAATGACATAAATGTAAGTAATAGATAATTTATTATAATTTCCGAAAATAATTACATAAATGTAAGTAATAGATCATTTATTATAATTTCCGAAAATAATTACATAAATGAAAGTAATAGATAAAAAATTATTTTTAAGTTAATTTTATTATACTTTTAAAAACATTATAATATATCAATAAAATCTTATTTGACAAAGAGACTACAAAATATTAGAATACTTAAAATGTCTTAATATTACTTTAATAAAGAACTTTTCTGTTCCTAAATTTTAGATTTAGACTAAAGGTACCAATGATTGTTGGATAATTGCTATAAAATACTGTGTTACTCATTTACCTTCCGATTATTTAATGGCTACCCCAATTTTTCGATTCTTAATTACAGTAAAATAAACAAAATAAAAACTTAAAATAATCAGGTAAATAAGTAAAATTGACACATTAATGGAGCCATTCTTCTGTCGGGTAGGATAACTTAACTCTTCATCGGTTAAGATTTAAAATACAGTACACGATTTTAATTTTTAAAGCTTTTGCTTAAGAAACAAAGTAACAACCAGTTTGTAAATAAACAATCACTAATCATTCAGCCGATTACTCAGTGGTAACAATCATTAATCACAGCAAATCTCTTGAACGTATCAGAATCGCTGTTCTATTTACAGAGCTTCCAAGCAATTGGATTGAGCTCTCTCTACTGCACATTGAGCTCAAAAACGACCAAGTTCAGATCACCCAAAAGGGAGGGTGTCAATGGAGCCTACAACTTATGAAAAATAAAATAATAAGATCATCATTTCCTCATAATATTGAGGCCTTCCCAGACTAACCATCTATCTCTTCTCACCTATCTACCCCTTCAAGAAAAAAAAAATACTGACTAATAAAAAAATGAGATTAGGAAGCAAAAAGCTATTTACTGCATGCTAGATATCAGTAGAGGCTACAACGGTTGGAGCTGTAATGGCCGATGTTAATCACCAACGAGTTGTAGAATTAGGTGGAGTGATTCCCATTTCCGTATAATACGCTTTTTCGGCTTTGTTCATTCGATCTTGAAACAACTTCCACTCCTTGTGACACCTATCCCTTACCTGCACAAAAACGATTGAGGATTAAGAACAGGGTGTCGCAGTCAGGTTGAAAACTAGCAAAAGTTGTGGAGGGGAAAGAAGTGCAATATGAAATTCGGCAGACGTTTACATACTCCTTCCCATGGAGCTCTGCCACTCACTGACCGACCCTGCAACAATGGCATCAAGGATGGAGATGAGTAAGTTTTCCTAATTCTGGGCAAGCCAGAAAGTACGAGTCACAAGTTATATTTTACCTGGTTCCCGAGAGAAGGAACACCCTGATGAACAATCCACTGAGAATCTACAACTCCTATTTTCTCATGGGCAGGCTACATAATCAATGGGGATCCAAAGGAAGTCAGAAGTCGATACAAGTGAAAATTGGATAGATGGAACAGCACACAATTCAACAGCACAATCCAGAAAACGGTGGAATACTGATAGTAATTTTGACAAATCCAACTATTCATACATTTTCTCTGGAATAACTGTACTAGAATCATTCAAAATGACAAACCGCAAAGATGTGTAACAAGTTTCATCAGGCTACTATCAATCACCCAATTTCATTTTGCTTCTGCATGCAGTTGCAAATTGAGGAATAACCATCTCCTTATAATTAAAAAAGAAAAAGAAGGGTATGAGCAACGATTTAACACTACCTCTACGCATCTCCGAAGAGCAAAATCAAGACCCCAGCCATGAACCAAATCATTCTGCAAACATAAACTTTATGTTTAGAGTTATTACTCATTAATCCTGACAAACATCAAACACCTAAACACTTTCATACCTGAATCATATGCCATACACAACGCCATGCATCTCTAGAGAATACAGTGGCCATGATCTCAACAAACCTGGAAATAGGTTACACAATTTATGTTTAGAGTTCTCTTTCAATGAAAAAAAAATAGAAATTAGAGAAAAGCAAACAAATTCGTTTCTGAGGTCTTACGCAGCACAAGGTGGCAAAAGTGGATCAGTGCACCAGCCAGGTTTCTCCTCTGTGCTTCTGTTAGGAAAAAAACCATGAGATTATCATGTTACCATCAGGAAACTACAGCAGGTTTCTTTGAATAGAGCTGCCATGTAACTTACTTGTGGACTTCACGATCTCCTCTCCGACTTGTCATCTGCCATGTCAACCCTTTATTTGGATCCAGCCCAGGTTGTGAAATCTCTAATCCATGTTTCTTCACCAATTTAATATACCTTACATTTGAGGGAGAGAAAGGAATAATAATTAAACTGCAATGGATCATTTTCACAATAACCAACATTAAGACAAAAGCTAAATATGTACTCTTCGGCATTAAAATGCTCCACTCCGAGATCCTCATCCCACATAAATATATAATCATATGGTGCGACAATGTCAGGGTGCAGAAATCGTTTAGCATACCACCTGGCAACAAATCCAACAGTTACATATCTTAGATTAAGTGCCATCATTTGATAAAGCATCAATTTGGAAACCAAATGCTCCTCACCATTTTGTCTGCTTTCTGACACTCACATGAATAGCCCTCTTTGACCACTCAAATTCATCCCACTCACTTGTCCGCCCATCATAATGGAAGAGCATAATAGTGAAATTTTCTGAAAACTACAACAAACAAACCATTTGCATGTGCATAACCACAGTAAAAAGACACCAGCACTATGAAATCTATATTTGGTTGCCATGTGTACCTTTTTAACAGCAGTGTCAATATTCTTCTTTTGATCCAGTCCAACAGTGAAAGTCACAAGATACTTTTGCTGAATGGTCAAATCCTGAAAGCCGCTAGCAAATATATAAAAGACTTTTTTTTTTGAAGTGAATATATAAAAGACTTTAATAACAGAGGGATACATTATGATAGAAAAATGCTAAACATAGATGTTAGATTCAGCTAATTGGGTGCCAGAATAATAAAAAGGCAGATGTCGTTGACATTCTGCTCAACTAATTCAATTTTAGCATTTTCCCATTAAAACACAGTCAGTTAGATTTCAGCTTTCTTTAATAGCAAACAACCTTATTTCATTGTCACGCCATGCAAACCACTCATATGAGTAATTTGGAAGCTTGTTGAATGTATCATGTGGCACAATAACATGTTTTCATAACTATGCCACAAAAACATATCTCCTTTCTTAGCATAGATGACAATTCTTCCAATATAGTTGTCTGAAGTACAAGTATTTGAGCATAGAAGAATTTCTTACTTCCTAGATGATGAGAGCGTGTAATATACTCTATATCATAAACATTTAAACACATTGCTACTACATCATTGAGTAATATACGCACACGCTTGCGTGCACACACACATACACATGCACGCACACACGCACACGCACACGCACACGCACACATGCACACATGAACACACGTACACAGGAAACTACACACATGCACATGCACACACACACAAAAAAAAGAAATAAAAGAAAAAATAACAACCTTTTGTTACTTAGCAGTATGAACTAAAAACAACTCTATTTCATTTCCTTAGTAGTATGAACTAGAACCATATACAACCTTTTCTTTTACATAAACCATCAGGTCAATCTATTTGATTCACCATGACCCAGTCAATTTACTCCCAATTGTTTTTAAAATTAGGCTAGTGAACTCTCTTTTTGTCAGCTCTGTCCTCCATGAACTCCGTCGGGAGTCACCTAAACTTCCTTATGTTTTTCTTTCACCCCACTTCTTGTCAATTTCACACTGGCCTTAGTTTTTCTCAATTGTTTTAGCAACAATTATAAAGCTCTCCATTGGGCTATCTTCTGAACATTCACATATCATCTCAAACAACTTTGTCCACTATTCTTTTCCATTTGTAGCACCATGAAGCATTTGCTTTAAAGTAAATTTTCCAATCTTCTCCGTGTCCAAGATAAGCACGTCTATGAGAGGGGAGGAGAAAGTCAAAAAAGAGCTGTAATAAAAATACCTCTCTGGGCCAGCCCCACAGCCTGCGGAGATAAAGATCCGATTCTGGCACAACAATGCCTGGAGGTAGTCTCTCTGCACCACGGGGATTTGTTGGAACATATATCTGTATCAAAATCAGACAGGAGGTTGTATATCAGAAAGCAGAGCATCACTAAACAACTTACAGGAATGCATCCTAGGTAACACACCCAAGTTAAAGGTGAAAGATAACCTTTGACGTATCATTTAAATTCTGTGTTTCAGTTGCATTTTTGTCCTTGTCAAAAGCATGCTTCAAAATTGTTTGGGTCCTAAGACCTGATGTTCTGTCGTCAATGTATGCAAGATCAATGGAGGGTAAAATGCTCCTTGGAAAATTAAACTGTCAAATAAAGCGAGAGAGTACCATCATATATCAGTTCACAATACCACATCTAAGCTTTGCATGGAGAAGCAGTTAGAAAATAACTAATGAAATATTAAACCAAGCTGTTTACCTTTGTTAGGGAAGCTGTTGGGAAGGAAGTGCCAATCAAGAAACCAACTACTACACCAACAACAGTTGTCATTATAAGCCTCATAGTCTCATTGGGCGTTCTGAGGAACCCACTGGAACAAAAAAGAAAAAGAAAAAAAATAAATAAATAAACAGAGGAAGGGTACGAATATGCCTTTGCAAGAGGTTGTAACAACATTATCACGTCAAACAAATTAATGAGTCAACTGAAATTTCAACGATCAAACCTGCGGGAGAGATTCCCCATCTTAGTCATGATTTTCCAACTCTTAAGCAGCAATGAATGCAACAGTCAGGAACTTCAGAGCTGCTCCACATTTGCCAATGACCAGATAATTTCCTTCAGAAAAGGAGCAATAATGCTCATGATATAAAAAAACAGAAGCCTGAAGCTATAATCACTTCAAACAAACATCATAATAAATATTAACTGACTTTCAGAAGTTATAACACTCGAGGGAAACAAAAACAAAAAAAATAAAGACAGAAAAATAAAATAGACGAAACAAACTACAAGAAAGACAACAAGTCTACAGGGGATGGTCGGCACACAATCACTACCAAAAGGTCATGACCTCCATCAACCTATCTAATAAAATCTTAGAGACCGGACATATCAACCATTGCAATCCGTGCAACCAAGAAGCAAAAACGAAAGCCTCTTTTGATAAACATCTTCAGTTTTTCCAATCGTCAATGGAACGAGCCACATGAACTCCTTGCAACCAAAACGACTTCAACGTCTGACCCAAAATAACAACTCCGATTGTTCACGTAGGATGACCGTTCAAGGTATGTAACCGTTTAAAGTTTGTATTAACAGAACTTTATACAAAGGCCTGAACTTTATACAAACGTTATCTTTCGCGAACAAGGTTACGGCAAATACCCATTAAAGCGATACCAACCACGAGCGCCCACAAAAATGTAGAGTAAGCTACCACTTTTGGCAACGCTACTGAGAACCGAATACTCCTAATTTCAAGCAAACTACTACACGAATAAACACAAACCAAAAGAAGTACTTCGCAAAAGCTAACCTCTCAACCAAACCAAACACCAGAATCAACCCAAATTTGAATTCGGCGATTAAAATTAGTAGTAACCAACCAAAAGAAGGACAGCCTGCCAATCTCAAAACTGCAAAGCCAACTGTGAGCAGAAGAAGAAGAGACGACAACGTACCGGAATCTCAAAATATAGAAACAATCCCCACCGAAGAACTCTCAACAAGAGCCCGAACGAGCAATCCCCCACGTTCTAAATAGGCGGCTTCCGTGGAGCAAAACAGAGAGTATGAGAAAAAAAAATGGCGCGGAGGCGCGGAAGAGCAGCCTGGCGCCTACAAAAACTCCGTGACCGCGGAAAACAAAAACCAGAGAAACCGTCTCTGATTCGATTTCTTCGTGATGACCCTTTGCGAGGAGAGCGTGCACAAGGCACGAGCACCCACCAATGAAGCAGAAGAACGAACAGGAGAAGAAGAAAGATATAGAAAAAAAACACGAAAGCGAGCAAGCGAAGTAATTCGATTATCTACGTTTCTTTCTTTATTCGCCTGAATCCTCCCCCTCGCAGTGCCACCTCTTCCGTTGTTGATCCGCCTCGCCAGTTATCTCAACTCACCACCCATATCATTCAAAGTTACAAAACGGAACGCACATTTAAACAAACACCTGTGGGCCTTTCCCCGTGTCTCTGCAGTATGCAGCTTCCATTTGTATTCTGAAACAGTCTTCTTTTTTTTTTTCTTCTCTCTTTTATACTTATATGCACCTTCTTTATAAGATTTACGTACTAGCATTATTAAGTATTCACTATACACTACTGCAATTTAAATTATTCATAATTTTAAAGAAAAAATCTTCAAAATTCAAACATACGATATGATGATTATGTCATGCAATTTTAAGTAGTTCCCACTATACTAACTGATTCAACTCGGACCTAATGAGAAATTGGGTTCCTATGATCTTTGCATTAGATCAAGACTAAATTCCGATTTCATGCTCTGCTAAATAAAAATTCAGAAAATAAATTTATATTATATTAACATAAATTGACTCTTTTGCATGATATGGCATGCCATTGGATGCCATTTGTCTATCCAATGGCTATAATGCATTGAGTTAGGTATACCTTAAACAGGTCAGGTAGTAAACATATTAATGGGTTTGGCGTTTATGACATTACTTTGGAAATATTTCCTTCTTAAAGCTGATAATCATATAAATAGTAAATTGGTACCAAATATGTGTTGTATGTTTAAGAAACTCAAAAAAGAAAAGAGGCAAAAACAACCAAATTTTGTATGAATTTCTAGCATTGGCCATTTTGTGTGGGTTGTTCACTTATCGATCATCCACAAGCCAAAGTGTCAAATTTTGTTTGATTGAACTTGAAGGTTTATATCCCTTTTAGGGAGTCAAAGAAGGATCCTCCCATGTTCATCCCCTTAAATGAGGCCATGAAAGTCTTGAGTAGTTCCTTGTAGAAGGATGAACAAATGCATTAGATGAACGTAATAGAGAATATAGAACAAGTGTACCTTACAAAGTGGGCACTTTATTAAAAGAGGAGAGAGCACTTTGATGCAATAGAAAAGTGAACAAAGGAGTTGCCTTTTTTAATCCTTTTTCTTCCACCGAGAAATGGCCACCTGTTTCCTTAGATTGTCAAAGTAGGAATCTATGCACATTCCCTATCTTGTGCAGTCCTTTTCTGATTATATAATCACCAAAGGTCCACAGCTCCCCAATCGATGATTTGATTTTGTTTAATTTAGTTTTATGATGATCTGATTCAAATATAATGTAAGTCCAGTTGAGATTGGCTTGACCCATATATAAATGTTACCATAAAGAGGTGAGTTGAATGATTTAATAGATAATTTTCTAAGTTTAAAAAAAATTATTATTACCTATAGTCATGGTGTTATTTTATTTTTAAAATTTTTAATAATTTGAGATTATGATATTGGGGAAAACAAACCTAAAGTTTCAGATAAGGCTGGGGTACTACGTACAAGGAAGACAAGGAGCTAAGATTAAGTATTTTTCTAATACGCTCACCAATGAAAACAAAAAACTCTTTATGTAGTTAAAGTGGGGAATGAGTTTTTCTTAAACTTAACTCAAGTGGGTTTTATTTATATAAGTCAAATCATCTATAAATATTAAGTAGGTAGAATGACATTAATAAGTTTGGAGTATTAAAGAGAAATACTTGATCAATTGCAAATTGAAGAGAGGTGCCCTGCAAGATACAATAGGGTCAACCGGTTCCAAATTCCAATCACAAATGATGGCTACTCTTCGCGGAATTCAAACCCCCTTTTCGTGAAGCCCCCCCTCACTTTCTTGCACCTTGACAAAGAAAGATGTCAATTAGGTGGCCGACCACTTCTTCGTCCTCCTTCCTCTCTCATTTTCCTTCCTTTCTTTCTCAATACCCCACGGTCCACGTCCACGGTCTCCGGTCTCGTCTTCCCCAAACTCCACTCTCAGTGGAATCCGGCCCGAGTCTTACACGTCAAAAGACCCAGAAGGTAGACTCAGGATCATTACTGATCAAATTAGGTGAACGACGACTTCTCCTGTTTCTGAATTCAGATTTCTCCGTCCAAAGTTGAACGCGTTTAAGTATTAATGGAAGTCAAACTTTTATACCGATGGATTCATACGAAAGCATCCGTAGAATTTAGTTCTTAAAACCGTCGGTACAGGAGGACATTTTTTATAAAACCGTCCATAAAATCCATCCTTATTTTGATTGATTTATCTAATCAAGTAGACAGAAGGACATAGAAGATTATGTTTAAGTAGAGATTTGGATATTCAAAAACTCTTTACATGGGGTTTGTCATAAGTGAAATCAGTTGTAATATCATATTCTCTTTAAATCAGCTAAGAGAGACTAATTTGATCAAGTTCCACTCCTTTGTAAATTATCCCTTGAATGCTCCCACCACTTCTAACATGATACTAAATCAAGGACAATGCTTACCCAGAATTTATTTTTAGTTACTCTAATTCTTAAATAACTTCAAAGTCTCTCTGCACTAACCTCTCGTACGTTACTCCATCCATTAATTAAGAAGCCGAATAATACAGTTATTGAAAACTTAAACATGCAGGTGTACGTACAAACATAAAACTCCTTCCCCATCTGGAAGAAGTAGCCATGCAACGCTGTAGTTCCATGGAGGTACTGTAGTACGTTGGCATGCAGTGGGCTTTGATAGACGTGGGTGCAAAAACAGGGTTGAAGGGGTAGATACCAAAAAACTTTGGGAAGCACTTGTTGATCACCTCACTGCAAGCAGAGTCCAATAATATATATATGGTGCCTGTGATGAAATTAAGACCTAATTATGATCAGTTCGTCCATACATTTCGGGAAGTGGGCGAAAGAGTTCCAATTTGCTTCAGTACCTGTGTGTTAGAGTTTAGTTCCACGTGGATAAACGAGTAAAAAAGATCTTGACTTATTAGTTGGAAAAAGGCTTCCTAACTTCGGCTAGTCATTTTAGGATAGACCTCGGGCCAACTTTACATTGTGGATCCACGGGGACGATGAACTTCCCCACCTCCGCCGCAGATGCCGAAATAGCCACACAGGCGAGGAATACAACTGGGAGGAGGATCCCGACGGTGGCTGCTACTTTTTTCATGGTTAATTCTTCTTCAACTGCTCTTGTGCAATATTATTGGAGTGTTAGCAGCTGCTTGTGGGTCTAATGCATGGCCAGTGCTGTTTACTTTCCATTGATCGATCAGTAAGTTTATGGATTTATTAGCTTTAATACGGTCGTTAATGGAGTGGAAAACTAACCTGATCAAAATGAAATCACTGCGCATCAAACTTTGTGTTTAATGTCATCAGATCACGTTAGCAGCTTTTAGAATGTCATCGGTGATGTATTAGCTGTAAAGTGGTGGTTAATGCTGGTCACGTGAACGTACGTACGTAAACATAGAGGGTCAGATGTGATCGCATAGGTTTCATGGCCGGAGTTCCATATTAATATGCCCGAGCTTCGAAAGAAATCCGGCCCATCTATTTGCCTAATTCTTGCTTTCGAAAAGTTAATTACCCCTTTTAAAGAAATTCTATATATTTTAAGAAAAATGATATCAGTACTTTCAAATTTTACTTTTGAGGTTTTATATCGTGGCTTCATATTTGATTGTCTAAGTAAGTAAAAATCTAGGGTTTAAGGTTTACCCAAAGAATAGGTAAATAATATTTTATTTTAAAAAAAATAAAATCTGACAAATTATATCTCTGAGATTATCTCTAATTACCTGGTAATGTGAACTCCACTTAGTACTTATATCATGGCTCTTTTTAGATTAAATTTGAGGTAATGCAATTAATTACGGACATTGTTGTGTAATAAAGAAAGAGAAAGATAACTACGAAAAATGTTAAACAATCATTTAGCAACACATGCTATTGTTTTTCCACCATGCACATATAACATCTTATATTTTTATTATTATTTGTTAAATTCTTATGTAGGATATTCTATACGAGACAATATTTTTAAAATTACTGTGGTACCCATATAATACAATTAATTTTAATATTTTATCAAAAGTTACTAATTTATTAATTTTCAAAATAAATTATTTATAATTAATGTGATAATATACACTAAAAACATAACTTAAACCTATATATTTGAGATGCAAAGACTAAGGTTAATTTCTGTATGAATTCTACTGACATTAATTGGTGGAATGTACTAACTTAATTTACCAAGTAAATTTATGAAATGATTCTTTTGGTTCCGGTGTATGAAATGGTTATGCAAAGTGAATGTATGTGTTTGATTATTAAAAATAAATAGGTGGGTAGGGATATTTTCCCGTTTAGAAGTGCAAAAATTTCATCAGTTGACGAATTTGTCTCAATCGCGCGGGAATGGTTGAAAGGGGTCGCCGCAGGGGTTTTGAGACTGCTGCCGAATTCTGCTCGCTGCCGTCGTCGTGATTTTCTCCTCCACCGGACGTTAAAGCTGTACGAATCTTTTTCTGGGTGTAGTTTTCCGTTCTTGCAGAAAGCCTAGGGCGGTAATTCTCAGCTTTTGGTTTTCTAATTCGAAATGTTATTCAAGCATAGTGATTTTAGGCTGCTTGGGAGAAATCCTGTTTAATTTTGTAAATGTTAACCAAAAATTTCTGCTAAAAAACAGGGAAACTGTTTGTCTTGCCCGAGCTCTGCGACTCTCTTCTGGTTACCTGTCTTCTGGCTCCACTGTTTGAAGTCTCTGGTGAGTATTATCACTAATTCTACCCACAGCTGTAGTTTTATGTTCCCGTTCTTTCATCCTCTCTATATCGCTGACATTTGATGATTTGGTTTTTCTAGTAATCAGAGCAAGCCGTTCTCTGTCCCTTGATTCATTCTGATCAGCCGTGTTTTATGAGCCTGGATGGGAAATCTCAATTTGGAATAAGAGGTTTAGAGTAAATCCACCTGGGATTTTCCTTTCCTGCCCCTCGTTCGCTAGTGCAAGAAATGTGATCCAAATTGTCATTTAATGAATTCGATGGCAATTCTTCCTCCTTCGCAAGCTCATCCTGATCCTCTCAGGCCCCATATTGGGGTTGTGGGTGTGAAGGATTCCTCAAATGAACATCGGGAGGAATCTCCTGCGTCCACTCTTTTGGTGAGACATCTTCCTGAGGCAATTCCTGGGGACACTTTATCTCGTCTCTTCTCACACTATGGAGCTTCCTCTGTCAGGCCTTGTGCCGGTGGAAGGTAATTTTCAATTGAGTATTGTTCTTTACAATTTTAAGATAAATGTGGGTTGGCTTGTTTTTGAAATTTGACTAGGATGTCATCATATTAACACTGGAAGACTTCTGTTCAGTGAGCTGTCAATATAATTCCTCTCTCTGTAAACTTCTCTCCCTGTTGTATATGAATGTCCCTGCTGATTTGTTTTCTTTTTTTATTTAAAGTCGTGTCTCAACTTTGGAGTTCATGTCATGTGATCTATTTCTCAAGGACAAAGATTCTTTACTTGTTTCGCTTTATTGCTTCTTTTTTTTTCTCTTTTTTTTTTCACATTATATGCATGCCTGATTATACTGTTTCGTTTTAGAGTTATTCTCTTTAATTAGTATTTTCTCTAACAACCATAATGTAGCTTTTGCAATGGTGCAAATTTCGTTTTCTGGAACTTTCTTGTTGCTCTTTATTTATGCTTAATGTCTGTTTCAGTTAACGTGGTAGAAAGAAAAATTAGATAGTGACGATTTAGTTAATAACCACAGATTACATGGGGATTAGACCATGAACATATGAACAACAGAAAAATTTGTGAGCATGCTACTGTAGATTTGAATAATGTGAAAATAGCAATCATGTTTTGCCATTTTCAGGATTTTTTGCATGCAAATCAAAGCTTTGTGTCCTTTGTTTGTGTTATTATGCAAGTGGTCCGTGGACCTTGATCAGAAAATCAGCTCCATGCCTTTTAACCTTCATCTGGATAAAATGTTTTAAATATGAATTTCTTTTATCTGATTGCTAAGAGATGAAATCAAAAAGAGCTAGAGGAAAGGAAGTTATTCATTTCATTCTTCTGCAGGCTTAGGAACTGTGCTTTTGTAGATTTTAAGGATGAAGCTTTGGCTTTGCAAGCACAGTCACAACTAAACAGGTGATTTTACAGCCATTTTCCTCTAAAATTTGTATGCGTTTTGATTTGGTTAGATGTTTCTATTGAAATTCATAATCTTATTCTTTTGTAGAAAAAGAAAATCACACTTCAGGAAAAATTAAATGACCAAGTACTATATTGTGTAGTATTTCAAAAGAAATTAGTATTTTGTACAATTTATTTCTCTTTTGGATGTGTGTGCACTTGAACTTCCATTGATGCAGTTTCTCAGTCCAAGCATCATGTTCATTTTATTTATTTACTACTTATTTATCATAGACATATTATAGATTGCATGCATTAACTTGCATTGCTTTCTTTCAGGTTGAGATTCCTTGGGAAAGTCTTGTCAGTGGAGAGGGCAGGCGGGCAAATCCCATCTAAGAAGCAACTTCTGAGTGAAGGGAACTTTGTGAAGAGCTCCACTGCGCCTACTTCATTAGTTAATAATGTTCAAGAGACTGCGAGCATCACTAATGCGTCTATCCCATGTTCAATGCTAAAGAGTGAGCCAATTGCTCCTAAACTTGGGGTGGAATACCCATTTCCTCCTCATCTGGAGTACGTGTAATTGCTTTGACATTGTTTTTTGTGTTTTAATTTCAAAGGATAATTGTCTGGATTCCATATTAGAGACTAGTTAAGGTGTTTTTCTTGACTTAAGAGTTTGATTTTCATGCAGATGGGCTTTCGTAAGTTTATGTGCACTTTAAATTACATTTTCAATTGCAGGTATGCATACCCGCCACCAGATGGAAATATACTTACCAATATCGTGAATGCTCTTATTGCTGTACCTCGGTTTTATACACAGGTTGAGAATTTTTTTCCATGGTATTTGTACTTCATGATTATTACTATGCCCTCTCTCACTTCCTGTCAGCATATTTTGAGATTTTATGCATTGTCTACTTATCATCTAGCAAATGAAGCATTAACGCCGGTTGCAGGTTTTGCATTTAATGAACAAGATGAACATTCCTGCTCCTTTTCGTATGGCTCTGCCTACACCTCCTTTACCATCTCCAGTCCCACCCCCACCCCCTCCACCTCAGTCACCCCCTCCACCTCCTCCTGCAGAGGCAGCGTCTAACCAGAAAGATCTATCCAGTGATGAATCTGAACTTGAGTTCTCAGACGAGGTATCCCCATCCCTTCTATTGTTGTCAGCATCCTAAAAATGTGAAAAATAATGCTACTGGGTGTGTGCTGTTTCTTTATGTACTGCAAAATTAATGATTTGATACATGGTCAGGGTGATGCCACCGAAGAAAGGCATGCTCATAAACGTGCTAAAAGAGAAACTATTGTGGGACCCGCGATAGATAAAGCAGTGGCACATGAGGCAGTGGGATTAAAACCTTCAACTTTGGTTCCTAAAGAGATTCCTTTGATTAAAAAGAAACATCCCATTTTGCAGGTTATTAGCTCAATTTCAACTCTGAACTGGTTTGTTAATCTGTAATGCTCTTTTCTGATTTATGATTGATTTGCTTGTAATTCAATTTTAGATCAAAATTGCCTCCAAGCCAGTGCATGGAGAAAATAGGAATGAAGAAATTGACTCAAAAGGACCCGATGAACTCTGTAATGAGGGTTTGGAAGTTAAACAATATGCAACACCACAAGATATAGAGAGTGGGAAGTTGCCTCCAGAGGAAATTTTATCACTTCCTATGTTTAAGGTGAGTTATCTTCAGGTTTTGCTTACCCTATTACTCTTCCATTCTATCGCATATGTTCATTTTGGATTTTTTTAGATTGAAAATTATATAGAGCAATTTATAGGTAAAAAAGTGAATATATTAGAAGTTATCTCCATCTTGCAGAACTATCAGAACTTCCATTCTGAAAGATAACCATACAGTAGTTCTTCACATCTAACTCTTGCTTGAGCTGTAGTGGCATAAAAAATGATTTAGTATGGAACAGGTAGTACGAGACATATCAAGTTGCCCGTTTCTCCTATCTAGCTCTGATGTCCTCGGGTTTTTCTCATGCTTGTTGGTCCTAAGTTTGGCCTTGCTCTTGTGTAGTTTCACTTTGGCACTTGGCCCCCACCCAATTCGTGTATTGTTCCTCTTGTGGGTTCTTTATGAGTGCAATCTTTTCTCTTTTTAAAAAATTATAAAGACAGCCTGATTGTCACATGGATGTTACATGTTGAATTTGAGAAAGGTGAAATTTACGTCCATTTTTTTCTTGTCATTTAAAAGAAGAAGGGTTGAGTGCTGTCTTATGCATCACTCTAGTGAAAAGAAAATAGGAAGTAAAAAAACCTATGCTACTTTGAAGCAATGCTTTTGGTTTATCGAAAGAGGCACATGCCACAACATTGAAAAGAAGAGCGTTTTAGGTGATTTATAGTACGAGACATCAAGTTTTTCACTTTCAATTGTGCAGAATTATACTCCTGGCAACCCAGCTCAAGTGTTGTACATCAAGAACTTGGCTAAAGACGTGGGTGTTGATGATTTCTACTTTATATTTGGTAATTGATCTTCAAAACATTGGTGTAGCACATGCCATATCCTGTATTACCTAGCTGCTCCTAATTAATAACTTGTAATCATGGATAGGCTGATGTTACTGAGCTAGATTTCTTTTCAGGGTCATTTTTTGAAAGTATCGAGGCAGCTAGATATGGTCTCACTATTAAATTGATGCAGGTGAGAATCACTTGTTTAGTTTCATAGCTACGTTATCTTTAACTTTTTTGTGAGTAGCTACATTATCTTTAAAAGGTTTGAAGTGTAATTATTTTTTCTTTCCTAAAGGACTATTTTTTTTTTTTTGACTTACTAAACTAATGGATCTCGAGAACCAAAATGGAGGGTATTTCTTGCCCACCAGTTGATGTGGAAGTTTCTCTACCACTATAACGTACTCTATGGCCCTTTTTTAATTATTGGGAGACTTAACTCCACTTTATGGTGCTGCCTTTTCTGACAAGCAAATTCTATCTTGATTTAGCATTCAACTAACAGTTTTTGTTAGTGAAATAGGTTTTGCACGATGTATACTCTACAAATGATTATTTTCTGCCCGCATTATGATTGCTTCCCATATATTTGTTTTACAATGATGAATACAGGCACCGCTGCCTAGTTACTGAATATTTGGAATTTCAGGAGGGCCGAATGAGGGGACAAGCATTTGTTACTTTTCCATCTGTAGATCTGGCGCAGAAGGCCTTGGTATGTTTTCTCTTAGTGTATAAGTCTGGTGGGTTGTCTATATATTTTCAAGCTAAAAATAATGTAGTAAAGTTGCTCGTTCATGTTCCTCTTGCTCCACGGTGTATCAATCTTTAAGTTTCCTGAAAAGTTGTAGCCATGATGGTTTGAAATAGAGTAATGCTAGCTGTACCTAGGCTCCAGTACTTATCCGACGTACCAGCCAATCAAAAAACTTGAAAAAAAATATTTTATAAAATCCTAAATCCTAAAGATAAACCCTAGGCAGCTGTGTTTCGGATTGGCTGGTACATCAGATAGGTACTGCACATAGGTGCAGCTAGCGTTTTCCTTGAAAAAATACGCCCTCTACTAATGTCTGGTTAGCTTTTTGAAGCTAATTTTCAGCATTTCAGAAATCAATGAGAAGGAACGGAAATCTGTTTGAAGGGTTTAATTTGGATGGTTGTCAGTTATTATATACCTCCGTTTCCAACTCATTCGCCCTATTTTACCTAGTAACTTTGGATCTCTCTGCATGCAGAACCTAGTAAATGGATATGTCCTTAAAGGCAAACCAATGATCATTCAGTTTGGGCGAAATCCTGCCACCACTGGTAAATGAAGCTAGGAAGGCCCTCCTGTGTGTAATCCTACTGCCACCAGTGAACTCAGGGGTTGAATCTACTCCTGCCACACTTTGCAAGTTCCTCTTTTTCTGCCCAAGAAAGCGACCTCACAGTCTGATGCAAATTTTATTGAAATTGAGTCGGGTCCTTTCTCAAGTTTGCTGATTGAGCTTTTGAAATTGAGAAAGAAACACAGGTTTGGAGAAAAGAGAGGGGAAGTTGAGTTCTATCCAAGACAGATTTGGGTTTTTGAAAGACTTGAGAGGGTTGTAGTTTTTATATAATATGTATTAGGGCAAGACAGATTTGGGTTTTTAAAAGACTTGAGAGGGGTGTAGTTTTTATATAATATGTATTAGGGTATGTATATGAAAGGTCAGGGATCTCCATTGTATTTAATTACTCGTCTGTCTAAATAGATGTAAAAGAATAATTTTATAAACAGGGAAGGTTTTAACCCATTACTTATTAATGAGCTATATCTAATATCTTATATGAGTTATTGAATATAATGACTCATTGGTGTAGAGACTTTTGAGTTTTATATATAACAATTGCCAAAATATGTTTGCAATATGAGTCAAGTTTCTATTATGTTTTTTAAATTTACTTACATGAATTATTATATTACTATAATCGTATGAAACATTGAAAATCAATAAACTTATTATTGATTATACAATTACCTTATTAAGCAATAGTTAATACTCTTCTATGTCTATAATTAAATCAAATAAAAATTTAATAAGCTATCTAAAAGTCTAAATTCTAACATAATATATATATATATATATATATATATATATATATATATATATATGTTTTATCACCTACGATTAATTCCATGCCGATCACCTCTAAAATATGACGTAATTGCTTACATCTCTTTGTTTAAAACTAATGCATCAAATTATAAACCTTAATAAGATTAAGATAACTTTCCATTTTTCTGTGGGCTGCCTTATATTTATGAGTAATGATTCGTGCACTCAACAAGTGTGCGACTAGTGCACTCGTTCTCTCACAACACAATAAAATGATGAGTAATATTAAATGCACCTGGTGGATGCGCCTATTCGACGTACATGTTAATCTAAGCCCTTAAAAATATTTTTTTATTATAAAATCTATTTTATAGAGGATAAACCTTAGGCATCAATGGTTTAGATTAACAAGTGTGTGAGATAAGTACGTAGGCTAAGTTCAACTAGCATTATTCTAAAATAATATATTTCATGAAACTCTAAAAATATATTATTTTATTGTGTTGTGAGAGCGCGAGTTGCACACTCGTTGAGTGCATGAGTCATTATTTTATATTTATACATCTTGATTATTTATATTATTAATTCACAAGAAAATATGAAGATACATTAGACTTATGATAATAACACAATTTTCGATGAATTATTTTATATCAGCTATGTTGTTTTGGAAATTATTTTCAATGAATTAATAAAATCATAATTTTAAAAAAATAATAATAATAACACATTTAGGTTAACTATTAGTAGAATCTGATTTAACCAAGTTAAATGGAAAAGAACAATATGACCAGTTTCTTTGTATTTTGATTTTAAAAACATTAATCTAAAATTAACGTTAGTTAATTGATTATATTATATAAGTACAATTGATAATATTTTAAAAGGTAAAGGCCTAAATGATAATGTAAATACGTAATGTCTAGTGAAAAAATTAAAATATTAACTATTCACTGACTCACTGACTCACTGACTCACTCAATCACTCGGTCAGTCAGTCAACCCTAGGATGAAAACCCTAAATCCACTGCCTGGAAACTATCGTTATCCCTAATTCAGAGAGGCGAGAGTCGAGAGTAGAGAGGCGCTCCGCGGCTCAGGCGACCATCTCCCCGGCGACTATCGAGCTACACCCTACCGCTCACCGGCGACCATCGAGCGAGACTCTGTCTAAAGCCGAGGTATTTTTCTTCCTCCCTACGATTCCTCTCATTTCCCTCTGATTCGTTTCTCTTTTCCCTCTGTTTCCTCTCTTTTCCCTCTGATTTCTGTAATCCCTAATTCAATTTCAGTGATTCACTGATTCTGTTCTACCAGTTTCGTTTCTGTCACGACTCACCGGTTAAAGATCCGGCGATCAAGCTTTGTCTTCCGTTAGGCCTTGTAAACAACAATTTTTTTGTAAAGCCAAATGTTGTGATGATAACAAAGAGAGAAGATGTTAGTCAATCTCCCAAACGAGAAAGCGATTTGTAGACTGTTCTTTACTTCTTAGCAATATTTCTTAGTCCTCTTGACTAGTACTGTTTTCTCATAACGTAACAAAACCTATATATATATATATACACACACACACATATAGATATGATCTCTTCGAGCTAGTACTCGTCCTCTGCAGTAAGTTAGTAATAATTTTCACCCACTTAACTCTGTACAGGAGCTTTAATTTCCTTTAGTAACAAATTTGGAGACTTTGCCAACAGTTTTTGTGGAAGGATACCATTGAATCTGTTCAAAAATTTAGGTTTGAGTATGCTGGGGCATAAACAATGGTTCAATCCGACTATTGCTGCATGCTATTCATATATATTTTGACTAGATTGGTGAAAATGATCTGGTTCTTTACTCCAGAGGTACATGCTACTAGGACCTGCATCGGCCCTCAGTGAATCAGATTGAACCTTGCCAAGAGTAGACAGGATGAATCTGAACCCCCTACCTGTATGCTTCTTTCAATCTGAGTTGACATGGCTGAATTGCAGTTTGACTTGCCAGGTCATATAACATTGCTTGACACTCTTTTTTTTTAGCCTTAATGTGGAATTTGGTAAAAGGGCTTTTGGAAATGATAATTGTGGTGATCCATGGGATTCATGGATTGTTTAGCTTGTGAGTACAGTGTTTTAGATTTACTGATGGCCGCATTCATCTTTTTGCTAAAAAATCTCTGAATACACGTGAATCCTTCTTTAAGTGAACCCTCGAGCATCCTTCATTCTGTTTAGAGATAGAGTTTCCTTGTCTAGTAGAATGACAGTTTGCTTGTGGCATTGCCAGGTTTGGATTTGTGATGTAATTTTGTCTGTTTCATTCTTATATCTAATGAATTTTTAGTTCCAAATATATAGCCCATTCAATGGTGATGCGTGCCAAGCTGTTCGTGTTTACCTTGATTCTTAAGTTAGTTAATTGAGTTCGAAATATAAGGTTCCTCACTTTTATCTGATCCCCTTGGAGACATTTATGTAAGGATTCTCTTTGTCAATTCATTGTAGCAAATAAAGAGCATGACTGTCATTTGTTTGACTTTTTGAGCGAGTGTTTCTTTTTCTTTTTTCAGAAAGTTGTACCCCTCTCTCTTGAATTTTGGGTAGTCATATTCACATCAAGGATGACAAAGAAGACCAAGAAATCTCTTGATCTCAAAGCCATAATCGAAGATCACTCTCTTTTCTTTGACAAGTTGGTTGAGCTTATACCTGCAAAATTCTACCTTCCTCAAGAGGATAAAGAGAAAGTATGGCATAAAGGCTTGAGCAAACCTGCCAGAGAATCAGTCAAGAAGGAAACACGTGAGAACACGAAAAAAGCTCGGCGATCCCGTCTTGATCCTGAAAAATCAGCTACTACTCTGGAATTGCTAAAGAAAAGAGTTGAGGATGAGGAGGGGAAACCTTTGGCTGATAATGCACCTGAGAATGATGGAAATGTAGAGTGCGCATTAAACAAGACTCGCTCTCTAACTTATGAAGAACTAAGGGAACGGTACCACCAAAAAGTGAAAGAGCTCAGTCAGGGGCGCGCTCCCAAAGCAGAGAACATGCACAAGGCTGAGAAGAAGAGGCGTATGGACATCGGTAAGCGCAAGCATGATGAGTTGGATAATGAAACACCAGAACTCAAGAACCCAGTGACTTTGTCAGAAAAGAAAAATGAATTTCCTGAAAGCCTTGAATTTGGCATGGTGAAAATTGGCACTGAGGATGAATCAAAGAAGACAAAGAGGAAGCTCTCAAAGATAAAGATCCTTGAGAAGGCACAGAAACTTGAGGAGGTAAAAAAGGATGAAGAAAAAGGGGCAGTAGTAAAAGAAAAGCATTCATGGAAAACAGCCACTAATAGGGCTATGGGGGTCAAGGTTCATGACGATCCAAAGTTGATCAAGCAGAGCTTAAAGAAGGAGAAGAGAAAGCAGAAGAAAAGTGCAGAAAAGTGGAGGGAAAGGATAGAGAATGTACAGAAGCAAAAGGAGGAGAAACAACAGACAAGGAAGGAGCATATTACCGAGAGGATTCAGGAGAAGAAAATGCGGAAGATTTCAAAGAGGGAGAAGAAGCTGATGAGGCCAGGTTTTGAAGGTCGTACAAAGGGATTTATCAATGATTCGTGAAGGTGGAGTGAACTTGAGCATAGCTCAGTTGTCACATTGGGGGGTTTTCTAGTGGGAGGTCTTGGGTTCAAGTCTCCAATTGCCATTGATTTGCTTTCACATGAAGAATCTAACTGTCATTGATTTTCTCTCCCATGAAGCATCCAATTACCGTTGATTTATTCTCTCATGAAGCATCCAATTGCCATTGATTTGCTCTCCAATGATGAATGCAACACTCTGAAGTGTACTTTATATCTAAATTCCTGATTAATTCAACTGGAAAGTGGCCCCCTTAAAATCTTAATTGCTAAAAAGTTTCTAAAGGCATGTTAGTCGTTTGGGTCGAAAGCATGCCAACCACAAATCAGTTTGGAGAGTCCAAGAGACGCTTAGTTCATTTAACATTGGAACGCTCTTATGTGTCTTATTCTCTAAGAAGCTAAATTAGTTACTTTCGTTGAACTAAAAATTCTAGATGGTCCGGTCCATACTTTGTCCTCTCAGTTACCCCCTTGTCATGCAATTATTTCTCATCACAGTCAAGAAGTTGTGAAGATTTCAATATATTGACAGCTTATCACTCCCTCTGGTGTTTTAAATCAGAAATTGGATCCATTTGGTTTTCAGAAGCCATTGGCTTCCTCCGTGTTACAGATGGTTTAACAAAGAATTAAAAAATAATGACGCTAAAACACATGACTTACCTTCCCTTACAAAATTGAGGGGAAAAATGATGTTACAAGCAAATTTTGTTTAAAGACTCGCCTCACTGAACAGCGAAATGCAGAACTCCTTTAAGCAGCTCCCTCTGATACGGGGAAGAAGAAGTACTCGCCTAAGGTGTACATATTTACCCTCGTTAACAATTTTTTAAAATAAAAAAGGACATGAAAAATGGATCTTTTATACCGTTTACCATACCCGTTTACTCGAATGATATATATAAAGCTTAAAACCCCACTACCTCAAGGCATAATTTCTAGAATCCGACATACCACCTAAAAGAATAACTGTAAAAAATAATTTTTTTATTTAATAAAATCCTAAATTCTATGAATAAACCCTAAGAAACAGGAGAGAGTACTTTGAATAAGTGTTGCTAGCATTTTCCTAGTTTCTAGCCTGTGATGTTTACAAAGTTAACAGGTATTTGTTCCTAATCTCTCTATCAACTCTTTCTTTTTTATCCCGTTTACCCGTTTACCCGTTTATATGTCTACCCGCACAGATCAGTTCCTCTCCCCCCTCCAAAACCCCAGCTGCATCCAGACGCGTCGTGTTCCCTCCCTACAGAACCACCCCGACAGCCCCCTCCCCAAAACCACAGTTGGCATCCAGACGCGTCGCGTTCCCTCCCCCCACAGTTCAGTTCCTCGTTTCGACGATACTTTGAAGCGAAAATCATTTGAGACTGGAGATTTTTCAGGTACTTGATTCCAAATCTCTCTTTAAGCCATCTTCTTGTTTTATCATTGGTCGATGCGTTTGTTAGGTTAGGTTTAGTTTTTTTCCCTTGTTTTTTTCTCCGATTTTGCTCTTAACATCTCGCGCCTGAAGAAGGTTTTAGTAACTAATCAAATGTAGCGGAGATGTTTTATGAAAAGTTTTGATATATTTGCTGTAGTTATGCGGAAATTACTGTGCTTGTTTGTGTAATGCGATCTTTAGAGAGGTTTATCTTTTTTTTCATGATTTCGAGATTTCCCACATCTGGATTTCAGTTGGGAACCTTTCGCTTTCCTTCATTAGTTAAAATCCTGGGCAGTCGTCATCCAAAAATGTATATTTTAGGTGAAACTGTCTGAATATAAGAGATGTACTAACACTTTAAAATCTGTAATCAGGAAGGTTGAGATTCTTTGGCTTGCTATTTTGCTCTTGGTGGGGGAAAACTGAAGTTGAAGTAGCTATGAAGCCTGTGTTAGGTACTGTTGTCTCTAACAAAATGCAGAAGTCAGTTGTTGTGGCCGTGAATCGTCTTTACCACTGTAAGCTCTACAATCGCTATGTCAAAAGAACCAGTAAATTCATGGCCCATGACGAGAACAACGAGTGTAATATTGGAGATCGGGTACTCTCTCTCTCTCTCTCTTTCTCTTTGAAACTCTCTGCTACACTACTCTCTCTGAATCTTATTGTTAAGTAGTACAACACTTGTTTTACTGCAATTTTGCCGCATTACCTTTGGGCTTTATATTGATAATACACTTCGTACCTCACCTCCCCCCCTTCAAATTGACTTTTGAACTCTAATTTCCTACTACAGGGTAGTGCAATATTTCCATAAAACTATGAGGAGAAGATGTAGTAGTGTAGAATATATATATTGCTAAATCTTAGAACTGTAGATTCCAGCTATGGGTTGCACATTGGTATAATGCTTCTGTGTTGATATATAGAACTTCCTCTTTCAGGTTAGATTGGATCATTCAAGACCATTGAGCAAACATAAGCATTGGGTTGTTGCAGAAATACTTAAAAGAGCTCGAATTTATGTTCCACCATCTGCACAATCGCCTTCCAGTAATCCGACTGCCATGGCTGGAGGTGCTGCAGTCCGTTCATCAAAATGAGGTTCATTGGGAAGCCTTATTTTTGTCTCTCTTCTATGTCAGTTATTCAGGATCAAACCGAAAAAGGACTACCATGGGAAAGTCACGTGTGGAGCTTGGCTCCTTTAAGTCAAGGGTTTTTTCGAAAGAAGCTTGGCAAATTTTGGTGGATTCTGTGTTTCTGGAAACTTCTTTTATTTGCCTGTATCACTCCCCTGTTGATTGCTATCTACTTCTTTTATTTGGAGCGTTTGCTGCAGCAGTTAGGTTGACTTCATCTTAAGAGAAGCTGCAACTTACTGAAGAAGCTACTTTTCTTTTTTCTTGTTAAAATTTAAGGTTGGTCAGAAATTTTAGTCTAGGATATGATTTTGGTCTAAAACATTCATTGAGTATTTTTTTAATTTTTTATCGGAAAGCAGTTTTCATATTATAGAAGAGAAATGTCATCTAGTTTAGTTAGATTTATACATTCATCCGAAAATAGCATAGATGGGCTAGTCCCGTTCTGCAAATTGTCTTCCATAAACATATTTTTCAAAAAGTGTGGCATGTTTTCCTTCCATAATCGGATAGTAGTCTGCATTAATGGCCTGTGTTGAACCTTCTTTTGCCACATATATATAGTAATATACATATAAATTTATCTGAAAGTAATTTAAAGTGGAATAACTTCTCAAGCGATTTCCTGGGATGGGTTCGCAACTTTCATAACATTGCCCACGATATCTCGAGAAGCTTGGAGTAATTTTTCCCATTTGACAAATTCACTAAAAGATAAAACATAAAAACTTTTTATTTACTGGTGATATGGTATACTGTATCATATTTTTATTAGAGTATGTGACCAAATAATTCAAAAAAGCGCTGTATATAAAAAATCTGTACATATTATTAATCCTTGTCGTTTTATGGTACATGAAATGATAGAATGAATGCCGTTCAGCTTGAAATATTGCAGTACTCGTTGCTCCAAATCTGTTTTACGTCTGTTGCAGCCGTTCGAATCTGTTTCTCCGCCAGGAACGATCTTTGAAACCCTCTTTCGATCTGAATCCACTTTCAGGGACGTTCCTTCTTCGGTAGGAGCAAGATCAGATGCCTTGGCTTTCTCCTCCATCTTATTAATGAAGAAGCAGGTTCGAGCGAGAACGGGTACTAGATCTCCTGTCAAACCATATAAGAAACCAAGCTGGAAGTAAAAGTTGACAAAAAAAGTATATGCAAATAACAAGTTATATATACAACAGAAACAGAATAAAGAAATAAGAAAAAAGGAAGATCAGTATCATAGATGGGCAAATGACAACCACTTCATGATTTCCAAGGAAGAGTGGAAGAGGGAATCGTTTCTTGGTTTTTGTGTTTGGCAAGATGGGAAAGAACCCTGATCTTGACTTCAGAGACCTAACAAACCAGCTGGTCAAGATCACATGTTCAATCCCATCTCCCTACACCAAAAAGACACCCAGTATTGCAGAACGCCTTTAGTATACTGACTAAAGGAAGGGCTCCTGCAGTCTGATTTATAAGGACGAAGAGGCACCAAAGCACTGATGGTGCACAGCGTGCAGCCTGTTGGATTTCCATATAAAAAACCCACGGGGAGATAAAAGGTTGATGCCCCTTTCTCAAGCCAGATTAGAGCATGCTTATAAAGATTCCACCATTAACTAAAGACAACAAATGGGTCATGTGGGTTATATGGTTAATGCAGTGTGACTTCATATAACCTTCCAATCTTGTTATGGGTTTTTCTAGATCAGTTGCATTTTAGAGTCAACTTTGTGCACCTGATTGTCAAAAATATTCTGGCCGGCCTCAATCCAAACTGATGTCAGCTGTGCGTTCTCATGACTTATTTCATAGGTAGTATATCACCAAGTCTCATAATTAAAAATGAAAAAGAAAGCCTAATTAGGCCATAGTACCCTTTCCACATACATGACATGTAATGCTCTTCATATAGTTTGCTAAACAAATTATTGACCTGCGAGTACAAGATCTGTTGAGTCAGGTCGAACCAGATTTTGATATCGCTAGGTCGGTCTGGATCGGTATTTCGCCAGTCACTACTGTCAGCCCAACTCAGGTTGATTACGAAAGTCAAGATGAAGTGTCTTGGGTTTTGAATATAAGCCCAAGGAAGGATTCCGGTTTTTGACACACTAGTTAATTACCTCAAAAACATTGATCCTTGCCCTTTGGGAGGATTAGTATAGCATCAAGAAAAATGATTCAAAAGGAAGAAAACCTTAACTTCTGTAGAGGCTTAGTTGCTTGAAGAAACATGATTCAATAGGAAGAAATTAAACCTTAATTTGTGTACAATTGATCAGACAGATGAATATGGTTTAGAATTCTACGACTCTTCATAGATAGCAATATATCTATGAGATTGAATGAGGTGAGAAGAGACCTTTCATGGTTCTACAAAAACCCAATTCTTGGCCAGGAAACTTGTAGTTGTGACCCAGATATTTTTTGTAAAAAAAAAATCTGTTACATATCATCAACGTACTACAAGTAGATTTTCCTACCTATATATACCTGGATTTTTTTGGGGCCATGAAAGGTATCACTAACACGTCACCAAATGTCATAGACAAGAGAGTTATGAGGAGTTATTAACTGTAGCTTCGTTTTGGGGTGTATTTTATATATCTTCATTTTTACATAAAACAATACTTATATATGCATCATTAGTAGAAGACAATGGAAAACCCTTGATGATCATGCTTTTACTACAGCAAGAGCCACTATATATAACATGTATGGGCTCTATACTAATAATATGTATATTACTACATTATCTATATATGGCCGTAAATATAAACAATAATTATGACTATATAAATTGTTAATAAAATAATGAAGACATTTAAAGAAGAAAAATGATATCAGTACTTCCTAATTTTACTTCGAGGTTTTACATCCTAATGTGGCTGTATAATTGGCGGTCTTGGAAGTAAAAAGCCGCAGTACTTATATCACTGCTCTTTAAAGAATAACCAATTAGCATTTGAATCACTAAATTAAAACACATACATCATATCTAGAATAAATTCTAACTATAATGATTGTGGAGATAGTGATGAAAATTTCAATTATGATGTTTGTGGAGACGATGATGACAATGTGGATGACATTTCATAAATTCAACCTGAACTAGTACTTGGAGCATTTTATGTTGTAAAATAATATATTTCATGGAAACAGATTATCAAAACGATATAACAAAGCATAAAAAAATTGTGAAAAAGCATATATATATATATATATATATATATATATATATGAAAAAGCAGAGAATTGATATGAAAAATCACGAAAAATGATATAACGAACCAAAAACATTTAAAATAATGAAATGTGATAAAGATTTACAATCATAAGGAAAACATAAAATTAATATGGAGAAACATAAAAATATTGATAAAATTATGGAATTAAAGTCACAAAGCTAAAAATATTGACCCGAAAAAAAAGGTTATAGTGAAAACCCAAAAAAATAATATTATAAATATTTTATGGTTCTTTTTGACTAAAAAAATAAAAGGATAGGAATTACCTAACTAACCGCCTTTACGTTGGAAGTCTTAAGGATGCAAGGATGTCTCTCAGAGCGACTGTCATTTCGATAGAATAATGATTTCAGTAATTTCTTTACATTGAGGTTTTTTCATACTGACATTGGGGTCTACGTAAGAGAAAATATAGGGGTTTACAGTTTACCCATAAAGTAGGAAGATAATATTTTATAAAAGAAATAAACTCTTGCCGATTTTATTTCCGAGTTTATCTCTTACCTGGATTGCAACGTGGACGACACATGAGGATGTAAACCCTTGTAATCAAGGTTTGCATTATCGGAGATACGCAAAGTATTGGGCATTAAAGAAATGGATACATATTGTGGATATGTATGGATTCATTAAAATACACATGGATACGTTAAGATACAAATGTAATATGTATGAGTACTTTAAAAAAACTTATAAAATATATAGAAAACTACTGACAATAATTAATATTATTAATATGGAAAACATAATATTCTTATTAATACAAATATTCGAAAAAATAAAGAAAATAACTTTAAAATACCACTCTCTTGCACATTTCATTTATTTATTTTTAAAAAGTATTTTTATTTGTCATTTCAATAATTAATCTCAATAAAATGCCAATGCATTGAACCAAATATATTGATAAAATATATTATATAAATTAAAATTTATAAAATTTATTAATTTTTTAATAAAATAGTAAATAATTTAATTTGCATATGATTTAAATTTCTTCCAAAACATACTTTAGTAAATCCTTGAACCAAATTTTTTTCTAAAAAACCATTTTTAATAGAACCGTTAACGAACTGGACCAAACTGGTCCAGTTCGTGGGTTGGGACAGGACTGTTGGAGGTCATCCCTAACCTTCCGTCATTGGCTGCAAATAAAGCCTAGTTTCTTTGCAACGGCATTCCAACTAAGGTAGAGACCACCGTGGAACGGTCAGCCAACCTCTGGCGACCGTTCCACATTAATTTCCAGTGCCGAAGCGCGATAGATTTCCCCGGAAAAACGAAAATTTGGGTGCGAAGTTCCTGCTTCCCAAACCCGAAAAGAAATTGGACATTTGAAGTATCGAATCGTGGCAATAGGTAAACCTACCGACATGGGACGATACTGGGGCTAGTTTCTTGCAAATGGAAACACCCCTCATATTTTGTTTCCTCAGGTAAGAAAACTGATACGTATCGGCCAGTATCGACCGATACGTATCAATTTTGCAAACCTTGGCTGTAATACTTCGAAGTGCTTGTATCACCACTCATTCCTATATCAATGAGGTGATTCAGAATGAATAACTACAAAACCATCGATGTGGGACTAACTTGTAATGAAACAAACTAAAAAGTATTTCCAAAATCTCACAAGCGCATTGTTGAAAGCTCGAAATTGAAGTGCACAATATATAATAAATCTTATATTTGAAGAGGGAAAATTCTTAGATACCGTATAAAAGAGGAAAAAAGTTACCTCTGAGTACTTCCAATGGTATGTATCCACTCTCAAGGTTGCGCACGTGCTAGGTTCTATATTTTTGGAAACGAATTTACTTTTTTGGTGGAACTTTAGTCCCACACCGGTGGTGTTGTAGTTACTCGTTCCCAATCAACTCGTTAATATGGCCACGAGAATTGCTCTACAAAACATCCTTCCATCAGTTGGACTTTGATTGCAAATGAGGCTATTTAGGCAAGTCAATACTTTCCGTAGTATTTAGTTTACTTTTTTATTTTGTTCTATATAATCCTTTTCCCATTGTTTAGATCAATATTTATATTTTGCTCCAGCTTCATGTCTATTTCTTTTAATGTTTCATCATATCGATTTTTATGCTTTGTCATATCATTTTGATGCTTTATTATATTTTGTCATATTTTATGCTTCATTATATCGTTTCCAGGCTTTTCCACTTCATCTTTATGCTTCTACATAATATTTTGGGGGATTTTTAATTCACATCCTGTTCATTATCTTGTTTCATGAAATATATTATTTTCCTGCATGTATAATGCCTCCAAGTACTTTAATCAGGCCAAAATTAGGAAATGATCTACAATGTTGTCATCATCATCACCAATATCATTATACTTAATTTTTTTTTCTAACTATGATGTCATCTTCTTGCTTTATACTAGACTCTTCAAATATCTACAATTGTATTTATATTCATTATTTATACAGTACAAATGAAGTTAAAAATATGGCTGGAAACGAAGCATATATATATAGTACAATTAATAACTCTTTCTGTATAACTCTCATGTCTATGACGTCTGGTGAGGTGATGGTGATACCTTTCATGGATCCACAAAAATCCTGTTGGAGGTAGAAAAATTCTGGCTCACAACTAGAGGTTTCCTGCCAAGAATTGGGTTTTTGTAGAACCATGAAAGGTCTCTCCTCACCTCAATCAATCTCATAGATTTATTGCTATCTATGAAGAGTAAGTAGATTGTACTATTTATATGTCATATATATAAGTTTGACTGAAGTACTATACCAAGATTTAAGTCTACTTTCTTTGGACGCTTACAAAATTTTTTGTTCCTATTTCATATTGTTGGTTACTACTTAGCCTCCAAAAGGGGAAGGATCACTGTTTTGTGGTTTTAAGAAATCCATCTGGGTGGCTCTGCAGTACTGTCAATGTTTTGGTGCCTCTACTTCACTATAAATCTGACTGAGGGAGCCCTTCCCAAGTCAGTGAAGGCTTCCTGCAAGTGGGTATCTTTTGTGTCGGGAAGATGGGATCGAACAACAGATCTTCACCTGCAGCTTGTTAAGCCTCGAGGTCGAGAAAAGTGTTTTCTCCCATCTTATAACCAACTATAAAAACCAATAAACCATTTCCACTTCCGCTAGCTCCTTTGTAAGTGAACTGGCTGCCAGCTGGCCATGTATGTACTTAGATGGTCAAATGACAGCCAATACATTTACAAGGAGTGGAAGAAATATATTTTTTCTTGGTTTTTGTGGTTGGATATATGGGAGAAAACCCTGATCTCAACCTCTGAGACTTAACAAACCGGGCCAAGATCAGGAGTTCAATCCAATCCCCGAACACAAAAGACACCAAATTGCAGAACGCCTTCTCTGAGTTGGGAGGGCTCTTGCGTGGAGTCTGATTTATAGGGACGAAGCGGCATCAAAGCATTGAGGCTGCAGAGCATGCACCCAGATGGATTTCATTATTAAAACCCACGAAGAGATGGATGGTTAATGCACCTTTGTCAAGCCAGCTACATAATTACGTGCTAATCGTAAAAATTCCCTATAAAAAGTCTGAAATGGGAGCGGGTTAAATGAAAAATATGTCTGAATATTTATATTACATTACAATCTTGTCATGGGTTTTTATAGAGTTGGATTTATGAATGATCAGTTTGAAATTTGAGGTGGTTAATTGTCAAAACTTTAGTCCACCTCATGTATAGTCACGTCGTGATGTATTAACAGCCAATGTCCTTGCACTTCCAACTTTTTATTACTGTGGACGAGTCGCCACTAACCACACCTCCACAAGTAATACAAGTACGTCACTTAAGGATTTTGAGCCTTCCATGCTTATTGGACATGCCTCCAATTTTACTTTTTAATCTTTGAGTTTCATCACCTTGTGAGATGTGCATTCCTAACCTAGACATGTCACTTTGATGCTTTCTCTTATTTTGTCATATTTTATGCACGCTTCTATATCATTTTATGCTTCATTATATCATTTCCAGGCTTTTTCACTTCATGTTTATGCTTCTTCATAATATTTTGTGGATTTTTTCATATCCTTTTCATCATCTTGTTTCACGAAATATATTATTTTCCTGCATATATAATGCCTCCCAGTACTTTAATCAGGCCGAAATTAGGAAATGATCTTCAATGTTGTCATCATCATCACCACAATCATCATACTTAATATTTTTGTCTAACTATGATGTCATCTTCTTGCTTTATACTAGACGTACTCTTCAAATATCTACAATTTTATTTATATTCATTATTTATAGAGTACAAATGAAGTTAAAAATATGGCTGGAAACGAAGCATATATATATATATATATAGTACAATTAATAACTCTTTATGTATAACTCTCATGTCTATGACGTCTGGTGAGGTGACAGTGATACCTTTCATGGATCCACAAAAATCCTGTTGGAGGTAGAAAAATTCTGGCTCACAACTAGAGGTTTCCTGCCAAGAATTGGGTTTTTGTAGAACCATGAAAGGTCTCTCCTCACCTCAATCAATCTCATAGATTTATTGCTATCTATGAAGAGTAAGTAGATTGTACTCTTTATATGTCATATATATAAGTTTGACTGAAGTACTATATACCCAGATTTAAGTTTACTTTCTTTCGACGCTTATAAAATTTTTTATTCCTATTTCATATTGTTGGTTACTAAGCCTCCAAAAGGGGAAGGATCACTGTTTTGTGGTTTTAATAAGAAATCCATCTGGGTGGCTCTGCAGTACTGTCAATGTTTTGGTGCCTCTTCTTCACTATAAATCTGAGGGAGCCCTTCCGAAGTCACTGAAGGCTTCCTGCAAGTGGGTATCTTTTGTGCCCGGGAAGATGGAATCGAACAGCTGATCTTCACCTGCAGCATGTTAAGTCTCGAGGTCGAGATCAGTCTTTTCTCCCATCTTATAACCAACTATAAAAACCAATAAACCATTTCCATTTCCGCTAGCTTCTTTGTAAGTGAACTGGCTGCCAGCAGGCCATTATGTACTTAGATGGTCAAATGACAGCCAATACATTTACAAGGAGTGGAAGAAATATATTTTTTCTTGGTTTTTGTGGTCTGATATATGGGAGAAAACCCTGATCTCAACCTCTGAGACTTAACAAACCAGGTCAAGATCAGGAGGGCAATCCCATCTCTCCTGCACACAAAAGACACCAAATTGCAGAACGCCTTCCCTTAGTTCGGAAGAGCTCCTGCGCGGAGTCTGATTTATAGGGACGAAGAGGCACCAAAGCATTGAGGCTGCATTCATGCACCCAGTTGGATTTCTTTATTAAAACCCACGAAGCGATGGATAGTTAACACACCTTTGCCAAGCCAGATACATAATGGCGTGCTATTTGTAAAAAGTCTCTATTAAAAGTCAGCAATGGGAGCGGGTTATATGAAAAATATGTGTAAAAATTTATATTTCCCCCCAATCTTGTCTTGGGTTTTTATGCGGTTTCATTTCTAATGATCATTTTTGAGGCGGTTAATTGTGAAAAACTTGTGTCTAGCTACCTCGTGTATAGTCACGTAGTGTTGTATTAACAGCCAATTTCCACTCACTTCCAACTTCTAATTACCATGGACGAGTCGCCTCTAACCACACCTCCACAAGTGATTCAAGTACGTCACTTGAGGATTTTGAACCTTCCATGCTTATTTTACATGCCTCCAATTTCCCTTTTTAATCTTTGACTTTCTTCACCTTGTGAGACGTGTATTCCTTATTACCTAGACTATTGAAACAACTCCTATCACATGTTTATTGGACATATTCCATTTCCGTAAATTGAAAAAGTTTCTTCATATTCCCTAATGATAGCTTTGAGTAAAAAAAATTTCTTCATTTGATAATGTTTCTTCATATTCCTTTACTATACCTTCGGCCAATGCATTTATTCATATTCTCTGACATTAGTCTCTAGTCAAAAATGTTTCTCGATAGTCCCTTAGTATAACCTTTAGTCGAATAAAGTTTTCTTCATATTCACATACTATAGTCTTCAGTCGGAAATTTTTAACATATTACCTTACCATGGCCTTGAGTCAAAAAATATTTCTTCAAATTTTCGCACATATGGTGTTCAGTTGCAAGTATGTCTTCATATTCACTAACTTATAGACTCCATTCAAATAGTTTTGGTGGTATTCCCTTACTATAGTCATCATTCTAAATGATTTTATCATATTCCCTTACTATAGTCATCATTCTAAATGATTTTATCATATTCCCTTACTATAGCCTCTAATAAAAATTTATGCATCATATTCCCTTACTTTTCCTTCAACTAAATACTTTTCATCAAAATCCCTTACTAAAACCTTCAACGTAGTCTTTAATTTTGAAAAACAAATACTCAAATTGAAGGTTATAGTAAGGGAATTTGAAGAAAAACTCAAACTTCAGGCGATAAGAACAACTCAAATTGAATGCTATTGTAAGAAATTTCGACAAAAAACTCAAACAGAAGGCTACAGTAAGGGAATTTGACCAAAAACAACTCAAATTAAAGACTATAGTTAGGGTATTCGAAGAAAAACAACTCAAACTGAGTATGGAAATTCGAAGAAAAACTCAAACTGAAATCAATAAAGTAAGGGAATTCGAAGAAAAACTTAAATTGAAAGCTATAGTATGTGAATTCCAAGAAAAACTCAAACTCAAGGCTTTAGTAAGGAAAATCTAAAAAAAACTAAAACTGAAAACTACAAAGTATAAAGAAAACTCAAACTCATGTCTATAGTAAGTGAAATCCAAGAAAATCTAAAAATCAAAGGCTATAGTAAGGGAAATCCAAGAAAAACTAACATCGAAGACTATAAAGAAAAATCAAACTAAAGGCTATAAAAAAAAACTCAAACTGAAGGCTAAATAATTTGACGAAAAACTCAAACCGAATGTATTCTAAGGGAATTCGATGAAAACTCAAACTGAAGTAAGTGGTAAGGGAATTCCACGAATTCGATGAAAAACTCAAACTGAAAGCTATAGTAAGGGAATTTGTCGAAAAACTCAAATTGTAGGCTATAGTAAGGGAATTTGACGAAAAACTAAAACAGAAAGCTTTAAGAAGGGAATTAGACAAATAAACTCAAATTGAACGGTATAATAATGGAATTCGAAGAAACACCCAAACTTAGGGCCATATTAAAAAAAAATTGAAGAAAAACACAAAATGAAGGCTATATTAAGGGAAATCGAAGAAAAACTCATACTAAAGGCTATAGTACTAGGGGAATTTGACGAAAAACTCATATTAAAGGGAATTCGAAGAAAAGTCAAATTTACGGTGATAGTCATGGAATTCGACAAAAAACTCTAACTAAAGGTTATAGTAGTGGAATTCGAAGAAAAAACTCTAATTGAAGGTTATAGTATGGGAATTCGATGAAAAACTGAAACTAAAGGCGAAAGTAAGGGATTTCAAAAAACAAATCTATAGTAAAGCACTTTCAAGAAAAACTATTGTAGTAAGGAATTCAAAGAAAAAACTCAAACTGTTATAGTAAAGGAATTCGAAGAAAATTTCAAACTGAAGACAGAAAGGGCATTCGAAAAAAATCTCAAACTGAAGACAAAAAGGGAATTTGAAGAAAAACTCAAACTAAAGGCTATATAAGGAAATTTGGCGAAAAACACAAACAAAAGGTTATAGTATGGGATTTCCACAAAGAAACTCAAAGTAGAAAGGGGATTCGACGAAAAAACTCAAACTAAAGGCTATAGTATGGGAATTTGATGAAAAACTCAAACTGAAGGTATTAGGGAATTCGAAGAAAAAGTCAAACATAGGGCCATATTAAGAGAATTCAAGAAAAAGTCAAATTGAAGGCTATGGTAAGGGAATTCGAAGAAAAACTCATATTGAAAGCTATAGTAAGGGAATTGGACGAAAAGCTCATACTAAACGGAATTGGATGAAAAACTCATTCTGAAGAGAATTGGACAAAAAAACTTAAACTAAAGGCTATAGTAAGGGAATTCAAAGAAAAACTTAAATTGAAGGCAATAATAAGGGAGTTCGAAGAAAACCTCAAACTAAAAGCTATAGTAAGGGAATTCGGCAAAAAAACTCAATCTGAAAGCAAAAGGGAATTCGGAAAAAAAATTGAAACTGAAGGTTATTAAGGAAATTCAAAGAAAAACTCAAGCTGAATGCTATAGCAAGGAATTTAGGGTTTGGGGTTTCAGGGTTTAGGGTTTTAGGGACTGGGGTTTGGGATCTAGGATTTAGGTTTTTAAGGGTATAGGTTTTAGAATTTTTATGATTTTTAGGGTTTAAGGTTTAGGGTTTTTAGGTTTGGGGTGTAATGAAAAACTCAAACTAAAGGGTATAGGAATTTCAATGAAAAATCAAAGTGAAGGCCATAGTAAGGGAATTCGACAAAAAAACTCAAATTGAAGGCTATAAGAAAGGATTTCAACGAAAAACTTGAACTGAAGGCTATAGTAAGGGAATTCAAAGAAAAACACTAGGTGAAGACTTATAGTAATGGAATTTGATGAAATAATCAAATTGAAAGCTATAGGAGGGGAATTCGATGAAAAACTCAAGTTGAATATTATATAACGGAATTTAAAAAAACTGAAACCAAAGGCTATAGTAGGGGAATTCGAAGCAAAAGTCAAAATTGAAGACTATTGTAAGAGAATTCGATTAAAAACTTAAACTGAAAGCTATAATATGGCAATTCAATGAAAAACTCGAACTAAAGGTTGTAGTACGGAATTCAATGAAAACTCAAATAAATGGCTATAGTAAGAGACTTCAATGAGAAACTCAAACTGAATGTTGTAGTAAGGGAAGTTGAAGAAAAATTCAAACTGAAGGCTATATAGTAAGGAAATTCTAAGAAAAACTCAAAATGAAGGCTATAGTAAGGGAATTCGAAGAACAACTCAAGCTGAAGGCGAATAGTAAGGGAATTCGACAAAAAATTCAAACTAAAAGTTATTATAGGAGAATTCGATGGAAAACTCAAACTGAAGGTTATATAAGTGAAGTTGAAAGAAAAACTTGAACTTAAGGCTATAGAAAGGGAATTTGAAGAAAAAGTCAAAACAGAAGGCTATTGTAATGGAATTTGACGAAAAAACTCAAACTGAAGGCTATAATAAGGGAATTAAATGAAAAACTCAAACTGAAGGTTGTAGTAAGGGAATTCGATGAAAAGCTCAAACAAAAGGCTAGTAAGGGAATTCAACGAAAAAACTCAAACTGAATGCTATAGAAAAGGAATTCGACGAAAAGACTCAAATTGAATGCTATAGTAATGGAATTCGATGAAAAACTCAAATTGTTCGGATTAGTAAGGGAAATCGACGAAAGATTCAAATTGAAAGCTATAGTAAGGGAATTCGATAAAAAAACCCAAAATGAAAGCTATAGGAAAGGAATTTGACGAAAAAGTCAAATTGGGTATAATATAAGAATTCATAGAAAAACTAAAACTAAAGGTTCTAGTATGGAAATTCGGCAGAATAAAATTCAAACTCAAGGTTGCAGTAAGGAAATTCGACGGAAAAACTCAAACTGAAGGCAATAGTAAGGGAATTCGATGAAAAAACTTAAACAAAAGGCTATAGTAAGGGAATTGGACAAAAACTCAAATTGAAGGCCATATTAAGGGAATTCAAATAAAAACTCAAATTGATGGCTATATTAAGGGAATTTGAAGAAAAACTCAAACTGAAAGCTGTAAGGGAAATCAACGAAAAACCAAACTGAAAGCGTAAGGGAAATCAACGAAAAACCAAACTGAAAGCTATAGTAAGGTAATTCGACAAAAAATCTAAACTGAAGGCTATTGTAAGGGAATTCGAGGAAAAAGTCATACCATAAGGGAATTTGACTAAAAAGTCAAGTTGAAGGTTATAGTAAGGTAATTCGATTGCAGAAAGGGAATTCGAAAAAAAAACTCAAATTGAAGGCTATGTTGTAAGGGATTCGAATAAAGACTCAAACTGAAGGCTAGGAATTCAAAGAAAAACTCAAACTAAAGGGTATGGTAAAAGAATTCAAAGCAAAAATCAAACTAAATGCTCAAATAAGGGAATTTGACAAATAAAACTCAAACTCAAGGCTATAGTAAGGGAATTTATAATGTTTCTTTGTATTCCCATTATGTACTTCAATGATGGTTTTTCTTCATATTCCTTAGTATTGCCTCTAGTTAAAATGTTTCTTCATATTTCCTTACTATAGCCTTTAATTAAATAACTTTCTTTATATTCATTTAATGTATCATTCGATTTTTTTCATATTCCCTTACTATAGCTTTCATTTAGAAAACTTTCTTCATATTCCCTTATTGTGGCATTGATTTGAAAATATTTCTCCATATTCCCTTACTATGGCCTTCTATAAAAAATGTTTCTTCATATTCAGTTATTCTAGCCTTCATTCGAAAATATATCTTCATATTCCCTTACTATAGCCTTCAATCAAAAGTTTTTCATCATATTCCCTTACTAGAGGCCTTCAGTCAAAAAAATTTCATCCTATTCCCTTACTACTAGGGCCTTCAGTCGAGTATTTCTCTTCATATATCCTAACTTTAGCCTTCAATTGAACATTTGCTTCATATTCCCTCACTAAATCTTCAGTCAAAAATTTTTCTTCATATTCGCTTACTACAGGTTTTAGTCGAAAACATTATTCATTTTCCTTACTATAACCTTCAATTGAAACATTTTTTATATTCCCTTACTATATCTATACATGTTTTTCATATGCGCTTATTATAGCCTTTATCCCAAATTATTTTACATATTTTTTTAATATAGACTTGACTCAAAAATATTTCTTCATTTTTACTTACTATATAGCCTTCAGTCAAAAATATTTTTTCATATTCACTTACTATAGCCTTCAATCCAAAATGTCTCTTCATATTTCCTTATTATAGCCTTTAGTTAGAAATATTTCTTCGTATGCCCTTACGCCTTGAGCCAAAAATGTTTTTTCATATTCCCTTACTATGACATTTAGTTTAAAATGTTTCATCATATTCACTTACTATAGTATTCATTAGAAAACATTTCTTCATACTCCCTTCATTCAAGAAGTTTTCATCATATTCTATTACTAAAGCCTTTAGTGGAGTCTTTTCTCAGTATTCCCTTACTTATAGCTTTTAGTCGCAAACTTTTCCTTCATATTCCCTTACTATAGCATTTGGTCGAAATGATTCTTCATGTTCCCTTACAATTGCCTTAAATCGGAAATATTTCTTCATATACTCTCACTATAGCCTTATATCGAAACATTTTTCTTCACATTCCCTTACTAAATCCTTTATTCCAAATATGTTTTCGTATTCCTTTACTATAACCTTCAATATAAATTTTTTCATCTTATTCCCTTACTATAGCCTTTAGTCGAAAATGTTATCATTATCCCTTACTATAGTCTTTAGTCGAAAATGTTATCGTATTCCCTTACTATAGTCTTTAGTCGAAATTTTTTTATCATATTCTTGTACTATTGCATTTGATTGAAAATGTTTTCTTCTTGTTCACTTACTACAGCGTTCAGTTGTAAATATTTCTTCATATTCACTTATTATAGAAAACCTTCTTCATATTCCCATACTATAGCCTTTAGTTGATTTTTTTTTTTCATATTCCCTTAAGATAGCATTTATTAATATTTAATTATTTTTAATATTCTCTCACTATATAGTCTTCAATCAAATAAATTTCTTCATATTCTCTTAAAACCTTCAGTGGAAAATTTTTTCTTCATATTCGCTTACTATAGCCTTTATTCCAAATAATTTTTTAGATTCCCTTATTATAGCCTCCAACACAAAATTTTTCTTTATATTCCCTTACTAAAGCTTTCTGTTAAAACTTTTTCTTGATATTCCTATACCATAGTCTTTATTTCATATATTTCTCAATCAAAAAAATTTCTTCATATTCCCTTACTATAACCTTCAATTGAAAATATTTCTTCATGTTCACATAGTAGCCTTCCCTTGTAAATATCTTTTCATATTCCCTTCTTATAGCCTTAAGTCTAAAAATCTTCTTCACATACCCTTCCTATAGCCTTAAGTCGAAAGAGTAATGCTAGAAGCACCTAGCCGATGTACCTCTCCGACATACATGTTAATCTAAGCCCTTAAAAATCATATTCCCTTACTATAGCATTAAATCGTTTTTTTTTCATATTCCCTAACTATTGCTTGCAGTCCAAACTTTTATTTCATATTCCTTATCATAGCCTTTATACCAAATTTTTCATGATATTCCCTGGCTATTGCCTTATGTTGAATATTTTCTTCAAATTCCCTTATTATAGCTTTCAGTCGAAACGTTTTCTTCATATTCCCTTAATATAAGATTTAGTGGAATATTTTCTTTATATTCCCTATTATTGCCTTTAGTCAAAATATTTTCGTCATGTTCCCTTACTATTGCCTTCAGTCGGAAATCTTTCTTTATATTCCCTTATTATGGCCTTGAGTCGAAATTTTTCTTCATATTCCCTTATTATAGCCTTCATAAAAAATGTTTCTTCATATTCACTCACTATAGCCTTCATTCGGAAGGTTTCTTCATATTCCCTTATTATAGCATTCAGTAAAAAAAATCATCATATTCCTTTCCTAAAGCTTTAGTCGAGTCTTTCTCTTCTTATTCCCTTACTATAGCCTTTACTGCAAATGCATTCTTCATATTCCCTTATTATAGCCTTTATTCCAAATTTTTCTTCATTCTCCCATGCTAAAGCCTCCACTCAAAATGTTTTGTTCATGTTCCCTTATTTTAACCTGAAGTCATAAATGTTTCTTTATATTCTCTTATTTTGCCCTTAAGTCTTATATTTTACTTCATATTTCTTTACTATAGGTTTTTGTCAAATATTTATCTTTACATTTTAACTTGAATATAATTACCATTTTGTGTTAAGTGATCATGCCTCAATGAAGGTGGTAAAAGAGAAACTGAGCCTTGGTTTGAGACTTATAGAAGTGTTAACTTTTATAACTTGTGCTTAAAAGTTGTTTCAATTGTTCTTTATACTATGAGTAGAGTTTAAGACATCTTTTGCTTACCCATTAGTATGAAATTTGTCTCTCCACTAGTTTTATCTTCTCTAAGACTTCCTTTTCATTCTTCTTTTGTGAATTAAGTTGTTAGAGAGTTTTGGTATATCAGAAAACTAAAGTTTTATACTTATAGGTTATTAATTACTTAATTCTAGGGAATTTTGAATTCATATGCTAAACTAAAACACTACTCAGATAATACTGAAAAGTTTGGATATCTATATGATGAACCTAATCAATAATGAGATGAATTTCCAATGGATGCGCACCAATAGAAATAAGATTCACCTTATAAACCTATTATAACTTCGACAAAGAGATAAAAAATGTTATTTGTTGGAAGAAGAGAGATGAATATTATCAAGGTTCAATGAACTCTCTCAATCATGTCATTACTTTCAAAAAATAATCCAAAGAAACTATAATATGCAGGAAACAAGTTTGCTAGAAGATTAGAATGGGATCAGAATACTTAAAAAGCTTGCATTATATTAACTGAGATCGGGAAATTTTATTCTAAAAATTAAAAGTATAAAGTTATATATCTAAAAATTCCCGGAGCTGTGGACCTTCCGTCGAACATGTGGGTCCCAGTTCCACTTCCCTCTCTTTTCCGTTGCCGTCACATACTACTGTGTGGACAAAATCCATCGAATTCTTCACTAGCTCTCATCTGCAATTGGGAACTTTGGTCACAGCGCTGGAGAAGAGACCGAGAGGGAGAGACTGAGAGAGAGAGAGAGAGAGAGAGAGAGAGAGAGAGAGAGAGAGAGAGAGAGAGAGAGAGAGAGAGAGAGAGAGAGAGAGAGAGAGAGAGAGAGAGAGAGAGAGAGAGAGAGAGAGAGAGAGAGAGAGAGAGAGAGAGAGAGAGAGAGAGAGAGAGAGAGAGAGAGAGAGAGAGAGAGAGAGAGAGATGAAGTCCGTGGAGTCTCGACTCTCTTAGGTAAGAGCAAGATGCCGGCGCTTTTTTTCGCCATGGTAAGTTACCCTACCAACATCAAAATCCGAGCTTGCAGCTCCGCCAGCAAGCAGAGGCAGCAGCTTCCTCTTCAATCCCACCCGTTTCGAGCTCCCTCCTCCGGACGATCCAGTACTGCGCAATTAAGCAACGCTGCCGCCTCGTCGCTCAAAAATGGCGTCTACCCATGTTCTCAAAACTCCAAGGAAGGTGCTTCTTTGGAGGAAGAGGCCAACTTGTGTCAGTCCGCTGCAGCGGTGTCTGCTGCGATTCGGGAGGCCTCTAACTCTCCTGTGGAAATCGTGCAACGTGTCGAGTCTTGTAGAGATGGGAAGAGTGGACTCGTGTTGCCTACTTCTGATTTCCAGAGGCTCTGCGTCCAGCAGCTTGATCTATTCCGCACTGTTGTCGACCCCCATGCTATTCTATCGGTTGGTTCTTAGTTTTTTTTTTCTTTTTTCGGATTGACTTTTGTGTTTGTTGAAAACCCATAGTGGATTCATGTTAAAGGAGAACCATACAAAAAACTAGCGTCTCGTACACATGATGCAAAATTGTTATGCATCCATTTGGAGGTTTTATTATGAATTTTTCAGGTTCAATCACTTGCAACTATAACGGTCTCGTTTTCTTTGGGTCTTCATCTCTCCTAGTAGTCTACCTGTTTTTGTTGTCTTAATATCGGAAAATTTAAATTCTTTCTGCAGGTATATGTCAGACCAGCTGGCAGCTATGTTATGGACCAGTTGGAGCTTCGGCGGGTCACTTTCTATCCAAAAGGCTCTGAAGGAGAAGAAATTGTGATTTTAACTGTAAATTTTGGTATTCCCACTGGACTGCGCTCGGCTGAAGCTGCTCTGTCAAAACACCAAGTACGTGTCCTTCTCTTGTGGAAATGGTTGATGCAAAATATTCCATTGTCCAAGATGGGCTTAGCCAAAGCCTAACCTTAATGGCCAGGATACACTATTTAATTGATATGCCATGCCAAAAGGCAGCATAATTTGTTCTTTCTTTACAACTGACTAATGAAAATAGCATTACAACTCATAAACCTTTATGCTCGTGGTACTGTTTGATCCTCTTTTTCATCGACGTGGAAGTGCATTCCTTATTCATATTATCTTCTTATAGTTGTACCTTGTGATGTTGCTAATTAGTCCACTCTTGTGATTGATTTCAAGCTTGTTTGAGCTTCAGGCACAAGTCATACCTGAGTGTAATGCTGCTGTTTTTCCAATGGTTAAACATCCTTTTGTGGTGGGATTTCTAGTTGCGGAGCTCCCTACCATGAAATTGGAAGCACAATCAATTTCTGTAGAAGAAGGCAGAACGAGTCCATCGCTGGCCCCAACTGTGAAAGAATCTCTAGGTGTCCCTTCAAATCCAGAGAGAAATATTTGGAAAATTCAAGCTTTCACGAATGATTTTGTAAAAAGGTACCAAAATTTCACAGTTGAACAGGAAAGCAGAGCTATCAAAATTGCACTCTCATTGGCTATGGCATATGTTATGGATCAGGTAACTCAAAAATGTAATATTTCTTCTATGATGTTTTGTTTGATTTTTCCTCACAAATGCCTTTTAATTTGTTTAATTGTTGTCACAGAAAGCATTGTTACTGCAGCAGTCGTCATGGCAAAACAATGTGAGGATGAGTAATCTGGTCGAACAAGTAAGACCATATTCATGAAAATTTGACTGCAAATGCATATTAGTTGGTTTATAAAAAAATACATGACTTGTCAATTGCTCACAGATTCGTGGACCTCTGTCAAACATCAGGACACTAGGTAAAATGTTATCAACTCATATGAAGAGAAGTGAGGTGAGCCTCCTTATGTTCTGTGGTATTTATCTTAAAACCATTTTTGTTTTTTTTTTAAAAAAATATAGCTCCTTTTCTAGATAAAAACGGTGGTGTGATTTCAGGTATCATATGATATTATAGAAGACATACTGATCCAAGGAGATCATATGAGAGATTCCTTAGAACAGCTTCAGGAAGCCGTCTACCTTACAAAGGTACTCAAAGTTCCTAGTTGTGTGTCATTCAATACAAATGTCACACTATTGTTGTCGTCTTCATTATATACATCTACTTATCAAATAAGGTGGTGGGAGGAGTGGACTGTCCTATTGCATATATGTCCTTGATATTCTCATTCAACAAGTTTAACTTAGCTGCAAAAACATATTAATAATCTCTTTTCAAGTAAAGAACTCCTTTGAACATATATTCCGAATCTGACAACAATGGTGTGAACATATTATCAATCTCCTTTTATTGTCTCTTGACCTTTAAAAATATGTGATCCAGGCTAATATAATGCGATACAATGATGAGATGTTGAGGAAAATCCGCCGTTCCGGCTATGGTAATTCAAGCTTCTCACAGGGAGACGGTTCTATCCAACTGCGTGATAGTTCTAGAACAAGGGACCTGGAGATGCCCATGCCTCCACTTGCTCTAGCTGCAATTCCACAGCATGATATCAGGTTAGAGTTTTTAGTTCTTGTCATACAACATGTGATCAGTCACTTATTCCTTGGTTCAGTCACATCTAATCAATATGCAGTCCATCACATCCTTAAAGTTCCAGTGTGTCTTAAATATGAAAAACGAAACTACTGATTAGAAACTTGTTTCTCCTGCTGATATATGCTTTGTTGCTGTCAGGCAGACCGTGCAATGTTTCTGAAATTTTGAAAGATTTGGTATTGGCTGCTCAACCTCTAGCTCAAAAGCAGAAGCGGTCACTCCAGTTCATGGAACACTCCAGTGAATTACTTGTTGCCATTGAAGAATCTAATCTGCGTCAGGCATTAAGCAATCTGATAGAAGGTGCTCTTCTTCGTACTCATGTTGGAGGCAGGGTTGAGATTTTAGGCACTAGTGCTCCTGCTGGTGGAGCCCTTATTATTGTTGATGATGATGGACCTGATATGCACTATATGGTAAGTCCTACTCTAGTAACTGCTGTTTCATAATGAAACTCTCCTAATCTACAACAAAATGTGTAATACAGATAGCTAGATCTCTAGCAACGTCTATACTGCAACTAAAGTATTGTACCTTTCGTTATACTGAAACTTTGTTTATTCTCAACTTTGGCTTCGTTGACAGTGATCAGGACCAAGTTGCTAAGCAAATAGCTAAAAACAAGAACTAGTTGGAGACGATGAGTAATGTTTGGTCCCAGATGAAATTTTAGTGTCAATTCCTTGTCATTTTTTGCTAGGTTTTACTGCATTAGCACCTGCAACCATACTATCAACTCTAGTGCTCACTCTTCCTGCTACTATTTGAATAATATCTCTGCTTTTCATGTTTTTGAGTGTACTGAAAAATTCTCATTCTGTTGTAAAAACAGATTCAGATGCCGTCTCTCAGTTGCTTCTTTTTCCTGTTTTTGATGGTACTAAGGAGCTGTTTTGGCTTTCGTGACTACAGACTCAGATGCATTCTCTTACACCATTTGGGGCGGAACTGTTTACTGAAGGTATGCTGGCCGACAACATGACATGGAACTTCATTGCAGGACTAACAATAGCTCGTGAGATCCTGGAAAGTTATAGCTGTGTTGTTCGTGTCATATCACCGCGTGTGCCTGATGCTGCCTTCGGAGCAGGCGGCACCCGTGTAGAACTCTGGATACCATCTGCTGTTGAGTCTGATCCTTCCCCATTCCCCTCTGAACAGGATCGGCAGGCATAGGACTCAAGAGTAATGGTAATTGTTTCTGTAAATACTACATACCCACTGAATTGTGCATACTTTCACCCAATAAAGACATGGAACTGTTGTAAATAATAAAATTTCTCCGAAATGAGTTGTAACTATGCACACGCATTATTTTCTTTTCAAAAAGTTTTTGAACGTGCACTCATAGCGCAGAAATGTGCTTCTTTAAAAGCACATATGCAATGTGCATTAACCTTCTCTAACAGGTGAAATCTCAGCCCTCTTGCAAACGTTCAGAAGTTCCATCGTTGCTTCTTGAATATAGTCTTATGTGCCTCGTCGATGAGGCACAACACAGGCCTACACTGAAATCTCTTTTGCCGCAATGAACCATATATACTGACCATTAGTGGCCAATATCCGTCATTAAAGAACTTGGGCACATCATTGAATTTATACAGGTGCAAATAGGAAAGGTTAAAATGAGGCTGGTATATATGCTTACAGAGCACTAAGATTCATCACTATGAAACTATACAGAATAGTCGGAGAAGCCAACAATGGACATACCCAATTACAACTATGAGCTACAAAAGTTTTAAAAAATATTTACAACATATTCTACCCGATGGCAAGGGTAGGCGAAGATGGGATCTATTTTGCTTTACTGCGGCACAATTTTATTGGCGATGTCCTTCAGGAAGTGGTACTACCTTGTGAAATGGTACAGTCCTCTTGGGTAAAGACCCATCTTCCTCATCATCATCAAACTCTAGCAAGTAACTGATAGCCAAAAAAACAAAACAAAAAGGGATCTTATTAGAACTCAGGGGCAAACAAAAGCGCTGGGTGGTAAATAAATGTTAAGACAAGTGAATGAATGGCAATGTCAGTAAACCAATCAGAGCCACTTCAATTATTGGGTCAAGCTGCATGGAATATGCCATGTGCCTTCCCAATTATTATGGCTACATCTAATTTCATGATTGTTCTAGCTCAACTATGAAAGTCGCGACTCAGAAATAGAAAAGTATGTATTGTTTAGCATATCGGATGGTATACAATGTCTATGGAGCTGCTCGTTTGATTCAGTTATAAATCTTCTGGGGTATAATGTTCACTGTAACAAGAGAAATAACTTACTCATCAGTCTTCCTCTGAAAATTTGTACACGATTTAGATCCAGAAGCCCCCACACCAGAAATGCAGTTAAATGTCAGTCGGGTAAAAAAATAAACTTGAAAGCAAAACCAACAATAGTTGATATAGGTATACAGGAACCACAAAATTCTCTAATGAATAGTTTCTGAATAACAAGAAACAGGCAGGATTTAGAAGTGTGTCAACTTTGCCCTGTTCTGGGTATGTTGACTGATCCCAAGTTCCATCCCAACATTTGCCAGTCAACCACAGGCATAAACCCCACTGAAACAGTAAGTTGTAATGCTGGAATGCACTCTACTTGCGTGGGCCAACCAACTAACACAATCAGATAAAAATATACAAATTCTCTAACTCATGTTCATCGATTCATTCTCTCAAATTTCTACTTTTTTGTTCATTAGGTTTAATTTTTTATGTTTTTTCTTTGCTTTGCTTTTTTTTTTTTTGTTTGAACCAGACATTAGGTTTGAGTTCAAACTCCACTTGTTCATAGTTTCATTTGTCGGCAATAGAAAAAAAGTTGATCATCTAGGTAGCCGTTGGTCCAAAGTTTCCAAATTCAGAGTGACCCAGCCAATAGTAATTCATAATATATACTAAGAACATGGATAGCAAAAGCAATTACCTTACGTGGTTGATTGACTACAGTTGCTTTATATAATGCAGTTGTACCAGGATAGACTGCCAAAACATGTCTGCCATGTGGGAAATCTGGTGCACTAGAAGGATCCCCTCGCTTTGGAAAAGGAATAATGCGTGACATCGGCAGTTTGTACTTTCTGTTATTTTTAACAGGAAGAATCATGTCAACTCAACATAAAATTTATCATTTTAGTATCTACTTATGATTGAAGTAGGTGCCTGATGAAGACTTCCAACAAATGTCACAACTTCATTAAAAACAGCACAACTGGCCATGTCATCGAACCCTTAAATATCAGTAATAAAACAATAACAGCGGAAGCTAAGAGCTATGGCGGATGGCATATTGATCAGAACTACGTAAACAGAACTTGAATTGTTTGTTTAAAGCTACCATTATACTCAAGGAACAGGACTTCTTCTGCAGTAGCAATCTTGGAGTGTTTTCTGAATTATTCCCATTTCAATCATAAATTTAATGGCTGATACATAATTGCTCTTTGACAATCCCGATTTTTTTAGATTGGAACACAGCCTTTTAGCTAGTGAGTAAACAATTGTAAAACAAACTAGATATGACAAGCACATATACATCAAATCACCTAAAACGCATAATGTCCCACCACGAATTATGATTTATCTGCCTACTTCTGTTTTGTTGATCCATATATAGGTGACTTTCAAATAATGCAGAACAACAACTTCATAAAACATCTCACACTGCTAGACTATAGCTTTTTTATACCATATCCATGGCCAAGTGACGGGAAAGATATTTAAATGTCAAGAAAATAAATCATATTAACACAAAGAATAGCTGTCCGTAATTTAAAGTGGTTGCACATCAGATAATGTTCTAATTTAATTGAGATTGCTAAAATTAATTAAAAACCACTAAAGATAGCTGCCAAAGAGAAGGTCTATTAAACTGATCAGCAAGAAACATTAACAAGGTCCATCAAGATATCCTCTACCAAGTAAATTGGCTTTATAATATATTTTTTGAAAATGGTGTAATTGGCTTTATAACATGGTAGACTGGAAAAATACCAACTGAATAAACAACTGAGTCATCTATACGAATTGAACCAACTTCATCATGTAAAAGAAGAATACCTCTGGACACTTTCTTCATCATCACCAGGTTCCTCATCCAGCACTTCAAACCTATGGCAATAGTCAGAAAGTACTACTGATTACATAACTATTACATCCTTTGATATATAATCTTAATCATCAAAACAATAAGTCACTCAGTAGTACGAGAGCAACTGTTGGTCAGTACACAGTTAAACACAAAAATGAAAAAAATGTTATGTCTGCCTAATTCTTTATAAAATTTGACTTTGTTAGGCTTACTCTTTCGCTTCCTTATCGAAGTGGATTACTTTTACGACAAACCACTCATCTTTTTCGGCATCATCTGGAGTGACCCTAGCGGCAACCTGTTGTATGATGCAAACAAATAAAGGTAACATTTGGTTAAAGTTCTCCCCAAACTCATCAAATAGAATAAAAGAAAGGGAAATACAACAAAGAAGAAACAACAAAGTCTTACTACAGTAAGAACTAAAACTCGATTGATTATCACATGAAGCACAAAACAACTACAAGAACATTTAGATCATATCGGGTATTAATTGAGCTTGCTCCGGATTAGTGCACTCATGGTAATAATTGAGCTTAACTTTCAAAAAAAAAAAAAAAAAAAACAAAAAGAGCTTGGTCTGGATTAGTGCACATCAAGTAAACTAAAGCTACACTTTCCATTAAAAAATAATCTAACCCTGAAATATGGATATGATTACCCTTCTACAAATTCTAACCAGCACAACAGAAACTTTGAGAAGTGCTAAATCAGAATGAATGACATTACCTGCTCTCCCTTAAGACTAGCAGCATGCTCAAGTTGATTTCGCAAAGAAGCTGCAGGAGAAAGCCTTGGAACGTCTGAATCACTCTTCATTCGCTTCTTTTTCTGCTCACTAACTTCTGCAAGGTATGACCCTATTACTCAACATAAAGCAGGCTAAAAAGAGAGGCTTATGAAATTGTACATCAATCAGAAAATAAAAGAGGAAGACAAGGAAAACCGTCTGAGAAAGTTCTTGATCTTACAATTCAGATGATGTGCTCTTTTGGAAATTATGAATACAGGCATATCAAGATCCCAGGATCTGTTTCTTCTTTTTAAACAACAAAAATATGTTCTTTAAATGAAAATGAGGAGGCTGCAAACAGATACTTAATATGCATAAAGGAGACAATTTCTTTCAATTTAGAACTTTGGCACCTTACAACCTTGCAATGGAGGATAAGAAAATCATAATAATTTCCAAAGAATCTATGACAGATATTTTTTTTTTTTTGGAAGTTGGTATTTGATTCTAATCTAATTCCCATGCCCCTTAGGAGACTTGAACCCAAGACCTCCTGCTACAAACCACCCCATGTGACCACTGAGCTATGCTCAAGTTCACGAATCTATGACAGATTTTGGAAACTCCATGTTAATGAACTATCAGTTACATGGTACCTTTTTGTTTCCCTTTGCCATAATCCTGATTAAATATAATAGAGTAATGTTACAGTTCTGGTTGTATGCTTTTCCATTGTCATCCATTGCATATCCAAGCAGATCAATCAAATCTAGGAACAACCAAACATTAACTAGTTTCTCAGTTGTCTCTTGGTCTCATTTTTTTTTTTTTGGTCATACCATATGTTATGAAAATTTGTGGATAACAGAACTGAATACAAAAATAATAGGCCTCACAAAATTTAAGCATGAAAGATCCCCGAGTCACACATACCTATCTTTTTCCGTTGAGCTGCTGAAAGTCCAGACTGTAAGAGAGCATCCAACTGACTCATCAAAGCATTTGAGACACTGTCAGAGCATATACAGGAGAAACATGTGAAAATGAAAGGTGTTGCAATGAAAATTGAGTTGCTACATAAATTATAATCAATGCATATAATCCATGCTACTAATATTAAAAAAAACTTGGATATAAATAAATAAACAACTAGCATATTGTGACACAAATCTGTTGTTTGGGATATGTTTAGACTATGGGACAATCATAAAGTTCACAAGTGTGCAGTTTATGGGCATACATGTCCCGCAAATGTAGCAGTTGCTTTATTTTTCTCTTGAGGTATGCATTGTTGCCACTTTAAACCTGCTCATCAGTAGAACGAGAATGTTCACACTAAAATTTGAGTCCATGTCCTTCATAATATTTCTTGCCTTTTGTCAGAGGTGATAAACATAGGCAACTCCAATGCAAAACGCATCATGACTGACATAAATGACTCAATAATAAGGTAAAGGAAACTCGAGTTCGTTCAGAAAAAAAAGGCCTCCAAGACTCACCAGGGTCAGGGGTATCATCGGGAGTAACCAAAAAAATTTGAAGCAGAAGTGAGAACAGAAACAATAATTGGAGACAAAACTGACATTTTGCTCACTATATCTATGCAGCTCCAACAGATATGCCGAAAGCTCTTAAAATTGATCCAAAAGGAAACATTTACTTTGCCCTTTCCTTTTAATATGCCCTTAATAAACTTCAAAAGGAAAAGTTGAGGTCAGCTTAGAAGGTTACTTAGTTGCACTAAGCAGTCGTGCAGCACTTTCGTTGAATGCAGGAAGTATTACAACAGATTCAACCTATGAGCGAACACATGTCAGCAATCATTTTCAGGGAAGATAACGATCAACGTACATGACTTCAATCTCAGAAAGTTCTTTTGCCTGAACATACAAAGCTCGCAGACGCAACAGTACACTGTCCCCAGACTTCTCCACCACCTCGGGAGCTGGATAGCCACGCAACAAACGGAACAGCTTAAAATTGGCAATCTAAAACCACCTCGCAAAAGGAAAGAGAAAAAGAAAAAGAGAACAAAAAAAAAAAAGAGAGAGAGAAAAGCATTCTAGACATAACATAAGAGTCAACTTAATTAGCTCCCACGAAAATCATCCAAACTCTTCGAAGAGAGCTTGCGATCAAAATACTCCCGGTATGATAAAAGACGAATTTTGAACAACCCAGACAAGCATAAACGATCGCGTCAAGTACAATACGAGGCAGTCACAAAGAAAATGAGCAACATCTAACATTAGGGTAAAAACCCACACTTGCGCAAATCGGGTATACATGTTAGAGCAATTCGAAACACTGGAAGCGTAAAATGGAAAAAACAAAAAACAAAAAACAGAAGAAGAAGAAGAAGAAGAAGAAGAAGAAGAAGAAGAAGAAGAAGAAGAAGAAGAAGAAAAGGAAAAGGAGTACTAGATTGAATCTTTTTGTGGATCTTATTGATTTCGAGGAAAACATCCTCCTGCTCCTTGCGAACACGGTCGAGCTCCTTGGAATTCTCCATCAGGCTGCCCATGTCCATCTCCCCCCTCCTGCCTCCCTCTCCCCCAACTCACTCCAGATTCCAGAAAGGAAAGAAAGGGAAGCGCAGAAGAAAAGGCCTCGTGTCGGATTCAGGTGCGGCCCCCAGATTAACGATTACCGTTTTTATCCGTTTTAACTAGCAGAAAGTGGGGCCTCAAAAAACCTCCAACCAGGTGCTGCCGATCCCGCGGACCCCGCACGCTTGGAAGTGTTTCTCGATTGACACGTGTCAGACAAAAAAGTTAATAAAAATTAGACCCATTTTCTGAAGTTGCCATTTCATTGTTTAGAATCGTGTCTTTGTACAGCTCTGTTTGATACTAATCTTAATTTGATAGGTGCAGCTGGCATTACTCTTTCATTTTCCTTTCTTTTAACTCCGTCTTTTCCTTCTTTATATATCAATGACTTGTGAATTACTCTGATTTGAAATCTGGTTTTTCCATGGGAAGCCAGATGAGATAACTACATGATTATAAATCGTCTTAAAAACTCTGTTTCCAAACATCTGAATCGTTCAGTTGCATTATAAGTATTCTACAAAAAGTCTCTCTTAATTTCCTCATAACAAGAAAGGGAAGGATAGAGAGACTCATGAGATTTTATTGATCAGGGAAAAAGAATACAAGCTACCACAGAAGAAGAGGGCATTGCCCACATAACGTGGAGGCCAAAAAATAATAAATTACAACATGGAAGAAAGGCTACCAATTTACAAGTCTATCTGATGACATCCTCGTTCACAAGCAATATATATATATATATGGAACTAGATGCACAAGAATTATGAGAAAACATACTGCAAGAATGGTAGGCTAGCTATAGGACCCAAAATTGATACGGTTACAACAATATCACCAAGAGTTAAGATTTGATCTGCACCCAGCTTGTAGGTTCTTGGCTCCTTGTATAGATTATTCATCATATATTCAGAGTGTTGAGGATTCAATCTTATCTAGATTTGCTGGATATCATTTTTTCTTCTTTAAATGTAGTAATTGGTTACATCTTCGTGGCTAAATCTATTGTAAGAGAAATTACAATACGCTGCTTGTGAAGAAGATTTCTCTTTTATATATTAACACTTTATTTATTGTTTATGATCTTCTTGTGGAGATTATCACAAGTACAATGTTTTTGAAGTTATCTTGTGTCGGAGGCTTTGGCTCAAACTCTTACAAGTACAATGTTTTTGCATTCGTTCTCCATACTTCCTGAACAGTGGCTATTAATACGACTCCTTCCTGCACTTCACCAACTTTGATTGAGGAAGACTAGAAGACTATTTAATACCATGAGAACAGTATACAAAGAAGAAAGGTATAAATTATATAAAGGGAAATTGAAACAGGACCTAAATATCGTGAGAGGCATAATAAATAGCTTCTCCCGCTTTTAAAGAAACGTCAAACAGCACTTACTTTACTCTATTTCAACTTTTTTTGTCCCACAGTTGAATTTGACCTCAAAAAAGGCAAATAAAACAAACTGCTAACATGCTAAACAAAGGAAATTAAGGTATATTTAGGAAAAAAAAAAGTCTGCTTGACTGACTGGAAAGCAAACAAGGTGAATGACAGAGCATATATTAGATAATACAAGAAAGTAAAAATATTATCGATCAAAGAGGCCACAGTACTCATCGTCATTGCCTGCGAGTTGCTTGCAGAGACCCAGATAAGTAAGGTAGAGCACTCGATCTTTAGCCCCAGTGCGGTGATTATTAGTGTGCTTGCAGAAGTACTTGAGTTGTTCTAAGGTGCAGCAACCCAGCATTCCTCCGAGTAACAAGAAGAGCCAGTTGATGCTTCTCTTTTTCTGGGAAATCACCGGCTTAACGCAGTTGGGTTGGTTGCACATCTGACATGCGGGAAGGCCAGGGTTCATCCACTTCGCCGGAGCTCGGTCGTGCATGGTCGCTTTGTGTTTAGAAATGTAGCGCTTAATCTCCTCGAACTTGCACTCTAATGGGTATCCAATCTCGTACCTGACTTCGCATCTCTTGCACTGCACCTCGCCCGTGATAGTATGGATGCCCTTCTCATGGAGTTCGCCGAGGCTGTATATGCGTGCACGTCTGTTGGTGGCCCAAGTGAAAGGCTGGACGACGAAGCTGTCCTTGCCGGACGATGCCGTGTCGTATTTCCGGCGTGCCCGGGTTTGTAATTTCTCCGGTTGAATAATAATATTGCTCGAGGAGGAGATATGATCATCCGCCGGAGCCCTCTTCGTTCCTGCATGAGATACCGCCGGGAGCTGAGTCGCCGGCGAATAATCCAGATTAATCACGCTCTGCAGTACTCGGCCTTCGCTCTCATGTGACTGATTCGACGGTGCAGGGGGAGATAATGAAAGATGCAGACCGTCTTCGATTGAGGAGTTCTGAATATTGCTCATTTTCTTTGCAAGCGAGAATAAGATTTTCTTGCATGATATGAGGTAATTAATTAGACCGTGTTCGATCAAGCGGGGTCGTTAGAGACAAGTTTGAGAGAAAGTCTATCACGTGTTCAATCTTATCCGGAATCGAATTCGAGAGAAGGTCGGAGGTGAAACACTTTATAAGTATTAGCAGACGGCCGGATACAGATAAACACTAGCCTAGTGTGGAGTTTGAATCATCGAGGTTTTATCTTCTAGTTTAAATCAAAATCCAACGGAAGAGTCCGACTGAGAGAAGAATCAAAATCCAACAACAGAAGAGTACTACGTCTCTGCTTCACCTGTCATGTTCTCTCGTGCTTTTCTCGATCTCCTGCATGTCTCTAGTGAGGACTACATATCTGTCTCCACGTTTCAGCATTAACAACTCTTATATATATTTCCAGCTTTTTTTTTCTTTTCTCCGGGTGAAGAACCACCGTTTTGCTGCCTTTTGATGAAATCCTTGTCTCGTGATCAGTTGTTTGAGTTTATTCTGGTAGCGTTGAGAATTTCTTGCTCTAGTGCATTGTTAAATTCCATAAGCTAGAGCTTTTTATAGTATGCAGTCAGTATCAACGAGACATGATTAGACAATAAAATTATTTCGTTTCCTAGTGACTCGGGAAGCAGACTTCCGCTAATATTCCACCCGGCCCCTTCCAATTTCAAACACTGTTTGAAGATATATGCATGCCCCAAGAGCTCTGTCACTTGCAAACAGTACTGGATGATGTTGTGATGTCTAAAAAAGCAGCACCTTTGACAAACTTTCGCAGCTTGCAGGGGCAGTATGAGACAAATCTCTCTGCAATCGCAAGTCAATGCCGATATATGATCCAGGGAACTTCAGACTTCCGCTGCCATGAGTTCCTCCCACGAACATGACTGTCTAAACTGAACAAATGATGAGTGTCTGCATCCTTTCAATTTTTGTAATCAGCGTTGTGTTCTTCCAGTACACAATGGTCGTTAGCATTAATTGGTTGGAATCAGTCTCATTCATTCGATAAGCTACACCAGACTGCTAAAACATCTGACCCAAATGAACTCAGAGCTCTTGATGACAAGGACACCAACCTGAAAAAACAAAACAAAAGCCAATTAGAAGAAATACGAATTAGCAACCAGTGACAAGAAATTATTGATAAGCCAAACGTGACCTGGAGAAACATAAAAATCTTGATACTATCTGAGATAAAGTTAAAGGTACGAGTAAACATTATCCTCTTTTCCTTGCTTTTCTTACCTGCATTGTCTCTTTCTTCCCCATTAAGACATACTCTTGTCAGACCGCCGAGTAACACAATTACAAGTCATTGGAGCTAATTATCATTCCTGACCCCTTTGTCACTATAATGGAACCATCAGGCATCCATTTTAATCAGAATAAGCGTCATGAATGACCCCCTTCCTCATTATCGAAAATTAGACTAATGTTGGGCACGTATCCTACACACTTCATTTCACCAATCAACACATCCAATGTTTCATATATCACTTCGCATTCTGGATGAGCCTTATCACCCACAAGAAAGGTATGCAGCTCACTCTTTACTTCAATCCAGCTACATCCAGGCTCCTTCTTCAGCTTGTTATGTCTCATCATCCTTCTCATGTTTGAAACCTCTCCCCACTTTCCTGCCTCAGCATATATATTTGATAAAAGAATGTAAGCACCTGAATCTTCTGGATCCAGTAGCAATATGGACTTTGCTGCTTGCTCTGCCACTTCCACATTTCCATGGATCTTGCACACACTAAGTAGTGCTCGCCATATAACCACATCTGCTTCAAAGGGAATCTCAAGAATAAATTTCAAAGCATCATGAACTCCCCTTGATCGGCCAATTATATCCACCATACAGGAATAGTGCTCCAACTGTGGATCCAGGCCATACTGATGCAACATAGAAGCGAAATATTTTAGTCCTTCATCATATAGACCAATGTATCCACAGGCTCTTAGAACTGCAATGAATGTTGCATGGTTTGGTTTTACATTCTCTAGCTGCATTCTTTCAAACACATCAATTGCCTTTAAACCAAGACCATGTTGTGAATACCCACATATCACAGCATTCCATGAAACAAAATCCCGTTCTTTCATTTTTTCAAACATTAGTAGTGAATCTTGCATGCTCCCACATTTAGAATACATGTCTACCAAAGTGCTGGCTATATAAACATCCCTTTGCAGTTTGTGCTTTATTATTTGTGAGTGGATTTGCTTCCCCAATCCAACAGTTGCTAAATTGGCACAGGTATCAAGAATAGTAGCATATGTGAAATTATCAGGTTTCAGGCCCTTTAGCAACATCTTGGAGAAAATATCTTGTGCCTCTTCACTTCTTTTCTGTGACACATATCCTGATATAATTGCATTCCAGGAAACTATTGTCTGCATGCCAATTCGGTTGTGGATCTTCTCTGCCTCTTTTACATGTCCGGTCTTGCAGTACATGTCAACCAGGGTGGTTCCAATAAAAGAATCCATGCTAAATCCTGATTTAAGTATCCTGTTATGAACCTCCTTGCCCCTTTTCACATCTTGCAAACTCGCACAGGCTTTGAGAACACTCCCATAAGTAAACACGTCAGGTTCCATCCCCCATGACACCATCTGATCATAATGTAACAAAGTTTCTAGACTCTGTCCATTCTGCTCATAAGCTGCTATGATAGCATTCCAAGAGACAGAATCTCTCATCCTCATATCATAAAACACTAGGCAAGCCTCAGGAAGAGCTCCACATTTTCCATACATGTCAAGAATAGCATTTGATACACAGATACCAGATTGAAGATTAAGCTTAATTGCTAAGCCATGAATTTGTGAGCCTTCTAAATAACCTTCAACCCCTGCACAAGCGCTAAATACTCCAGAAAGACTAACCTCATCAGTGCCAAATCCACACCGTTGCATGAGTTGAAATAGTTGTATAGCTTCCCAATTTTGATCATTGCGAGCATGCCCAACAATAATAGCATTCCACGACTGTAAGTTATGCTTGGGCAACAAGTAGAAAACATTTCTAGCATCATCCATACTGTTGCTTTTTGCGTACATATCTAAAACCGCAGTCCCTACAATAGTATCTGAAATGAAATTGGTCTTGAAAGCATGACCATGAAGTTGACGACCCAAATACAGAAATGAAAGACCTGCACATGACCTAAAAACACTGGCATATGAAGACTGACTCACCCCAACTCCTGCTGTCTGCATTTCTTTGAACACTTCCAAACTCTTGATCAGCTCATCATTGTGAACACAACCCGCTATTATCGCACTCCAGGAAACTAAATTTTTATCCTGCATTTCAGAAAATAATAGATTTGATTCCCACGACCTCTTACATTTAGCATACATGTCAACTAATGCACTGCCTGTCACCACATCCCTATCAAAACCTGTGCGAACAGCTAGTGCGTGCATTTGAATTCCCAATTCAAGATTTTCTAAACTTGAACATAGCTTAAAAATAACTGCAAAGGTAGTATGGTCCAATTTTACACCCATTTGCTCCATTTCTAAGAAAAGTTCAAGTGGTTTCCCGTAATTGTCATTCTGCAAGTATCCGGAAATGAGAGAATTCCATGATATCACGTCTCTCTTGGGCATAGAGTCAAATAAGTCTTGTGCCAGTTCCATCAAGCCACAACAACAGTAGCCAAAAATAATTGCATTCCACGAGACAGTGTCTCTCAGAGTCATTTGGTTAAATACTTTGTGCGCATAATCCATTTCGGAGCATTTAATGTACATATGTATCAAACAATTTGCCACAAAGACGGTGGGAAGAAAACCTGACGAGATCATTAGTGCATGAGCTTGTTGTCCGGTCTTTAGTTGTCTCGCATATGCGCTCTCCTGGAACATCTGGGAGAAAGTTTTCTTTGTTGGAGGCGATGGATATGAAACATGGGAAAAAGACTGAGAAAGGAGGAGGCATTGCTGTGGAGATTTGAGAAGGTGAAAGCACATGGGTAGTATGACGAGACAACGAGGTGGCCTCATTCTGGGCTTGGATCATATTTGTAGACATGCAAGTCGTTTCATGGAAAATACTTTTCACTTGTGCCATTGCTTGGTGGAGCAGAGGGGGAAATTTTCCTCAATCCCACAAAATAAAAATGCATAAAGACGATTCCGAATCACTCCCAACGTAAAGAAAAGAGTCTCCATGATCGTCCCTTCAAAACAGAGATGAATGTGTGGTTCGGAGAGCTCACATTCATCGCCGCCTATTAGCCGCTGTAGGAGAAAGCCTCATGAAGCCCACTGAAGTTTGCATTCACTCTCTAATCTTCTCAGTTCTGACGCATTTCTATGTAAGGCAATGGCCGCCGAATCCTTGTTGGTTGCCGCGATCATGCCATGTAACGGTCGTAAGTTGCAATTCGTTGGTTGCCGCCAGAACATTTTGGCATTTGTGTCTCACTCTTTTCCAGTAAAAGACGCTGCTTTGGTCATAATTTGAACAGAGGTAGAAGAGCAGTCTGTCGTATGATATGAAGGGTTCACGCGGTACCGTCTATCGGATCCGGGCATCCCGCAAGTCCGACTCGACTTTAATAAAGCAGTGGTATCGGTCGACGTCTTTTGCTACGTAAGCGTACGCTGGCCCACACTATTCCCGTATCCGCCTCCATCGTACTCGCGCTACGCGACAATCGACTTTTTTTCAAAACATTTAAAGATATTAACTTAAAATATTGATTCAATAAAAAATCAATAATCTTAAAATATTGTAGGCAGTGTCTATTAGATGCTTTTAATTATATGTTTCGGTTTCTGTAGCCTCCTTTATTTGGTGCCCTCGGAGTTCGTCAAAATTGGTAAATGGAATGGACGTAGCATTTTCTCATCTACTTGTCGTGTCTGTTTCGGGTACTAGGAATATTCGTAGAAGCGAATAAAGTCTCTGGCAAATGTGAAGGCAAATGAAGTTAGTAGCTCTGAATGTTTGTGGACGTATAATAATTTTCTCCCGTACTAGTTTATGTTGAGTCTCAACGGCGCTCTCTGCATGTATCAAGTTGAGGTTAAAAAATGCTGAAACTGGGGAGAGCTACGGAGCTCTTGGTAGTCTAACTAAAGATATCGACGAAGAGAGCAGCCACCGGGAGCATCACCGGCTTCTACTGCTAACCTTAATCCCGTCTCCGGAGTCTGGAAGAGGGGCTTCGCATTGCCGTGTCAGCTGTCTCTGAGAGATTCTACGGGCAAGGAAGGATCAGATAGAGGAGAGAGAGTCCAATTTCTCAACAGGCGGAACGTGGCTAAACGAAACAATCCGCGATGGGGTCGTTCCCTTTCATAATTCCATGGAAATCCCATTTTATCCCAAAATGTCCGAAAATCTTATTATTCAAACTCCGAAACACATGTAATCTCTACAGGAAATGACTATTAACAAATTCAGATTTATTACAAATCACATTTCTATTATCCGGAAAAAAACAACATCCGCTCATATTCCATTTCCGCTCCTAACCAAACATCTACAAGATTGAAATTAAGATTATTCACAATTCACATCGATTCCAAATTATAAAGATTCGTGTAATAGATGTAGGATAAAACTGTAAAATATTGAAATTAATTCAATGATATCATTGATGGTTTTATATTACATTTGAGTAATGATACGGACACGACCCGGCGTGTCCGAAGTCAGCATTCCTGACTCTCACATAAAAATTAAATAATATATTTTACGAAAATCAAAAAATATATTATTTAATTTTATGTGAGAGCCGTTGTGCCCGACTCGGACACAACGGCTGTTCCCGAATCATTATTCATTACATTTATATATACATTTACATAGACAAGGAGTAAGAATAGGACTGAAAGTTCAGAGGTTACGGGAGTCTGGTACGTTTTTGACAGATTAGATACAAGAGGAGAAGGATTTGTTACAAAATGGATAAAAAAGATGGGAAAGAGTCCTAGGTTATTGCAATTTTGGCGGAATAGTCTCTAACGAGTTTTAACAAAAACAACAACATAGACCGCACCTTCTACTCCACATTACGGTACCTCTGCTCGAACTGTCTGAGCCAAACTCGGTAATGCGTCTTCAATCTAGAGCCGGTATGCTTTTTTGTGTATCACAAAGATCTCGCTAAATGGCTCCATTTCCGATTACGATCGACTTGCAAATAGTTAAACCTAAATCAAGAAATGAGAGAGAAATTAGAGAGTTTGGCCTAGAATGAGAAAGTCGGGATGGTCACTGTGGAATAACCTCCACAGCGGGTGACCTCCTTGAATAATAAGCGGAAGTTCAAAGCTCTTTGTTCTACAGTAATCGGCCCAAAATTAAAGAGTCAGAACAGAGCGATATACAAAAAAAAAATCGCAAGCAGAACCTACCTCCATTCCAAATTTATTAGTTGGCTAACAAAGTCATGAAATAGTTTGTCGAATCTAGCTGGATCATTTGCAGTTGCATTCCGGGGAGGCATGGCGGTTCGAACGCGGGGGAACACTCTGTTCTGATGAATTTGGATGTGGAAGCAGGAAAGACCTCCTTCAAATAATTGAATGATATCATTGATAGTTTCATGTTACATTTATACATACATTTACATAGGCAAGGAGGAAGAATAGGACTGAAAGTTCAGAGGTTACGGGAGTCTAGTACGTTCCCGACTGACAGGATACAAGAGGAGAAAGTTTAGTTACAAAATGGATAAAGAAGATGGGAAAGAGTCCTAGCTTGGTCCAACTGTGGCGGAATAGTCTCAAACGAGTTTTAACAAAAACAACAACATAGACCGCACCTTCTACTCCACATCACGGTACCTCTGCTCGAACTGTCTGAGCCAAACTCGGTAATGCGTCTTCAATCTAGAGTCGGTATGCTTTTTTGTGTATCGCAAAGATCTCGCTAAATGGCTCCATTTCCGATTGCGATCGACTTGCAAATAGTTAAACCTAAATCAAGAAAAATGAGAGAGAAATGAGAGAGTTGGGCCTGGAATGAGAAAGTCGGGATGGTCACCGTGGAATAACCTCCACGGCGGGTGACCTCTTTGAATAGTAAGCGGAAGTTCAAAGCTCTCTGTTGTATAGAAATTGGCCCAGAAATCAATGAGCCAGAACAGAGAGCGATCTATAGAAAAGAAAAAGCGAGCTGAACCTACCAATTTTCCAAGTTCATTAGTTGGCTAACAAAGTCATGAAATAACAAGTTGAATCTGGCAGGATCATTTGCGATCGCATTCCGGGGAAGCACAACGGTTAGAACACAGGAGAAGACTCAATTCTAATGAATTTGGATGTGGAGACAGGAAAGACCTCCTTTAAATAATTATATAGGGCCACGGGAGCGCAAAGCGATCCCCCCCCCCTCCCTGCTATTGCAAGATGGGAAAAAGTCAACATGGCAGGGGTATGCAAAAAACGAAAAAGAGAAAACGGAACGATTAGCAGTACACAGGAATAACCTGAGCTCTGATACCATGTAAGAAACTGAAATCAATTGAGTGATATCATTGATGGTTTCGTGTTACATTTATACATACATTTACATAGGCAATAAGTAAGAATAGGACTAAAAGTTCAGTGATTATGGGAGCCAGGTATGTTCCCGACTGACAGGATACAAGAGGAGAAAGATTAATTACAAAATTGATACAGAAGATGGGAAAGAGTCTTGGCTTGGTCCAACTGTGGCGAAATAATCTCAAACGAGTTTTAACAAAAACAACAAGATAAACCGCACCTTTTACTCCGCATCACGGTACCAATGGTCAAACTGGCTAAGCCAAAGTCGGTAATGCGTCTTCAAACTTGAGCCGGTACACTTTTTTTTGTATCTCAAAGATATCGCTAAATGGCTGCATTTTCAATCACGATCGACCTGCAAATCCTTACACCCAAATCAAGAAATGAGGGAGAAATAAGAGAGTGGACTGGAATGAGAGAGTTTGGATGCTCACCGTGGAATAACCTCCACGGCGGGTAACCTCCTTGAATAGTAGTCAGAAGTTTAAAAGTCTCTGTTCTACAGTAATTGGCCGAGAAATGAGTGAGTCAGAACAAAGAGCGATCTATAGAAAAGAGGGAGCGAGCTGAACCTACCTCCTTTCCAAGTTCATTAGTTGGCTAACAAAGTCATGAAATAACAAGTCGAATCTGGCAGGATCATTCACGATCGCATTACGGGGAGGCATTGCGGTTAGAACGCGGGAGAAGACTGTTCTGATGAATTTGGACGTGGAGACAGGAAAGAGCTCCTTCAAATAATTATATAGGCCCACGGGAGCGCAAAACGATCCCTCCCATCCACTTCCCAGCAACAACAGGACGGGAAAAAGTCAACATGGAAGGGGTATGCAAGAAACGAAAAAGAGAAAAGGGAACGGTTAGCAGTACACAGGAATAACCTGAGCTCTGATACCATGTAAGAAACTGAAATCAATTGAGTAATATCATTGATGGTTTCGTATTATATTTATACATAAATTTACATAGGCAATAAGTAAGAATAGGATTGAAAGTTCAGTGATTACGGGAGTCTGGTACGTTCCCGATTCACTAGATACAAAGTGAGAAAATTAGTTACATAATGCATAAAGAAGTTGGGAAAGAGTCCTGCGTTGTTACAACTGTGCCGAAATAGTCTCAAAAGCGTTTTAACAAAAACTATAAGATAGACCGCACCTTCTACTCCGCATCACGGTTCCTCTGCACGAACTGTCTGAGCCAAACTATGTAATGAGTCTTCAAACTAGAGCCGATAGGTTTTTTTGTGTATCGCAAAGATCTCGCTAAATGGCTCCATTTCTGATCTCGATCGACCTGCAAATCGTTAAACCTAAATCAAAAAATGAGAGAGAAATGAGAGTGTAGGACCTGGAATGAGAAAGTCGGGATGCTCACCGTGGAATAACCTCCATGGCGGATGACCTCTTTGAAAAGTAGGCGGACGTTCAAAGCTCTCTGTTCCACAGTAATCGACCCAAAAATAAGGGAGTCATAACACAACAATCTACAAAAAAAATCACAAGTTGAACCTATCTCCATTCCAAATTAATTCGTTGGCTAACAAAGTCATGAAATAGCTTGTCGAATCAGGCTGGATCATTCGCGATCGCATTCCGGGGAGGCATTGCAGTTCGAACGCAGGGGAAAACTCTTTTCTAATGAATTTGGATGTGGTGGCTGGTAAGACCTCCTACAAATAATTATATAGGGCCAACACCCCCCTCCCTCTAGGCAACAGCAGGTTGGGACGAAGTCGACATGGCAGGGGAATGTCAGAAACGAAAAATAGAAAACGGAACGAATTAGCAGTATTCAGGAATAACCTGAGCTCTGATACAATGTAAGGAACGGAAATCAATTGAATGATACCATTAATGGTTTCGTGTTACATTTATACATACATTTACATAGGCAAGGAGTAACAATAGAACTGAATGTTCAGAGGTTACGAGAGTCTGGTACGTTCCCGACTGATAGGATACAAGAGGAGAAAGATTAGTTTCAAAAAGGATAAAGAAGATGAGAAAGAGTCCTGGCTTGGTCCAACTGTGGCGTAATAGTGTCAAACTAGTTTTAATAAAAACAACAAGATAAACCGCACCTTTTACTCCGCATCACGGTTCCACTGCTCGAACTGTCTGAGCCAAACTCGGTAATGCATCTTCAAACTTGAGCCAGTAGACTTTTTTTGGTATCTCAAAGATATCGCTAAAAGGCCCAACTTCATATTAGAATCGACCTGCAAATCGTTAAACCCAAATCAAGAAATGAGGGGGAAATAAGAGAGTGGACTGGAATGAGAGAGTCTGGATGCTCACCGTGGAATAACCTCCACGGTGGGTAACCTCCTTCAATAATAGCTGGAAGTTTAAAGGTCTCTGTTCTACAGTAATTGGCCAAGAAATGAGTGAGTCAGAACAGAGAGCGATCTACAGAAAAGAAGGAGCGAGCTGAACCTACCTCATTTCCAAGTTCATTAGTTGGCTAACAAAGTCATGAAATAACAGGTCGAATCTGGCAGGATCATTCGCGATCGCATTCCGGGGAGGCATTGCGGTTAGAACGCGGGAAAAGACTGTTCTGATGAATTTGGACGTGGAGACAGGAAAGAGCTCCTTCAAATAATTATATAGGCCCACGGGAGTGCAAAACGATCCCTCCCCTCCCCCTCCCAGCAACAGCCGGATGGGAAAAAGTCGACATGGCAGGGGTATGCAAGAAATGAAAAAGAAACAAGGGAACGATTAGCAGTACACAGGAATAACCTAAGCTCTGATACCATGTATGAAACTGAAATCAATTAAGTGATATCATTGATGGTTTTGTGTTACATTTATACATAAATTTACATAGGCAATAAGTAAGAATAGGACTGAAAGTTTAGTGATTACGGGAGTCTAGTACGTTCTCGATTGACTAGATACAAAATGAGAAAATTAGTTACATAATGCATAAAAAAGTTGACAAAAAGAGTCCTGCGTTGTTGCAACTGTGGCGGAATAGTCTCAAAAGCGTTTTAACAAAAACTATAACATAGACCGCACCTTCTACTCCACATCACGGTACCTCTGCTCGAACTATCTGAGCCAAACTCTATAGTGCGTCTTCAACCTAGAGCCGGTAGGTTTTTTTGTGTATCGCAAAGATCTCGCTAAATGGCTCCATTTCTTATCTCGATCGACCTGCAAATCGATAAACCTAAATCAAAAAAATTAGAGAGAAATTGGAGAGTAGGACCTGTAATGAGAGAGACGGGATGCTCACTGTGGAATAACCTCCACGACGGGTGACCTCCTTGAATAGTAGGCGAAAGTTCAAAGCTCTCTTTTCTACAGTAATCGGCCAAAAAATAAGGGAGTCAGAACACAACAATCTACAAAAAGAAAAATGGCAAGCTGAACCTATCTCAATTCCAAATTAATTTGTTGGCTAACAAAGTCATTAAATAGCTTGTCGAATCTGGCTGGATCATTCGCGATCGTATTCCGGGGAGGCATTGTAGTTAGAACGCGGGGGAAAACTCTGTTCTGATGAATTTGGATGTGGAGACAGGAAAGAGCTCCTTCAAATAATTATATAGTCCCAACGGACCCCCCCCCCCCAACAGCAGGATAGGAAAAAGTTGACATGGCAGGGGTATGCAAGAAACAAAAAAGAAAAAAGGGAACGATTAGCAGTACACAGGAATAACCTGAGTTCTGATACCATGTATGAAACTGAAATCAATTGAGTGATATCATTGATGGTTTTGTGTTACATTTATACATAAATTTACATAGGCAATAAGTAAGAATAGGACTGAAAGTTTAGTGATTACGGGAGTCTAGTACGTTCCCGATTGACTAGATACAAAATGAGAAAATTAGTTACATAATGCATAAAAAAGTTGACAAAAAGAGTCCTGCGTTGTTGCAACTGTGGCGGAATAGTCTCAAAAGCGTTTTAACAAAAACTATAACATAGACCGCACATTCTACTCTACATCACGGTACCTCTGCTCAAACTGTCTGAGCCAAACTCTGTATTGCGTCTTCAAACTGGTGCCGGTAGGTTTTTTTGTGCATCGCAAAGATCTCGCTAAATGGCTCCATTTCTGATCTCGATCGACCTACAAATCGTTAAACGTTAATAAAAAAATGAGAGAGAAATGAGAGTGTAGGGCCTGGTATGAGAGAGTCGGGATGCTCACCGTGGAATAACCTCCACGGTGAGTGACATCATCAAATAGTAGGCGGAAGTTCAAAGCTCTCTGTTCTACAGTAATCGGCCCAAAAATTAGAGTCAGAACAGAGCGATCTACAAAAGAGAAATCGCAAGCTGAACCTACCTCCATTCCAAATTTATTCGTTGGCTAACAAAGTCATAAAATAATTTGTCGAATCTGGCTGGATCATTCACGATCACATTCGGGGGAGGCATGGCGATTCGAACGCAGGGATAGACTTTGTTCTGATGAATTTGCACTTGGAGGCAGGAAAGACCTCCTTCAAATAATTATATTGGCCCAAGAGACCCCCCCGGCCTGGCAACAGCAGGATGGGAGGAAGTCGACATGGCAGAGGAATGCAACAAACGAAAAAGAGAAAATGGAACGAATTAGATGTACACTGGAATAACCTGAGCTCTGATACCATGTAAGAAACTGAAATCAATTGAATGATATCATTGATGGTTTCGTGTTACATTTATACATACATTTACATAGGCAAGGAATAAAAATAGGACTGAAAGTTCACAGGTTACGAGAGTCTGCTACGTTCCGGATTGACTAGAAACAAGAGGGGAAGGATTAGTTACTAAATAGATAAAGAAGATGGGAAAAAGTTCGGGGTTGTTGCAACTGTGGCGGAATAGTCTCAAACAAGTTTTAACAAAAACTACAAGATAGACCGTACCTTCTACTCCGCATCACGGTACCTCTGCTCGAACTGTCTGAGCCAAACTCAGTAATGCGTATTCAAACTGGAGCCGGTAGACTTTTTTTTGTATCTCTAGGATATCGCTAAACGGCTCCATTTCCGATCACGATCGACCTCCAAATCGTTAAACCTAAATCAAGAATTGAGGGAGAAATAAGAGAGTAGGACCTGGAATGAGAGAGTCGAGATGCTCACCGTGGAATAACCTCCACGGCGGGTGACCTCCTTAAATAGTAGGCGGAAGTTCAAAGCTCTCTGTTCTACAGTAATCGGTCTAGAAATGAGAGAGTTAGAACAGAGAGCGATCTACAGAAAAGAAGGCGCGAGCTGAACCTACCTCCTTTCCAAGTTCATTTGTTGGCTAACAAAGTCATGAAATAACATGTCGAATCTGGCTGGATCATTTGCAACGCATTCCGGGGAGGCATGGCGGTTCGAACGTGGGGGAAGACTCTATTCTAATGAGTTTGGACGTGGACGCAGGAAAGACCTCCTTCAAATAATTATATAGGCAAATAATTATATAGGCCTACGGAAGCTCATACCCCCCCAACAACGGAATGGGAGGAAGTCGACATGGCAGGGAAATGCAAGAAACGAAAAAGAGAAAAGGGAACAAATTAGTGGTACACAAGAATAACCTGAGCTCTGATACCATGTATGAAACTGAAATCAATTAAATGATATCATTGATGGTTTCGTGTTACATTTATACATTAATTTACATAGGCAAGGAGTAAGAATAGGATTGGAAGTTCAGGGGTTACGGGAGTCTGGTCCGTTCCCAATTGACTAGATACAAGGGGAGAAGGATTAGTTACATAATTGATAAAGAAGATGGGAAAGAGTCCTGACTTGCTGCAACTGTGGCGAAATAGTCTCAAAGGAGTTTTAACAAAAACTACAAGATAGACCGCACCTTCTGCTACGCATCATAGTACCTCTATTTGAACTGTCTCAGCAAACAAAGTCATGAAATAGCATGTCAAATATGATTGGGAACACGGGGGAAGACTTCTGATAAATTTTGACATGGAGCCCCCCTAGACCGCCTCGTCGGACGAGAGTCAGGTGGGCCTGACTGCCTTTCCAACGCGATGAGGTCTGGTTTTAGGATCTTCAGGAAGATGGGGTTGGGTCTGCGGGAGGAGAATGCCGCGACGACGGGGGACGGCTGGATCCCGACCTTGCTCCTGTCGAAGACGATCGCGGCTGTGGGTTTGGGGGCCGAGAAGAGGTAGGACGTAACTGTGTCGCCGCTTCGTTGACCGATGCCCGTGGCAGGGAGGAGGTGGGCGTCGGCACCGAACTCCTCCCCGTTCACATCCGTGTTCGCCATGGACGCACGAGCTGCCCCTGGTCGCAGAGGATAAGCTTCCCAGCGACCTCGGATGGGACCAGGGTCCCCGTCATGCAGAGGTTCTCGTTCGTGGCGTTGCTCGCATTCCCTCACCAAGATCTTCTTTATAAATGAGGCCTTCACTTCACCATTTTTGTCATGCTGTATCTCTCTTACTTTTTAAAGTAAAAAGAATGAGAGATTAAACAGAGAGTGCAAAGGCTATAACGTGACGTCGATAGGTGAGTCCACTAGGTGAGTAGGTTACAAATTAATAAAAAAAAATGTGTTTAGTCTAATTAATAATTTTATAGATTATTTTGATCCCAAATTCATGTTGAGTGTGCTAAAGCAATATGAAAGTATTTTAAAGTACCAATAATAAACATAAAGCAGGGTAAATATTAATACAATTAATATTTTTATAAGGGTTCACGCGGTACCACCTATCGGATCCGGGCATCCCGCAAGTCCGACTCAACTTTAATGAAGCAGTGGGATCGGTCGACGTCTATTGCTACGTAAGCGTACGCTGGCCCACACCATTCCCGTATCCGCCGCCATCGTACTCGCGCTGCGCGACAATTTTGACAGTGAGGCGTGGTACCCGCCAATCGCACGTGAAGTGGCCGGTGGGACCGCGAGTATGAGCCACAACTTTTGGCCGGCCGAGTCACCCCTGGATCCTTTCTCTGTGGAAAAGCGAATAGGCCACGTGTGATTAGTAAATATAAAACTCGCCCATTTATTGTTCTTAATTTTGGTGAAAGTATGTGATCGAATTTATATAATCCATTTAAATAATCCATAAACGCCAAGCATACTTTTGGCAAGACGTTTTTAAATTGTGAAGGACTTTAAAATGTTCTTTATAAATTTAAAAATTGGAGGAATGCGTAAGTATTGATAAGGGAAAAAATGGTGAGAGAAGTTTCTTATTTGTTATTAATCAAAAGTAGATTAAATTACTAATAACCCATGTGGTCATTCCTGAACCTAGAGTTCAGGGTTTACTATAAAATCCTCTATAGGTTACAAATAAAAAAATGTGTTTAGTCTAATTAATAATTTTATAGCTTATATTGATCCCAAATACATGTTGAGTGTGCTAAAGCAATATGGAAGTATTTTAAAGTACGAATAATAAATATAAAGCAGGGAAAATATTAATACTATTAATATTTTTATAAAGGAAAATGAAGCCTATTCTCACCTAATTTAGGTGCACCTAATTCTTAGTCCTACATTTATTTTTTATTCAATGTTATTTAGGTCTTTATATAAGGCGATGTCATGTATTATAATCTAGTTGATGCTATTATAAAAGATGTCAGGTTTTTAAATTGTAATTTTTACTTCTTATTAACATCTTTAGTGATTAGATTGTTTTTTTTTTCTATAAAATTTTGATTCTATGTAAATGCTTAGTCAAAAACTGGCTTTATTTTAAAATTATTTGATGTTAATTATGCTTCCTTTATACTTAGTCAAATACTTCATTTTGATAAGATAAAATATGAGTTGGTGAGAAATTAGAGATGGCAATAAAGTGGATTGAGGTGTAAAAAGATAAAGTAATTATTTTTGTTACATATTAGACTAGATTATTAATCATAGTAGGCTGACCTATCTAAAGTTTGGAATATTAAGATGAAAAATGATTTCAGTACTACCATATTTTATTGTGAGTTTTTACATCCTAATGTAGTTGTCCTCTTGCTAGCCTAGCCGACAACTTAGATAAGGTGTAGGGTTTAAACTTACCTTCCTATTTTATCTCTTACATGGACTGCCATTGATGACTCCACATCACGCTCTAAATTTGGCATATCACTAAAGCCTATAAATCACCTTCAAATTGGTTTTCTTTTAAGGTTTGTTTCGTAATAAACTTAGAATTGAATTTACCAATTAGATGGATTACTTAAAACTAAAGCTTTTTTAACTTAAGGAATGAGTGATGTTAAATAAATGGTCGAAAATCTAAAGCAATATTGATAAATGAAGGTGTAGAAATATTATTTTTGTTATTGGTGGGAAATTTGAATAAGTAAAATCCATTCAAGGAGAGCTTATGTTTGCAAAACACAATTGAAACAACTTATAAAAAGGGCTAAATGTATGAAGTTAGAGTTAACGTAATGGTGAAAAGGCTTACTAATCTAAAATAAAAGATTTCATAAAAATAGACTATTATAATTTAATAGATTTACTACAATCTCCAGTGTCTACAGTTAAAAATTCCACCTTAATATATAAAAAACATGAAATGCAAAGATAAATCACTGTATCAACCCTTAATTGTAAAGTATGATCCTCCTCTCTTTTAACATATATTTTTCATAATATTAAATTTTAAAATGAATTACCAGTATTAAATGGTTATTTGCACCATTTTCTTTAAAAAGTAGAAGTTAAGTAGAGGCTTAAACATAATAAACTTCAATTACCAAAACGTAATTTTTGACATTCCCGTAAATGTCGTTTCAACATGAAAAAGATCCATACATGTATGACTCATACTTGTCAACGTAAATTCACAACCCCTTTACTTCTTGAAGCATATAAAATATTAACAATAGTAATAACACACGTGCGACAAGAGACCGTAAGGCTATCCCACGGTGAATTAAATACCTCATATTTCGAGTGTTAGGTAGTAACCGATGCACCGTAATATCCACCATAAAAGTCGACCATTCCACAGTTTATGGTTCCTTCGTACCCATGAGACCCATTAATTAACATTTATAGGATTCTTTCAGACATTAGCCACGGAAGTATATCTAACAATGTATATAGTTGATACGTTTGGATAATATTTAACATGTGAGTTTGTATATATATGTTTGTATATATATATATATATATATATATATATCAGAGTTTAGAATGAAGGATACAAGTTAAGGAACATATATACTTCTTTTTTATGGTGGAGATTTGTCATATGATGAAGACCATTTATGGGGTTTTGGTCTGATAGATGTTTTGAGATATTAATGGAGTTTTCGATAACCTTTTGGAACTAAAAAATTGTTTTAGATGAAAAAAATGTTATTTGAAAAACAAGATGTGCTTGGATCAAATTCATTCTAAATACAACGTACATTTTTTTAAATTTCTAGCTGTACCTAAGCCACATTACCTATGACGTCCTAATGTAACCAGTCGATAGGAAAAATTAAAAAAATAGTCACATACTTTTTATTTTATTAAATTCTAAATTCTAATAGATAAACCCTAGGCAAAGTGTATTTTGGATTGGCTAGTTACATTATGTAAGTTAGATAGGTACTATGCATAGGTACAATTAGTATTTTCCTTTACCATTTTAGTGCTATTTAAACACTCCAAAATAAATCTTCCTAAATGAATCTCTTTCTAAAGGTTATGTAAAATTATTTATCAAAAATCTTCGCCAAAAGTTTTAATCGGTATAAAATGATAATCTATCTTTGACTATTATCATCTAAGACCCAATTCACATGCATGGTCTTTTTTGTAGTCGAGTTTTATCGAAGGCGACAGAGTGCCACGTGTGAGGGAAGTGATCTGCTTGTGTAAGAGCGGAACGGCGTCTTCGAGTCTCTTTCTGGTGGAGCCGTTGTCAGTAGAAGAGACCTCAGCGATTGAAGCCTTCGCTGCTTCTCTCTCTTTCCGTCTTTGCTTTTCTCCTCTCCTCTTTACTTCGTTCTCTCCCTCTCTCTCTCTCTGTCTCTCGTTCCTTTTTCCTTTCGGTTTCAATGACTGCCGAGAACTGACGCACTGCTCTTCGCGGCAAAAGGGGTGTGACCAACTAACTCTTTGCCGTCAGAATTCGGACGATTTTTTCGGAACGGAGAGCCGGCGCCGGCGAGTGACGGAGGAGGATGGACGTCGACTTCTGGGCTTCTAGGGTTAATTCCCTCAAGCACGTCTCTGCTATGCAAGCCACCAGACTCAACTCCGGTTCGTTCTTATTTTGAGCTTGTTGATAGACTTCAATTTATATTTTTTATCTATTTTTTATTTTTATTTTTTGTGTGTAACTTGACTAGGAGGTGGTCGTCGTTTGTGCTTTCATCTGAAGGCCACTTCTTCTTTTTGTTCTCGGACTTCGATTTTTTCTTTTTTGAGAGATTTTACTATCTGGGTTGTTCCGTTTGGTTGACTGTCGCACCTCGGTACCAGGCTGTATCGGTATTTTGTTTGAAGATAATACTAGTGGAGTCGGGAGCTGTTTGGTTCTGTTTCCGTTTCGATTTCCTGTGGTTGTTTGATTGTTTATTTGTAGTTGTACAGAGTTTAAATTTGTGGGTTCTTTTTCTTCCCGGTCGCTTACATGTTTTTATCAGTTAGCTTGGATCCTTTCATCTTTTAAACGGACTTCTTTTTGGATACAAAGTTGGATTTTCGTGTTAAATCTTCGTCGGCTATGTTTCAATCCGTAACTGAGTTTCTCATCGAGAATGAGAAATGAGATCTGTGTCACTCATATGAAGCTAGTGGTGGAAGGGAAAGAATATAAAATTTTAGGTGGTATAGGAGCTGAATTCTTTTTTTCTTTTGAAAGCTTCAATTAGTTGAACTTTCTAGGCTTTCTCTTGGTTGCCGGGTTGGGAACTGGAGTTCTGGATTTAAGGAGCACGTCAGATGCATCTTAAGAAGTTAAAAAGCCATTCATTTCTCAAATAAACTCACGTAAATGCCTGGGAAAACTTGCTGATTATTTACTTGCCACAATCAAAATTCCTTCCTAGAGGCTAATATATTACTTACCGTATAGGGGATATCACTCTTGATTGTTTGTATAATAGGTGCTTGTGATATCATTTTTTGTGTCCTTTATTCTCAAGGTTTTTGTGCCACTAATTGAGTTGCTCGGTAGTCAAGCATAACGGGTGGAATGAGACACCTTATCCGTTTTTGGTTGTGACAAACTTGGTTTTGTAACTTATCTCATTTCTGTTAGACGACCTTATTGGAGCCTTTATTTGAAGTGACTAGGCAGAATTCTTATGGGTGCAAGCCAATTATAGTTTTTATCTTCTTGTGTTGAGAGTGACATCATACAAAATTTTCATCCTTGGGCACTCACTCAACGATTCAATAGAGAGAAAATCCTGCATTATGGGGTGGAACTGGGTTTTGCTGATATCACTCCTTGAGGATAACAAATTCATTTTTCTTTATTTAGAATATAATCTTTGATGTTGCTGGGTATTTTCCTTCTCTTGTATATCACTCCTTGAGTACCAGCTTCTTGGCTACATTGTTGGAAGAGCTTTGAACATGTTTCGAAGAGACATCAAAATTGTTACTGATAGATCAAATTTTATCTAAACTTTGAGCAAGTACCAAGGACCCAGATCACCCTTTGAGCACCATTCAATAACTAAAGCAGAGTCAATGACAATCTTAATGCCCTGAAAATTATTTGTAGATCAAGCCTTTGTCTCAATGGCCATGTCAGGACTTCTGGTGTGTGGTCTTAAGTCAAGTCTCCTTAGGCTTTTGATGCAGTATATTATCTTGTGCATGTATGCGCGAAACAAGTTTGAGTGTTATGAAAATTTTCTGCAGTTATTGCTGCTTCATTTTTTATGCCTGAAATGTTTGATGATGTAACAGCAAACTTTATTCAGTCATTGTCACTCACTACTTTTTTCGCAGAAACTTATCTGTGCCTGGATGATTCGGAAGGAGATGATGATCTGCGATCTTGCTTCCCATGCCCCTTCTGTTATGTAGATATTGAGATTCCTCTTCTCTGTATCCATCTGCAAGAAGAACATTGCTTTGATGTGAAAAATGCGGTAGGAAAACTTTTGAAGACCTAATTGTGTTAGACAAGCATATTTGCATGTTTGATCAGAGAATGCATAATTTTCATATATCTATTATAGCAAATAATGCATGGTATATGTCTAATTTGTGGATTTTTAAAATACACTGTTGCATTCTATATTTTACGGAAATATTCCCTCCTTCGTTACATTAACCTGAATATTAGAGAGAAAGAAAAATTAATATCCCAATATTATTATACACTCAAACTCACCATGCGTAGTTCACTTTATGAGTTCACCATTTTACAGCACAGTTTGTCCCAGTATTATGGCTGAGCAACTTGATATCAAAGTATAATTCTGATCTCATTCATGTGGTCATCCCTCCAAATGATGCAGTTTATGACGTTGTAACCTTGTTTTCTTTTTCAGGTCTGTCCTGTATGTGCAGCAAATTTAGGGAAGGATATGATTGGACACTTCACTGTGCAGCACTCACATCTATTAAAGGTACCTCCCCAACTAAGATTTGGTTATGTGGTCTTTTGTGGAGGCTTTTAGAGAATTATTTATGTGCTTGTTGAACTCTTCGATTTTCTATTCTACCCAGAGGAGGAAATCACAACGAACGGGCCTGTGGACCACTAATAGTTCCGGTGTCAGTAAGGATTTACGAGAATTGAGCTCCTTCATTGGCCTAGCTTCCAGTGATAGAGGGAACTCAGCTGATGTTGCTCCTGATCCATTGCTTGCACCATTCCTTTGTGGTTTGGTTTTTCCAGATGCCAAGAGTACTCAGGAAGCAAGCCTAGAGAATGATAAAGTTGCAACAATATTGTCAGACTCAATGAGGTAGACAGCTTTTACCCACTCTCAGCCAACTAATCATTTCAATGCGTGCTTGGGAAGAGAGCAAACTCAGGAGAAGCTGAATGATTGTAGTTGAGACCACTTTCAGATTTCCACTTGTTTTCCTTACCCATAATATAGGCCAGAGAAATTTTAATAGTTCTTGATTTTACATTTATTTATTATTTTGTCACTGCAGCTTGGGACAATCTGTGCCTGATGAGGCTCAAGAGAAGGCTAACGCAGAAGCAAGGCAGAGAGCTGCATTTGTTCAGCAGTTGCTCCTTTCAACCATTTTTTAGCAATCTGAACACCAGTAACATCTACCGGAAAGCCGTCAGCCTCTGGAAAGCCACCACTGCTGCTGTTACAAGCTGGGTCTTCATGGTACTCAGTAATTATGTAATTCGTATATCTTCAAGAAAAAAAAGAATTATGTAATTCGTATATGTTTACTAGACTGTTGTAGTAATCAGTCGCAGAGAAGAACCTCAAACGAAATGGCTTACTGTATCATGGTTCATCTTTCTGCTGTATTTAAGGAGGATATTGTAGCTTTCTGTTTATTTGATGTAAGGACTAGTTATGTAAGAGTAAAAGAATGGCTCTGTCCACCCTTACTGATTTCCTGTCCGCCGATATCTCCACTCCCATAAGCAGCAAATGCAGAAGAGATTCCACAGGATGTTTCAATGCAAAGGTTTTTAATTTATCTTCTGGCATTAAATAATATCTAAAGAGAAATACTTTGTGTCATAAGTTTTTTGTTTCATGGATCTTGGATAAAGACTTCAACAATGGCTTCCCCACAAATTTCCAGAATTCACAGAACGAAAAAGACCGCAAAATCAGACTCATCTCCGCAACTCAGAATAGAGCGTTATGTATCATCGTCTTCCTCCTCCGGAAAATGCACATCATATCTCCTTGACGAAATCCGATTAATCAAGTTCCGCAAGCTGTTCTTGCTCTCCCGCCGCCTCTTCCTCAGCTCCTGCGCCCCTCCTTCGATTGGCTGATTCAGCGCCACGCCCGACTCCAGCCTCCTGCACAGCGTCACTATCTCGTACGAGTCCCACAGCGACTGCCCAAAGTCCCAGCTCGTCCCCGGCCCTCCGGCTTCGGCGCCGGCCGCCGCCGCGCTCTTCGCTTCCTGCTTGAATCGGGTGGGTCTGTACCTGTGCTGGCTGCGATGAGCGTCGAACTCCCTCGTCGTTCTGGGGTTGGTGGAGTGGCCGTGCCACGCCTGGGCCACGGCTTTGAGAATCTCCACTTCCTTCACTTCTTCGTTTTTCTTCATGGGTGACGTTTCTTTTTCCTCGCTGCCCGGGAGCAAGTAAACTCGCCTTTTGTCTTACGTATTGGCCTCAAGTTCCTTTGGAAGATAAGATTTTCAGGGGGAGCAGATTGATGGGACATGGGACAACTTGGCGTGAAAAGTATACGAGAAGGTAGACTCTTTGCCTACGACAGATTTTTCAGATTTTCAGTGTTCAGGAATTTTTTTTTGTGATGGGGGAAGTTTTCAGTTGGGAGTTGTCATTTGCCAGATTGTATATGGAGGACACATAAAATTCTTTTCTTAATGGAGTCTTTTCTTGACTCTATGCCGTGAAGCAGCTCAAAGTTGGTTTGGAGGATCAAAGGATATTTCTTTGTTTTCTGTAAATGCTTCATAAAGGACTGTTAACTTTCTTCAGTTTTGAGTCTCTAAAGATGGGCCTTGTCTACTGAACTACGACACATCTCAAATTGTGCTTTGTCAGTTTCATCACTTGGATGGAACCCATGTATGGCATAGCCACAATCTGACCTTTCCGGAGGTTTAGAACTTTCCACTCAGCAGCAGGGGTTTACAAGCCATTCTTTAGTAGATAAATTGATACAGCACCCCACTTAAGAGGTCCCCTGTGCACGCTTCTCAGCCCATCTTTCTTTCATGAAAGCTCTACAGTGCCATACCCGACATGAACTGGAAGTGATGACAGGTCTGAAAGCGTGGATGCGGTAGAGACTCTCCAAGATAGAATACGAATAAGATTTGTCAGAAAAGAAGATGCATCAATTACTCCAAAATTATGTTCTCTAACATGGAGGAAGCAAAGCATTACAGAACAACGTCTTCACTAACTATGATATCCTCTGTATCTTGCCCTTCTATTGGGTCGGTCACCTTGGGGTGGTTCCATCCACCACCCGGAAAATATGTACACGAATTTCGGTACCTCCCATTTTCTCAAACACACAAACGTCATGCTCTTCAAGATTATTACCAAGGGCAAAGGCTTGCCAACCACCACTAAAAGCTCCATTACCACGGCCCCTCGATTTAATATATTTGACCTCCCAGGGTTTCCCACTTGGATCATAGAGGTTTACCATCGTCGGAGCTCCTAACGATAAAAACAGGGCAAAAGACTTCGAGAGTGCCTGCGACAGTAAGAGACCAGGATCAACACCATAATTACAAAAAGTTTAATATGCACATGTGAAGCAATTTCTACGACCAATACCTAGAACTAGAAGGCTAATGTTGAGATTGATTGCATTGAATTTTCCAGTCAAACAGGAGGGAAAAAAAATTTGTAATCCACCCACAATGAGGAATTGTAAAAATTTATAAAATCCAAAATGAGATTAAAATTGGTCCAAATTTAAGCTGCATATAGCAAATCCAGAATTCAATGTGAAAGAACAAAAATTTCGGTCGGAATTGGGTTGAGTAAAAGGAAGAAAAAGGTGGTCTTCAAGGAAGACAAGAAGAATAATAAAAGAAAAAGAAGTCGTCCAATTCTTTACAAAGGAACAGAAGAAGAGTTCAATTGATGCTTGGTATTCATAGGGTAAAAGGTCAAAACATGGATCATTTGTGTATATAAACCCTGAAAATAAACGAAAAGAAAACAGATTACAATACAGAAGTACTTTCAAATACTTTCAAAAGGTTGCTCTTGTACAAACAGATACAAGTGATGTTCATCCACAGACTCTGGCATCAACTACTTTCTCGAATAAACTGAACCAACTTTCGCAACCAACTTCGTTCCAATAAGGTTTTCACCTTCCAATTTTGATGTCATACGATAGAGAAGTAGAATCAGAGGATAAAAATTCTTTCACCAAAGACCGCAGCCAAATTCATTTATCTAAACAGTGGACTTTGTAGAAGCCATGAAATAAAAAAACACACACAGGCAATGAAATTGGAATAATGAACTCATCGAAACCAATGCTGTAAGTTTCTATTAAACCATTTTATAAAGAAAATGCTTCTACATAACGTCTTGCAACCATTTTACCCACCCTCGACCAAAGGCCTCTAAGACTGCAATACCCCTAGCCACAATATGTCACTTTTTTGCTCTTCCTAGTAGAATGCTATATCCAAGCAATATTGCTGAAACTGGAAAAGCCTGATCTGTTAAACTTGATTCTATCAGAACCAGGCTCAATTTTTCAATCAACAACTTACCCTTCCCCCCCCCCCCCTCTGTCATAGCTCAATTTTTTCAGTCTTCTGCACCCAACCAAGTTCTTACATTGCATCTTTCCAGAACAACTTAACAGTTCTTCTGAACTTCTCTCAAAGCTAAATTAGTTTTACAATCACAAAGACCTGCTGACCAAGTTACAGTTGCAAACACGTGTGGTTACTAGAATTCTGCAAACCAAACAAGAAATTTGCAGTAGTAATATCTAGCCTGAGGGTATGGAACCATATTTTAACCACATAGAGTGGAGAAGACGACTTACCAGGTAAAATCCCACTTTACAATACGCCTTTCGCATAATGATAAGGTGTGTTGGATTTTCTGATGTGAAAGACATTGCTCTCTCATAAGCTTTATCTATTTCTTCCTGTGTGACATGCCTTCTTTGAGAAGGAACTGCATTGGGAAAAAAAAGCAAAAAGAATAACGCTAAGTTACCACTTTACAAAATAGAAAAGAGATGACATCCTACCAAAGTGATTGTAAGACCTTTCGAAGATGAGATAGAATCCACCTTTTCGGTTCTTGAGCCTCACTGCTGCCTTATTCTTTGTAAAGAAGCTTGGTTTGACTTTGTGCAACATTTTTTCGATATCAACTTTCGTAGAACGTACTGTTTCCTCACTGGTATGTTGTTTTGTCATACTCTTTCTCAAGTCGCGTTTGGAAGTTCTACAAGGAGTTTGCAGATTCTTTTTATCCTCATAACTAGTGGAATGATGGGAAGGTTTGGCACGTAAAGCATCCACTTTCTGACAAGAACTTGTGTCATATATTTCAACAGAAAACTTCAGACTGCCTTCATATTTGAAAATCAAACAATAGCCAGCATGTACAGAGTGATCTCTTGCAAATTCTGGCCAACCACTTTGCAAAAATACACCGGTGTTGTTTTTAACCAAATCAATGTGCCAAATGTTTCCACTAGGGCCTATTAAAGAAGCAGATCCAGAATGTTCCCCTCTCAAATGTTTAAAGAAGGCAGAAGGGATCATCTGCAACACAGACATTCAGACAGTTCATCTCCAAAGAGAGTTCCTTATTGTGCACAAAAATCAAGAGAAGGGACATCTGCAACACAGACATCATAAACATTCCACCTTCAAGCAGTTTCAATATAACTCAGCGTCAGCACTATACATGAGCAGGCGATGAGGCTTTTCTAACAAAACACGATAGACTTCCTAAATTGGGAGTAAAGTTCTTCTTCTGCAGCAAAGTGACCAACAAAGATAACTACACTCAGCAACATACCGGAGTATGCAATCAGGTTTTACTTACAGAAACGCTGGAAGTCGGCTTACGAATACTAATTGAAACAGTACCAGAGTCCAAGTCAATCAATCAGTACATTTTACCTTGGTACATAAATTCTTTCATCACTCTCAAAGAACCACAGTCTACTTATAACCATAACCCTTTACCGAAAATGGCCCAACTACTCACATTCTTGGGTAAGTAATGCCACAAATCCCCTTTACAGAAGCTACCACAATCTCGCATATACTTCTCCTCGTAATAATAACATACACTAACCTTGAAAAACATTTGCAGGCGATAAAAAAAAAATCCCTCGATAGTGAAACAAGAACATCAATAAACATCGAAAAAACAGAAAGAAAGAGGGGGATTACAACTTACAAGGCGTTTGTCGTTGACGCCCGGTATGAAGAACTTGAAGAACTGAGGCTTCCGCTCTTCTTTCAACATTTCTTCTGGTCGAGTACCGGAGCTTCAACTTTCAAATTTCAACAACCGCCCTTCTGGTCTGAGCTTTCCCGGTGATGACCCACGAACGTGTCCGAAGCCGAAAAAACTTCCCGATTCCCGCCGACTGGTAATGAATTCCCCGACCGTACTCCCGAAACGTTAGCTCACGCTCTCTGAAGAGTCTGAACAGAGGTACCTCCACATATCCAGGACGAAACCGCCAAATTATTTAAGACGCGGACCCCCTTTCGGAGTCGGACCTATCCGAGTCCTACCGACCGAGTACGGAACTCGACCTAAAATGGGTGATCCAACTCAGTTTTGATGGACAGAGCCGAGTCATGTCTCGATTCGGGCGAATTGGCTAAGTCTGCTCTGCTCGCCCGAGTCTGAACTCGGAAGGCCTGCGGAAATGGCGCGGCTACTTGCGCCACCTTCTCCCTCTTGTTTTCCAGAGCAAAATGGAGCGGGCTTTCATCCTTGTGTATCCCCTTTCTCTGCAAAAATGCTAGGCATGGGATCCATCCTCGATCGGAATCGCCTCACCATGCCCACTACATTTCCTACCCCATATCCCCATTTACGTATAAACTCGCAGGTCTCTGCGACGGCCTTTTTAGCTTGTGAGCGCTTTCACTGGAAGAGAAAACGCCCGCCCGTAATTCAGATTCTCCCTTCTGCTCGTCCGGTTCTGCTGCCGGAGATCAGTCATGAAGAGGAGGGGTTTGGATTCGAAGGAGCTGGGTGTGGTGTCTTCTTCATCAAAGCATAAAGAAAAAGGACGATGGAAGACGCGCAAAAGACCGTCTCCCACTTAAATGGAGGTTCCTGGAAGGTGAGATTTTTGAGTTGGTCATATGTTAAAGTTTCATCCTTTTTTTTTTTTTTTAAATCAACTGAAGGAGTTCTTCTCTGGGTCCTGCGCTTTTGAATTCAGGGGTCTTTTGGGGGTCAATGATGGATATGGAGGCCGAAAAGCTTCTGAATTTGTGGCGCAGAATGATTCTTCACGAAAATATTTTGAAGATGCTGGGGAGTGTGGGCGGCATGAGGAGAAGGAGGAAGCCATCAAAGTTGGGTATCTGAGGACCGATCGTGAGTTCTCGAAATGGGCATCTCTCCATTCTCCTCTATATAGCGATAATGGTTTCTGGTCGTGCTTGCTGTATCATAAGTTACCGGATTTCTTCTGAATAAATGAAAGTGCTAAGACCCCTACGTTGCTGGTAAAAAAGGCTTCCTTTTATAACGTGAAACTTGAATTGATTTGATTCTGATAACATTTAGTACTCTGTACTCACCCGTCCTCTATCTCTTGATTCTTCTTGTTGCTACTTACTGGCTTCTTCCGGTTGTTAGATTGTTTGTAGGTATTGTATGCAAGTTTGCCAAATTTTCCTAACCACTTCGTCCTTTCGATGGCTTCAAGTAATTGTCATTGTACAATCATAGCAGGTAATGAAACCCAAGATCTCCTTCATGCATTATGTGGGTCAAAATACCCACTCATTCTGTCAACAACCTATTGGACAAATATGTTACTGCCTCAAGCACTTGCAAGCTGCAGAGGCTTTTCAATAATGTATTCTTTATGGGTCCCCTCCCATGCTTTCGTCTTGTTCATCAAGAAAAGCAATGACTGCATCATGTCCTTATCATTCGTTGGCTTCTGGTTTTTTGAGCTGTTTCATTTTGCTCTTATAAGGTGTTCAGTTGCAGACTAGGAATTAGTTGCCATTTCATACTTTACTTTTTCCTGCATGAAAGATATAATCAGATCTTAAGCTAGGTTGCTAAGAGATCTACATTTATGCTTTAAAGATGGGAGGTTTGGTAGATTTTTACCATGGGATTTGGAGGGTTCCAGGGACGCTAGCTGTGCCTAGAAGCAGTGGATATGTTCATCTCAAGGAATAATAGGTGACACCTGAACCTGATACAAGAACAGTGCCATTGACATCTGACATGGAACTTCTGGTATTAGCAACAGATGGACTCTGGGACAAGGTGAGAAAAAACAGAATATGATCTGTATAGGGACTTTCAAATTCGATTTTGAGCATTCATCATCCTATTTCATGTGACTTGTCTTCAAATAATTCTTCAACTGAAAACTCCACGTGTATGGCATTACAAATGAATGGACAGCACTCACTTCATTAGATTTTTCAAAAAATTAAACATTCCATACATTTTCCTCTGCTCTGTCGGCATGAAATGATATCTGGGGATCATCAGGGCATGGAAAGAGTGGTGTACTCTTGAATATTTTGACTGACTTTTTAAATTGCCGGGTGGTGTACTGGGCAGATGTTAACTTCCTATTTGCATAAGATTTTTTCCTGTTGAGTTCATATTCAAGGGAAGTTTTCTCTAACTAATCTAAAACTAATAGTCAAAATTCTTATCATTTCATTCATTGTGTTGACACTCACTAGGTGGGAAATCAAGAAGCCATTGATGCAGCACTAAATTTTCACTTGGACGCGGAGAATACAGGAAATGACAGTGGATATAACAGTAAAGAGAGCCAAGAAGAGTCCGGTCCTTGCAGATCCAAATAAGCCGCACCAAGCTTCTGCAGACTGAGAACGTTGAGCCCATATCAAGAGAATGGCCATAAGTGCAGATTCAATCCAGACATGCTACTTGCAGCTTGTAAGGAGCTTGTAACTATGGCTACTATTAGGCGTAGTTCAGATGATATCACTGTTATGTTTATTGACTTAAAGCACTTCGGCTGCTACCAGAGACAAGTCTCTCTCCTCTCTCTTCCTGTCTGACTTTTATATCTTTGGCAGTGCTCAGCCGTATGAATATGAAAAACCCTATCTGCGCAGCCTTCATTCAATTGTGCATTATATATCTGTTTTAGATTACCCAATGCCTTATCCTTGAATTGGTTTTAGTCATTCTTGTGCCATATTTTATTTGTGGCCACACCCTTGCCATCAGATACTTACTGACAGCTCCACCAAAAAAGAAAAACAAATGATGGCAACTGGCTAAAATTTGAACTCTTGTGGAATTTTTCTTTGATCCAAACGGGGTAGGACTATCCACTGGCGGAGCCATATTGCTTTGATCCAAACTGGGTTGGACTATGCACTGGTAGGGCCTTTCTTGAAACATTGAGTCAGAAGAGCTATTTACCCTCGGGGTCCAACAATGGCAAAAGCTGTCACTTTGGATTAATGGGACTATGCATCCCCAACCGAGGTTGGTGCTGACACTTTGGGTGATAACAAAGTGACAGTTGAATCCTGAGTGATGGTCACTGTCTACTGCCTTCTCATCATTGATAGAAAATTGGATGGAAGGGCTATTCATAAATGGGTCATTTATCAGAGAAAGGAAGCAGAACCAGAGCTCCCCCTATGTACGTTTAGCTGGCTATCTCCTCCACTCAGACACATGGAGCCCATCCTCATGAACTGGAAATGTACTGATCAGAAATAAAAGGCTGCTGCTTTATGAAAGAGTTGCTCCAAAGGTCCCAAACTTGTCGTTTGCTTTGAGCTATGGAAATTAATGTCATTGTGGGATCCCACCGTGGCTTTCTTTGCTTGTTTCTTTCCACGCAGGAGAATTGGGACCCTCTACAGGCAACGTGTTTTCTTTGGGTTGGGTCAAATTAAACCTGTGATTTAAACCTATCCCTATTTATAAACAGGTGAAAAATAAAAACTTAACCCATGATGGATCAGATTTGGTTTGCGGCTGGTTCAAAATTTGTCACCTTCATGTTGAATGCCAGTGTATCTGATATTTCTTGCACGTAAACCATAAATACGCCCAAGCTGTTCTCTTTTCTATGACTTGATCAAGCTGGGTTCTTAATGGAGCCTCAAAAGTTCTAAAAAATTTTCATTGGACTCCAAAATAAGGTTTTTCATTTGTTCTTGCTTCTTACTGGTAAACTGCTTTCGGAAAGAAAAATAAAGTGTTTGGAAGTTGTGAAAAATAAAGCTTCCCAAGCTTCTTAAAGTAGAACACTTCGTGCCTTTACTACTTTCTTCTGAATCTTGATTTGACATTTTGACAAACACAGAACAGAAGTCTTCCAAATCTTCTAAATACTGATGTCTTCCCATTTTTCACTGGGGAAGTTCTCTGCCATCTGCTGCTTGTTTGCTAGTAAACTCGTTGCCCCCAAAGCAGAAGTCCTTTTCCTTTTTTTCTTTTCTTCTTTTTAATGAGGGGCTTGTATATCTTTTCTGTGAGATTTAACCCTTAGAAGCACAGAGCACAAGTTACCTCTCGAAATCTTTTTTCTGCAGCTGCAACCGCAGATTCAGACTTTTTCTGCAGCTGCCACTTTAGATTCCTCTCCGCTTTTCACCACAGCCCAAGACGGAACTTATATAAAATCCAAAACGAAAGCAAAGAAAAATGGCAGAGAGACGCATCGAAATACCAAAAACACTGCTTAATGGCTTCCCTGTTTTGACCGGTCTCCTTTTACCCATAAGCACTCATGCCCCCAACAGGCTTCTCCTCGGAAAATCTGAGCTCCGAATTGGGATTAAAAAAGCTTCTTTTCTTTTTACCAGTGATGAAAACAAGACAGGCTCGAGAATTTTTTTAAAAGACCCATTTGATCTGTGGTTCTGGGTGTGTCACCAAGAAAACAAACAGTATTGATAATTGAGAGGAAGGAGGGAGTGGTTTCACGAAACCGGTCTAAGTTCCAAGTGGATTTCCCTCATCTTTTATCAATATAAAAGGGAGCTTCACAGTTCGCTACCTTCTCCCAGGAAAACCCATCTGGGCAGTGGATCTTGCTGGCAACAACAACAAAGCATCTATCTCTGTAATATTTTTGGATCCAGCAACTCATTTCCAGTCAAGAAAGCACAGGTCTTTCTTTCTGTCTCTCTCTCTCTCTCTCTCCTACCCCCCCTCTATTATAGATGATGGGAAGATCCAATTGTATCTCTATCCTTTATCTCTCAGTTCTCTCACCCAAAAAATCTCCCATGTTCTTCATTATCGAATCCCGTTAATCCAGCTCTCTCCAGTCCTCCTTCCCCGGTCTCCGAGAAGAAGATGCAGGACACGATCCCTCTCCCGGCATGCTTTTCTTCCGCCGGCGAGAAGACGGCGGACGACGCCGCCGTGGCGACCAAGTCCGGGCAGAGCATGGTGATGTCCGTCTACCAGACGAAGATCGCCGGCCAATGCCGTTCCATAACAGTCACATGGTGCAAGAATCTACTCGTCCACGGCCTCTCCATCTCCGTCGAAGGGGCAGACTCCGACACGCAGTACGCCTGCAAGGTGGAGCTGAAGCCGTGGTACTTCTGGCGGAAACAGGGCTGCAAGCGCTTCTCCATTGACGGCACCGCCGTCGACGTGTTCTGGGACCTCAAGGCGGCGAAATTCGGCGGCGACCCGGAACCCATCTCCGACTACTACGTCGCCATGGTCTGCGACGAGGAGGTGGCTCTGCTTCTCGGGGATCTGAAGAAAGACGCCTACAGAAAGACGGGCGCACGGCCTTCCCTCATCGACGCCATTTTAGTCTCCAAAAAGGAGCACATATTCGGGAAGAAGAAATTCTCCACGCGGGCCAAGTTTCACGAACGGGGCAAACTCCACGAGATCCCCATTGAATGCAGCAACAGAAACGGCGGAGCCTCCGCCTCGCCGGAGCTCACCGACCCGGAAATGGCGATACTGGTCGACGGGCATTTGGCCGTCCAGGTGAAGCACCTGCAATGGAAGTTCAGGGGCAACGAATCCATCTCCATTAACAAGCTCAGAATCGAAGTCTACTGGGACGTCCACGACTGGCTTTTCAGCCCCGGATTGCGGCACGCCCTGTTCATATTCAAACCCATCTCCTCTGCTCTCTCGTCCCCCTTGTCATCGGCTTCCTCATCAATCTCCACCCCCTCCTCCCAAACAACAGTCTCCGGCTCAATCGAAGGGATAAACGCAAATGGGTCGTCGGGATTTTGCCTGTTCCTCTACGCCTGGAAGCTGGACTGAATCCCAAACTCGCCGGCCGACGGCGGCCATTACAGCAGACCCACGTTCGAGCAGTTGCAAATGGGGCATAAAACGACAGGAGGAATGAGGTGTGGTAGAGGAATCACAATGCATTTTTTTTATGTTTCTTATGACAGAGGTCCAGGGAAGCAAACGAAAGAGGATATCATTAACATTTACAGAGAGACAGAAACGGAAGAGGCCACTGGGGCGAGAAGATCTCGTCTCTGCAACAAAAATGGCGGTGGGGCTCACGAGCAACTGGTGCAAAGTTCGTTACAGCTGGAATTGCAGAACAATGCTCAGGAATTGGACCTCTCTTCCCATCTACCCATCTGCACAGAAATTATTCTACAGCAAAGGAGATGTGATTTTTTTTTTTTTTGGTTGTTGACATTATCTGCGTTAAATAAACAGAACACAATTCTCTTTTCTGGTTGTTTGATCGTTCGTTGCATGTGGCTCTAGTTTTAAAACTTCTTTCAAGTTTGATCTTACAAACTGAGTAAAATCTATTCAAATGTTCTGTACTTCTCCTCGTAACTTAATTAAATTACTTCATGTATGATCAAATTAATATTGTAATTCAACTTTGTTGCTGAACTTCCATAAATTTTTCAGGATAATCCAGAAGTTACGCATGGGAATCAAAAATTTCAGGGAGCAACTTCAATGAAAACCCCGACTTCACGAATGAACGCCCTATTTCATGTTGGAGATGAAATGCCCCCCAATTGCTGCATCAACTCCCTAGTTCATGAATGAATAAGCCCAATTCTTTGAACGAATAACTCCAATTCTTGAATGAATAACCCTATTTCTTGAAAGGATAAGCCCAGATCATGAATGAATAACCCTAATTCATGAACGAATATCTTAATTCATGAATGATTAAGGAATGTTAACAATCATGAGTTAGATACTAGCAAAGAATATCCAATATGATGTGAACTTCAACAACTGGTCAATTCACGTGCGAACGAATAAAAACTTATGAAAAAAAATGGACTAAGAATTAGAATTGCTTTTGCGACATGAACTTGAGATTTTCAGGTACTTAGATCTTAATAGATTTTTGGATTCAGGTGAGTGCGTAGCCTGATTTCAATAATCTATGTTGTTACAAAGGGATGGTCGTGATTTCTGAAGAGGAACTTGTGGAAAGGCTATTTCAATAGCTCTATCTCTTTAGAACTTCGGAGTTCAACTTAATCTTTTGCATAGTTCAGATAGACAAATGAACATAGTTTTGCACATTAGGGACGTACATATAATTCTTTGAAGGTTCTAATTTATAGTGATCGTTGCAACGATAGGTTTCATGAACTGCGGGTGGCTTTCATAAATTGAGACCCATATTTAAAGAAGTATGAAAAAGAGAGTTCACATTGTTTTAATATGGAAATAAGGTCCCTTGTTTCATAAATACAAGTATGTATAATTTTATTATGAGAAGGATATATAACTCCATACATACCTAACATCAATTGAATACGTTTCTTCCTCCTTGTCCTCACAATTGAACCATCTTTTATTTCTTCTCTTTTTTTATTCGTATCTTCTTTTTCTTCTTTTAGCAAAAGGTGGTGGTTGTTGATAGAGGCAATGAGCTTGGGAAACCCAAGAAAGAGAAGCAAAACAAGCAAATAATTAAAGAACCCTTTAAAATACTTTATTCTTTAAAATTATTTAACTATATAAATGTACACATTTATATGAAAAATGATATCATAACATAATGTAATTATACCACATGGTCCACATCAGTTTACGTAATTATATTTAAATTATATATTCAATTAATTATCACTCTTTTCCCTTTCCCTCTAACCATCGTTTCCCTTATAACTCCCATTCTCTCTCTCTTTTTTTTTTTTTTTTTGCAACTCTTCTGTTTTCCTTCTCATGAAGACTCTTATTTTATTCTTGGTCACTCAAGGAAGACATAACACAAAAATTATGTAATTGTATGACATTCGATAACAATGGAGAGCAGTGCATATATGTCACTTGACATGATCTTTAGAATAAATATTCATTGAAACATTTTATAAAACACTTGCAAGTTGGCACCCAGGCCACCATAATATAACAAAAAGGCCTTCACAATAACTAATTTAACGTGACATGGAGAGAGGAGAAAAGGAGGAGGGGGAAGGGACCACCTAAAAAGAAGAGAACTAAGCTCAAATTAACGATATCAATCCGTCTTTCCATGGCAGGACATGTGGAGCGGAGTCGGAGGATCCGAATACGCCCCGTCTTTAATCCGATCGAACACCCAATGGTTAGCAGCCTGAGTATAATGGACCCCGTCCCAGTTTATTCGGACTCTCGGATTCGGACACGATCTTCCGATTACGACCATGGTACCGTTTATCTCGCGGGTGGATCCGCAGCCCATGTTCCGGTTGAAGTTGTATTTGCCCCCGTGCCCGCAACATGCAGCTAGTGGCTTCTCAAACCCTGCAATTTGGTATGTTAATGTTCATTGTTAAAAAAATCAGTATATATTAAAAAAACCGAACCGGTTATCAAACTGGTAAAAAACTTCAGTTTGGTACCGGAATAATTCGAGGTCCGACTTACCATATTTACTGGCATGTCTTATGAGGGAGTACTTCAAGGAGTAGATGTCGACATAGGTGATTACACTTCCGGGGAGGTCCGTCCTTAGTTGAACCACGGCCTCCTTCAATTTCTTGTTGAAGTACTGAGCTACCCTGTTGAAAGGTATCACACAGCCAGCCCTGTCTACTTGACTCTTCGTGTGGTGCACTCGTTCAATCACGTACGCAAGGCAGCCGAAGGGTCCCGTGTTGTGAATCCAGAAGTACCTTCCACCTTGGCCGTAGACACCCTGCAATATCACCATCCAGAAGAAGAATATTTCCAGTCAGTTTGTGTTAATTTCCACAGAGCTTAGACTCACGTCAAACCCAACATCGACATATATACTCTGTTTACAAGCATTTTGCACTCTTATATGTGTTTCCACAGAGCAGCTTGGACTCAACAACCAACATCTATATATATATATATATACTCTGCTTACAATATTGAATGTTCTCTATACATAGCGTCTCTAGCTATGTCACTAGTTAAAATATTGGAATTCTGAACTGGGCCGTCAATTTGAAGTGCTGTTTTCACGACCAAGAAATATTCAGACACGCTCCGATCTAGATTCATCTTCTACTCCAACAAGCATATCTAATTGGAACTCGGTTTCTAATTACTGATTAAATTTTTATACGTGATCTCAGAACAAAGAAGAAAGGCTGAAATATTGGATCGATCACCTTAACAACGGTAGTAAAGTGATTGATAATATCAGGCACATTAGCTCTAACTTCAGCGGAAGACATGTTGTTGAAGAAGCTCTCGGTGAGGTCATTCTGACCAATATCAAACGTGTACAGAGCGCGAGAGAAAACCTCCTCCTTTGGCAACAAACTCCGGTACATCCCTCCTGCAACCCCCACCAACAGAAACCCATTGAATAGAAAGGTTTCACGTACGAGTAGTAAATAAAAACTAGCTAGGACTGGTACTTTCAACTTAAGGAGTAGATCAAATACTACGTACGTACCTTGCTGGGAGATGGTTTTGGACCTGGACTTGAACTGGGAGAACTGCCAGAACTGTACGTCCAAGGGGAAGGGACTGAACCCACTCTCGAAGAAGGTGTCGACCGGATGACGAATGGTCGAGCCGGCGGTGGCGAAGTTGGCACCGTGGCTGAAGTTTGTGCCTAAGGAGTTGAGGTAAGCGTCGAGGTAATTTGGTAATCCAAGTCTTTTGGCTGCATTAATACACGCGTTCGAAAAGGGTTAGTAGTAATTTTGTCACTAATAATTACGCATGCGATAAAAGTTTAATTTTTCTTCATATAAAACAGAAAATTTATCATTTTCCTCGTCAAAAAAATTAAATCTGCGTTTTTGCAGATGTACTGTTCAAGAAAACAAGATACAGTATTCCTCGAACAAGAGTGACACACTCGGATTTCTGAACTAAAATTTTTTATTTATTTTATATTTTTAAATCTTCTAAAGTCAAAAAAGGTAATAGAAATAAATAAAATACATATTCATATTTAATAGTTTAACTTTAGAATAGATGATCAATAAACTTTGAAAAAAAAGGCAAAAAAAAAAAAAGGCAACCGAGTCCTGACAATCCATCCTGATCGTCGGATAAACAAGAAACACGGGGAGTGGGACCCACAACGAATCCAAGAAGACAACGACGACTCAACGAAGTGAGAGCCGAAAGCGAACACCATGGGTCCCGCAAAAGGCGTACCGTCCAACTTTATAATGGAATAAAAGGGTTTTTTTTTAGCGGGTCCCGCTTCAGAAACCGGGAAAACAAAACAAACTCGGACATCGGTCATGAGTTCACGTGGCGAATCAAACAAGAAGTTTTAAAATCCCAAGATTAGCAACTAAAAAATAACTAATAATCCCTAAAAGTTAAAACAAAGACAAACAGGACAAAATCAGGCGGTGCGTCATCCAATAATCGCGTACTCACGTGTCCGGTTAAAAACCATAATCTAATCCTCAATCAAAGAAAAGCGAACGAATTAATTACGCTACTGAAGAGTAATCAGCGATTACCGATGAAATCGATAATAAGCCGACCGTCCGAGTACCTCCCGGCGGGATGACCCCAGAACGACTCCCCGTTCGGCTCCGGCGCCTGTCCGAACGACGCCGACAGACCTCCGGTATCCGAATTCGAGTCGCCGAAGTTAAACACCGCCGGAAACCGACACGTCCTCGACGGAGCAGCACCGGAAACGCCGCCAACGACACACAACGCAGCGAGCAACGCCACTAGAGCAACAATCGCCGCGGCCTTCATCATCGATCTTCGCTCGCCGAAAGACTAAATTAACACAGAAGAGAAGAAGAAGAAGAAGCAGAAGAGAGACGGATCTGAGGAGTTTAGACTGAAATTATGTTGGACTAGCTAGTGAGCTGCGACGGGATTTTATAGACGGGAAGGGCGGGTGTGCTTGACTCCGGCGGATGAGGACAGGGTGGCAGTTTTGGTAAATTTTGGGAGGGTAAGGAAAGGAGGACTCTGATCTGACGAAGCTGCGTAGGCGGACGGAATTATGGATAAGAGAGAGAGAGAGGGGGGTAACGGGCTGTAATGAAGTCCTGCGTCATATTTTTGGGCTGGATTGTTGCCGTTTAGCGTGATCGAAGAGGTACGATGGATTAGGATCCGGATAATATATGCACTGTGTTTATCCAAATAATCCGATCGAGATTTAATTCAATGCTTCCCTTATATAATGTAACTTTAATGCTTCCGCCTGATATATGATCTGTACTTAATTTCTGGTTTAGCTGCCTGTATAATTGGAACTTAGAATCTCGTAAATTATTTAGATTTTATTTCTCAAAAAAAAATTTAATTCAAATTGAATTAGAAAAATTAATAAGCTACATTTGTCTATTTTCGATTAATATTTCTAAAAAGAGTGGTGATATGAGTAAGGTGAAGTATTAGGGTTTACATCCGGCTTCCTGGTTGTAGTTAGAAGAGATAGACTAAAATTTTATTTTTTAATAAAACATTATCTTTCTAGAATCTATGTTATCCCTAAACTTTCTCTTAAAAAATAATATCTGATATTACTGCCAACAAAGAAGTCATGTAGTAAACTTTCAAACTCAAATTTGGCAATGCATCGGACCACCAACTATATATGTTGCCACATCATGATTAAAACCCCAAAGTAAAATTACAGATTATTGATATCATTTTTCTTCCAAAAAATAATTATACATGATCTTCTTATAAGATTGACTAGATTTCTTACTAATTTAGGTGAAAAATTAGAGTAATGTTAGCTGCACCTAATTAAGCTGCAACACCTATACGACTACCAGCCAATCGAAAAACTAAAAAAAATAAAAAATACATTTTTATTTTATAACATCCTAAATTCTAAAAGATAAGCCCCTATGCAGTTGTGTTTTTGATTGACTTATAAGTCACTGTGCATAGATTCAGCTAAAATATTTTAAAAATATTTAAAATTTATATGTATACTGTATTCAAATTGAATTTTGACTTGCCTCTAATTAACATTGCCAATCAAAAAAAAAAAAAAAACGAAGAGCGACGTTTGACTAAGCTCTTTAGGGGCTACAATTAAAGCCCCTCTTTCAACGAAAGTGCCATTCTTTTTAGGATAAATCTCCGAACATCTACCAAAATGAAATTTTTTCGAAGAGCACTTTTTCAAAGAGTTATTTCTATGCATGCATCTTTCCACGGCAGGCCATGTGGAGCGGAGTTGGAGGATCCGAATATCTACCGTCTTTAATCCGATCAAACACCCACCTGTTAGCAGCTTGAGTATAATGAATTCCGTCCCAACTCACTCGGACTTTCGGATTCTTACACGACTTGGCGACTAGGACCCTGGTACCGTTCACCTCAAGGGTAGCCCCACACCTCATTTTGTTGTTGAAGTTGTATCTACCACCGTGCCCACAACACGCTGCAATTGGCTTCTCAAAACCTGAAATGAATAATATTATTGGTACATATATATGATCACAAGTTAAATGTAAACAATCAGGCTATAAATATATATATATTTATATGAAGAATATTAATGAGACGTGAGAACTATGTATTGGTGGAATTTACGTACCAAACTTGCTGGCATGTCTTATGAGGGAGTACTTCAAGGAGTAGACGTCGACGTAGGTGATGACACTTCCATGGAGCTCCTCTCTGAGCCGAACCACGGCCTCCTTCAACTTCTTGTTGAAATATTGAGCAACCTTGTTGAAAGGAACCACACAGCCAGCTTTATCCACTTCACTACTCTCGCTGTGGGGCACTCGTTCAATCACATAAGCAAGGCAGCCGAATGGCCCTGTGTTGTGGATCCACAAGTACCTCCCTCCCAGGCCATATACCTCCTGCAAATATATATATTCCACTACTGTTTATCAAGCATTTGGGACGTTCTAGCTACATGCATGGTTTAATTTGTATGAATGACTAGAGAAGGTAGCTAGCTGATCATATATAATCAAATTCGTCACCTTAACAACGGCTATAAGGTGGTTGAGAATATCAGGCACATTGGCTCTAACTTCAGCCGAAGACATGTTGTTGAAATAGCAGTGAGTGAGGTCGTTCTGACCAATGTCGAATGTGTACAGAGCCTGAGAGAAAACCTCCTCTTTTGGCAACAAATCCCTGAAAACCCCTCCTGCATGCAGAAAAAGAAAAAGAACAAGCTAGAAAACCCCATCACACCAGACAATCTGATTCAATAGAGAATATTGAAAGTGGAGCTAGGTAGGAAGAGTACCAGCTTTGTGGGAAATGACTTGGGATCTGGACTTGAACTGGGAAAACTGGAGGAACTGGACGTCCAAGGGGAAAGGGCTGGAACCACCTTGGAAGATGGTGGCGTCTGGATGACGAATCGTCGAGCCGGCCGTGGCGAAGTTGGCACCGTGGCTGAAGTTGGTCCCCAGGGAGTCGAGGTAAGCATCAATGTATGGTAATCTCAGGCTTTCGGCTGCAATATTCCACACAAATGAGAGAGAGAGGGAACAAATGAGAGAGAGAGGGAACAAATGAGAGAGAGAGGGAACAAATGAGAGAGAGAGGGAACAAATGAGAGAGAGAGGGAACAAATGAGAGAGCGCATGCAAATGAGAGAGCGCATGCAAATGAGAGAGCGCATGCAAATGAGAGAGCGCATGCAAATGAGAGAGAGAGAGAGAGAGAGAGAGAGAGAGAGAGAGAGAGAGAGAGAGAGAGAGAGAGAGAGAGAGAGAGAGAGAGAGAGAGAGAGAGAGAGAGAGAGAGAGAGAGAGAGAGAGAGAGAGAGAGAGAGAGAGAGAGAGAGAGAGAGAGAGAGAGAGAGAGAGAGAGAGAGAGTAAATGAGAGAGAGAGAGAGAGAGATGTAAATGAGAGAGAGAGAGAGAGAGAGAGAGAGAGAGAGAGAGTAAATGAGAGAGAGAGAGAGAGGGAGAGAGAGAGAATGTAAATGAGAGAGAGAGGGAGAGAGAGAAGAGAGAGAATGTAAATGAGAGAGAGAGAATGCAAATCAGAGAGAGTGCAAAAAAAAAATTAGCTGAGATACACTTGTGTATAGTGGTGATATACAGTGACTTTTTACTGTGACTACTTTTACAGCGTGATGTAGCATCTTTGTTGCCAATCGAGGTAAAAGATACAAAAGGAGCTATCTACTTATTCTCTAGGTAACCCTAAACCCTAAACCTTATCTAGATTGCCCACTACGCTGGCTAGGAAGACAACCACATAGTAAAATGCGAAAGAACTGATATCAGTACTTCCTGATTTTACTTTTGATGTTTTACATCTTGATGTGGCTGCATAGTTGGCGGTCTAAGACGTAAGAGAAAATTTAGGTTTACTCATAGAATATGTAGATAATAAATTATTAGAAAAATAAAAATCTAACAAAATTTTATTTTCTCTAAGTTTAATTATCTCTTACCTAGACTTCAACGTGGACGCCAAGCCATGATGTAAAGTCTTGGTAGTACTTATATCACTGCTCTTTTTATTATGTATAAACAAAATTTTAAATTCTCCTATCTTCAACACTTGATGAAACAGATAGACATAAGGAATTTAGATACTTAGATTTTATTTGATCTAGGTTAATTAGTATCAAAATGGACAAAAGCAAATGTTATTTTTTTAATTGAAATATCATAAGCGGGTAAGTCTTTTCAGTGGGTCCCTATATAAAAATTTTGACGAAAATAAGTCTAGAAAATTATCTAAGACAATAAAATATGGTCTTTAATTTAGAACCTAAATATCACGAAAGGACGAACAAAAAATCTGCGTAATTAATTTTAAACTTAGGTTCTCTCTAGACTCTTAAAATAATCCCTAATTAATCCGGACCAAGATCCCCTAATACGTACCCACCACCAAAAACGACAAAACGCGCAAAACATAATCACGTTACAATATTCCCAAAAGACGAAAGTAATTAGTAATTACCAATGAAATCAATGATGAGGCGGCCGTCGCAGAACCTGCCGGCGGGATGACCCCAGAACGACTCCCCGGTCGGCTCCGGCGCTTGCCCGAACGTCGTCGACAGTCCTCCGGTGTCCGAATTCGAGTCGCCGAAGTTGAACACCGCCGGAAATTCGCATCCCGTAGCCGCGGAAGCGTGAATAAACAGCACGCGTAGCAACGAGAGTATAACGATATTCCGCCGCGATCCGGACCATCTGGTCCGATCCGCCGTCTTCATCTTCGCCGATAAGATGTCCGAGCTCGCCGGAAAGTAGAAACAGAGTAGAAAAAAAGAAGAAAAATGGAGACAGATCGAGCTTCTAATAAAGAAGCTAATTAATTCAAGAATTCCGCAGATATGCTCAGGGGATCAAGGCGGGAGAGAGATCGGGAGTGAGCATTTACGAGTAATTCCTGGTGATTGCAATCTGTTTTCTCCCAAATATGGAGGCTATATTGGCTACATATATGACTTATTAAGGGGGAGTCTTAGAAATTTGTCCCACATATAAATTTTAGACAAGGTTTTGAAAATTTAACTTTAATAGGTTGTAACTTGTAACTGCAATTTTTAATGAATTCAAAAAATTATATAATTTATTATGTTTATTCATTTTTATAATCATACTTCCATTGTATTGTATAAGCTAAATGTATATTATAAGATGGGAATCAATTCTGGTAGTTTGGTTAGATTTCATTTCTTTTTTAATTCCACAGGTTGGATTGTGGGACAGATACATTTTGATTTTGTACTGGATTCTTGCCCTTTTGAATTTGACAACAAGGTTCTTTGGAATAGTAGCTGGAAATTAATAAGAAACACTCAGAAAACAGCCTGAGTTTACGTACATAGCTAGTCAAAGGGTACTGATAATTTAATGAACATTAATTAAGCACTTATCAAAAGGTAACTTTCATGAGTCATTCTTTCATCCTTTCGGAGTTTAAGGAACTATATAAAGCTAGCAGATATATCAGAAAGTACCGTCAGCAAACAAAGTGAAAGATACTGAACATCTACGAAGAGAATCAGTTAAGCTTTTATCCCTCCCACATAGCTATAAAGAAATTGAAAAGTTAATTTTTTCTATTGTGGTACTTATTTCTTTGGAATTATATTGAAAGATGTTTTAAAAACCAAACTGGTGATCGAACCGGTTGGACATCCAATTCCGGTTTAACCGGTTCAACCTGAACCGGTAGTTAAATCGGATCTGAGTTGTAAGTCATAAAAAAATTCATAACATAACTCCTATTACCTATAAGCCTATTACCTATATTCAAAAAATAAGTTTAAAGATACAAAAACCATTAAAAATTTTAAAATCATAAAAAAATAGTTTTTAAAATTTTAAATCAAATATAATTAAATTATAGAAATAAAATACCCTTCCAAAATACAAAATTATTCTAAAACAATTTTTTTATTGAGAATCTAATTATATATTTTTCCACATCTTCACCTATATTAAAAATATTTTTATCCTTCTTTTCATCTATAATAGCTGTAAATATAAAAATAATCAATTTGGTTTAATGGTAAGAGTTTTATTTTAACTGGTTTCGGTCAACAGTAACTAGATCGGTTCAACCAGGTTCGGCGGTTCACCGGTTCACCGGTCGAACCTGTAAAACCGGCCGGGTCATCCGGTTTTCAGCTTCTTCCCGGTTTGAGAGCAAACCGAACCGCAAAAGGCACCGGTTCCGGTTGAACCCAGTCGAACCGGATGGTTCGGTCCGGTTTTTAAAATATTTGAAACAGTGAATTGTGTATGAAGGGAAACCGGGGGCAATGGGTATATGGACTGTAGGGAATCGGACCAAAGTATGAACACCAGTTTATGGTGATCTGGAACTTGTATCTTAGAAGGGCAAATTTTCGTTGGAATAAATATAGTAGACTTTCCCCTAATTGTTTGAATGTTATTTTTTATTTTCATCTAAACTCAAAGGGACTTGAGAGATAGGCCATACACTGCAAAAGACTGAGTTCGGGTCTTAATCAATTCCAACTTAGAACACCCATCTCTCATTAATTAACTAGAAACAATTCTACCTGTAAACCAGAAATAATTCTATGAATTGGCCATCATCCTTCAAGGTTCACGCACAGAATTAGATGGAGATGATCGAGAGAACACTTGTAGCTAGCAGTAGAGATAAATGTGGAGATGATGCGAGCGAGAGTGAACACGCCGAGGTCTACAAGTCGATCACTTGTAGCAGAACAAAAAGGGTGGTTGGGACTCCTGCGAGTTTCATCCGGGAAGCATCCATGGCGGAGATAAAAAGCAGAGGACGTGAGCGTGACCGAAGAAGACAGGGAACAGTTGTAACAGACGGATAACTATTTTAATCCCCGGCTTTTGGCTTCATCCATGGCTCCTCTGGGGTTGGGTTTGTCATTTCCGCGTCAGGAAGATCAAGACTTTTCTGATCAGAGCAACGGTCCGGACTCGAACAATATGGGACGGGCCCTTCTATTTCTTTCCCTTTTTTTTTTCCACTGGAGAGTATTACTTTTTGTGTAATTTTATGTCTATGTTGATTTTTTTAAAGAGTAATGCTCGATGCACTTACGAGCAATACCATTACTCCTACGCACAAGCCAATCAGAAACTCTTAAAAAATAAAAAAAAAGTTATATTTTATATTTTATAAAATCTTAAATTTAACGTATAGCATTTTCCTCTTTTAAAAGAGATACAGATGTAAGTGAGAATAAGATAGCGTTTGGTGTAGGCCATTGGATAAGAATCTCACATCTCTCTTTTAAATACTACTCTTCGGAAAAGCATTTCTTTTGAGGCTCTTTCAAAGCACTAAAATTCTCTCTTTTAAACAAAATTTAATTTAAAAAGTAAGTGGATCCAAACACATTTATTTTCCAAAAAGAGTGGCACATACGTTCTATAAGCAGCTTTTAGCGCCCAAAGAACTTAGCCAAAGGCCCTTAAAGGGGCAATGAAGTACGAAGTGGATTATAATTTTTCTTGATATTTATATTCATAAAAAAATTTGAAGTGCCTACATTACTAATACGGTAATACCTATATGTATAAAAGTTTCTAATTTTTTAAATAAAAATTTATTCATACAACAAAATACAACATGTAGACAATAGCTTATCTACATATAATAATTATAACGTCAAATTAAGCACAAACATATTAAAATCGACGTAGTTCCAATTAATCACATGAATGAACCCCTTTCAAATTCATAACATTCTATCATTAAAAATATAATATATATGTATATATGCTAGAAAATTATATTTTTCCTCACTTAAAATTTTGAAATTCTAAAACTAAAAATTACACCGAATACCTCTATATTATATATAAATCCTGCCAATATTGTTTAAAAGGACACATGATTGAGAAAGCATACATCAGTATTATGGACCCTATCATCCATATATAAAAATCCTTATTCAAAGGAGCTAGCTAGGATGCCTCCCAAAGGGTCTCTGACTCTCTACCTGATCAGTGCCCACTATTACGTAGTAAGTACGCTCCATTTGTGATGATCAATCAGGTCCTCATTTGCATGGAGAGCAGCCTCTGCCGTTCAAAGAACTCGTGCTTCTTCTTCAGAAACTCCACGGCAAAACCATCCACGTCCTGATAACTCCCAACCACTTTTCCCCCAGTCTTCTCCTTCTCGCTCTTCTCGGCCTTTTCGTTCTTCTCCTTCTCCTTCTTCTCCCTCTTTTCCTTCTTATCTTTCTTCTCCTTCTTCTCCTCCATTAATACTACCGGCACATCATGCACGACTTCCCCGGGTTTGCTGCCATACACGGGTTTCTGGTTGAACATGAGCTGGAGGTTGGGGAAGTGAGGCCCTTCCGGTTTTGTACTGGGCATCCTCTCCACGGATCGGACATGGATGTGGTAGTCCATACTAGTCGGGCGCTTTTGCTGGTCCGTCAGGTACTGCACACCCTTGGGGGAGCCATTAGAGTAAATGTGGCTTCCTTTCTCATGCCTCGGGCCGTGGGTCTTTGCAGGTTCGTCCCAGAAGGTGACTCTGTGTGTTTCAGTCGCCTTGTGTGATCTGGTACTGGACATGGTGGAGGCTTGCAGTGGTAGCTAGCTACTCGGCTCTCTGTGATTCGATATCTCTGTGAGTTCTCTGTGTTTTCATCAAAGTTTATTTTGCTGAATTTATAGCTTCTGGTTATGCTTCTCTTGAGACATTAATGCAGTCGGAAAGGCATCCAATGCGTGTGACCGTGTCCAGTACTTTACTTTTAAAGTGGGAAGATGCTTCTCAGTGAGCGCCACACATTCGACGAAATGAGTTGCAGAATCTTGCCTGCTGGAAAGAGGGAATCGGAGAGGTGGGTGTCTATTTCAGGAGTAGATGACTTACAGCAAATTGAGGAGATGGATTACGTGACCTTAACAAGAGAGCCGTGGGTTGAGAATCTCTCAATCTCTCCACACTTCAAAACCCTTTACCCTTAGGTTCTGTTGCTTGCCGGCCTAAAATTTTTATTCTGAGATTTTCTTGAGATGGAATCTAGTCGGGTTTAGATCATTTGCTACAACTAGTTGTTGCAATAAGGCTAAATACTCTCCAGTGGAAAATAATCAAAAGATACTAGAGATCCACTTACATAGAAAGAAAAGAGTTGTTTCTATGTGTAATTAGAAGAGACCGGTCTTATATACATTCAAGTTGAAAAGTTGTAGGACCAACAAGTTGTTTATAAGGTGCTCAAGAGTTATATATATTTCCACAAACTTCAAGATAAACTGACATACTTGATTCCAACTAAATTTCCCAAAACTTTGCAAAAGAGATCTATTCTCAAGAAAATCAAAACTAAAAAGGATTTGAGCGAGTGATGTTGGGTTCGGTTTCATTGATAGTATCTAACTATGTGGAACTTTCATTAATATCACACTGAAGCTCCATAAATACACTAAACCAGTTCAAGTAATTGTTCCTTGTAGTAAAATAAATTGGAAAGTTACGATATTTACTTTAAGAATACCTCCACAGAGATCACACAATGACTCTTAAAGAAAACTAAAACTTGGTCAATATCAATAGTAATATTGAGGTCTAGGTAGCAAGTTGATTAGTATTGGGGGATTGACTTCTCTGATCCGTTCATCATTTTGATCCAAACCCAAACCATTTTGCCAGGAAAAACTTATTCTTGGGACGAGCCGGTGGTTCAGCCATGTTCTTGGAGGATGGTGCCGGTGATGGAATGGATGGCTCACCTTTTTTACCTGTGTTCAAGGAGGAAAAATCATCAAACTAAGTTCACTTTCTAATACTAGTTTACTATTGACTTTTTTATTCTTAAAATTTATTAAAATGTACAATAGTGAAATAGGTATAATTGCTTACATCTCTTGGAAAATTATTTCCAAGAAAGTTCTATGTTTTCCATGAAATAGTAAAGTTCTACCTGGAGATGCTTTAGTACTCTTCATGGTTGTTGGTGTAGTTCTACCAGGGGAATCCACGTATATGATGTCTGCAGCTGCTCCATTTTCACCATATGAAGTTTGAAATTTGTTTTTCTCTTTGTTTCTATTTTTTCAATTTCATACTAACATGACACTTCTAATATTATGTCCTTAACGAAGACAAGAACTTGCAAAGTACATCATAATAGTCCGCAAAGACGAGTTTCCAACCTGAATTAAAAGCATTTTCCACAGTTTGAGCCCTTACCTGAAGTTGCCCTGTTAATCTGGAGGTAATTAGAATTGGAAGTTGATTTTCTGACTGAAGCCCTGTGCTCAGTAAGCTCTCCATTTTCCTCACATCCTACATCCATAAGAGAATAACCAAAGTACTTGAATCTTTTCCCCTGTAAATATTGTCCTTTCTTCTAAATGTTCTGAGAGTTGTAAATAATATTCTCTCTACTCCAGTGTTGCTTGTAGTATAATTACACAAATCAAATGTGGAAAAGAGTGACATGATACTCAAATGATTTTAACTGATATAACATGGCACTAGGTACTTACTCGTTCTGGGGGGCTTCCCATAGTTTGCTCTCAAGACTTCAAGGAAAGAATCATCCTTCTGATCTCGCATCACTAAAACAAACAAAAAAAAATGTCTTACTACTTTTCCATGCTAAACACCAAAATTGTTCATAAGATTACTACAAATGATTCTGAGCTTACGCTGGTCATAAAGTTCATGTTGGAGGCTCAGTGGAAATCCAACTAACAGCAACTGAACTGCTTCTGCATCCCTATTTGTGGGAAGTTTTGCCGCGTAATTTAGATTGTGGGTGTCAAGTAGTATTCCAGCTAGCTGTGGAACAGAATTTCTGGTCGGTTACTTAGAAAAGATATAGAAAATAACAAATTATGATAGGGAAAAGAATTAGATAACATACCAATAACTTTTTTAAACTTGGGGTCTCATCAAGTAGATCATAAGCCTCTTCACAGAAGTTATCTGTAAGAAGAGTGCATGGTGATCCCACCTAGGGACACAAGGAGATGCGAAGCCAGTTTAGATCAAATTAAACTAACTAAAAGGCAGGCTTTATATAATTGTCTGAAGGTCACATGTCTGTCAAAGTCTTAAAGCTGTATAGAACTGCAAACCTCTCCATTTGTTTTGAGAACGTCTTGCCCCACAACCAGTACATTCAGCTGCCTTGCCATCAGTAAACTCTCTAGATCCACCTGATTGTTTTGTAGTCCAAACAAGATTAGATCCATCTGATTCTTTTGTGGTCCAGAGAAAATTAGTAGAGGGAGAGGGAAAGGGATCTAGAAGAGATTTAGAGAGGGACAGAGGGTAAAAATCTCCTGAGAATTAAAGAAAGAGGGAGTGAGAAGGTAAAATTCTCCTAAAAAATGGTGAACGAGATGTTAGCTGTTCCCATTTCATGATTAGCGAGCAGCATACAAAATGTCTGTGTTTTTGAAACTTCTTCTAGGAAGTTAGACATATAAAATTTAGAAGTTTTTTGAACGGACCTCATCTGAGAACAGAAGACTCTTGACATCAATTCCTACATGATGAAAAAGCCAAGCAGCTTGCTTTTGCTTCCACATCCTCCTCCTGTTCATGTTCATGACAGGCACCATTATGTCCCCTTCTTCCTCTTTTTTCTCTTTACTCTCCAACAGCCAAGCATAGGAGATGGCAGCTACCATGGAGCTTGTACCTGTTAATTAAGAAACATGTAAGATATAAGTTTGTTCACCTTATTAATATCTAAAACTATCAGAAAGTGGAAAACTCACTTAACTGTTTGAAGATCCAGAAAGTATGATGTTGGCCTTTGCTGGGATCTCTCCTCTAGAAATTCTTGTCATCAGAGCTCGTTGCTCCTTGAGAAACAGATTCAAGCTCCCAACTTCCTCCATTAATCTTAATTCTGCTACTAAGGGTCCATGATGCACAGCATCAGCTTCCAACTTAGAGAATTTGTCGATTGAACAAGTAGTTGATGAAATTGACCTCCGATGTGCCGACTCAGTCAGATGTTTTGGAGGGGACAACACTGGGAACTCAAGCCCTGGCTGGGTCTTGAATGCCCTTCCTGAGATGGGCTGAGGTATTGAGGCCTGTGCAGCAGATGGGTCATTGTGAAATCGTGATTTTTTGCGTGACAATCGTTTTGCCGTTTCACTTGTTTCAAGTTCATCTTGTACTTCTGAGGACTGCTCATGTTTTGGTTCAGCTCCATTGCTGGGTTTGAGAATGTTTGTTAGCCATTGTTGCACTGAAGCAGCTGGTGATTTCTCCACTGTTTGTTCAAAGGTGCTCGATTTGTTGCGAGTGTGTTTGGCAGATTTTGATAGGATTTCTCCACTCAACCCTTCAATTGCTCTGTGCCTGTCAGTAGATACAATTGATGACAAGTTAGATGACACGTTAGATGAGAGATTTTCACATCTTAGTATCTTCTTATCTGAGCACACAACATTCATTATTTACAATAGAGAGCTAAACCAATGTTAGTTGTTAGGAGATTATTTCTGGTTGCCAGAGCACTAAGTAGAAATCAAGCTTCTGTTCCATTCAAATGTGAACTGAAACTATTGAAATGAGCAAGATACCATTTTCAACACTGAATGCTTCTGGACACTGATGAGTATCAGAATCATTTCATTATGATCTTCTTCTTGAACATGATTTATAGCTGAAACTCTTTCAGCTTCAAAATTATTCGAAGGAGTAACTACCTAACAAGTCATTACTATTGATATGATTTAGACTCCTCTGTCTCATCTCATGCTGAAGTTTCCAAGCGCTAACTTACCTCCTGGCTGATCTAGAGAGGGGATCCCTTCGATCCAAAGCTGACTGTGGTGCAAATTTGTTCTGTTTGGCGGCTGCAAACCTTGGTGAACCGACTAATCGAGAAGGCGAGCTGTGCCTAGAAGGAGAGGCTGCCACCATCTGCTTAGCTTCTTGCAGCCACTGATCATGGGTAAGCTTACTACTATCACCAAATCTATCATCTTCTACAGTACTCTCACTGTTCAAGTTGGAAGTCTTCTGCTCCTTGTTAGCACTCCCATAAAACCAGTCATTCATCAAGGCAGTGATATCAGGCACTGCCTCTGGCAATGGTTTGGACTCGGGCTCTGGCATCGGCAACCTTGTACGGCGGCTCTCAGCGAGCTTCTTTTGCACGTTTAAGATTGGATCTCTGTTCTGTACTCTCCTCTCCATAGATGACACACTTGCTCCTGCTACAAAGTAGTACAGTATGAGGAGAAACTGGCTGTGAAGAGGAACAGGAGAGAAGTAGCTTTGTTAGTTTTTTAGCTTGGCTGAGATCACAAGATATGGTGGAAATTTGATTGTTCAGACTGTAATGGGGACTCTGTGGCCGGCTTTCTCCGTGTCTTATTCTATGTTTTTGAAGTGGCCATGACAAAGCATGGGAGGCGGCAACACAATGCTATGAGACAAGATTCCGGACTTCGTTTTTTCTGTTGATTAAGCTTAATTGGACTTAAGGGAATGCAAGATCTTATTGAAGAAGTTGAGGATATTCCTCAGACATCAAAGTAATTAATTACCAGAGTAAAATATTATATTTAAATCCGTCCAATTAATTTGTTAGAGCTTGTCAAAGTTATGATTATATATTGTATACATCAAACGAATATTCAGAAAAAGAAAAGGGTGTGTTGATATAAGTAAGCCAAGGTAATTAGTTCGGACCTATTTCTATTTTTTATTTTTTCATATTTTATAATAACCTTTAAGGTTCCAAATAACAGATCTACAGTTAACTGTAAAATTATCCACATAATTTAGAATTAACAGCCAATATAATTGTAGAGTAAAATATATGTGCGAATAATGAAATACCATAAATATTAAATTAAAAAGTTCAAAAATATTACGGGACGGTCCACCACATACAACATATTCCCAGTCTAACATCGATCACATTACATCAGTCCCGGTGTACTATACTTAACGTTTACAATTACCGGTACTCTTTTTAATTAAAATTAAGAACTCTTTTTTAAAAGTAACCCAAGTCAGTGCATATGATCATAAAATAATATAAAATAATGGAGTATTTCTCAATAATTAAAATAAGTTTATTATAATATTATCTGATTTTTTTTTTCTGTTGAAAAGTATAATTTTACACTTTTCAGTTTTCACATCGATCCTCATAAAAATTTCGAAGACCAGCCGGGGACAGGCTCTTCCCTCTCCGACTACGAAAGTCTAGAGCTCGATTGGACACTCCAGACTTTAGTCGCAGCTTGCATTACTAGTAGCGATCGGCCTTGCCTCCATCGATTTTAATAGTTTTAATCAGGTAATTGTATCTTCCTGTTCCTGTTTTGCTTGTTTGCAGATGCGTTTGGGTTGAGAATGGAAATATAGTTTTACATGATCAAGAATTCTCGTCGTGGACTGCAGTCAGCTGCTGGGAGGGCTTAGCCATTTCTGTTTCTTTTTCCCCTGACAAGCGTTGTTTTCTCCTAGGGATGCTATTTTATTAAATGGCCACAGTAGAGTCGGAAGGTGAGGAAGAAGGTAAGCTGGTGGGGAATCAGCATCTGGTGGTCGACAATGACCTTCAGGAGATGGCAAAAAAGGCTGCCTGGAGTGTCAGCTCTTGCAAACCTGGCAATGGCGTTCTTGCTCTCCGTGATGACAATCTAGACACCTACTGGCAGTAAGTATTATTTTTTATTTTTATTATACTTTGTTTTTAACAAAGCAGTAGTTAAAGTTTTGTTACACAGAAGTCTTGGTTCTGTATATGTTTGTACTCAATGGATTGCTGTTGCTTATTGTGGCTTCTTTAATGATTTGCTTATGCAACGATCTCACTTCCAAACCTCTACACTTGCTGAATCAAAAGATAGTGAGCAAAGTTTTTTTTTTTTGGGGGTTGTTGGTCTGGGTTGTGCTAAAAATTCCATAAACCTTATTTTAATGCTCTAACCATTAGATCGATATGTCATCACCAGTGAAATGTTTTTATTCTATACCATGTGATGTTTCTCAGTTCACCAAATTCATCGTGTTTGGGAGTTCCTTCACTCGGCCTAAATCAATTCTATTTGAATTTTATGTAAATTTTTACCTCTCTCTGTAGTTCATTTAATTTTTTTGGCCCAGTAAAACGATATCTCTGCTCAACGAAGCATATAATAGTCTTTTTCTCCACATACATATTGCTTTATGTGCTTCTTATGTCTTCAGATCTGATGGTGCTCAGCCACATCTGGTCAATATACAGTTCCAGAAGAAAGTTAAATTGCATGTATGTGTTATTGATTTCTATTTGATGTTAGCATGCTGTAAAATGTAATATTAGCAAGATTCTTCACCGATGAACCAGATTTTTTGGTTTTTGTTCCTTTTCAGCTAGTTGTACTCTATGTGGACTTCAAGCTAGATGAGAGCTACACTCCAAGCAAGATATCTATTCGTGCTGGTGATGGCTTCCACAACTTGAAGGTTGTGTTCCTTACTACTCTTAGTTTGTTGAACTCATATATTTCATCAAATGCTATTTTTAAACATTCGGGATAGAAATTGGCAAAGTTTCTTCAAATATAGTTTCATTCAAATGAAGGTTCATTTGAAATGATATTAGCAAGTCATGGATCCCTATATTGATCTTGATAGCAACTTGTTCCTCCATTATGAAAAAAGTAAAACTATTCAGGTCGAATGATGCTAACCTTTCGCATTGATCACAGCCCAATATGCATAGAACCAGAGGCATAGTTTTCATTTCACATGGAAGTGTGTTGAAGTTGCTGTGCTGGTGTAGAGAAGTCTGGAATAGTAGTTATATTTCCTCATGGAACTTTAGGTGGGGGAACTCGATATGATATTCACCTAAGCTTATATAAAATAGACTATAAGATCTTCCTGTATGTGTTGATACTTACATATAAGAATGACAATGTGGTAAAAAACTTTCAATGTGATCAATCAATAACTTTTGCTGTTCTTTTCCATTTTTTTATTAGCTATATATTCTATAACTATGACATCCAGCAAGTTTGATGTTTTCAGGAGATAAAATCAGTGGAGCTTGTGAAGCCTGTAGGTTGGGTTTATATATCGTTGTCTGGAACTGATCCACGGTAAGCAATTGACCTTTATTTTTTGGTTTCTTTTAGAAGCTCAGCAAATGCCTTAGAACCTTAGCTATTTCAAGTTTGTTCTCTAGGTTGTTAACAATTCAAGTTTATCTCATGCTTCCAACTTTTCCATGTATTATTCTGTGCATGTGCATGTTAAGAGGTTTAGGTATTGAAAGCTCCCATTTGTGTGTCCTGGATCTGAGAATAGCCATTTGTGTGTCCTGGATCTGAAAATAAGAGTAGAAAAAGTGTTTTCATATGTCAGTGTTGTTTTTGTGAAGGTTTCATTGATGCAACACTCCGGGTGCATCACTGAGGGGTAGTATCCTGTCATTGAAGGGAATAATGTGTAGCAGTGTAAGCATCCAGAGCTCATTAGGTTTTCCTATTAATACCTGTACCTAATATGCCTGGTACTTCCTGGGACACTAGTCAGCTTGTGCGTTCCACCCATAAGGATACCAACCCTTGGGTGGTAACTGAATTTATCATATTTCCAGTTGCTGTTTTTGTAAAATTAAAACATGGCGTTGGTTCAATTTTCTATCCCCTCTTCATGGTGCTATTTAGGGCACTTATGGAGCAAAGAGTATATATATTTATTCTGATGAGGATACAAGAGATAATAGATTACAAAGAAAGTTGTGGGGATTTATCTATTCTCTCTCATAAGAGCTGCTCACGAGTTTTGAAGCTAGTCTTTATGGCAGGAATTTTTAAATGAAAAATCTCTCTGAATGTAAGGTGGGTGTCATCTAATTCTGTAGGTTACATGTCACCCATAGAACTAGGGGATTCCTTTAAGTATATAGACTTAAATTGGTTGACTCAGAGTTGCCTATTGTTGTCTAAGGCCTCACTCCTACTTTCACCTGAATTCGGATGGGGTTGAGGTTACTCAACTTTAACCATCCTGAATATCATAAAACCTAGTGCATGTTTGTTGGGCTGGTTTTATCACGTTTGGTTTAAAGCCTAGTTTCATATAGTAATTGGCAGTCATGTTCTTAACCCAGTTCTGAAAGACCGTCTATTTCTATCCTTCTGTTTATACTCCATTAATTTTTTTTTTCTTCAAGTGCTAAGGTCTGTAAAACTTTTTATGAGATTGAGAACTCAAACTTAGCTGGACTTTAAAAATATAGGACTGATTAATTCTGGGTCAATTAACATCTTCTCCTAAATGGGCTGTAACTAGTTCCTCTTTAATTTTTCTTGTCTTGAAGGTACGTGTAATATCTTGTAGAGTTTTATTTGCTATCAGTATCCATTACAGTCAGTGAGATGTTGCTAGCGTTTATTTGATGGTCTCCTGAACATGTACTGGAACCTGAAAAAATGGCCTATTATTCTAGGTGGTCCTTAAGTTCGCAGGCCTTGACACACAAAGATGTGCATACCATCAAACTGCTTATTATGTATGTATGGATGGAGAATATCCATGTCTTAGTCACTTATTAAATGGAACAAATCCTTGATTTTTTTTTCACTAATTGCAGAGAGACTTTCATCAACACATTCATGCTGCAACTTGCTGTGTTGTCCAACCACCTCAATGGAAGAGATACACATGTGCGTCAGATCAAAGTTTACGGTCCTAGGCCGTAAGTTACTCTTACAAACTTAACCTTCAGTAATAATCAACTTTCCACTTTTATTTTTTTCTCAAAATTTTCCTCTCTTTGCTGCAGGAACCCTATACCTCATCAGCCATTCCAATTCACTTCGAAGGAGTTCATTGCTTACTCTTGTGTGAGATAATTTGTTGGGTATCCAAGTTTGAGCAGAAGATGGAATAAAGTCAGAGTCGTGATTTCATAGTAGTGGGAATCGACACCTACATCATATGTGAGATCGGTGATTGACGGAGCTGAAATTAGTATCAAGTTTAACCATCCGATGCTGCTGCTTGTGAATCTCAAAACCCAAGATGCAAATCTGTTGAGAAGTGAGAACACAGCCAGTTGGCAATTTTCAATTTAGTGTTGTAACTTTACTGTAATTTTTGTCTGTCCATCCGAGATCTTGCCTGCAGTTTTGACTTTATGATTGTTGTACAAAACATATTTGCAGCTTGGGTGCAATTCTTAACAAATTTAGTTAGGTGTAAATTTTGCTAGCAAATGAAATTAGTTGTAGACGTCGTTCATTGAGAAGATGTTTGAGGGCATCATTTGATAAAATGTTTTAAAAAAAGGAAACCCCATCCAAGAGATTAATTGTACATCTGCGCCTTATACATCTTAGTTATTCAACACATAATGAATTAATAAATTATTAAAAAGAAGAGTGGTAATGAATGGTAAGTAGTTTTTTATTACCTAAAGAAGGTTAGATCAAAGAGTTTTATTTATGAAAACTTGGTATATATACAATATATTTCTTAAAAATGAAGCAGAAATCTTAGAATTGCGTTTAGTTAAAAGTTTTTGAATGAAGTGGGTTCAAAAAAATTTCTATAATTAGCGAAAAACTAGAGAAAAGTTTAGCCCTTGGGGGGACTCCGTTGGACTCAGTTACGTTGGGACTCGGTATCGGTCATAGAAAATGTAGGTTAACTCAGGTCGAGTTATGGGTAAGTTGATCCAGTAGAATCTTTAGACCAACTCGCTTGGTAAAAAATATGAAACTCTTCATTAACCCAAGTAGTAACAATATTGGACCTTTATATATGAAACCAAAATTAATGCTATATATTTATGATAGACCACCAAGAGTGTTACTCTTTAATTAATAGGACACTCAGTAAACAGTCTGAAACCCCTGAGTCAGATCAATAATTCTCTTTGACTCGAACAAGTCCGACGACCGACTCGCTTCCCCCAATATTCCTGGTTTTCAAGAAACTACCATGCATGCATGCAGCCTGGAGGTCGCCAAAATAAATACTGCTCCAAGCTCCTCGCCGACGGTATCAGATAAAGAGCTCCACACACGTACGTCCACTCCTACACAACACAAACGTAACAAATATTCGATCATCTTGTCGAAACCGCAGCTCTGAAAACCCAAAACCAGTAGAAAAGAATTTCATCTTCGACGAAGCAGACAACGTACGTGCTTTAATTTCTTCCCTAGCGCGCTCGTACTTATCCTGCAGCTAGCAAAAGTAGTAGCTACTTGACGGCAAACGCTGAGCCTTTCTTCTTCCCCTCCGCTCGCTTCCAAAACGCCTCCACTATAACTCTGCGCTGTAAACCACCACCCACATCGTTAATGTGATCCAGACTTTATACTCTCTTCATACATAACGTTCATGCATGCCGACCCCCGGCCCAGCTCTGTCGCTGCTTGACAGATAGTGCCCTTCGTGTCTCTCACTCCTTCGCCCCCACTCAGCATAAATAGCACTGTAATTGATCAGTGGGAACAATTATCAAATTAACCCACTAGCTAGCTAGCTAGTAGCAGAGATCATCAGTAGTACTTGAGAGATCAAAATGGGTGCAGTAGCTAATTTGGTGCTCTTCTTGGTGCTCTTTCATGTTGGAGTACTCTTGGCCGAGCCCCCTACATGCTACTTCCAAGCGATATTCAACTTTGGGGACTCCAATTCCGCCACGGGCGCCACTTATCTTTCTTCCCCCTACGGCCAAACTTTCTTTGGGAAGCCAAGCGGAAGGGCCTCCGATGGCCGCCTCATCATCGACTTCATGGGTATACATTTAGTTCATTTAATTGACTGTATGTATATGGTTTTGTTTGTTAATTATTTTTGTAAATTAGTTGGGTTGGAGGCCTATCTCTAGCCGAAATTAGGAAGCATGTTTCAGCAAGACCATCTTTTCTACTTGTATTATATGTGGGACTGATCTCTAACACTGTGTACTGCATGCGTATACAGATGAAAGGTTAGGACTGGAGTATCTGAACTCGTACTCGGAATCCGCCGGCAACAATTACAGGCACGGTGTAAACTTCGCAGCCGGAGGAGCCACAATCCGACCTCAGAGCTCCAATTCTAACAATATTCCCTCCCTCAATGTGCAAGTCGGGCAGTTCATGGAGTTCAAAAAACAGGGCAGCAGCCACTACGGCGAAGGTGCGTACGTACATAAAGCAGTACTTTCCGACCTTAATTCCCAGATTGAAGAACTCATCATGAATTGTGTCGTGTGTTATGTTTAATTTGCAGACAAGTACCCACAGCAGAGTGACTTCCCAAATGCTCTTTACACGTTCGATATAGGGCAAAACGATCTGAGTGCCGGGGTCGGATCCATTCCTGATATTATCAACCAGTTTTCTCAAGCCATAAATGTAAGTAGTGTATCTAAATTAAACGTAGTCACGACATCTCTGATATATATTATATCAGTACTACTACTTCTGATCACGAGCTTTATATATATATATATATATATATATATATATATATATATATATATATATTATATATTATATTTGTGGGTGCGTGTATATATATGTACATGCAGCAACTCCATGACGCAGGAGCCCGCTCGTTTTGGATCCACAACACCGGACCAATGGGTTGCTTGCCAACCCACATCTACACCAGTCAATCCCAAGACAAGGATCAATTCGGATGCGTCAAATCTGAGAACGAAGTTGCCAAGGAGTTTAACCGTCAGCTCAAGGATAAAGTCACCGAGCTGAGGAACAACCTCCAGGATTCAGCTCTCACATACGTCGATGTTTACTCCGCAAAGTATAATCTAATCAGCCAAGCTCAGCAGCAAGGCAAGGGCACATAAAATAGTAACGTTTATAAGTTTTTAATCTAAGCTACGTACTAGCTAGACCTCGGATCCAACTTCAATTCACCTGAAGTTATATATTTAATTGCTAATAATTTGCAGGATTTAATGAGCCGACTAAGTTCTGCTGCGGGAATTACCAAGAGGGCGGGGAGACGGTTCGCTGTGGCCAGGGTTCTTCCACTTGCCAGGATCCGTCCAAGTATGTGAGCTGGGACGCTGCTCACTACACTGAAGCGGCCAACAAGTGGGTTGCAGATCGCATACTCAACGGCGACCTCTCTGATACCGGATCTTCGATCTACCAGGCTTGTTTCAGGCAACCGTATAAGCATTAATGATCTGCTAATCACTCCAACTACGCGCCAAACTTTATAAGTGTAATGTAAGGCCGCTCTGACTAGGGGGCCTCTATTGAGGACAATAATGTACTTTGGTTGCTCATGCGAAGAGTACAGTTCTACCATGATAATGGAATGGAAAAGCAAGTTTTAAAGAACATGCATGCAGGAGTGGTTTCTAGTGATTGCAGTTCTTTAAAATAGAAATTAGTTTAATAAATTTAACTTAATAATTCAATTTTTTTGTTTTTATTGCATGGGCCTCCTGGGACTGGGAAAACAACAACTGTGCTGGAAATTATCTTACAGGAAGTGAAGCGAGGATCCAAGAATCTTGCTTGTACTGCTTCTAATATTGCTGTGGACAACATTGTTGAAAGACTTTTTCCTTATTGGTACATTGGTTATGGTATGTCCTGTCAGAAACTTTAATTGTACTAGTGGTGGTACTTTCAGAAAAAAAATCTACTAGTGGTGGTACATCCTCTCCGAATTATATGTAATAAGCAATATCTTATTTTATGTGATTTTACATTTTACGACTAATTGTCTGTCCGGAAGACTGGTGCTTGGTGAGCAAGCTAAAAAGCCACTTTAATAATGCAGAAGTGAAGTGACTGCAGTTTCAGATTGGTGGACTTTTTGCTTCTAATGTCCTTTTAACTGACTTCATCTTCATTCCTCTTCCAATACAAGTTGTAGAATTTCTTCTTTCTCTTGCTTAGTGTGCTTCCTTTTATCAGAGTGAAGTTGGTTAGGTTGGGGCACCCTGCAAGGTTGCCTTGCACCCTCAAGTGTTGGAGAGTGCGCTTGATGCACAGGTATTCCATTTCACCTTTTAAATATTCTTCAATTTGATTATTATTCTTGATTTTCTGTAGATTATTGTTTTTCTCAAGTAGTACTGCCTTTTCTGTTACTCCCATTATCTTAATCTTATATTTTTTTATTTCTGTTAAACCAGAAAAAAGGAAGCCACCCCATGATTTACATTCAAGTCTGCCGCCCTGAATAAATACTTCCAACAATGATGGGGCCATTGCAAGGATACGATATGGATGTGGCCTGGTATAGGTGATTCTAAGACATCTGAACAATACCATTTCCATATGGATGGTAAACTCCTAAAATTCTGATGATTGTGGAACAATTTGACAACATAATATTCTAGATGTCATGAACATGTATGATGTGTTTTTCCATCCGACCAAATGCCTTCTTTTTTGTGCTTCTACAAACTGCTTCTCCAAAATTTCAGATGGCATCAGAAAAGATAATTTTTTATAAATTCCTCTTGTTCATGTATTACTGTTTTCATCTCTGTAGGTCGTCCAACTAAAGATGTTGAGAAGCAATGACAACCAGCTGAAAGAGATGGAGATATCTGCTGTTGATGGCTTCCAAGGCCGTGAGAAAGAAGCCATCAACAGAATAGGCAGCTGAAGCCTGATGAGGCAGCTGAGGAGCAGATGAAGAAAAGGAAGGTGATAAAGAAGTAGAATAGCAGGATATATACTTATGTATAACAGTACTATATAGTGTATACCATGTATATCAACTCCATTTTGTGAGAAACGGACGGGCGGTATCTTTGTACCCTTGAAGTTAATCTATAGTCTTTGTACTCATGAAGTTAAATGGTAAAATGGTATGGAAACCTGGAACCAAATTTGAGCTGATATTCTAAATAATAATAATAGAAAAAGTTAGGCAACAAAACAACAAGCCCGACGGTCAAATACTGTCGGCCATTAAATAAACAAAGGACTTGCCGCAAAAAACTGTCGGCCATTAAAAAAAAAAGCATGTGCCGACGGCAAATAACCGTCGGCCATTAAATAAACAAGGCATATGCCGATGGCAAATAATCGTCGGCCATTAAATGAACAAGGCATACGCCGACGGCAAATAACCCCCGGCCATTAAATAAACAAAGCTCTTGCCTATGGCAAATAACCCTGGGGTTACTACAACTTTGGCCGACGGCGAAAGACCGGGATACGTTTAATTGGCTGACAACTTTTACCCGTCGTGGGTTTTAATCAAATTATTGATGAATTTCAACCGTCGGGAAGAAATATCTTTTACACGACGGCTGTGGTTCGTGGTGTGAAATATTTTCTTTGTTGACAGTTGTTTACCGTCGGGAGTTGGCTTTCCCGACCCGGTAATTACCCGACGGTCATTTCTCGTCGTGACTATTTTAAACGACAGTTTTTGGTGTTTGGCCGACGGTATTCTCTCTAACTTAAAAAATAATAACATTTAAGTTATCTATCTTGCTTGGCATGAATAAGAGACATTATTCTTTCAAAATAGTAGTTTCTAATTAAATAAACTTAATAATTTATTTTTTAGTTAAAATTAAGTAACTCTTACTGTGTGCATATATATTGCCATTTTTAAGATATATTATGTTTTACAAATTACTTGAGAGAACCTGAAGATCAAAAAGAACTCCCATTGTTGAATACTCTAATCTAATACTAATTAATTTATACAAAATAAATTCATTTCATATTATTAATAGCAATTATATAGTTTATTTGTTTTTTAGAATGAGTTATAAAAAGACATAACTAAAATTATTAAATGCTCACATATACAAGAATCAAGTTATATAGCTCATTCTCTCTCTACCTGGAGGTGTGGTAGTTCCATCGGTATCATAGCTCATATATACAAGAGAGCTCCACAGCCAAGGTAATATTATGTGGAATTCCCATCAGCTGTTTGTCATTGGCCTGTCCTAACTCGCTTTTGCCCTAATTTCATCTTGTTTGCAGAAAACAGAGTACAAGGATAAATATCCAAAGTGAGAGGACTTAAGTCTCAGCTCTTTACGTATTGGATATAGAACAAGATGACCTAACTGCTGGGCTCAATGTTCAAATCCACGTTTCATGATCAAGTTCTAGCTTCTATTTCTTACAATATTCTCTACCAGTTCTCTGAGTCTCTATCTCACTCTCTCTCTCTCTCTCTCACTCTCTCTTTTAACACACACACACACAAACACACAGACACACTTACACTCACACCCAAGTTGATTAACACAACTACTTTAATTAGTTCCACGATTTACTGTGGTTGATTGGTATTTTAATTTCTTACTTAAGCAGGACCTATAGGCCAAGCCATCAGTGCTAAACTCACAACACTGGACCCATTGGGTTCTTGCCATTATCAATCATTTGGTACCCTCTCAAGCCATCAATCTGGACCAGTTTGGATGTATCAATCCTCAAAATGAAATGACAGAAGAGTGTAATTTGCAGCTCAACAACAGAGTGACCCAAGTGAGAGGGCAGCTCCCTGAAGAAGTTTGACATATGTTGATGTTTCCACTGCCAAGTATGCTCTTACTAGTGAAGCTGATCAGAAACAAGGCAAGAACTGTACATTCATTCACTGCAGTCAGCAGTGCGGTAATTCCTTATAACGATTCTTACCACTTGAGTCATTAATTTGCAATATATTAATCTGCAATTTGCTGATTACAGGGTTCACTGATCCTCGCAAGTTCTGCTGTGACAGTGTGAAACTATTACAAATTGATTGGGAATGCGAGGAAGAATGCAGGACATGTATGCATGGAGTCTACGGATGAGCCATATTGTATTTTTGGCTCTTACCAGCTTCATGTGATGCTTTTAAATATAGATTCTTCATGATTAATTTCTTTATAATATAAAATTAGAATGGAAAGTGGGGATAGTTATGACCATTATTTCCAACATTCTACAAAACCCATTTACCAACATTCAAAACAGATTGTAATTCTCAATAAACCAAAAAACATCACCAAGCAAGATATGTATCACCAACGTTTATAGGGACAAGGTGGAGGGGAGTCTTCTTGCCCAACACGACTCCAAAAGATTCGTCCATGTCCATTTCCTCTCTGCTCATCCCCTCAAGTAACTCCCAATCAAAATGGTAGAGAAGGTTTGCCAGGGCTAACTCCACCGTGGCCATGCCGAAGTGAATACCAGGGCACCCCTCCGGCCAGATTCAAAGGGAACAAAACTCACATCTAGCTGATTCTAGGAGTGCTTCTTCATTGGCCTGTCCGAACTCGCTCTTTGCTCTAATTTCATCTGGTTTGCAGAAATCAGAGTACAAGAGTTAAGGCTCAGCTCTTTAAGTATTGGATATAGGACAAGATAACCAAACTGCTGGGCTCAAAGTTCAAATCCACGTTTCATGATCAAGTTCTAGGATCCATTTCCTACAATTATCTCCACCAATTCTCTCAAGCCATATAGTTTGTAAACAAATTAAAACTATCTCTCTCTCTCTCTCTCTCTCTCTCTCTCTCTCTCTCTCTCTCTCTCTCTCTCTCTCTCTCTCTCTCTCTCTCTCTCTCTCTCTCTCTCTCTCTCTCTCTCTCTCTCTCTCTCTCTCTCTCTCTCTCTCTCTCTCTCTCTCTCTCTCTCTCTCTCTCTCTCTCTCTCTCTCTCTCTCTCTCTCTCTCTCTCTCTCTCTCTCTCTCTCTCTCTCTCTCTCTCTCTCTCTCTCTCTCTCTCTCTCTCTCTCTCTCTCTCTCTCTCTCTCTCTCTCTCTCTCTCTCTCTCTCTCTCTCTCCCTCGCTCTCTCTCCCTCACTCGCACACACACACACACACATACTTACACCACACCCAAGTTAATTAAAATATCCACTTTTAAGTAGTTCCATGATTTACTGTTGTTGATTGATATATTAATTTCTTGCTTATGTAGAACCTATAGGCCAAGCCATCAATGCTGGATTCACAACACTGGCCCATTAGGTTCTCGCCATTATCGATCATTTTGTGCCCTCTCAAGCCTATCAATCCGGACCAGTTTGGATGTATCAATCCTCAAAACGAAATGGCAGAAGAGTTTAAATTGCAGCTCAAGAACAGAGTGACCCAACTGAGAGGGCAGCTCCCTAGCTGAAGAAGTTTGACATATGTTGATGTTTCCGCTGCCAACTATGCTCTTACTAGTGAAGCTGATCAGAAACAAGGCAAGAACTGTACGTGCACTCACTGCAGTCAGCAGTGCGGTAATTCCTTATCAAGATTAATCTTACCACTTGAGTCATTAATTTACATTTGATTAATCTGCAATTTGCTGATTACAGAGTTCACTGATCCTCGCAAGTTCTGCTGTGACAGAGTGAAGCTATTACGAATTTATTGGAAAAGTGAGGAATAATACAGGACATGTACGTATGGAGTCTATGGATCAGCCATATTGTATTTTTGGCTCTTACCAGTTTCATGTGATGCTTATATTAATAGATTCTTCATGAGTAATTTCTTTAATCTAAAATTAAAAGGGAAAGTGGGGATAGTTATGACCATTACTTCCAACATTCTAAATAACCCATTTACCTACATTCTACATAATTACAATTTACCAACATTCAACATAGATTGTAATTCTCAATAAACTAAGAACCATCACCAAGCTAGATACGTATCACCAACGTTTAGAGGGACAAGGTCGAGGGGAGTTTTCTTGCCCAACACAATTCCAAAAGATTCGTCCATGTCGATTTCCTCTCTGCTCATCCCCTCAGGTAACTCCCAATCAAAATGGTAGAGAAGGTTTGCCAGGGCTAACTCCACCGTGGCCATGCCGAAGTGAATACCAGGGCACCCCCTCCGGCCAGATCCAAAGGGGACAAGCTGAAAATCCTGTCCTCTGTGTTCTATTGATTCATTTTCAAACCTTTCTGAGTAGAATGTTTCTGGCTTTTTCCAAGACTCGCAATCTTGACCGATAGCGAATGCATTGATGAAGACTCTTGATTTTGCAGGGATGTCATAGCCATCAATTCTACAGTGTTGCATGGTTTCTCGGGGGAGTAGTAATGGAGCTGGTGGGTGCAATCTCAGAGTTTCCTTGATCACACAATGGAGGTAGTCCAGTTGTTGGATATCACTTTCTTCAACCTTTCCTTTCCTTCCAACTACTCTTCTCACTTCAGATTTTGCTCTCTGCATTGCTGGTGGGTTCCTCATGAGTTCAGTCATGGCCCATAACACAGTGACGGGGCTGGTAGTTGTAGCAGCAATCAGAACATCCTGTCACAGGAAATTCAAACACTCATAAGGTAATTTTTGTAATAGAAAGTTTGGTTTGGAGCAAGATCAGTATGTTATGTAGAATTAAAGGTTACCATGATGATGGCCTTAGCATGGTTAACGGTGAGATGCAGATCTTTCTGGACTTGAATCAACACATCTATAAAATCTTCTTGTTCTTGTTTTGGTCTAAAAGGGTCTTGGTGTTCTTGAATGACTTTCTCATAAAAAGAATCCAATTCAGAGAAATTTTTTTCGAGGCGACCATGAATACCAGTGAGGACATCAACCCACCAAAGCCATGGCCAGATATCAGTGAGAAAGAAAGCTCCTAACATGATTTCTGCTTCTTTGATAGCTCTATGCAGTCTGGCCCGTTCCTCTGGATTCCCTTCATGATAGCTCCTACCGAAAGCCGCCCGACAAATGATATTGTTTGCAAGCGTCATCAACATGTCACTCAAGTTACAAACTGCTTTGGAACTAGAAGAAGAAGAAGAAGAAGAAAAAGAAGAAGAAAAGAAGAAGAAGAAGAAGAAGAAGAAGAAGAAGAAGAAGAAGAAGAAGAAGAAGAAGAAGAAGAAGAAGGAGAAGAAGAAGAACTAAGGGTTGATAAGGAGTTGATCATAGTTGCCACTTCTTCATTCCTTATGAATCGAAAAGATTGGACCCTTTTGACAGTGAGGAGTTCCAGGGTAAAAGTCTTGCGCATCTCCTTCCAGTAATTGCCATATGGAGCAAAACTCACATCCAGCTGATTGTAGGAGAGCTTCTTCAAGGGCAAGAGAGCCGGTCTACTGCAGAACACTAGGTCTTGGGTCTTCATCACCTCCTTTGCCATTTTAGCTGATGAAACAACTAATGTGGGTACTCTTCCAAGCTTGAGGTACATGAGGGGGCCATACTTCTCTGAAAGTAGCCATAATGTCCGATGGTTGAAATTCCAGAGTTGGTGAAGGTTCCCTAGAATGGGAAGTTGAGAGGGGCCAGGAGGAAGCCTATAGCTTCTTCTTCTCCAATTGATTTCTCGAAGAAAAATTGCAGGTAGTAGTAGAAGGAAGGGCAGCCATAGATAGAGGGAGAAGAGAGCCATGAGTTGCAATTTGTCTACACGGTCCAAGAGGTTTCCACACCTACTTATATATTAAACCATATCGTCTCTAAAGGGTTTCAAAGTTCTAGTAGGGTGTCTAAATTATTTAACGAATTAATTAGTCGTATAATTGGTTCAATTCTTGTCCGAGAGTGATGATCGATATCTTTGTATGAACCATAGAAGCATCACCCTTTTAAACACGTCACTTATGTATGGCTATCATTATCACCAATTTTGGAGAATTTGTTTGTCTTGTTCACTCGCATCAATACCCTTTGTTTTCTCCCTATAGAAGTCAACAAATGCAATAAAGACTATAGTTCCGAATGTTGGACTTAATGCAAAACTGTACAGTAAGATTCCTAACTTCCACCTATTTTTCGTGTTTTTAGTTTGGCCACGTGCTCTTCTAGTGGGTTCGAAAAACAAAATTAAACTTGTTAGATGTTGACCTGTTTGCGAGAAATTATCTTTTAATGAAGTTGTAATAGATTTCTTAATTATCTGGTTTTGCTATGAAGTAAGAAATATCAGTACGATTTGTGTATGCTGTTAATCTTTGCATATAACCGTAACAGAAATAAAAAGATATGAAGAAAGAAAATAAGATGAAGATAGAGTTGAGATAAACGAATTCGTATTCATGCATTATACTATAAGATCACATCAATTTCATGCTTCATAGAAAAATAAACCGGAATCCTGATTCCATGAAAATGACGTTTTCCTCAGGTTAGGTCTTCGGATGTAGATGTGACTGAATCGTGTATCGTGATGGGGAGAGACAACACGTTTTATCATCTACATGTGGGGACCATAACCATATATTTATTATTTTGTATTTCCAATTCTGCCCCTCATCAAATTAGAAATACCACTTATGGTATCTACACATTAAATCTTTCATGACAATTATGCCCTTAGCCTTAATACTTTATTCCTAATAGATCACTTAATTAGGCTAATTAAAACAATGGTTTAACACATTAATTGTTACATGTGTGTCCCAATTAGATTTTCTAACAATCTCCACCTGGACCACATATGTAACCTGAATAATGTGTCATACTTTATGAGCTCAAAATTTGCCATTATAAACATAGAGCATAAACAATCTCGTCCAACAGATGTATTAATATAGGATCAAAGAGGCAGTCGTTATATCAATCATAACTAAACCTTCAGTGATCACAAATATCAATATCAATAAATGACATAGATCAATCATGAAAGGTGTAGCATGAAAATCACATGAAGGTGATCTGTACCTGTGGATTTTCAATTGGCCCTACTTGAGTGAGATCATTAATAATAACCTTATGTATAGAATGAAATGAATTATGCTTCAATAACTGTATTTCTGATCAGAAAAAATATCCACACACCAATGTATGCATACATAAAAGTGGATATAAAACATCAAAGAGAAAACTCCCCCTAAACTGCAAATTCTTGATATGGTAAGACTCCCATATGAGCAGTGTGTTCATGAAAGACCCTAGGTGGAAGACCCTTTTTAAGAGGGATTGACCATGGTTTAAATTGACCTCAACTTATGATAGTTTTTTGTATCAAAGGACCGTTGATAAAAATTGTTTTATTAATAAGTAAGAAGATATTGAACATAGAAAAATGTCGATTTTCGTGGTGTAGAGCACAAGGTGTTAGAAATAAAATAATATTCATATATCTCATTATTTTAAATACGATAAAAAGCAAGTAATAGAAAGAAAATATTTATTTACGAATGATTAGAATTGGTTTAATTTTTCCATGTAATGTATCTTAAATTCCCAATGTTTTAAACTTACAAATGATTAAAAAAAATTACAGTACTACCATATTTTAATGTGAGCCTTTACATTGTGATGTGATTGTCCTCCTGGCAGCCTAGTTGACAGTCTAGATAAGCTGTAGGGTTTAAGTTTACCTATATAATAAGAAGATAGATCCTACTTTATCTCTTATCTGGACTGCCAATGAGGAGTGTCACGCTATAAACCCTCACAGTAAAATTTGGTAGTACACATATCACCATTAATGATTAAAATTCTCAATATCTATCACTAACAAGCGTAAGTTGTCCAAGAGTTTATAGTTTCACGGATTTTAATATCTAAGACTATCAATTCACCTTAAACATCAAATTCTCTTTGCACTAACCCCAGTAGAGAAGATTAGCCGCACAACATGGTTACGAGAGGCTCTAAAGAGATCTGTCATAGCACATAACACAGCAATGGAGCTAGTACTTGTGCCTGCAATCATAGCTTTCTCTCACATGAAAAACTTGATTAATACCCTTTGTTTTCTTCCTATAGGGGGAAACAAAGCATTAATGACTATACTTCCGAATGTTGGACTTAATGTAAAACTGGACAGTAGGACTCCTAACCTCCAAGTTTTTGTCTTTCTAATTTGGCCACGTGCCCTTCTAGTGGGTTCGAAAAACAAAATTAAACTTGTTGGATGTTGATCTATTTGCGAGAAATTTTATCTTTTAATGAAGTTGTAATAGATTTCTTAACTGGTTTTGCTATGAAGTAAGAAATATCAGGATTTGTGTATGCTGGAAATCTTTGCATATAACCGTAACAGAAACAAAAAGATATGAAGAAAGAAAATAAGATGAAGATAAGAGTTGGGAAGAACACACCAGATTTACGTGGAAAATCCTTACGGGTAAAAACCCAAGGGTACGTAGACGAATTTTCTTGATTAAGAGAGAAATTATGCCAGATCGTTCAAAGTTTGAGGGAAGGTTAGCTGTTTGGGTGATAATTAGGGATTAACTATAGTTTAAATTAACCGCAAGTGATGATAATCAGTTGGTTTTTTTTATCGTACGACCGTTGATACAAATTGTTCTATTAATAAGTAAGAGGATATTAAATGTAGAAAAATGTCAATTTTCGTGCTGCAGAGCATAAGGTGTTAGAAATAAAATAATACTTTTATCTCATTTTATTTTAAATACAATAAAAATAAAGTATTAGAAAGAAAATATTTATTTATGAATGAATAGAATTGGTTTAATTTTTCCTTGTATTAATGTATGTTAAATTCCCAATGTTTTAAACTAACAAATGATTAAAGAAAATTGATTTCAGTACTACCATATTTGACCATGAGCCTTTACATTGTGATGTTATTGTCCTCCTGGCACCCTAGTTGGCAGTCTAGATAAGGTTTTAGGAGGGTTTAAGTTTACCTATAGAATAAGGAGATAGATCCTACTTTATCTCTTATGTGGACTGCTAATGAGGACATTGCATCACGCTATAAACCCTCACAGTACAATTTGATAGTACGCGTATCACTATTAATGATTAAGATTCTCAGTATCTATCACTAACAAGCATAAGTTGTCCAAGAGTTTATAGTTTCACGGATTTTAATATCTGAGGCTATCTATTCCCCTTAAACATCAAATTCTCTTTGTACTAGAGAAGATTAGCCTCACAACATGGTTACAAGTCATGGCACATAACTAGGGATGTAAATGGGTAATAAACAGTATGGGTAGGGTTTTCGTTTACCATTTATTTTTTTTTCAACTCTTTTCCCGTTACCGTCCGTATCCATTTAGTTATGCGTAATTCTATTCCGTTTATTACCCGATGAAAAAGAATTTACGATACATGATATATCATCTATGACTATGACTCTATGACTTTATGAATTATGAGACCATGAGTTAGAGTCAATATATATAGATTTCTAATAATTACCAAAATATAAAATATTCAAATTCTCTCCAAACTTTTCAACTCTATAAACATTTATAACATGTGATAAAAAACATATTGAAAATATAATAAGGTTATCTATATGAAAAATTTAAAATTTATGGTTAAACTAAGAGAATATATAAATTTACCATATTACCGTTAAACGGTAAACGGGTAAAACGGGTTCGGAAGAGCTAATTCCGTTTCCGTCCTATTAATTAAGCGTAGAGCGGTAAACGATAGAGTGGTAAACGGATAATAATATTTTATTCCTATTTTGTTCCATTTAATAATCGGTCGGACGGTAGAGCGGGTAATCGGCTCGCATTTACATCCCTACACATAATAGAGCGATGGAGCTAGTACTTGTGCCTGCAATCATAGCTTCCTGTCCCTTGAAATTAAACATCCATAAATTGTCTCTCTTTTTTCTTTTGTTTAGATAAGTTTGGAATTGGAGAGAGATGATCAGTATATTACATGTAAAGATTACCATGGGCATGGTCTTGGCATGGGTTTGAGTGAGATGGAGATTTTTTTGGACTCTAAACAACACATCTACGAAGTCTTCTTGTTCTGGTTTTGATCTCGAAGGGTTAGTGTTCTTTAATGAATTTTTCTAAGAAAAAATCCAATTCTAAGAAATTCTTTTCTAGGTGACCATGGATACCATTTAGGACGTCAACTCACCAATGCCATGGCCAAGCATCAATGAAAGAGAAAGGTCCTTACAAATTTTCAACTTCTTTGATATCTCTGTGCATTCTGCCCTGCTCCTTTGTACTCCCTGCATGGTAGCTCCTACTGAAAGCCACTCGGCAAACGATGTTGTTTGTGAGAGTTGTCAACATTTCACTCAAGTTACAAGCAGCTTTGGAACAAGAAGGTGAAGAAGAAGAAGAAGAGAGGGCTGATAAATAATTCATCATATTTACCACTTCATCATCCCTTATGAATCAAAAAGAATATTGAAACCTTTTGACACTGAAAAGTTCCAATTTACAAATCTTACACATCGCCTTCCAGTGATGTCCGTAGGGAGGAAAACACACATCCAACTAATTGTTGGAGTGCTTCTTCAAGGGTAAGAGAGCTGGTCTACTACAAAACACTAGGTCTTAGCCCTTCACCACCTCCCTTGACATTTTTGTTTGGCATGCAAACAAAGTACCACATTGGCTAGAAGTGGGTAAGATCATAGGTTTATAAGGGGGGACAAAGTGTCCATTGGTATGAGGTCTTTTGGGTAGAGACCAAGAGCAAATCTGTGCTGGCTTGGGCCCATAACAGACAATATTATACTAATGTAGAGATAGGTGGGACCGAATAAACCAACAAGTGGTATCAGAGCCATGACCTGAACGTAGCTATGTGGAGGAAATCCTTTGAATGCTGAACGAAAAGATGGTGGTGCCCTCATTGACAGGTGAATGGATCCTTCAAGACAAGCGGTGGACTTTGGTGGAGAGTTGGATTTGGCTTTGGATAGATGAGCTCTGGAGTTGGGTCTTCAACTCGATGGAGCCGAGCGGATGGACCCATGGTTAGCATACCAAAGCAAACGGTGGACTCCGGTGGAGATGAATTGGGTTTGAACTTGGATAGATGAGTTCTTGAATTGGGCTGGACTAGAAGAATAAGACGGGTGTCTAATCTCGTTTAACGGGAGGTTCGGTGGAACTTTGTTCGAGGGGAGGACAATTGGTTATGCAAACAAAGTTCTACATTGGCTAGAAGTGGGGAAGATCATGGGTTTATAAGGGACGACAAAGTCTCTAATGGTATGGGGCTTTTTGGGTAGAGCCCAAGAGCAAATCCATTTGGGATTCAAAGCGGGCAATATCATAGCAATGTGGATATCGGTGGGACTGATAGAGCAATGAGGAATGACAACCTTTAGATTAAAGGAGAATAGAACAATGAGTTGCAGTTTGTCTACACATAAACCTCACCTACTTATATTTTAATAGTGATTGATATGCACTTTCCATATATAAACCTTGTCAGAAGCATAAAAACATCATTCTTTTAGCTGGGTAATGTTTGGGTATGTAGTCTCCAATATGGAATACTTATCTGTTCTGTTTTGTAGCATCAACTATCTTTGTATTCACTCCATAGAACACAACAAACACATTAATGTCCTTTCTTCCAAACGATATGCGGGACTGTATTTTAACGTGCCCAACACATAAAACTAGTCTTGTTGTAGATGTGTTCAATGGAAATTTTATCATAAAGGGTGCAGATCTCTGCTTCAACTAGGAGTGTCAAAGATTTGGCTTTATTCAAATCCAAATTAAACCCATACCATTAGCCTATGGGCTTATTGGACTTTATTGGATATCCAAAAAGGATTTAAAAGATCCTTAATAAATTATAACAATGACTTCATGTCTAACAATTTGTATTTGTAAGAGTATAACCAAGTGATAACTACAATTTTAAGAAAATCTAAAGTAAAAATTAAAAAAAATACTAAACGAGAGAAAGAAGAAAAGAGAATGTAGAAAAGAATGTCATCCTGCAGCTAGCAAACGTAACAAATATTCGATCATCTTGTCGAAACCACAACTCTGAAAATCCAAAACCATTAGAAAAGAATGTCATCCTCGACGAAGCAGACAACGTACGTGCTTTAATTTCCTCCCTAGCACACACGTACTTATCCTGCAGCTAGCAAAAGTAGTAGCTACTTGACGGCGAACGCTGACCCCTTCTTCTTCCACTCCACTGCGAACGCTGACCCCTTCTTCTTCCACTCCACTCTCTTCCAAAACGCCTCCTCTATAACTCTGAGACTACAAGTGTGGGTACTCTACCAAGATTTTTTTTTTATTTTTTTTATCAAACCTCTGTTAATATAAACTGTTTTATTAAGATGTAAGAAGATATTGAACATTAAAATATGTTGATTTTTTTGTGCAGACTGCATGCAGAGAATAAAGTATTAGAAATGAAATAATATTTTTATAACTCATATTATTTTAAATATTAGAAAAATGAAGTATTGGAAAGAACATATTTATTTACAAATGATTGTACTTGCTTTATTTTTTCCATATATTAATGTTCCTAAATTCTGAATGTTTTAACCTAACAAAATAGTTCAAAATTCTCCATGTCTACCACTAACAAGAGAAAAAAGACTAGAGAATATAGTTTAACGGATTTTAATGTCTTAGACTATGAATTCCCCTTGAAGATAATATCCCTTTTGTCCTAGTAGAGAATATTAGAGTCACGGACAAGGTAACTAGAGGACCCAACAAGACTTTGATTGATAAAGAGAGGGAGAGGGATTATGAATTGCAGGATCGGTGATGATAAGTTTTTTAGTTGGGGTGGTGGAGGAGGGGAAATGAGGAATTTGATTTCATGCCTGCTGTATGCAAATATGTCAAGTAGTGTTGGAATGAAATACTTATCTTTTTTAAGATTTTGACCACCGTGTGGGTTTTTGTTTCAATTTTCAAATTGTTAGAGCTAGAAAAATACAAAATAAATAAATTATTAGTTGAACAAACTAAGTACCCAAATATATAATTTTATTAAATCTCTCTCAATGATTAATTAACAAACATAGCCCATTTATTAATATTTAAACATACAGGGTAATTATCAACAAACGAAAAACAAAATATCACCAAGCCTGTTATTTATCCCCCAAGGTTTACAGGGACAAGGTGGAGGGGAGTCTTCTTGCCCCGCAAGCCCAAATGATTTGTTCATGTCGATTTCATCTCTGCTCATCCCATCAGGCAACTCCCAGCCAAAACAGTAGTGGAAGTTTGCCAAGGTTAATTCCATTGTGACCATTCCCGAAGTACATAATTGGGTGCCCTCTCCGGCCTGATCGAAATGGGATGAGCTGAAAATCCTGCCCTTTTTACTCTATCGATTCTTTTTCAAACCTATCTCGGTAAAACGATTTCTGGATTTTCCCATGAATAACGATCTTGGTCGATTGTGAATGAGTTGATGATGACTCTTGATTTTGCAGGGATGTCATCGCCATCGATGTTGCAGTGTTGCATGGTTTCTCGAGGAAGTACGAATAAAGCAGGTGTATGCATTCTGAGAGTTCCTTTGATGACAGATTGGTGGTAGACAAGTTGTTGGATATCACTTTCTTTAACCTTTACTCCCAACTACTCATCTCACTTCAGACTGTGATTTCTTCATTGCTAGTGGGTTTTTCATGAGCTGTGTCATGGCCCATACCATAGTGATGCAGCCGGTACTTGTGCCTGCAATCAAAGCTACCTGTCGCAGCAAATCAAACATCCACAAGCTGCCTTTCTAATTTATTTTTTCAGACAAGTTTGGAATTGGAGAGAGATGATTTATATATTGAATACCAATATTACCATGAGGATAGCCTTGGCATGGTTATGAGTGAGATGGACATCTTTTTGGACTCGAAGCAACACATCTACAAAGTCTTCTTGTTCAGGTTTTGTTCTTGAAAAATCAGGTGTTCTTGAATGAGTCTCTCTAAGAAAGAATCCAATTTAGATAGATACCAGTCAGCACATCAAACCACCAAAGCCACGGGCAGGCATCAATGAAAAAGAAAGCTCCTAACAGATTTTCTCCTTCTCTGATATCTCTATGCAGTCTTCCCTGCTCCTGTGTTCCCTGCATGGTAGCTCCTACTGAAAGCCACCCGCAAAACAATGATGCTTGGGAGAGTTGTGACAGTGTGAAGCTATTATGAATTGATCGGAAAAGTGAGGAAGAATGCAAGACATGTATGTATGGAGTCTATAGATAAGCTGTACTGTATTTTTGGCTCTTACCAATTTCATGTGAAGCTTTAAAATATGGATTCTTCATGATTAATTTCTTTAATAATTAGAAGGGAAAGAAGGGATACTTAGGACCATTACTTCCAACATTCTACATTGTCCATTTACCAACATTCTACATTGTCCATTTACCAACATTCAACATAGATTGTTAGTCTTAATAAAACCAAGGAACATCACCAAGTTCGTTATGTATCAGCAACTTTTACTGGGACAAAGTGGAGGGGAGTCTTCTTGCCTGACACAAATCCAAAAGATTCGCCCATGTCAATTTCCTCCCAGTTCATCCCCTCAGGTAACTCCCAATCAAAATGGTAGAGAAGATTTGCCAGGGCTAACTCCACCGTGGCCATGCCGAAGTGAATACCAGGGCACTCCCTCCGGCCAGATCCAAATGGGACAACTGAAAATCTTGTCTTCTGTATTCTATTGATTTATTTTCAAACCTTTCTGGGTAGAATGTTTCTGGGTTTTTCCAAGACTCGCAATCTTGACCGATGGCGAATGCAATGATGACGACTCTTGATTTTGAAGGGATGTCATAGCCATCAATTCTACAGTGTTGCATGGTTTCTCGTGGGGGTAGTAATGGAACTGGTGGTTGCAATCTCAGAGTTTCCTTGATCACAGAATGGAGGTAGTCAAGTTGTTGGATATTACTTTCTTCAACCTTTCCTTTTCTTCCAACTACTCGTCTCACTTCAGATTTTGAAGAAGAAGAAGATTTTGATGAAGAAGAACATTTTGAAGAAGATTTTGAAGAAGAAGATTTTGAAGAAGAAGATTTTGATGAAGAAGAAGATTTTGAAGATTTTGAAGAAGAAGATTTTGAAGATTTTGAAGAAGAAGATTTTGAAGATTTTGAAGAAGAAGATTTTGAAGATTTTGAAGAAGAAGATTTTGAAGATTTTGAAGATTTTGAAGAAGAAGATTTTGAAGAAGAAGATTTTGAAGAAGAAGAAGATTTTGAAGAAGAAGATTTTGAAGAAGAAGAAGATTTTGAAGATTTTGAAGAAGAAGATTTTGAAGATTTTGAAGATTTTGAAGAAGATTTTGAAGATTTTGAAGAAGATTTTGAAGAAGAAGATTTTGAAGAAGAAGAAGATTTTGAAGAAGAAGAAGATTTTGAAGAAGATTTTGAAGAAGAAGAAGGTTTTCAAGAAGAAGAAGATTTTGAAGAAGAAGAAGGTTTTCAAGAAGAAGAAGATTTTGAAGAAGATTTTGAAGAAGATTTTGAAGAAGATTTTGAAGAAGAAGATGATTTTGAAGAAGATTTTGAAGAAGAAGATTTTGAAGAAGATTTTGAAGAAGATTTTGAAGAAGATTTTGAAGAACATTTTGAAGAAGATTTTGAAGAAGATTTTGAAGAAAATTTTGAAGAAGATTTTGAAGAAGATTTTGAAGAAGATTTTGAAGAAGATTTTGAAGAAGAAGATTTTGAAGAAGAAGATTTTGAAGAAGAAGATTTTGAAGAAGAAGATTTTGAAGAAGAAGAAGAAGATTTTGAAGAAGAAGAAGAAGATTTTGAAGAAGAAGATTTTGAAGAAGAAGATTTTGAAGAAGAAGATTTTGAAGAAGAAGATTTTGAAGAAGAAGATTTTGAAGAAGAAGATTTTGAAGAAGAAGATTTTGAAGAAGAAGAAGAAGATTTTGAAGAAGAGGAAGAAGATTTTGAAGAAGAAGAAGAAGATTTTGAAGAAGAGGAAGAAGATTTTGAAGAAGAAGAAGAAGATTTTGAAGAAGAAGAAGAAAAAGAAGAAGAAGAAGAAGAAGAAGAAGAAGATTTTGAAGAAGAAGATTTTGAAGAAGAAGAAGAAGAAGAAGAAGAAGAAGAAGAAGATTTTGAAGAAGAAGATTTTGAAGAAGAAGATTTTGAAGAAGAAGAAGAAGAAGAAGAAGAAGAAGAAGAAGAAGAAGAAGAAGAAGAAGAAGAAGAAGAAGAAGAAGAAGAAGAAGAAGAAGAAGAAGAAGAAGAAGAAGAAGAAGAAGAAGAAGAAGAAGATTTAGAAGAAGAAGAAGAAGAAGAAGAAGAAGAAGATTTTGAAGAAGAAGATTTTGAAGAAGAAGATTTTGAAGAAGAAGAAGAAGAAGAAGAAGAAGAAGAAGAAGAAGAAGAAGAAGAAGAAGAAGAAGAAGAAGAAGAAGAAGAAGAAGAAGAAGAAGAAGAAGAAGAAGAAGAAGAGGAAGAAGAAGAAGAAGAAGAAGAAGATTTAGAAGATTTAGAAGATTTAGAAGAAGAAGAAGAAGAAGTGGACTTAATGCTGTAAATCCTCGCATATAATTGCAACAGAAACAAAAAGATTTGAGGAAAGAAAATAAAATGAAGATAGAGTTGGGAAGAGGACACCAGACTTACATGGTGGCCGTTCTGACTTACGATAAGGTCTATTTAGCTGATGAAGATAGAGTTGGGAAGAGGACACCAGATTTACATGGTGGCCGTTCTGACTTGCGATAAGGTCTATTTAGCTGTTTGAGTTTCAGGGAATTGGACAATGGCTTGGGTGATAATCAGGGATAAACCATAACTTAAATTTACCTCAACTTATGATAATAAGTATTGGAAAGTACATATTTATTTACAAATGACTGGAATTGCTTTATTTTTTCCATATATTAATGTTCCTAAATTCCCAATGTTTTAAACTAACAAAATTGTTCAAAATTCTCCATGTCTACCACTAACAAGAGATAAATTCTCCATGTCTACCATTAACGGATTTTAATGTCTTAGATTATGAATTTCCTTGAAGATAATATTCCCTTTGTACTAAGTAGAGAAGATTAGCACGACAAGGTAACTAGAGGACCTAACAAGACTTTGATTGATAAAGAGAGTGAGGGGGATTATGAATTGTGGGGTTGGTGATGATAAGTTTTTTAGTTGGGGTGGTGGAGGGGAAATGAGGAATTTGATTTCATGCCTGCGTTATGCAAATATGTCAAGTAGTGTTGGAATGAAATACTTATCTTTTTTAAGATTTTGACTACCATGTGGGTTTTTGTTTCAATTTTAAAATTGTTAGAGCAAGAAAAATATAAAATAAATATATTTTTAATTGAACAAACTATGTACCCAAATATATAATTTTATTAGATCTCTCTCAATGATGAATTAACAAACATAACCCATTTATTAATATTTAAACATACAGGGTAATTATCAACAAACCAAGAAACATATCACCAAGCCTATTATTTATCCCCCAAGGTTTACAGGGACAAGGTGGAGAAGAGTCTTCTTGCGTGCCACAAGCCCAAATGATTCGTTTATGTCGATTTCGTCTATGCTCATCCCATCAGGCAACTCCCAGTCAAAACAGTAGAGGAAGTTTACCAAGGTTAATTCCACTGTGACCATTCCCAATGTACATAATTGGGCACCCTCTCCGGCCTGATCGAAATGCGACGAGCTGAAAATCCTGCCCTTTTTATTCTATCGATTCTTTTTCAAACCTATCTAGGTAAAAAGATTTCTAAATTTTCCCATGGATCACGATTTTGGTCGATTACGAATGAGTTGATGAGGACTCTTGATGTTGCAGTGTTGCATGGTTTCTAGAGGAAGTAGGAATAAAGCAGGTGTATGCATTCTGAGAGTTTCTTTGACGACAGATTGGAGGTAGACAAGTTGTTGGATATCACTTTCTTCTACCTTTCCTTTCCTCCCAAGTACTCTTCTCACTTCAGACTGTGATTTCTTCATTGCTAGTTGGTTTCTCATGAGCTCTGTCATGCCCCATAACAAAGCAATGCAGACGGTACTTGTGCCTGCAATCAAACACTTCTAAAAAAAAGCTATGCCCGTGGATGGATTGCTATCTGCCGGCGGAATAATATTCGGCTGGCGGTTATGAACAGATCGTTTGCCGAATAAACCGAAATCATACCCAACCACCGGCAGTTGGGATGTATTTCGATCTGATCATATGGGACCCTTTGGCCCGTATGAACAGGACTTATTCCTGTTCCTGTCCTGAAAATCGATAAAAATCACCAAAGTCTTCTCCAGCGCGTGAACTCCATCAACCCGCTCTCCAGTGTTCTCTTCCAACCGAAAGTCGTCGAAGCACCTCCGTCCGCCTATTCCCCACGCATGTTCTCCTCCGGCCGAAGACCCAACTTCCACAAACCCTTGGGGTTCGAAAACCCAGACCATTCGAAGACGCTCAGCGCGTGTTCCGGCAGTCTCCTCTGCATTCCGGCCGCCTTCCCGATGTTGAACTCCTCCGACCTTGTCACCGTCGACAGACGCCCCTCTCCCCTTGCCACAGGCAATTTTGTTTCTTCATATTTTAGTATTGGATATTTAATCTATTTTGTTTATTCGGTTTTCTTTCATTGTGTGTAGATGTTTGTGAAATTCGATTATTCTAAAAGAGACGTAATCATTCCCTATTTTGTGTTATTGTTTTCATTTTAAACAATAGCTGTTTTGTTAATTCAATTGTATGTGTTAATTGTATATTTGCTGTTTTGTTATTTGAATTATATGTGTTGATTCATTTTTAATTCGATGGTGCATGTTTTCTTCTTTCTATATATATATGCTCTTATGCATTTTACTTTCTCTTGGTTATGCTCTCGATTGTTTTTATTTCAGTGCTTCAAATTTTGTATGAGCTCTCGATGGCGTTTAATTATTTCAGTGATTAAAATTTAATATGATGTTTTACTTAAATGGATTTGGTTTTGTTCTCTTATGCAGATAAAATGCATATCATGTTTTACTTTAATTCTCTCTGATTTCCTCTCTCTCTCTCTCTCTCTCTCTCTCTCTCTCTCTCGCGTTTTCCTCTTTAACTCTCTCTTGGTTGTCTCTCTAATTCTCTTTCTCTGTCTATCTCTCTTGCTTTCTCTCGAAATCTGTTTCACTCTCTAATTCTCACTCTCCGATTTGCTCTCTCTCTCTCTCTCTCCTCTCTCTCTCTCTCTCTCTCTCTCTCTCTCTCTCTCTCTCTCTCTCTCTCTCTCTCTCTCTCTCTCTCCTCTCTCTCTCTCAGGTTATCTCTGTCTCTCTCTCAAGTTTAAATTCCTCTCTCTCTCTCTCTCGGTTTTCTCTTTATCCCTCATTTTTTTCTCTTGTTAAAAGTACTATCTCTGTCAATCTATTTCTCAAAATCATTTTCACTCTCTAATTCTCTATCTACCTCTGAAAATCTGTTTCAGTCTTTAATTTTGCCCCTGAATTATGTCTCTCTCTTGTTTTTCACTCTCTAAGTTTTCACTCAAGTTTAACCTCTCAGTTTTCTCTCTTGTTTTTTCACTCTCTGAAAATCCGTTTCTCTCAAAATCTGTTCCACAATCCCAATTTCTGCATTTGAAAGGAATTCAAATGCAGATATCCCTCTAAAATTTTCTCTTGGTTTTATCTCTCCTTCCTCTTTTTTTCTTTCTTATCTTTCTCTCTATCTGACTTCCTTTCTCTCTCTCGGGTTTCTCTCTCTCTCTCTCTATCTATCTATCTACCTATCTATCTATCTGACTTCCTTTCTCTCTCTCAGGTTTCTCTCTCTCTCTCTCTCTCTCTCTCTCTCTCTCTCTCTCTCTCTCTCTCTCTCTCTCTCTATCTGACTTCCTTTCTCTCTCTCTCTCGGGTTTCTCTCTCTTTCTCTGACTTCCTTTCTCTCTCTGGTTTTTCTCTTTCTCTCTCTATGTCTGACTTCCTTTCTCTCTCTCGGGTTTCTCTCTTTCTCTCTCTATGTCTGACTTCCTTTATCTCTCTCTCTCTCTCTATGTCTGACTTCCTTTCTCTCTCTCTCTCTCTCTCTGATTTCTCTCTACTTAAATCTCTCTCTCTCTCTCTCAGTTTTCTCTCTAATTCTGTTTCACTCTTATTTCTCTCTCTCTCCCTCTATCTCTCTTATTTTTCCTTCTCTCTCTCTCTCTCTCTATCTGAATTCTCTCTAGTTAAATATTTCTCTGTTTTGGTTTTCTCTCATGCAGCAGTACGTGGACAGTTACTATTACCATTTACAATCTGCTTCCTTGGTTGGCAATGTAACAGAGTTATTTCGTGATGATCGTTCTTATTGATGGTCTGAAGTCGCCGGGAAATGATATTGATGTATTCTTACAGTCTTTGATTGATGAGTTAAAAGTTTTATGGAAATCTGGTGTGAAGATTCATTTTGCATAGACCAAGTCATTTTTTTTCAAATGTGGGCTGCAGTCATGTGGACTATACCAGACTTTCCTGCATATGCCATGTTGATTGGCTGGAGTATGAAAGGGTATAAAGCTTGTCCTACTTGTCACATGAACATTACGTCATCATATCTGGCCCATAGTCGAAAATATATTTACATGCGTCATCGAAGGTTTCTTCCAGAGGGTCGCCCATGGAGGGCTGATAAAAAGTTGTTTAATGGAACTGAGGAACGTGATCACCCACAGGATACTCAGGTGATGACATTGTGAACTTATGGGAAAACTTGAAAATGTTGTGTTTGGAAAAGGACATCGGGCAAAAACACGTTATTTGCCTGAAAGGTGGAAGAAGAAGAACATTTTTTTGAGCTTCCGTACTGGATTACTCTACTCATCCGCCATAACTTTGACGTAATGCACATTGAGAAAAATGTATATAAAAGTATCTTGAATACCATTTTGGAAAAGGATGGGATGTCAAAGGATAATATAAAATCAAAGTTAGATATGCAAAGTCTCAATATAAGGAAACTAGTCCACCCCAACCCTTCGAAAAAGATTGATGGTAAGGTAATCATTCCTCATTCTTCATACAACTTGACAAAGGAAAAAAACAAGGTTTCTCCGTGTTTTGAAGGAATAGAAACTCCCTATGGGGTTTTTTCTCAAAAATCTCAAGTCAAGTTCAAGTCAAAGCAAGGAAAATGATGGGCCTTAAGAGTCATGATTACCATGTTCTCATGCAACGGCTCCTTCCATTGGCGTTGAGGAGATCAATGTCGATGCCCGTTGCTGAAGTAATAAATGAATTTTTCACCTTTTTCAGGGAGTTATGCATTAGGGTGGTTGATGTGAGAAAGATAAAGAAAACAAAGTCAGCTATTCCAGTCATCCTGTGTAACCTAGAGAGGATTTTCCACTTGCGTTCTTTGACATCATGATTCATGTGACACTACACTTGGCATCAGAGGTAAGATTGGCAAGGCCTGTTCATTACATATGGATGTACCCAATTGAACGCAACTGGCTTACATTGAAGAATTACATTTGTAACAAGAATCGGCTGGAGGGCTCCATTGCAGAGGGATACTTGATGGAAGAAATAACAACTTTTTGCACACGTTATATTGAGGGGATGGAGTCGAAGGTTACAAAGCCATTAAGGTATGAGGATGGACCTTTAGGGGTTGCTCGTCCATATATGCTAACCACTAAAAAGGCAAACCAACTCCATCGTTTTCTATTGTTCAATACTCCGGAGACTCAGCCTTACCTATTGTAAGTATAATCTATTGTTTTCTCCAAATATTTTTTATTTATAAATAAAAAATATCTTTATGAAAATATTTGAATTATTTGAAGGGAACATAAAGACAACTTGAGAGGGTTACACCCCCAGTGGACCGAGCATCGAATACAAATAGAGCAACATAATCAGTTTGTACAATGGTTTAGAAAACGGGTAAGTTTTTTACCCTCGTCATAGGAGTGATGGTTTTACATTGTATCGAATGTGACTCTTTTTTTGACCTTGTAATTAATTGTATTGCGTAGGTAACGAATCTGCCGTCAGATGAGGAAGACATAGAGGATTTAATGCACGTGGCCCATTTCGCGACACTATGTCATATCAAGGTTATTTTGGCAATGGTTACAAATTTGAGATGGAGGTTGTTGACCTAAATCAAACCACACAAAATAGTGGCATTGCAACAATGGGGGTATGAGATGAGATATTTTATGGTGTCATGTAGTTAGTATTAGAAGTTTATATTGGAACATTGACACCTGTGCACCTAATGAAGTGCAAATGGAATGATATGAAAAAGGGCACAAGTTGCATCATTGACGGGTTTGACTTCACGTTGGTAAATACAATGAAACAAACATATGAAGACGAACCTTTTATCTATCCCAGTCAAGCACAACATGTATTTTATTCGAAAGACCCGATTGATCCATGTTGGAGTGTTGTTTGTCGTTGGAGACCAAGACACACCTACGATATCCCCTTAGGTGATGACAACATAAGGGCACAAAAAGATGAGGCATTGCTATTGGCACAAGATCCAGGAGTCGGAGACGAAACAAATTTCAATTATGAAGATTATGTTATATGGGTGTGTCGTGGCCTTGCTCAAAGAATAAGGGTCAAAAGTGCGCACTTGGATGTAATATAATGTAGGTTTAATCGATTGATAATTGTAAATGTGTTGCATGTAATAGTTAATTAAAATTTTTTCTCTTCAAGCTGATAGTCCAGAATCCTTTTGTTTGGCAGGATAAGTATGCCTCCAAAGGGGGAGTTCGTGTCAATTAAGGCACAAACACAATCAGGTGACGACATCGGCCCGGGCTCTAGTAACCCCCTCTCCATTGGGGTTGACTCCTGCAGCCCCTTCGACATCGGCCTGGGCTCCAACATCCCCCTCTCCTTTAGCCTGGACTTTAGCAGTCCCCCTCTCCTTCGTCTTGGGCTCCAGCTACGTCTTCATCAGACTCTGTGTCGATAGGTACTTGAGTTTGTACAATTTTATGATCCGTTAGTAGTTTGTACAATTTTACCTTATATAATTTGAGTTTAATTCATTTTAGAGGAATTACTACATAAATTTAGAGTGTTGTTCCTAAGTTATCAATCACCAGAGAGTCAAGATTCAGGTATTGTTTGATTGATATGACTTGATAAAATGTCATTTTAATGTTGATTGAGTGTACGCTTGATGTAGGCTCGATCCCAATGGAGGACATGGAGACCCAGACGCTAGATTGGGTTGTTGATGGCATTGAGGCTTCGCAGCCATAGGAACCACACGTCAAGCGTAAGATGAGAGCGACGCCATTCATGTCTGAGAAAGCGGTAAAAATCGCAATCAAGGATGGACAGATGGTCTCTGATGCACAACATGATATATCCTATCTCATTGGAACACAACTTCGGGCTCAACTGCATTTCCCACTACATCTCCAGTGGCGTGACCTTCCCTCGAATGCATTCAAGGAGTGGTTTAGAGAAATGAACATAAGACACAAAATAAGCTGTTTGTTCTTGTAATGGTAATAAGTACGAACCAAATTATTTTTTCTTTGCAGGAAAAATACGAATTTGTTAATGACAAGGTTAAGCCTGTGATTGAAGGCATGGCGATGAAAGGTCTTCAGGCAGTTGTTCAGAAAATAATACGAGACAACAATACCTCGTATAAGAACTTGTACTATGATGGGAAGACCCGAGAGCAGCGTCGACATTGTCCTGTTGGAGGTATGGCTCCTAAAAACTGTACATAGCTAGTTAAATACTGGGATGAGGCAAACAAGACAGAGATTGATGTGAAGAACAAGGCGAACCGACAGCTTTTGAAGACAACTCACACGCTTGGGACTAAGTCCCTTGCCCGTTTTTTAGATGAAGAAGTACTTATATGTTTTTATTTGTTTGGTTATCAATATTTTTATTTTTAAACTTTGCACAATACTTATTCTAGGAATTTAATTATATTCAGTGACAAGCTGAAGGTCCGAACTTTGTGTTTTTGAGATATTTCCTCAAGGCGCACAAGAGGAAAGAAGAGACATATCCTAATGAGGAGACAACAACATTATGTGTAAGTTATCAGGTTCCTTACAACTTAATTTCATACCAAGTGTATGTTTTAATTAAGTTTTGTTTCTTATGCAAGAGGAGTTCGTCCAGATCGCAACTGAGCAATAGGTCCACAACTCGGCAGACCCCACGAATTTGACACCTATTATAGATGAGGTCTTTGGAGGCCGCCATGGGGGTTATGAGAGAAGACTTGAGACTGGTGCTACGCCATGTAGGGGTGCGGCTACAAGAACACTAGAATACTCAGCTCTATAGGAACAACTACAAAAAGAAAGACAAGACAAGCAGTCATTGAAGGACAAGATGTAGATGATGGAGACTCGGTTGCATGAACTCAACCGGTGGCGAGCTTCTCTCCAGTCGCCTACAGGTTGAACCCGGCCGCCGGTGGATTCTAACTCTGATGACAGTTATAATAGGTTCCCCCAACGAGTGGGATACGTCAGTGCAGAGAAACTCTGCCGACATTGTTAATTCGTCGGCGGAATGACTCTCCGCCGACAACAAAATGTCTTCAGTGGAATGTAGTTCTGCCGACGGAAATTCTCTCCGTCGGTGGAAAGTCGTTCTGCTGACGAATTTCAGAATCAAGTGCCGGCGGAGTAAAAAAAACCGACCAGCGGCTGTTTTCATCGGTGGAACCATTCCGCCGACGCTTCACCAGCTGACGATGCGTCCTCCGCCAGTGGGTTTGGGCTTCTCCACCAGCGGAGTATTTTTTTAGTAGTGAAAGCTTCCTGTCGCAGCAAATTAAACATCTACAAGCTGTCTTTCTAATTAACTTTTTCAGACAAGTTTGGAATTTGAGAGAGATGATTTATATATTAAATACAAATACTACCATGAGGATGGCCTTGGCATGGTTTTGAGTGAGATTGACATCTTTTTGGACTCGAAGCAACACATCTACAAAGTTTTCTTGTTCAGGTTTTCGTCTTGAAAAGTCACAGAGTACTTTAATGACTCTCTAAGAAAGAATCCAATTTAGAGAATTGTTTTTCGAGGCGGCCATGGATACCAATCAAGACATCAAACCATCAAAGCAATGGGCCGGCATCAATGAAATCGAAGGCTCCGAACAGATTTTCTCCTTCTCTGATATCTCTACGCAGTCTGCCCTGCTCCTCTGTGTTCCCTACATGGTAGCTCCTACCAAAAGCCACCCAGAAAACGATGATGTTTGTGAGATTTGTGACAGTGTGAAGCTATAATGAATTGATTGGAAAAGTGCGGAAGAATGGATGACATGTATGTAAGGAGTCAACGGATGAGGAATATTGTATTTTTGGCTCTTACCAGTTTCACGTGAAGCTTTAAAATATAGTTTCATCCTGATTAATTTTTTTATTAATTAGACGGGAAAGAGGGGATACTTATGACCATTACTTCCAACATTCTACATAGCCCACTGACCAACATTCAACATATATTGTAATTCTTAATAAAACCAAGAAACATCACCGAGTTCGTTATGTATAACCAACTTTTACAGGGACAAGGTGGAGGGGAGCCTTCTTGCCTGACACAACACCAAAACATTCACCCATGTCAATTTCCTCTCTGCTCATCCCATCAGGTAACTCCCAATCAAAATGGTAGAGAAGTTTTGCCAAGGCAAACTCCATCGTGGCCATGCCGAAGTGAATACCAGGGCACCCCCTCCGGCCAGATCCAAATGGGACAAGCTGAAAATCTTGTCCACTGTATCTATTGATTTATTTTCAAACCTTTCTAGGTGGAATGTTTCTGGGTTTTTCCAAGACTCGCAATCTTGACCGATGGCGAATGCGTTGATGAAGACTCTTGATTTTGCAGGGATGTCATAGCCATCAATTCTACAGTGTTGCATGGTTTCTCGTGGGGGTAGTAATGGAACTGGTGGGTGCAATCTTAGAGTTTCCTTGATCACAGAATGGAGGTAGTCAAGTTGTTGGATATCACTTTCCTTTTCTTCCAACTACTCTTCTCACTTCTGACTTACGATAAGGTCTATTTAGCTGTTTGAGTTTCAGGGAATGGGACAATGGCTTGGGTGATAATCAGGGATTAACCATAGCTTAAATTTGCCTGAACTTATGATGATAAGTTTTTTTTATCAAGCGGTCGTTAATATAAACTGTTTTATTAAGAAGTAAGAAGGTATTGAACATAGAAATATGTCGATTTTGTGGTGCAGACTGCAGAGCATAGACTATTATAAATGAAATAATATTTTTATATCTCATATTATTTTAAATATTAGAAAAATGATGTATTGGAAAGAACATATTTATTTACAAATGACTGGAATTGGTTTATTTTTTTTCCATTTATTAATGTTCCTAAATTCCCAATGTTTTAAACTAACAAAATAGTTCATAATTCTCCATGTCTACTACTAACTAGAGAAAGTCGACCTAGAGAATATAGTTTAATGGATTTTAATGTCTAAGACTATGAATTCCCCTTGTAGATAATATTCCCTTTGTACTAAGTAGAGAAGATTAGTGTCACGAACAAGGTAACAAGAGGTCCCAACAAGACTTTGATTGATAAAGAGAGGGAGAGGGATTATTAATTGCAGCATTGGTGATTATAAATTTTTTAGTTGGGGTGGTGGAGGGGAAATGAAGAATTTGATTTCATGCCTGCTCTATGCAAATATATCAAGTAAGTAGTGTTGGAATGAAATAGTCATCATTTCAAGATTTTGACCACTGTGAGGGTTTTTTTTTCAATTTCCAAATTTTTAGAGCAAGAAAAATATAAAATAAATATATTATTAGTTGAACAAACTAAGTACCCAAATATATAATTTTATTAAATCTTTCACAATGATTAAATAAAAAACATAACCCATTTATTAATATTTTAACGTACAGGGTAATTATCAACCAACCAGGAAACAAATCACCAAGCCTGTTATTTATCCCCCAAGGTTTACAGGGACAAGGTGGAGGGGAGTCTTCTTGCCCGCCACAAATCCAAAAGATTCGTTCATGTTGATTTCGTCTCTGCTCATCCCATCAGGCTACTCCCAGTCAAAACGGTAGAGAAAGTTTGCCAAGGTTAAATCCACTGTGATCATGCCCGAAGTACATAATTGGGCAGCCTCTTCGGCCTGATCCAAATGGGACGAGCCGAAAAATCCTGCCCCTTTTACTCTACCAATTCTTTTTCAAACCTCTTTGGGTAAAAAGATTTCTGGGTTTTCCCATGACTAACGATCTTGTTCAATTGCGAATGAGTTGATGAGGACTCTTGATTTTGCAGGGATGTAATAGCATCGATGTTGCAGTGTTCCATGGTTTCTAGAGGAAGTAGTAATAATTGTGGGTGGGTGCATCCTCGAACTTTCCTTGATAACAGATTGGAGGTAGACAAGTTGTTGGATATCACTTTCTTCAACCTTTCCTTTCCTCCCAACTACTCTTCTCACTTCTGACTGAACTTTCTTCATTGCTAGTGGGTTTCTCGTGAGCTCTGTCGTGGCCCATAATTGTGCGACGGAGCCAATATTTGTTCCTGCAATATTAGCTTCGTGTCGTAACAAATTAAAAAATGCGTAAGGTGTCTTTCTAAATTTTTTTCAGACAAGTTTCGAATTGGAGAGAGTTGATTTGTATATTACATATAAAGATTAGCATGAGGATCGCCTTGGCATGGTTTTGAGTAAGATGGACATCTTTTTGCATTCCAAGCAACACATCTACAAAGCCTTCTTGTTCAGGTTTTGGTCTTATAGAATCACAGTATTCTCTAATATTTTTCTCTAAGAAAGAATCCAATTCAGAGAAATTATTGTCAAGGCGTCTATTGATACCAGTGAGGATATCAGCCCACCAATTCAATGAAATCTTGTGCATCTTCCTCCGTTGACAACCGTAGTGAGCATTTGCCACATCCTGCAGACAGTAGGAGAGCTTCTTCGACGAGGGCAAGAGAGCTGGTCTACTACAGAACAATGAGTCTTGGGTCTTCATCACCTCCCTTGCCTTTTTAGCAGATGAAAAAACTAGTGTGGGTACTCTACGAAGCTTAAGGTACATGAGGGGACCATGCTTCTCTGATAGTTGCCAAAAAGTCTGATGGTTGAGATTCCAGAGATGGTGGAGATTCCCTGGATTGGCGACTTGAGAGGGGCCAGGAGGAATTCTGTAACTTTTATTTATCCTATTGATTTCTCGTAGAAATATTGCTGGAAGAAATATCAAAAGGAATGACAGCCATAGATCAAGGGAAAAGAGAACCGTGAGTTGCAGTTCTCCTATACATAAACCTCACCTACTTATATCTTAGTAGTGATTGACAAGAATTTTCCATATAGAAACCCAGTCAGAAGCATAAAAATTTCATTCTTTTAGCTCAGTAATGTTTGGGTATGTCATGTGCAATTGGAATACTTTCTGTTTTGTCTTCAAGGATCAAATGTCTTTGTTCTCTTTCTCTCTCTGTAGAACACGACAAATGCATTAATGTCCTTTCTTCTGAACTGCTATAAATCAGAGTGGATAGCTTACCTGACAATGGAAGCTAAGTTTCTGTGATCAAGAACAAAACTAAGGTGAAGTGTACAGAAAAGGAGAGGGAACAGAAGTCTATCTTCACGATTCAAGAGAACCATGTGAAGAGCAAAATTTTTCATTAAGAAGAATGAAATAAAATACATAGGAGGTTCTACGCCATTGAAGTTGTGCATCAATCCCTTAATTCCACGAAGAAGAAAGAAACCGGACTAAAAACAAACTTGGGAAAGGGGTAAAAAAAGAATAGAACAAAAACATCCGCCTACTTACAAATAATGACATTAGATACCCTTATATCTAAATGGGGATGAAGCATATGAATTTGGCTCATACAAAATTTGAGGCATCATATATAACAAGCTCCACGTTGACACAAATTCTGATGTATAAGATTGAACGAAGATAACAATGTTCAACGAAACGGTTCATCATCTTCCAAACAAAAAACACCAACCAAGTTCAAACAATGTTTAAACCTTGCAACTGAAAGTACTAATTTTAGTCATACTAATATCACCATGAACAATAAATTCATGCGCAAAGTGATATCGCACATCAATATGCTTAAACCTCTCATGGAACATCTGCTCTTTGTAAGGAAGATGGCACTTTGGCTGTCACGAAACACTTGTAATCTGCAAATCACCACAAAAATCACCGAACAACCCCTTCAGCCAGATAACTTCCTTACAAACCTCAGTAATAGCCATGTACTCAGCCTCTGTGGTAGACAATGCAACTGTAGTCTATAAAGTAGCTTTCCAACTAATAGCACAACCACCAAAATTAAAAACATATCCTGTAAGTGATCTCCAGCAAAATCAGAATCAACATACCCAATAACTCCATCTCTAGGCCTCCCAAACTGTAAACAAAGATCAGAAGAACTACTTAAATACTTCAAAATCCACTGGACTGTCTTCCAATGTTCTACACTAGGGTTCGCCATGTATGTACAAACTGCACTAACAGTAGAAGACAAATATGGTCATAAAAAAACCATAGCATACATGAGAGAGCCCACTACATTAGAATATGAAACTCAAGACACATAATCAACCTCATCATTTGATTGGGGAGACAAAGCGGATGAAAGCCAAAAATGAGCTGCTTTAGGATTACTCACATGTTTTGCGCTCTGCATATTAATCTGTGAAGTACTTTCTTTATGTACCACTTTTGACTTAGGTACAACTCCCCATCCTGTTTATCTCCTAGAATCTCTATTCCAAGAATTTTCTTAGATGCTCCTAAATTTTTCATCTCAAATTCTTTACTCAATTGAGCTATATTTCTCGTTTATGCTGCAATCAACATGTCATCAACATACAATAGTAAGTAAACAAATGATCCATCATCACATTTTTTAAAATAGACACAACTGTCATGACTGTATCTCCGAAAACATTGAGATATCATCAATGAGTCAAACCTCTTGTACCATTATCTAGGAAACCGTTTCAAACCATAAAGTGATTTTTTCAATAGATAAATGTAGTCCTCCTTTCCCAAGACTACAAAACCTTCTGGCTGATGTATATAATTTTCTCCTCAAATTCACCATGCAAAAACATGGTTTTTACATCTAATTGCTCAAGCTCAAAATCATTCATTGCTACAATATCAAGTAAAACTCGAATGAAGCTATGTTTAACTACAGGACAAAAAACATCAGTAAAGTCAATACCTGGAGTTTGACTGAATCATTTTGCAACCATCCTTGCTTTATACTTGGCTTTTTCAACTCCTGGTGTCCCTTCCTTTTTCTTAAACACCCATTTGCAACGAATGACTTTCTGAATAGCAAGAAGGTTCTTCACCTGACTCGATAGCTTCAGCTACATTTAATGCATAAGACCCCAAGTCTGCCTCTACAAACCTATGAGGGGATCTGATTTCCCTCTGATTGAACCTCAACCTCCATCTGCGTGCTTGGATTTTGTTGTATTTCATCACAAGCATCTTAAGATTGCAAACCATGTAACATAGACATTTCCATAAAAAATAACAACTCTGCTAACTATTACTTTCTTGGTCTCAGGGCACCACAACTTATACCCTTTAACACCAAATTTAAAACGAAGAAAAATGCACTTAACTGAACGAGGTTCTTCATTATTAACATGAGCATATGCAGAGCAACCAAAGATATTCAAATCAAAATAATCAGCAGGAGAACCATACCATACCTCTTGTGGAGTTTTCTTGTCAATTGCAAATGATAGAAGCCTATAAATTAAAAAATTAGCAAGGGCAGTGGCTTCAACACAAAAAGACTTTGATGTACCTGAATTTGAGAGCATGCACCGAACTCTCTCCATCAAAGTCTTATTCATCACTCTGCTACACCGTTCTGCTGAGGTGTATAATAAATGGCATGATATCTCACAATTCCTTCTGTCCTGCATAAGGCATTAAACTCATCAGAACAAAACTCCAAACCATTATTAGTGCACATATACTTGATATATTTCCTGGTCTGCTTTTCAACCATTGTTTTCCAATTCTTAGAAGCTACTAACACATCACTTTTTTTGCTTTAAAAAGAAAGTCCAATCTTTCCTGGAAAAATCATCAATAAAGGTCAGCATATAACTAGCACCTCTCGTAAAAAGCACTCTAGACGGTCCCCAAAAATTAGAGTATACATATTCAAGTACATCCTTTATGTTATGTATACCCTTTGAAAATTTAGCTCTCCTTTGTTTTCCAAATATACAATCCTCACAAAAATCCAATTTACTTTTACTTTGACCAGAAAGGAAACCTCTCCTGCTTAATTCAGCCATCCAATTCTCACTCATATGATCAATATGCATATGCCAAAGTCTAGTAATGTCTCTGTTAGATAGGGATGGTGTAGATACAGCTGCAACACCTATAACTGTAGCACCCTCCAAAAACACAAGTTAGCTGAATTTTTCTGCCCTTTCATCACCACAAGAACACCTTTAGCATCAAGAGTACTCAACGAAATAATATTTCTCTTCAAATCTGGCATGTTGCCAACATCAGAAAGTGTGCTCACAACTCCATCAAACATTTTAATTTTTAACTGTTCCAACGCCAACCAATCTACATGGTGTATCATTACCCATAAAGACAACACCCTTAGAAACATATTCATATGCAACCTAATAATGTATATTAGGTTATATATGAAATGAGCAACCAAAATCAAGAATCCAATCATCAAATAGTTTAGAATCACTCTGTTTTAGTTTAGAATCACTATTAGACACAATGAGAAGCTCACCATGACTAGAGTCATTTTCAACTACGCTGGCCTTACCGGAGTTGTCAATCTGCTTACCTTTGTGATTAGCTGCAGCTTTCTTCATTCTATTTTTATTTTACAGTTTATAGCAATAAACCTTAATGTGCCCTTTCTTTTCAAAATAATTGTAGTCCTTGTCCCTGTTATCGTATTTTGATCTATTTTTAGACTCACCTCCATAATTCCTTTCATGTGTTCTACCCCTAACAACAAGGTCCTCAGACTGAGCCTCATATCCTTCTACCAACATACTCATTTTCTCCTTAGAGAACAAAACATCATAAATTTCATTCAAAGTTAGTATCACGACTATATAAAGTAATATCTCTGAAGGTAGATAAAGAAGAAGTCAAAGAACACAATAAAATCAATCTCAAATCTTCCTCATCATACTTAACCTCCAATGCCTCTAAATCTGAAATGATTTCTTTAAAGATAACCAAATGGTCTTCTAGAGACGTATTGTCTGTCACACGCAATGAATATAGTTTTTTCTTATTGGTATAGCTCTTTTTCATGTATAACTGCTCCTATCTCAACCATAAGACAACAACAATTTTCTCCTTCAAAACATCCTGCAAAATTGAATTTGACAGATGTAGATGTATTTGAGAATATAATTTTACGATCATTGCGTTGTTTTTCCTCCAATGTTAAATATGTGGGCATTTTCCAAATCTATCTGTGCAAGAACAGCCTGCATCTTAACTTGCCCCAAAGAAAATCTGGTATTACGATTCAACAACGGAATGTCATATTTAATAACCACGATGAAGGTATGATTCGATTTATAAGAACCCAAAAAGACTAGTGAGATTTGAACGGAGGAAAAAATAACCAACAAAAGCAGCAACTTACTTTAACAATTCTTCCAAAGTAGTGAATCACATCAATATACTAATTTCCATGTTAATCCTTCATAAACTTCAGCACAAACAACAAAGACCTCCACACAATCCTCCATATACTGGTCTAATAAAATCTTCCTAAACTAAAAAAAACCGAATTTCACCACTCTATTGCCTCCACCAAAAACTTCAAGGTTCACACACAAAGAAATATTCTCTCCAAATTTTAACTCCCAATAACATCACACTTCAAAACACCTTCAAAAGCATGAAACAAAAAAAAACCGAGCATACAGCAAGGTAGACATTCAAGACGAAAAAACCTATTGTCTGATACCAATTGCTATAAATCAGAGTGAATGGCTTACCTGAAAACGGGAGCTAAGTTGTTGTAATCAAGCAGAAAAGTAAGGTGAAGTATAGAGAAAAGGAGAGAGAACACCAGTCTATCATCATGATTCAAGAGAGCCATGGGAAGAGCAAAATATTTCATTAAGAAGAAAGAAACCTACAGAAAACAAATTAGGGAAAGGGGCAAAAAAAGAATAGTACAAAACGCCCTCTTGCCCTCTTACAAACAAATAATGATATTAGATACCCATATATCTAAATAGGGTGAAACATATGAATTTGGCCCATACAGAATTTGAGGCTTCATATATAACATGAAAGATATGCGGTGGAAGTGGTTCCGCCGGTGGATGCCTAGTCGTCGGGGAAACCTCCTTCCGCCGACGAATTCTCCGTCCGCAGGCGGAATCGTTCCGCCGACGAAATCTGGACTCAACTGCCAGCGGAATCAGAAATCTCCGTCGGTGGTTGATTTCGTCGGCGGAACCTTTCCGCCGACGCCTCCACCGCTGATGACAAGGTTCTGTCGACGCCTCCACCGCCGATGACAAGGTTCCGCCAACGCCTCCACCGCCGATGACGTCTCACCCGCTGTCGGTGCTTCCGCCGGCGATTTTTGGCTTCTCCGCCGACGAATTCAACCGCTGGTGGAGACAATATTTCTAGTAGTGTTTATTGGATATCCAAAAAGGATTCGAAAAGATCCTTAATATATTATAACAATACCTTAATGTGCAACATTTAGTATCAGTTGAGTATAACCAAGTGATATCTACCATTTTAAGAAAATCTAAAAGTAAAAATTAAATAAAAAAATACAAATTAAACGAGAGATAAAATAGTGTGAGAAAGTAGGGAGAGAAAATAGAGAACGAAAGCGGTGAGACAAAATAGACGGATAATGCAGAGATAAAGAAGGGTAAGTAGTGAGAGAAATTAATGACCAAGGTTTAGTCCCACCCTGCTCGTACTATAAAAAGTAGTGGATTAGATAAATTAATAATCAAGGTTTTGCAAAACCCAATTACACGTTGAGCACTCTTACACTAGTTCAGTTCAGATGTTTAACAGGGACAAGGTAGAGGGGAGTCTTCCTGCTCACTACAAGCCCATCAGATTCGTATACGTGAATTTCGTCTCTGTTCATCCCGTCAGGCAACTCCCAGTCAAAACTGTAGAGGAGGTTTGCCAAGGCAAGCTCCACCGTCACCATGGCAAAGTACATACCAGGGCACCCCCTTCGACCAGATCCAAATGGGATCAGCTGGAAATCCAGCCCTTTGTAATCAATCGATTTGTTTTCAAATCTTTCTGGGTAAAAAGTTTCTGGGTTTTCCCAGAATTCGCACTGTCGGCCGATAGCAAACGAATTGACGAAGACTTTTGCTTTTGCTGGGACATCATAACCATCAATCTTACAGTGCCGAATGGTTTCTCGAGGGAGTAGCAGCGGAACAGGAGGATGCAATCTCAGTGTCTCCTTGAGTACCGATTGAAGGTAGTTGAGTTGGTAAATGTCAGTCTCATCCACTTTTCCTTTTCTTCCTGCTAATCTTCTCACTTCAGACTGAGCTTTCTCCATTGCTGAAGGGTTTCTCACGAGCTCTGTCATGGCCCATAACACTGTTGCTGAGGCGGTTCCCGTGCCAGCAAGCAGAATATCCTACCATATATTGCAACAGACAAACTGATCATTCAGAACCTAACAGATGGATTGGACGAGAAGGAGATTATGTGAAGCTATAACTTACCATGATGACGGCCTTGACATTATTTTGAGTGAGATTGAGTTCTTTCTGAACTCGAAGCAAAACGTCTGTGAGATCTTGTTCTGGTTCAGGTCTGGAATGGTCAAGGTGTTCTTGGATGATTTTCTCAAGGAAAGAGTCCAAGTAAGATGAATTCTTCTCCAGGCGGCTTCGGATGCCAGTGAGGACATCTATCCACCAAAGGCATGGCCAGATATCAGTGAAACAGAAAGCTCCTAACAGGGCTTCTGCTTCTCTGATGCCGCTGTGTAGTCTGGTCTGCTCGTCTCGATTCCCTTCATGGTAGCTCCTGCCAAAAGCCGCCCTACAGATGATATTGTTTGCGAGAGTACCCAGTATCTCAGTCAAGTTAGAAGCAGCTTTGGAAAAAGAAGAAGAACAAGAACAAGAACAAGAACAAGAACAAGAAGAAGAAGAAGAAGAAGAAGAAAAACAGGGGGTTGATAAAGAATGGATCATTTTTGCAACTTCTTCATCCCTAATGAATCTAAAAGTCTGGACCCTTTTGACACTGAAGAGCTCCAGGATACAAATCTTGCGCATCTCCCTCCAGTAATGGCCATAAGGAGAAAAGCTCACATCCAACAGATTGTAGAAGATCTTCTTACAGGGGAGAAGAGGTGGTCTGCTGCAGAAATCGAAGTCATGCGTCTTCAGGACCTCACTTGCCATCTCTGCCGATGAGACCACCAATGTGGGAACTCTCCCAAGCTTGAGAAACATGAGGGGGCCATGCTTCTGGGAAAGTAGGCACAGTGATCGATGGTTGAAGTTCCTGAGCTGGTGCAGGTTCCCTATGATGGGAAGCTGAGGCGGTCCAGGTGGGAACCTATAAGTACTTCTGCCTCTCCTGCGGTTTTCTCCAAGGAAAACTAGAGCAGAAAGAAATATTAGCAGAAAAGGCAGCCAAAGATACAAGGACAAGATAACCATTATGATCAGATTTTGTACATTGTTATTAGCTACATGGGGAAGAAGACACTTAGGCGTTTGGCTTTTTATTCTAAATGTAATTGTGGAGTCACTCTATTGTACTGATTCACACAAGCAACAAGAGAAAGAGACGAGAGACACATTCATGTTCAACCACTTGTTTCTCATCTGATCTTATGGGTAAAAAATTCCACCCTCTCTCCGTCGATCTCAAATCAAATATTATTTCAAGGCAATCTATCAAAGGGTCCCTTTCTCTCTATCACCACCCAAATTAATTAGATATTATTTCAAGGTAGGCAATCTACCACTCTAGAATCCAAGGAGGACAAGGAAGTTACGTTTGAAACAAGGAAACCCGCCTTATTCATGAATCACATTTGGTAAAATGTTCATTGACTTTCCACTATAAGCTTTGAGAAGCTACGTTTGGACATGTACAAATCAGAATCAATTGTAATACAAATGCAATGAATCCCTTCCAGTCAATCCAAAAGTTTGATTTTGCTTCCTCTCCAGAATCACGTTTCCCTAGTAAAAAACTGGGTTGTACCACAAGTAGAAAAATGGCCTGACCCGACGGTCTAGCCTTAAAACCGTCGGGTCTTAAGCCTAAGGACGTCGGTCCTGCCCAACCCGTCATTCCGGTTTCAGAAAATAAAAAAACCCGTTGTGCAAATTTTGGGTCTGAACCACAAGGGTTTTGGCTGGGGAAATTTAAGGACTAACCCCGACGGTTCTGGACTGTCGTGCAAAACAGATGAATTTCACACTTTGCCCGACGGTCTCATACCGTCGGTCGGGCAACAGACCTATGTCGTGAGTAAAGTAAATGGGACGACGGTGTTAAATCGTCGAGCCCAATTTTTAATTCAGTACGAATTGGCCTGACGGTTTAGATCCGTCGCGCAATTCAAACTATGGGCCGACGGTCTTATGCGATCGGGCTCTTTTTTTTCCTTCGCAAGATTTAGCACGACGTGTATGAGACCGTAGGGAGAAATGCAAATGGGACGACGGTGTTTTACCGTCGGGCTCATTTTTATCTCCCTTTGCCCGACGGTCAATACTAATCTTGGGCCCACGGTCTTATTCCGTCGGGCTCTTTTTTCCTTTGCTTGATTTAGCCAGACGGTACTAGACCATCGTGTAAAACGTTAGAATTGCTGCCTTGTCCCGACAATCATAAACCGTCGTGCTAAAGACCTTAGTCGACGTCTTTGAGACCGTCGGGAGTAAAGTTTTTGGGACGCCGGTCATTTACCGTCGAGCTCATTTTTGACTTTGCTTGATTTGAGCCCGACGGTTCTGGACCGTTGGCCCAAAAGACTGAGTCGACGATTTAAGCTGTTCTGACCGTCGTGAAGCAAACTAGGGAGAGCGATAAAAGGGATCTTTCCCATTTCTTCTCTGCGTGTTACAGTCTTCCTCTCACCCTCCCTCTTCGCTGAAGCTTAGCTTAGCCGGATTCCGACGCTAAGCTATGTCAGGCACCAGTGATGACGATGCTAGTGTAGCCGGAGCCGGAGCTGGTGGAGTCGGAGTCGGGACAGGTGTTGCGGGTGGCTGGCCGAGTCGGACTCGGGTGTGATGTTTTTTGGGCTGGCCAAATACACTAGCATCGTCATCACTGGTGCCTGACATAGGTCTCCCTCGAGGTAACAATTCATCTTTTTAACCCTAATTTAAGCTTTCTTGATTTTTTGGTTCGTTCCACGCTTTCTCTTCTCTGCGCCCTCTTTTTCCCCTCGAGGTAACAATTCATCTTTTTAACCCTAATTTCAGCTTTCTTGATTTTTTGGTTCGTTCCTCGCTTTCTCTTCTCTGCGCCCTCTTTTTCTCCTCGAGGTAACAATTCATCTTTTTAACCCTAATTTCAGCTTTCTTGATTTTTTGGTTCGTTCCTCGCTTTCTCTTCTCTGCGCCCTCTTTTTCTCCTCATTTCTCTCTCTCTCTCTCTCTCTCTCTCTCTCTCTCTCTCTCTCTCTCTCTCTCTCTCTCTCTCTCTCTCTCTCTCTCTCTCTCTCTCTCTCTCTCTCTCTCTCTCTCTCTCTCTCTCTCTCTCTCTCTCTCTCTCTCTCTCTCTCTCTCTCTCTCTCTCTCTCTCTCTCTCTCTCTCTCTCTCTCTCTCTCTCTCTCTCTCTCTTTCTCTCTTTCTCTCTTTCGCTCTTTTCTGGTTCCGGAGAGGAAAGGGGAGCGGTGGCGCATTTTGATCCCTAAATCTAGGGTATGGTTATTGAAGACGAAGAAGACGAAGACGTTCTGGTTTTACTTTTTTTTCCCTCTTTTTATAAGGTGTAACATGTTTAAATATGATTTTCTACTAATTATAGGGCAAATTTTACTTGCAGCTTCGTGATTGGGTGGATTTGTCTCTAAAATATTCGGTGACATCATCTCTCTTGATACTCTCCAGGTAGTGCATCAGCTAGTATAAAGAAATACATTCTAAAGAGCATTTAAATTAGCTAGTATAAAATTCACTGTTGTATTTCTAGTTTTGTATAATTATATTAAGATCAATAAGAATTATCACCATTTCAATAAAAAAAGAGTGTTTAATTTGCTATGGTAATTAACATTGTCTCAGAGCATTTATCGTATCTGGAAGGAGGCTTGAGGAGGCAGTTCAAGCCACATTATCGTCACTGCCTGATGAGGTTGTTGACACCGTAGGTGTTACTGCTTTGCTTTCTGAAGACTCTGTCTCTGAGAGGAGGAGGAAGTTGGAATTCCTTGAAATACAGGAGTAGGTGTTACTGCTTTGCTTTCTGAAGACTCTGTCTCTGAGAGGAGGAGGAAGTTGGAATTCCTTGAAATATAGGAGGAACGTAATTGGCCACAAAGAGGCAGGCTAAAGTGTTATATTTTCCGTTACATAAAGTATTCATGTTAGTTGGTGTATATTTTAGATGTTCTGATAAGTTTGCATGTATTTTCAGTTGCTTGGAGACCAAAGCTCCAGTTTGTGGGCAGCTGCAGGAACAAAGAGGACGAAGAAAGGCTGCTGAAGTTAAAGAGTAGATCTGTGGAATTGAAACCCCCCTCTCTCGCCTTCCCGACAGCCCGAAACCCCCCTCTCTCGCCTTCCCGACAGCCCAAAACTCCCCTCTCTCGCCTTCCCGACAGCCTGAAACCCCCCTCTCTCACCTTCCCGACAGCCCGATTGAGCCCTAGGTTCTTCACGGCGGAATAGATTCCCCTGACGCCTTGGGGTGTGTCTGCGGAATGGGTGAATATGCGTCAGCGGGATGAATCCCCCGACGCCTACCTTGATGTGCATCAGCGGAAAGAGTTTTGGCCAACGGTTCACCTGTCGGGGGAAGCTTTTTTTATAGTTATTATCTTTATTTTTAATATTATTTTTTTCCCTACTTATTCATACCACATCCAATACAACTAAACATCAATGACAATGAAAGTTTATATACACAATGTAAAAGTCTAAAATGTAAAAGTTTATATATACACATAATGCACAATGTAAAAGTTTATATACACAATGTAAAAGTTTACATGTAACGGATACAATGTAAAAGTTTACATACACATAATGCACAATTACAATATCTTCAATGACGCGACTGGTCACTTCCTCCATTGTTCGAAGATCTTGAACAAGGTTAATACATCAACATTACAGACATACATTTATGTTCATCAATTTAAACTAATTCAGAAGACTGAAAACAATACTTACCTTGTTGTGACTGTGCAACAATGAACATTTCTAACCTCTCCATGAGTTGGGTCATAGCGTTTATGTCGTCTCTCCTTCTCCAATTGTTCAGACAGGACCACATAACTACGAGAGCTTGAAGATGCACCTCTACGTAGTCGAGCACCTGTTCCAACTCCTCTCTCATAACCACCTTTGTGGCCCCCAAACACTGTATCCAGTATGGGTGTCACGTCTCTCGGATCCTTGGAGGTAGCGACATTACTTTCGAGGGCTTGTTGACGAACTGCTTCCTGCACAAGAAAATAATAAATTTAAATAATAATGAAGGCTGATCATAGTTCAACACAATTCATAAAGCACTTGATAACTTACATAGTGTTCAGCTGTTATTTCATTTGGATAAGTCTCATCCTTCCTCTGGTGAGCTTTGAGGTATGCCATCAGGATGGTGTAGCCATCAGGATCGGTTGTACGCTGTAATTAATGTCTATTCTAAGTACTCTAGGCTGAAAATGAAAAGTCAGTTTAGTTCAAACTACTAAGACATATAAGTTCATGTTCTTGTAAGAATCCTGGAAGAGACTTCGACCCAAGGGTATGTGTTGTCTTTAACTTCTGTCGATTAAGACTATTCTGCTCATCGATACGCAGTCTCTTAACATTGTCACAATATTTAACGAGGAGAACCCAGTCTTCTTGGCTCATACCATGTATGGGACAAGTCTTAAGCTGTTCAGCAGTCTTCCCATCACAGTGCTCTTTCTTATATGCGGCTTTGTTGTCTCTGATGATTTTCTGAAGCACCGGCTAGATTGCCTCCATGGCCACTTTCTCTGCGACTGCAACACCCTCCTCATCCACAAAGTTATACTTTTCCTGCAAAAAAAACTTAGTTTAAATGTAACAATTTAAAAATAAAACATTAACAAACACGACTTATTTCGATAACGTTAAACTAGGCTTGCAGCTTATGGGAGAGAAAGTCACGCCACTGGAGATGCAACGGAAAGTACTGGTCTGCCCGAACAATTGTCCCCATGAGAAAGGACAATGAAACCTGTCGTTCAGAAATCATTTGCCCATCTTGATTTTTATCGTCCATGACTTATCTGGCAGAAATGAAGACGCTTTAACTTTCCGCTTCACGCACGGTTGTGGTGGCTCACGCACGGTTGTGGTGGCTCATCACAATCTTCTGTATCTGCCCATTTGGGTCTTTGTGTTTCCATTTCTTCCATGGGGATGGGCCTGCGAAATTACAAGTTAGAATAGAATTTATATAACACATAACTAAAATACTACAAATTTACCTGAAGAGTGGCTCTCAGGGGATTCGTATTCCAGAAAGAGCTCTCTAAACATACGCATATCCTCAGCTATAATTTGAAAGCGCTAAAATTAGATGACATAACTACAAAAAAAAATAGACTATTTTTTTTTGTTAGTACCTATGTCAGGCACCAGTGATGACGATGCTAGTGTAGCCGGAGCCGGAGCTGGTGGAGTCGGAGTCGGGACAGGTGTTGCGGGTGGCTGGCCGAGTCGGACTCGGGTGTGATGTTTTTTGGGCTGGCCGAATACACTGACGTTTGACCCTTCCCGATGTCGGTGATGAGGAGTCAATGGGATGCTTCCAAGGAGGCATATTTACCCTGCAAATTTAAAGAAACAGGGATTGCCAGCAATTTTCACAAAATAAATAAAATTACTTGTTACGGTCAACACTATAATAGTTGTAATCCATCAAACTTACGCTATGTTACATTCAAGTCTGCAGGATCAATTCTTAATCCTGGACCCAGGTCAATGCGCACCCACAAAACATCATCGGCATGGTTAAACTCTGTCACGTCTCCGACCCCAGAGTCTTGTGCCAACAACATGGCCTCATCTTCTTTGGCCCTTACATCGACGTTAACCAGAGGGACATTGTATGTGTCCCGAGGTCTCCAACGACACACAACACTCCAAGATGGATCAATAGGGTTTTTTGAATAAAATATTTGTTGAGCTTGAGATGGATAGATGAAGGGTTCGTCTTCATATGTGTGCTTTGATGAATTTACTAACGTGTAATCAAGTCCATCAATCACACGACCAGTGCCCTTCTTCATATCGAACCATCTGCACTTAAATATGCTAATGGGAGTCCATGGCCCAACGTAAACTTCGAGTACCATTTGTAGAACACCGTAAAATATCTCATCTTCCTCCCATACAGTGGCAATGCCACTGTTTTGAGTGGTCTGAATCTCATCAACTTGCTCTATCTCAAACTAATAACCATTCCCAAAAAAAAACCTTATAAGACTTGGTTTCGCAATAGGGGCCGCGCACAAGATATTGTAGATCTTCTATCTCATCGCCTTCCTGTGGTAAATTTATCACCTACACAATTTAAGGATTAAACACCTTAGGTGTCAACAGAGAGAAGACATTTTAATGGAAGAAACATCAAACTTCTGTTTTGTGTGATAAACTCACTCGTGATCTAAACCACTGTACAAAATGGTTATGTTGCTCTGTCTGTATGCGATGATCGGTCCATTGGGGGTGTAACCCTCTTAAATACTCTCTATGTTCCCCACAACCAAATGTCGAAGAAATTAATTAAGACGTGGTATATGGGTTGTTTCTGTATAATATTTAGTGAAAGGACTAGAAGTACTTACAAGAGGTACGGACGAGCCTTCGAAGTGTTGAATAGTAAAAACCGGTGGAACTGGTACACGTCATCAGCAGTGAGCAAATGAGAACTTGTTGTCCCTAAAGGTCCTGGTTCATGCCTTACCGGTCTAGTAATCTTGGACTCCATCCCCTCAACATAACGTGCACAAAACGTAGTTACTTCTTCCATCAAATATCCTTCTGCAATGGAGCCCTCCAGCCGATTTCTGTTACGGATGTAATTCTTTAGTGTAAGCAAGTGACGTTCAATTGGGTACATCCATCTGTACTGCACTGACTCTGCCAATCTGACCTTTGTTGCTAGGTGTATACTCAGATGAACCATGATGTCAAAAAACGAAGGTGGAAAAATTCTCTCTAACTTGCACAAGATGAATGGAATGACCGCCTCAAGTTTATTCGCGTTATCCACATCAATCATTATGGAACATAACTCCTTAAAGTAAGCTGAAAACTCATTCAATACTTTGCACACTAGCAATGAAATTGTTTTCCTCAACACTAATAAAAGGAGTTGTTGCATGAGAACATGGAAATCATGACTCTTGAGGCCCACCATTTTCCTTGCTTTGACTTGTACTTGGTTTGAGACATTTGAACTTAAACCTGACGGGAGCTTTAATTCCTTCAAAACACGTAGAAAGCGTGTTTTTTCATCCATCGTCAAACTGTATGTCGCATGGGGAATTACTACCTTCCCATCAACCTTTTTCGATGGACTCGGATGGAGTTGTTTCCGTATGTTAAGAGTCTGCAAATCTAATGTAGACTTCAGATTATCCTTCGACTTTCCATCCTTTTCCAAAATCGTATTAAGAATACTTTCTCATGCATTCTTCTCGATATGCATGACATCTAAGTTGTGGCGAATGAGTAGACTGCACCAGTACGGAAGTTCAAAGAATACACTCCTCTTCTTCCATCCTTCAGGCAAATTGTTGGCCTCTGTCTGCACCCCTTTCCCCATCCCAAACAGAGAGTAGAGAGAAATCAGAGAGAGAAAGAGAGAGAGGGAGAGAGAGTGAGGGATAAGAGAGATTGAGGGAGAGAGAGAATTGATGTTTCAAACAGAATTTGAGAGTAAACGGAGAGAGAGAAAGATTCAACTAGAGAGAGAAATCAGAGAGAGAGAGAGAGAGAGGAATTCAGAGAGAGAATTACAGAAAATTTTCTGAGATAAATTGAGAGAGAGGGACAGAGAGAATCAGAGAAAACCAAGGGAGAGAAAAACCGAGACTAGAGAGAAATCAGAGAGAGAAAGAGAGAGAGGGAGAGAAAAACCGAGACTAGAGAGAAATCAGAGAGAGAAAGAGAGAGAGAGAGAGAGAGAGAGAGAGAGAGAGAGAGAGAGAGAGAGAGAGAGAGAGAGAGAGAGAGAGAGAGAGAGAGAGGGATAAGAGAGATTGAGGGAGAGAGAGATTGAGGGAGAGAGAGATTGAGGGAGAGAGAGATTGAGGGAGAGAGAGAATTGATGTTTGAAACAGAATTTGAGAGTAAACGGAGAGAGAGAAAGATTCATCTAGAGAGAGAAATCAGAGACAAAACCACGAGAGAGATGGAGAGAAAAGGAGGGAGAGAAATATAGAGAAAGATAAGAGAGAATTTGTGAACTGAACATAGTTGAAAAGACAATATGCAACATCATCTTATTGATTCAATATTTTGTAACTAAGCCACTTACCATATCACATGAATCCAAATATCATTAAAGACACTGCCCATGATGAATAAAGTATGCATCAAGCTCCCACAACACATTTATAGAAATTTTCTAATATTGTATAAATTTGTAAATCTACTATCATCGGCCAAGAGCCTAAGATTGATACAAGAATGTCGTAATGGATTAAACGTTAATGGATCAAAGTAATTCAATAGATCCAACAGATGAAATCAGCACCAAGAAGATAAGCACTTAACTAAACATCAAATAGTTACTCACTTGGACTCTGCAAATTGGGACTGCACGTGGCTGGAAAACGCACTGACCAATCCTTCCAAATCCTATTTCATAAAGTTATTACAAATATGTCAAGTATACTATCACAAGTTGGAAGATAGCTTCCTAAAAATAAATTGTTTTGACTTCATTTCCAGTAATTCAATTATTCTAACATGCTTGAGAATGATAAACAAATTTATAATTTTGCTACAACTTTACTCAGACGCCTACGACATAGTGAGCGATAAATGTAAACAGAAACTAGAGATGGAGGTCAACGAAGGGGAAGAATCGAAAATAAATTAAAATCACCTGTGGCGAGGGGGAAGAGCCTTCCACCGACAGCGACGAGGTCGGAGGAGTTCAACATCAGCTCGGCGGCCGGCACGCAGAGGAGAGAGCCGGAAATCGCCCCGAGAGCCTTCGAAAGAACCGGGTTTTCGAACCCACGAGCGTTGTCGAAGATGGGTCTTCGGCTGGAGGAGTCTGTGCGATGCCAAGAAGAGGATAACAAAATTTTTCCGGCGGAATGCTGGGGGAACGCCGCGGGAACGCCGGAGGTACGGTTTAATGCGCTGGTTTCTTCGACAAAATCGTCGAAGGAAATCCAGGTCGGGAGGAGGATAGAACTCTCGCACCCGTTACGCGTAACGGCACTTTGGAACTTAGGGAATCGGTACCTAATATTACATATGGGCCCTAGGGCCCATATATATGAACCTGATCCAAATCCATCCCAACTACCAGATTTCCTTCCGCCGGCGGTTGAGTCGAATGCTACGATATTCAGCTGACGAGTTCTACAGTCCAGAGCATACATTTCTAGTAGTTAACTAAAAACAAACCTTGTGACGAGACGCGGACATTCCCCATGCTGCACTTCCCTCCGGTCAGTTCCCGGGTTGGGTTAGGATGTACGGATCCAAACACGCTGATAAATAGACAGATCTATACACAGTAATTTTTTATTTATACCATTTATATTGTATATTGTCTACCGAATATTAATAAGACAGTATATTGAATAACTCATATGTTTGCTTATTCCATACACTACTTGCACCCCTATATTAAGTGGATATATATCAATTGAGTAAATCTCAACTTGAAAACGCATATTTAAATATAGAATTATTTCTTATTTAATCGAAAAAGATATACATTGGATTACTACAAATTATACTTAGTAGGGACTAGAACCAGAGGAATCCTCTTGTCCACCGTCATGCCGAAGGACTCTTCCATGCTAATCTCCTCCTTCGTCATCCCTGGCGGCAATGCCCAGTCAAATTCATAGAGCAGATTTGCCAGAGCAAGCTGCAGGGTGGCCACTCCGAAACCCATCCCCGGACACCCCCTTCGACCTGCACCAAACGGTATGAGCTCGAAATCCTGCCCTCGGAAGTCTATATCCAGGTTCTTGAATCTTTCGGGCAAGAACTCATCTGGGTTTTCCCATGAGTCCGGATCCAGACCGATGGTTAACACGTTCACGATCACTCTGGTTTTGGGAAAGACGTCGTAACCTCCGATTTCACAGTGTTGCATGGCTTCCCGGGGGATCAGTAATGGCGCCGCGGGGTGCAACGTCAATGTCTCTTTCACGATGTAGTGAAGGTACTCGAGGTGGGGAAGATCGGTTTCTTCTACCTTCCCTTTACTTCCCACGATCCGCCGCGCTTCCGCATGAGCTGTTTTCATGGCGGCTGGTTTTCTCGTCAGTTCTGTCATTGCCCAGACCACCACTGCGGTGGTTGTGTCCGTCCCAGCAAGGAGAACGTCCTAATTAAAGAAGACAACTATATATGATGAGAAATATTCACACATATGGCACGGTTATATCTATCCAAAAGTTTAGAAATATTTTTTTCCCATGCATTATATAATAACTCGAGGCAGCCTATAAAATTAAGCTTTAACGTGGTACCATGAGAACCGCCTTGATGTGATCTCGAGTAAGTTTGAGATCTTTCTTGACTCTCAGCAACACATCGACGAAGTCTTCATGATCTTCTTGTTTGTGTTTGATGGGATGGAGATGCTCACATATAACCCTTTCGTAGAAGAGATCCAGATCGGCGAAGCTCTTCTCCAACCGGCCATGGAGTCCAGTGACAAGCCAATCGCGCGACCCACCTAAGCCATGGCAAAAAATCTGAGACAAAGAAGGCGCCCAAGAGCACTCGAGCTTCATCAAGAACTCGGCAGAATCTCATCTTCTCCTCCTCCTCCTCCTCCTCCCCTTTGTAGCTCCCACCAAATGCAGCCGTACAGACTACATCGTTCATGAGAGTAAGCAGCATCTCGCTCAGATTGACAGGTTTTGAGGAAGAGGAAGATTCGGCAACGGTACTCATCATCTTGCCCACTATTTCTTCCCTCAGTGGCCCAAAAGATTGGACTCGTTTGGCACTGAAGAGCTCCGTGATACAGAGCTTCCGCATTTCCCTCCAATGGGGGCCGTAAGGAGCGAAACCCACATCAAGAGAATTGTAGGAGAGTTTCATTAGAGAGGTGAGGGAAGGCCTGTTGCAGAGCTCTAGATCGTGGGACTTCATCACCTCTCTCGCCATGGAAGCAGAGGAGACTACCACAGTGGGGACTTGCCCCAGCTTGAGGTACATCAATGGCCCGTGTTTTGCGGAGAGAAGCCTCAGAGATCTGTGGGGGAGGTCTCCGAGCTGATGAAGGTTTCCAATTATGGGAAGCTGGATTGGACCAGGTGGGTGTTTGATTCTTTTAGTGGTCGTCCTCTTGTTAATTAAGACGATGATCAATAGAAGAAGAGGCGGTAGTAGCAGAATCGGAATCCATGGAGGAAGTCTCAAATGTCTGAATAATTAATCAAGTTGTCCACGCGCGTTATATAAATATACAATCTAAGTGCATGCAGGGACGTCAACAAACATATATATCAAATTGAGCCACTATTAATTATCACGACGTCATCCCATTTTCCATGGCCGGAAATGATAGTGCTTCTAATATCAGAACTTCTCACTTTTCACGTTTTGGTTAGATATCTAACTAATATCTCTCTAGTACTGATCCTATAAGAGATATAGTTGGTAGTCGTAGGATAAGGAACAAAATTAATATTTCTTGCCTTTTATTGTTAGTTATCTTAAGAAAAAGAAAAAGAATAATGCTAGTTGCACATACACACTTGTTAATCTAAACCATTGATGCCTGGGTTAACCACTATAAAATAAGATTTTATAAAAAAAATATTTTTTTTATATTTTTAAGGGCTTAGATTAACATGTACGTCGGATAAATGCGTCTACCATTACACATAGAAAAATGATATCAGTACTCCCTATTTTATTTTTAGATTTTAAATGTTGACATGGCTGCATGGTTGGAGGTCTAGGTAAGAGAAATCTAAAGTTTAGGGTTTACCCTAGATAATATTTTATTTAAAAAAATAAAATCTTGCAGATTTTATCTCCAAGTTTATCTCTTACCAGGACTGACACCACTTCAGAAAAAAAAATTTTGGAAGTAAAAAGTCACATTACTTATATCACCACTCTAAGAAATATAGTTGGTGGGATAATAAACAATATGTGGCACATGTCTGTCACGTTAATAATTATTTTTCCATTACCTTAATTTATTCTTCATATAATTTCTAGGTATTAGATTTGATTCTCATCAAATTTTTCTTGGTCATTACTTATTCTACGTAAGATGTAACCAGTTTCAGCAAGCATTAAGAATTAATACCCTAACTCAAATAGGAAGAAGAAGAACTGAAGAAGAGTTCTTCTAAATGCTATATATATATATATATATATATATATATATATATATATATCTGATTTCCTTATTTGGACTAAACTAATACACAATGGCTCTAGTGACCCAGTTCTCTTGGCTGTTTTTACTCCTGTCTTCTTTTCTTCTTTTCTTCTTCTTCTTCTTCTTCTTCTTCTTCTTCTTCTTCTTCTTCTTCTTCTACTACTACTACTACTACTACTACTACTACTACTACTACTACTACTACTACTACTACTACTACTACCACTACTGATGAAGTCCAACCCAACTTCCACTGATCGGAAACCTTCACCAGCTCACAAACTATAAGCTTTTCCATCGCACTCTCTGGTCGCTCTCGCAAAAATATGTGCCATTGATGTACCTCAAGCTCGGCCAAGTTGACGTGGTGGTAGCTTCCTCTGCTCACATGGCCAGAGAGGTGATGAAGTCCCATGACCTCCAATTCAACAACAGATCGTTTGTTTTGTCACAGAAGAAACTCACCTACGATCTCCACGACATGGCCTTCACTTCTTACAGCCGCGAATGGAGGGAACTCCGGAAGCTCTGCATCCTCGAGCTTCTCAGTGTGAAGAGAGTGCACTTCTTCCGATCTCTACTTGATGAAATGATTGGCGTTCTGAACGGTTCCATAACTCAATCCACCTCTTCTGTTAAAGCAGTGAATTTGACCGAAAAGATAAAGACATTCACCACGGATTTGACCTGTAGACTCGTTTGTTCAGATGGGACGACGAAGCGGAGAAGGAGAGATTTCACCGAGCTTTTCATGAGACTCAGGCGCTCATGGGTGCGATCCATGTCTCGGATCTGCTGCCATGGCTGGGTTGGGTTGATGAAATTACTGGGTCAAAATCCCGGCTAAGGAAGAACTTCGTTGACATGGATTATGAAAGGGGTCCAAATCAGAGTTCAATTATACGTTCTCCTTTGAGAGAGAACAATCCACAATTCATTACAATTTTTTTTTTCTTCCCTTTTTTCTCTTTCTTTTGCTCTTTAAACTCTGTACATGTGGTTACAGAACTGAAGAAAACTACTTCCCATACTGAAACAGAACTTTAGTTTTGAATTTGAATAGTTAGTTGTTTAACCTACCCAATCCATTACAGGTACTTTGGGTTCGGTTTTGGGTTTCGTCCAAATCAGAGTTCAATACCGGCCCATGGAAGAATAACCTTGTCCTCAAGCTTGAAATTAGGAAGGTGATTCTGTAACCGTGATTTTTGTTCCCACTCTAGTAGAAAACCGATCTTTAATGGGGGTCGAAAAACCCCCATTAAAGTGGTTAAAACTGCCAGGAATACTTTTCTAGGCAGTTTTTATTTAGGCGGCAACAATTACGTTGGCAAAAGTATTGCCGACAAATTTCCCGGCGGTTTTAACTCCCGGTATATAATTAATTTCTAATGGCAAAAATAAAACTGCCAAAAAAAAGAAATGTTTTCCCTGGCGGTTTTAAATATGTTTAAAGGCGGTTTTCACAACCGCCATTTAAACACTCTACAATATAAATGGCGGTTGTGAAAACCGCTATTACATATTATCCAATTTTTAATGGCGATTGTAAAAACCCCCATTGAAAAATTCTACAATTTTTAATGGTGGTTTTAAAATCCACCATTAAAAATGCAGTAATTTTTAATGGCAGTTTTAACTGCCACAATTAAAAATTCAATCATTTTTAATGGCAGTTTTCAAAAACCACCGTTAAACATTCTGCATTTTTAATGGCCATTTTAAAAACTGTCGGTCATGTTTTTTTTAGGTTTTAATTGCAGTTTTTAGAACCGCCGGCAATAATATGTTTTTGAAAAAAAAAATGTGTTATTTGACTTCAGTTCACCTGTCTACTCATGACAGCATATTAAAACTAATAATAACATACAATTAAAACAGAATCCACAATCAAGAATTACAATAGATCATCTACAATTGCACTATATCTGAATTATAATTAAAAACTATAATGTGGACCAAAATTGCGGTTTTACAAAAGAGAAAAGAAAACGTCCTGACAAAAAAGACCGCTACCGTCCTCAGTGCTCTATCTACATCAAACTTCAATTATGAGCTAGGGGGTTATTCTCGTCTACATCACGTGTCTGATCTATGAAAAAATGACAAATAGTTAATAAGTGAAATTATGCATAAAATGGTAATTCTAACAGCACCTAACAGTTTTTTATGAATAATAAAAGAGATAGATTAAAAACCTTGTAAATATTGTAACAACACCTAAAATTGATCCTCTCCAGTTGAGAAGTCAATGGCTAGAATACAATGTCCACAGATCAGCTGACCAAACGATAGGTAACAACAGAAAAGCATTTGAATGAAATATTACCAACATTATCTCACCAAGCAGCCAACTACCTTGCATATGTGAACAACATAAAAACTTGACATAGATAGTGAAAGAATTATTTTCTAATAAAAGAGTTACACAACCTTATTTTTACCCAATTCCAAACAGAGAACCAAGACTTCAACTATGAACTAAGACATTGTAGTAGAATTATTCATTACTTTCGTCAATTTAATCAAAATGCTCTCCACACTTGTCCTCCTCAAAACCAGCCCTTTCTTTCCCAACAAACTAATTGTTCAGAGTCGGTACATCTCCTTGTTTATCAATTTGATTTGGCTTAATTACAACAAAAAAGTATGTTAGGTTAAACAGCGGCTAGAAATGTTAACTATTGGCAATAAAAACATTAACTTATTAGTACCTCAGAAAGAGAAACCGATTCTCCTCCATTAATGTATTTTTCATCATAGTCATCGTTATCATGACTCACTAGAACGTAGTCTTGCTTAAACCACTCGTCTGCCTTTATCTGTGCAATAGTTATCCTTGTTAGTGGGTTTGGATCCAGAATCCTCCTAATCATCTTTCAAGCACCAGGAGAAAGCCATTTTGGTACTTTTGTTTCTCCCTTACAGATCTAAATACAACAAGCATATAGCACAGCTAAGAAAAGCTTTTTTAATAGAAAACGCCCAAATTTCAACATAAGAAAAAAGATGAAGAAAACTGTCACAATGTATACCTTATGACAAAAAACAGCAAGGTCAAATGGAAGATAACCAGCAAGAAGAACAAAAAGAATAACACCGCATGACCAAGGATCTGATGTGGCTCCATCATATCCTTTATTAGAAAGAACCTAAGACATTATCAAAATCACAACAAATTAGTGCACCATACTTGAAACACACATCAACAAGGAATGTACAAGAAAAGAAATGAAGCGATGGAGAGATAACCTCAGGAGCAACCTAGTTGGGACTTCCACATGTTGTGTGCAGCAATCCATCATCCTGAAATTAAACTCAATGGAAAACAGCTTGAATGAGAAGAATCTCATGCATCGGGTAAACTAAAACCAGAATTAAGTAGAGAAAAAGCTTCAGTACCCTGAGATGTTGCGGTAAAGCACTGTTCAAGAGTTGAACGACCCTCTTTAAGAGTTGAGCTCACCTGACTCACCTGACCCTCTCTGATTTTCATAAACCACTGTAAAATAGGAAACCGTGATTATGTCTGAGCCCAGGTTTTTAAATTTTAATTTATGATCCGACAGATAAATTACAAGATGTAGACTTTTAATTTTTAAATAAGAGATTAAAAATAAAGCAAGAAGAAACTATGATACAGTCCACAGACCGCAAAATGAAGGGAAGGGTAGGGGTCAATTTTTAATGAAGGGGACAGTACTGTATTGATACCCACATAGGCCATACCTGCCGATCTTTCATCTTTTCCTTTTTTTCTTGAAATGGGTGGAGGGAGTTATCTCCTTCCATGGCCATTATTATTGTTGGGACACCTTAATAACACATGAAATACAACTCCATCGTCTTAACAAATAGCATCAGATATCAATCTTAAAAAAAAAAAAAAAAGAAACATATAGCATCACATGAGTACTTGGTATTTTGTCTTCAATGGTGTTGTTGTGTTTTAATGTAACTATAGTACTTTTTAATGCTATATGTGTGTGTGTGTGTGTGTGTGTGTGTAATTATCTATATTTAACCTCCTTGTAACAAAAAATATACAAAAGGGATACTCTATTAGAAAAAGGGAAATTACTTTTCTATAATATTGAACAGCACACTCTATTGGTCAGGGCAGTGACTGATTACCAGCATAAGATTATATACCACTAGTTCTAATTAGTCATGACAAGAGAAAAAAACAATTAGCCTACATCTGTAGTTTATATACTAAATTAACAAAACAGCAGGAACAAAAAACTCTACAGCTAGCTAGAGCAAATTAGGAAATAGAGCAAAAACTTTACTAGCTAGCTAGTTAGAGCAAATTAGTAAAAAGAAAAAATGCAAGACAGTCAACGATATTCAACCTACACTTGCTACGTATTAACCACCAACAATATAAAATAAGAACAGAACGATGGAACAGTAAGCAAGTACATAAAATTAAAGCAATGGACACTAAGTAGCAATAATTCATGTAGCTAATATTTCATATTCTCGATATCCACTGTTAAGCAACAGAATTCCAGTCTCCATATATCAGAATCTGCACTTAATTTATATATACGTACAAGAATCCCAAATACCTGATAATGAATTGATTGATCCTAATTACAACACTAGCTCCAATCCAATATATAAAAGTCTCTTTTCTTTGTACTTTCTTTCTCTGGCCTGCCTGTTGACAAGATAGAAGAGAAAGGAAACTATTTTACTCATTCTTCTCAAGTATACAAGGAATCAGCCTATAGATGGGAGCACAAATAAAATGTTGTAATGAGGAAAGAATGTAATTCATTCAACATGCTTCTCCAAGAAAAAATAATTTCAACATCTCAAAGAAAACAAAAAGTAAGCAATGGGTGAAAAAAAAAAAGAAGAAATTTGCTAAAAGATTTTGTGTAATTTACAGAAAGTAGAACAAACTAAAAACTTATTGATACAGCTGAAGCGTAATCCAATAAACAGTACAGCAGTACAGCTGAAGCTTAAAATAATCTGAGATTATAAAAGCAGTTTAGCAGTACAAATTAATTCAACTTTATAATGATAGCATAAATATACATAGAAGGACAACCTAGTAAAAGAACAGATTAGTTCAACAGGCATATAAAAACCAAATTAAACAAGCAATGATGTCAGCCCAGGAATCCAATAAATAGTGTTTCTGAATGTTGATTAGGAAAGCACAAAACAACCTACATCTTCACCACTCCCACGCCCACCCTATCCCCTCTTAAGTCTCAACCCCTTCCTAAGGTCATTTGCAAAAAAAAGGGGCAAGAATACTGTCATTGCACTAACATTTGACAAGAACGTAAAAATCAAGAGATGCTTTTGAGCATAGCAAAAACGAAGTTGGCAATTGGTGCAATACCTAGATAGCAGCATTGAATATCAAAAAATATAAAGGTCTGATTGCCATCAATTATCAATGATTAAAACATGGTGCAAAGAATTGGGGCTATAGGATGCTGGTGAAACAGTAAACAGACCAATTAAATAAAACAGCAACTCATTACAAGAAAACTAGAAAAAACAATTATGCCATATAACAAGAAATAATAATCTGCTAAATACTCATTAGAAGTTTTCAGGATGCTCACAGGGAACATTATGAATTAGACTAAGCTGGGACAACTCGCAGAAGCAGGTACCTTGAGACAACTCGCAGCAGCAGGTACCTTGAGACAACTCGCAGCAAGCCCACGCTTCAACAGAAAGGTAAAAAGTTACCACACTGTGCAACGGGAGGAGCGACTACACACCGCCAAGCCCTCTAAACAATCAAAATAAGAATTAAAAAGACAATGTCAAAAGAAGTTATAAAATTTACATACCGGCGACAGAGACGATACCGGCAATTAGGAGCTTCCCGCGGGAGAGAAATACACGCGGGAGCTGGGCTGGGAGCGAAATATTTTCTTTCGAGCAAGCCCCGGCAACGACAACAACGGCAATGCCAGCGGCGCCGCGGCAGTGGCGACGACGACGGAATCACACGGCAGGAGGAAGGAGTTTCGGGATTAATCAGGGAACCACCACTGCATGCAGGTGTTGGCGGTGATAGCGACGCACGACACAGGAACGACGACGGCGATTCCATGGATTTGGGACGCCGATTCACGACAGAGACGAAAAAGGAGCGCGATTAGAGACTTCCTGCTGGAGAAAATACGCGCAGGAGCCAGGCTGGAATATTTGGGTTTTGCAGGCCCCAATTCCACGGCAGTCTAGACCAAAACCCCCGGTAAATGTAAGCTTTACTGGGGGTTTAACCAAAAACCGCCAGAAAAAATAATTTACTGGGGGTTTCACCAAAACCGCCAGTAAATAAAAAATTTACTAGGGCTTTTCATGAAAACCGTCGGTAAATCAAACATTTACTGGGGTTTTACCTAAAACCGCTTTTTACTGGGGGTTTTTTCCTAAACCGCCGGTACTATTTATTGGGGGTTTTCACAAAGCCGCTAGTAAAACCTTTATTTACTGGCGGATTTATTGAAAACCGCCAGTAAAACCTTTATTTACTGGCGGATTTATTGAAAACCGCCAGTAAAACCTTTATTTACTGGCGGATTTATTGAAAACCGCCAATAAAACCTTTATTTACTGGCGGATTTATTGAAAACCACCAGTAAAAAAACCACAGGTAAATAACATATTCACTGGGGTCTCGAACAAAACCCCCAGTTTAAGTATGATTTACTGGGGGTCTTCAATAAAACCACCAGTAAATAGTTATTAATGGCGGTTGGGGTGGGGTCGGGGGGGTGGGGTGGTTCTGAAATGGCCAATAAAAGCTATTTCTGCCGGCGGTTTTGTTTTAAAACCCCCATTAAAAACTGGATTGCTACTAGTGTCAGGTGGCGTCTTCTGGAGTTGCCACTGAACTAGATATTATTCATCGCAAGACTTTACTCACTTGTAGGCAGTTGTAATAAAAGAACTCTATTATCGAAAACTCGAAGAGATGTTGTGGTTGTGGCAGTTGGATCCCCGTGATATGGTTTTAGTAGAAAAACGTGAAAGACCGAATGAATTTTTGCCGAGTCTGGTAAGTGAAGCTTGTAGGCGACTGGTCCCATTTTTTGAAGGATTTGAAAAGGTTCGAAAAATTTTACAGTGAGTTTCGCCGAAGCTCTTCGAAATACAGAGTGTTGTCTGTATGGTTGGAGCTTTAATTAATAAAACATAATCTCCCACAGAAAATTGTAATTCGCGTCTATGAGTATCCGAATATTGCTTCATAGGATTTATAGATGTCTGGAGATTGTTCTTCAGCTGCTGTAATAATTCATCTCGAGTCTGGAGAGTTTGATCAACGGCATGTACTGTGGTGCTGACCCAAAAATAAGATGGAAACAGAGGAGGTTGTCTGCCGTAAAGAGCTTGGAATGGTGTAAGCTTGGTTGATTCATGATAGGTAGTATTGTACCAAATTTCTGCCCAAGATAAATACTGCGTCCAAAGGTGAGGCCATTGTTATACAAAACATCGTAAATATTGTTCTACACACCTGTTAATTTTACTCTGGCCATCCGTCTGAGGGTGGTACGGCGAACTGAGTTGAAGACGAGTGCTCGAGAGTTTAAAAAATTCTTGCCAAAATATGCTTATGAAGATTGGATCTCTGTCGCTTGTAATAGTGGATGGCATTCCGTGAAGTTTGACTATATGGTCAACAAATTTTTCTGCAACAGATTTGGCTGAAAATGGGTGAGTTAGAGGAATAAAATGCGCATACTTACTTAGTCGATCCATGACTACAAAAATAGCATCCTTCCCTTGAGAGAGAGGTAATCCCTCAATGAAGTCCATTGTAATCTCATCCCAGACTTGAGAGGGTATAGACAGGGGCTGTGAAAGTCCAGCTGGTCTGTTTGTTTCCGTTTTCATCCTTTGGTAAGTATCACAGTTAAGAACATAAGTTTGCACATACTTATACAAAGAATAATGATTCGGGAACAGCCGCTGTGTCCGAGTCGGGCACAGCGGCTCTCACATAAAATTAAATAATATACTTTTTGATTTTCGTAAAATATATTATTTAATTTTCATGTGAGAGCCGCTGTGCCCGACTCGGACACAGCGGCTGTGCCCGTATCATTACTCTTATACAAATGCGGCCAAAAGAAGTGGAGTTTGAGGCGTTTATATGTGCGTAAAACTCCAGAGTGTCCTCCTATTTTGGTGTTGTGCACCTCGAATAGCAATTGATCCCGGAGAGGTTGGTTCTTTGGTATGACGACACGTCCTTTGCGAAATATTAAGCCATCTCGGTCTTTATAATTTTTGGAATCGTCTAAAGATAGTTTCTGACGTAGTTGTTGTATATATGGGTCGTCTGATCCAGCCTTTTTTATGTCGTCCCAAAGAGAAAGATGAGAGCGAAAGAGTACCTGTAATGCTGGGCTTTGTGGTCGGCGTGACAGTGCGTCTGCTGCAGAATTGGCATGGCCTGGGCGATATCGGATTTCATAATTATATCCAAGTAACTTCGTTATCCAGCATTGCTGTTCAGGAGTGCCAATGCCTTGCTCAAGAAAGAATTTGACGGAGCGTTGATCTATAAGGACAAGAAATTTATTCCCAAGCAAGTAAGGGCGCCAATGTCACACTGCTTCAAGGATAGCCAACATTTCTTTGGCGTAGATGGACCATGAATGCTTGCTAACTCCCAAAGCTTTGCTCATATAGGTGATAGGGTGGCCCTGTTGGGAGAGAATGGAACCAATGCCATCACCAGAGGCGTCGGTTTTGATTGTGAAAGGTTCTTGGAAGTTAGGGAGAGCTAATACAGGCGTGTGAGTCATGGCTTCTTTAAATTTAATGAAGGCAGCATTGGCAACTTCATCTCATCGGAATTGCCCCTTTTTTAGGAGATTAGTGAGGGGCTTGGCTAAGAGGCCATATTTGTGTATGAATTTGCGATAATAGCCCATCAATCCAAGGAATCCTCTTAAATCAGATATAGATAAAGGTGTTGGCCATCTTACCATAGTAGAAATCTTCTCCTGATCGACTTTAACATTGCGATCTGTTATGATATGTCCTAAATATTCCAGTTCCGACTTGCCGAAGATTCACTTGCTGTATTTAATATGAAATTGATTCTTTTGTAAGATATCAAAAGCTTGGCATACGTATTGGAGATGAGATTCCCATGATGTGCTATAAATAAGGATGTAATCGAAAAATACGAGGAGAAATTTTCTGAGATATGGCCTGAAGATTGAGATCATTATCGCCTGAAACGTCGAGGGAGCGTTACACAGGCCGAAAGGCATGCCCAGATACTCGTAATGGCCATTGTGCGTTCGAAAAGCAGTTTTGTGAATGTATGTCTCATGCACTCGGATTTGATGATATCCAGATCGTAAATCAAGCTTCGTAAAGAATTTGACGCCACAGAGTTCATCAAGCATGTCGTCTACTGAGTGGATAGGATACCGACCTTTGATCGTTGCAGAATTCAGAGCCCTGTAATCAGTGCAGAGTCGCCAGGAGTCGTCCTTCTTTTAAACTAATAACACAGGAGATGAGAAGGGACTCGTACTCTGCCGTATTAGTCCAATGTCGAGCATATGTTGGACTTGATTTTCAATCTCTATCTTCTGAAAGTTGGCATATTGATACGGACGGACATTTATGGCCTTTGTTTCTTGTCTTAGTGGGATTTTGTGATCTCTGTCTCTTGTTGGTAGCAGGCGACGTGGCTCTTGAAATAAAGAAGAATATTCATGGAGTAATTGTTGCATGTCAGGACTGCAAGTGGAGGCCAGGATGTTGGTATCCGTCATTGAATAAAGCGTTGTATTACTTCTTTAAGCATGTTGTGTACAGAGATGGATTGCGTGGATGTAGAAGTCAACCCATGTAGTGGGTCGGTTTTGCCAAGTAAAATCCAGTAGCGTTTGACCAATCGCATATAACCGAACCCAGAGTTTGCAGCCATTGGACACCCAAGACCATGTCCAATCCAGCTAACAGCAGTGAAAATAATTGAAGAGGAAACATGGTACCTTGAATATTGGCGTTGACTTTGTCAGAACTCCATTGACACTTGAGGCTATCTCCATTTGCAATTTGCACAATGAAAGGATTTGTACGGGTGACGGGAAGATGCAATATGGAAGCAATTCGATGACTGATGAAATTGTGAGTGGAACCAGAGTCCACTAAAGCTATAAGAGATTGTTTGCCAATCTGAACTTGAAGTCGTAAGGTGTGAGGGGAATCCCATCCGGTTAAAGCATGAAAGGTGATGTTCGCTTCTTGCTGTTCCTCCAGTAAAGGCGTTGACGATGATAATTCTTGCGTGTTCGCCTCGTCAAGGAGAAATGAGTAATCAGAAGTATAGCTATCGAGCAGAAGCAGTTGCAGAGAGTTACACTTATGCGAAGGTGAATACTTCTTGTTGCAATAGAAGCAGAGGCCCTGTTACCGTCTGCGTTGCATTTCCTCCTAGGAAATTCGTCGGACTCACAAAATAGAGGATGTGGCTGACGAAGTCGAGTTCATATGAGCATTTGGTACCCAGTTGTTCGTTGTCGGTTGAGTTGGCCGTCCCTCATTTTTGCTAAGCTTATCACATCGCTAACCGTATGTGGTTTAAACATACGTATGTGATCAGCGATGTCGGCTTTAAGTCCCCTCATGAAGGTGTCGATGAGGGCTTTCTGTGTCCACACCCGTACTTTGTCAGAGTACTTACAGATTGGTGGCGTGATGGGGAGGCTTCAACAATTTTTATGATGGAGGTTTCAAGACACTGTAATTGGTCGGTGAGGCCCTGTTCCATACGCTGAATCGTATGCTTTACTCCTCCAATTTCTTGTTTCAGATTCCATATTCTCTCTTTGTTGGTACACATGATCAATCGTCGTTCTAATACCACTGAAAGGGGTCCAAATCAAAGTTCAATTATACGTTCTCGTTTGGGAGAGAACAATCCACAATTCATTATAATTTCCTTTTTCTTCCCTATTTTCTATTTCTTTCTCTCTTTAATACTCTGTACATGTGGTTACAGAACTGAAGAAAACTACTTCCCGTACTGAAACAGAACTTAATTCAGTTTTGAATTTGAATAGTCAGTTGTTTAACCAACCCAATCCATTACAGGTACTATGGGTTCGGTTTTGGGTTTCGTCCCGACCTTCTTGGTGTATCAGATTATTTCTATGAGAAAGTCATCGATCTGCATGCATCTTGATCCCAACAGAGACAAAACACAGCAAGAAGCTGATTTCGTCGACGTGCTGCTTAGATTCGCGAAAGAAGTCAATCTTACAAGAGATCGTGTGAAAGGCCTTCCACAGGTACATAACATCAAACCTCCCCATATGATTATAACTCATCAATTCATCTATACTTAAAGAATATTAAAAACTCATCAATTCAACTATACTTAAAGAATATTAAAAACTCATCAATTCATCTATACTTAAAGAATATTAAAAACTCATCGATTCATCCATTGGAGAAATTAAACAGAAACAGATGTAACTTGAGAATAACCTGCTGGAATTTTATATCTAGCTTCTCAGAGTCTCAGACTATATCAATTACAAGCAACTCTTCCCCAAATTCTAAGACTATTTTCGTATCAGAATCTTTAAACTTCTTAAAACATAACATAACATTTCCATATCATCATGCATGATATATAAAGATACGTTATTCAAATAATATTGCCCCCATGCATGCATGCATGAACAAATATTCCTAGCTTATAATTAATTCGAAAGGCGTCTTTAAAGCGGCCAATGCAATCATAAACACCCCAACTGCAGTCCAAGAGCATGCAGCGTCTTTACACCTCGATAGTCAGATTCGTCGAAATCCTGGACAGCCCCCGCGGTATTATTGACCACTTTGTCGAAGTCACCGAGACATCCTTCGAGAATCCTCTCAAGAACGGGATCATCATCGGTAGTACTGTTCTTCTGCTTCTGTAATAAATCAGCGACGTGGGCACGAAATTCGACTCCTTTCTCGTGTGTAATTTTAATGGCAAGCGCAGTAAGGCCACGGAGATCTTTGCCTTTACTTTTGGGGTGTGCTGAGAGGATGGAGACGCAGGCATCGACAAGATCGTAGTCGTCTATCAAATTGCAGTTATCTCGTATGACTTGAAGGTCTTTATCTTTTTCATGAGTGCGCGGAACAAAGAGAAATACTAGTGGTGAAGGAAATTAATCAAGAGATGCAAAGAGGAATATGCTAGTAGAACAAGGAAATGATCAGAACCCGCCATGGCAATTATGCATGCACTAGGTATTGAGATCGATCAGTACCTAGTACTCATTCACTTGCGCCTCTGATCCTCCTATGGCTATATATTCTCTTTCTTATCTATGGAGATCATATTCTCTTTCTTATTTAGGAAATTATTGTTTCATTGGAGATTAAGCTGTCTCCAGGAACGTCATTTAGGCCTCACTTTATACAAATCCGTTCAGTATATCGCTGACCTCTTTCACAATATGTATCTAATTGCCAGCTTCAAGACAGAGCAGTATATATAAAGAATGTCCGGATTTTAATCTATCTAAGACAGATCAGTATATATATATATATATATATATATATATATATATATATATATATATGTAGATATGTGTGTGTGTGTGTGTGTGTTTTCATGACAGATCAGTATATATTATTGCAATTTAAGCAACAGATCGAGGTTGAACTTTAAGGTAAAATTAATTAAACCCCTCTTGAAAACGCATATTTAAATATAGAATTATTTCTTATTTAATCGAAAAAGATATACATTGGATTACTACAAATTATACTTAGTAGGGACTAGAACCAGAGGAATCCTCTTGTCCACCGTCATGCCGAAGGACTCTTCCATGCTAATCTCCTCCTTTGTCATCCCTGGCGGCAATGCCCAGTCAAATCCATAGAGGAGATTTGCCAGAGCAAGCTGCAGGGTGGCCACTCCGAAACCCATCCCCGGATCCAGACCGATGGCTAACACGTTCACGATCACTCTGGTTTTGGGGAAGACGTCGTAACCTCAATGTCTCTTTCACGATGTAGTGAAGGTACTCGAGGTGGGGAAGATGGGTTTCTTCTACCTTCACTTTACTTCCCACGATCCGCCGCACTTGCGCCTGAGCTGTTTTCATGGCGGCTGGTTTTCTCATCAGTTCTGTCATTGCCCAGACCACAACTGCAGTGCTTGTGTCCGTCCCAGCAAGGAGAACGTTCTAATTAAAGAAGACAAAATATATGATGAGAAATATTCACACATGCACGGTTATATCTACCCAAAAGTTTAGAAATATTTTTTTCCCATGCATTATATAATAACTAGAGGCAGCCTATAAAATTAAGCTTTAACGTGATACCATGAGAACCGCCTTGATGTGATCATCTCGAGTAAGTTTGAGATCTTTCTTGACTCTCAGCAACACATCGACGAAGTCTTCATGATCTTCTTGTTTGTGTTTGATGGGATGGAGATGCTCACAGATAACCCTTTCGTAGAAGAGATCCAGATCGGCGAAGCTCTTCTCCAACCGGCCATGGAGTCCAGTGACAAGCCAATCGACCCACCTAAGCCATGGCAAAAAATCTGAGACAAAGAAGGCGTCCAAGAGCACTCGAGCTTCATCAAGAACTCGGCAGAATCTCATTTTCTCCTCCTCCTCCCCTATGTAGCTCCCACCAAATGCAGCCGTACAGACTGCATCGTTCACGAGTGTAAGCAGCATCCCGCTCAGATTGACAGGTTTTGAGGAAGAGGAAGATTCGGCAATGGTACACATCATCTTGCCTACAATTTCTTCCCTCAGTGGCCCAAAAGATTGGACTCGTTTGGCACCGAAGAGCTCCGTGATACAGAGCTTCTCCCTCCAATGGGGGACGTAAGGAGCGAAACCTGTTGGGTAAATGACTCGTACGAGTCGGATCCGGGGTTCGGGTCCAGATTCGGATCCGGATCCGATAATTGGATCCTGCTCGTATCTAATTTTACCTTAAGACCTCCCGACAGAATTTGGGTAAGAGGTTAGGGTTTGAGGCGACAAGAAGAGAGGAAAAGAGGGAAAGAGGAAAAGAGCAAAGGAGAACAATCACGTCTATGCCTTGAGAGATCAGCAATGCCTCTTAGCCTAGGCGACGGACTTCTGAGAGGATGACTTCGGAAGAGGCGACGACCGTTGAGAGTGGGGTATAAAGAAGGTTTTTTCCCGAAAATCAGAGGAATGGGAAATTCGAATCCTTCTCTCATTTGATCTCTCTCTCTCTCTCTCAATCATCCTATTCTTCTCAGATTCTAAACTCTCTCTTTCTCTTTTACTCTTTCTACGAACTCGATTTCTGTTCTAGGTCTTCTTCGGCGACTCCACTTCTCCAGCGACGAGTGCACCTCGTCGGAGGAGAGCTGCATCACCTTGGGAGACTATCGGAACATCGATTGTGCATCCGAGATCGCCGATCAAGTCTTTAAGTCCATGGGTTCTCCACGCCGCAACTTCGTTCGATCTTCAAAATCGATAAGTTTTTCCCTGTTTTCAGTTTCTGATGAGCATGTTGTTATTGATTAATTAAGTTCTGGAATTAATGTTTGATTTTGAGTTAATTCTTGTTAACATCATAATTATACTATTTTAATTAGACTGTTGTTATTTCTTCTATTGGGTTTTTGTCATCGTAGTTCTGCTGGTTTTATTGTAGTAATCTGGATTGCATATTCATTTGTTTTTGTAAATTAATTAAGAAGACCAGATTAGCATTTCTGATTAATTTGCTTGTTATAGTTTTTTATATTTAATATGCTCATGCTTCTAAACCTCCATCAATTTAAAGACTTGAGTTTTACTGTTTAGGAGCAATGGTACTTTGAATTTATTGTTAATCCAAGTTGAATCTAGGATTTGTTTGAGTTTGAGTTTTAAGTTATTCAAACTAGTTGTTTGAGTGTCTATATGAAAATCAGACACTCAATCTATTCTGAATTTATTTTCATGAATATGCTGATCATTGCTATCCCATGAAAATATAATCTGTTATTGTTTCAATCTTCTAAAAGTTCTCTATATTTAAAGAACAAATTTGTTTTACTACATTGTTAAGTGCTGAAATTAAATTATTACTTTCATATAGAATTCAGAAAGTGGTGTTGTATTATTGTCATTTTTAGGATTGTTGAATTAAAATCCTTTTGTTTTTATTTGATTGATTGAATTATAGACTAAATTTGTAGTTTATAGTCCAATCTGTATTTTTCTTTATTTTGATAAATTAGACTTAGAATCAGATTGCAGATTTAGTGTTATCACTTCTGAATTCTAAAGTCTTTTACTAGAACTTCTGAATTTGTTTGAAACAATTGATTAGGTGAATCTTCTAAAAGTGAAACCCATATTGCTTAGGAGGACTAATTTTTTCAAATAACATTTAGGTGCTAAAAGTTTAAAAAACCTTTAGTTTTATAAATGAATAATGTAATGAATGTTACTGCCCTTAACAAGGCACTATTAGACCAATCTAAATTAGACCCGTTTGACGGGATAAATTATAAAAGATGGTCCCAAAAACTTCTTATATTTTTTGAACAACTCGAAGTAGACTATGTGTTGTTCAATGACTCTCCTCCTGAGGTAGACGTGATTGGAATGTCTACTGATACCCCAGCTACTGCTCAATTAACACCACCTTTAATTAGAATAAAAACATCAGATCTAGAGGCAAAAACCAAATTTGAAAGGGACAACAAAATTGTAAGAAGACATTTAATAAACCACATGACAGACGACTATTTTGACTTGTTTGTTGATCTCAAATCAGCTAAGGAGATTTGGGAAATTTTGGAGTTAAAATATTGAGGAGATGAAGTTGCAAAGAAAAAATATATAGTTGGAGAATTCATGCGATATGATATGGTTGATGACAAACCCATAATGGAACAAGTGCATGAATTTGAGAATATCACTATAAAAATGCTAAGTGAAGGGTATAAAGTTTGTGACATGTTCCTAGCTGATGCCTTGCTAAACAAATTCCCACCGTCCTGGACTGAATATAGAAATACTCTAAAACACAAAAAGAAAACAATGTCTACTTAAAGAGCTTATAGGCCATATAAGAACTGAAGAGGCAAATCGCCTCAAAGACAAACAAAAATTCTTGTTAGTCAGTGGCCATAGAGCTAACCTCATTGAATCTAATGACTCCTCAGGTAAATCCAAGTTTAAGAAGGGTTTCAAAATAGGACAAAACAAAGGGGAGTATAAGAAGCAAACCGACAAAGGAAAAGTTGTGAAGAAGATTGAGAAAAATACAAAGGTGAAGTGCTACACCTGTGGGAAAATTGGACACAAAGCTTATCAATGTTATAAACGTCAGGACAAGCAACAAGGGATAAAGCCTTTGAACCAGGCACACGTAGTCGAAATTGATGATGCCACAGCTGCAGTGGTCGTCGAAGCTTACCCAGTCAAAAACAAGACAGACTGGGTGTTAGATACTAGAGCCTCTAGACACTTATGTGCTAACAGAGAACTCTTTCATACCTTTGTGAACGCTGGAGAAGGTGAAAGTGGTTACATGGGAAATGAAAGTCTGGCTGGAGTGTTTGGCAAAGGAAAAGTTAATCTCGAATTGACCTCTGGGAAAACATTAGCCTTACACAATGTTCTTTATGTACCTTCTTTACGAAGGAGTTTAGTATCAGGTGCCTTATTGAACAAATCTGGTCTAAAACTTGTATTTGAGGCTGATAAAGTTGTGATGACCAGAAAAGGGGAGTTTTTAGGAAAGGGTTATCTCAGTGAGGGTTTATTTCTCTTAAACATTGTATCAAAAGTTATCAATGAAAGTTCTTCTTCTGGTTTGGCTTATATTACTGAGTCATTTAATTTATGGCATGGGAGACTCGGTCATGTGAACATGGCTTCTATTAAAAGACTTAGAAAACTTAACCTAATTCCCTCAGTGGATGTAAAAGATTCTTCTAAATGTCCTGTGTGTGTAGAAGTCAAATATGCTAAGAAGCCATTTAAACCAGTTGAGAACAGAAAAACCGAAGTGTTAGAGTTAATCCATTCAGATTTAGCAGACTTCAGGAATACTCTTAGTAAAGGAGATAAAAGGTATTATGTGACCTTCATAGATGACTTCTCTAGGTACACTAGAGTTTACCTTCTAAAAACTAAGGATGAAGCAGAAATAATGTTTCTGAAGTACAAGACAGAAGTTGAAAATCAGCTAAATAAGAAAATTAAAAGAGTTAGGTCCGATAGAGGAGGAGAATATGGAACTCTCTTCCTTAAAGAATTCTGTTAAAAGAATGGGATTATACATGAATTTAGTGCTCCTAACACTCCACAACAGAACGACATAGCTGAGAGGAAAAACAGAACCCTCAAAGACATGATGAATGTCATGCTTGTAAGTTCTGGGTTACCTGACAACATGTGGGGGGAAGCCATTCTTTCAGCTTGTTATATTCTTAACAGAGTCCCTTATAAGAAATTAGATAAAACTCCATATGAGTTATGGAAAGGATTCACCCCTAACATGAAATTCCCTAAAGTGTGGGGGAGCCTTGCCAAGGTGAGCTTACCAGCTCCTAAGAGGACTAACATAGGACCTAAAACCTATGATATGGTGTTCATAGGTTATGCAAAAAATTCAGCTGCTTATAGATTTATGTCATTAAATGACAACTCAATTTCTGAATCTAGAGATGCAGAATTCTTTGAACACATATTTCCTTGGAAGAAACAAAACACTAGCGTAGATCCTGGTCTATCTAGTGCACCTTCCTCCCTGCCCAGTTCTTCTACTAGAGTGAATGAATATGTAGATGAACCTAGGAGAAGTAAAAGAAAGAGGACAAAGACTAGTTTTGGAACAGATTTTATAACTGCATTTTTAATTGAGAACTCTGACAAAATAAATGAACATGTAGCTTCAGTGTTCTTAATAGGAGATGATCCTAGGAATTATATAGAAGTAGTAACCTCGATAGATGCCAGTTTTTGGAAAGAGGCTATTAATAGTGAGTTGGACTCAATTATGTCCAACCATACATGGGACTTAGTGGACTTGCCTAAGGGGTGTAAACCTATTAACTGTAAATGGATTTTTCAAAAGAAATTAAGGTCTGACGGTTCCATAGATAAGTTCAAGGCCAGACTAGTCGTTGTAGGTTACACACAGAAGAATGGCATTGACTATTTTGACACCTATTCACCTGTGACAAAAATAGCAACTATACGATCTTTAGTTGCGTTAGTAGCTATACATAGCTTTGTTGTGCATCAGATGGATGTTAAAACCGCATTCCTCAATGGAGATTTGGAAGAGGAGATCTATATACAACAACCTGAGGCGTTTGTTGTTAAAGGTCGAGATGATAAGGTGTGCAAATTGAAGAAGTCACTCTATGGTTTGAAACAAGCTCCTAAGCAGTGGTATGAAAAATTTCACCACACTTTAATCACGAACGGTTATTTGGTAAATGCCTCAGACACATGTCTTTATTCAAAGGTGTGTTGTACAGACTGTGTAATAATATGTCTATATGTGGATGACATGTTAATATTTGGAACCAAGGAGAATGTGGTGATTGAGACCAAGGCATTCTAGTCGTCCCAATTTGATATGAAAGACATGGGAGAAGCCGATATAATTCTTGGTATGAAATTAACCAAAACCGAACTAGGTTTCTAAATGAGCCAATCTCATTATGTTGAGAGAATGTTGAAGAAATTCAACTGCTATGATTTTCTGCCTATGAAAACTCCTAATGATCCAATAGTATACCTTAAGAAGAATGAAGGTGAGAGTGCGTCTCAAACCGAGTACGCAAAAATTATAGGAAGTGTGATGTTCCTTATGAACTACACTCGCCCAGACATAGCCTATGCAATGAGTAGACTGAGTCGCTACACGCATAACCCAAGTAGCGAACACTGGACTGCACTTTATCGTTTAATGAAATATCTGAGAGGCACCATGGATTGGGGACTGCACTTTGGTAAGTTTCCCGCTGTGTTAGAAGGCTATTGTGATGCCAACTGGGTGTCTGACAATGATTAAGTGAGTTCTACGAGTGGTTATGTTTTTACCTTAGGTGGAGGAGCAATTTCGTGGAATTCTGGTAAGCAGACTTGCATTGCTCGCTCGACTATGGAGTCGGAGTTTATTGCACTTGAACTAGCAGGTCAAGAGGTAGAATGGTTGAGAAACCTACTGGCAGATGTGCCACTGTGGGGGAGATCGAGTGCTCCTGTCTCCCTTCACTGTGATTCTCAAACAGCAATCGGAGTTGCTAAGAACAGTGTGTATAATGGCAAGAGGAGGCACATACGCATTAGACATAGTGCGGTTAAACAACTTTTGAAAAATGGAGTGATTTCTTTGGATTACGTGAAATCCGAAAGAAATTTGGCATTAAGCCATGTCATTAAGAAGAAAATGGTGGATACCCCTCTTGAGGTCAAACGAAACCAATTTCTTTTTCGATACTTTTTATCCATCACTATGGTGTGATACTGAGCTTTGGCTCTATGAGAAACTGTAGCCCATTCTTTGGGTGGTCCTATAGAGACGGACTTGACAGTTTCACGATGTAATATTGATTTTTAGGCTCATAAATGAGAAATTGTAGCCCTTTCTTTGGGTGGTCCTACAGAGATGGACTTGACGGTTTCCTGATGTTTATTGAGCCTTTAGCTCTTATATGAGAACCTGTAGCCCTTTTTCTTTGGGTGGTCCTATAAACGGACTTGACGGGTCCTTCATCTTTTTCCATGGTTGAGCATTTTATTGCTCTTAATGGATCCATAGCCCTATGTGTGGTGGTGCTGATGATACGCACTTAATGGATACGTGAGTCTGGGGGTGTGGCCGCCTCCTATGAAAGACTTAGGCTTGTCTTTCTAAAGCACTCATGAGAAATCCTGAGGTTAGCTCATGGCCTTATAAAAGTGCAACGCCATATCGCGGAGTTCGCTTGAGAGTAAGAGTTCGATGCGTGTTGTGAGGGTCTCAAACTTGGTTCACTAAGTTCAAGAGTACTTCACTTGATGGATCCGTTTGTTGCCTCATTTCACTACGTATCAATTCAAATCAAAAGATATCGATACTTAGGTATTCAGCTCTTGGTGTGCCCAGAACAGAAATCATTCTTGTGTGTCATTCATGTGTGTCATTTTGTGGGGGATTGTTGGGTAAATGACTCGTACGAGTCGGATCCGAGGTTCGAGTACAGATTCGGGTCCGGATCCGATAATTGGATCCGGCTCGTATCTACTGTTACCCTAAGACCTCCCGACAGAATTTGGGTGAGAGGTTAGGGTTTGAGGCGACAAGAAGAGAGGAAAAGAGGGAAAGAGGGAAAGAGCAAAGGAAAACAATCACGTCCATGCCTTGAGAGAGGCAACGGCTCTTAGCCTAGGCGACGGACTTCTGAGAAGATGCTTCAAAAGAGGCGACGACCGTTGAGAGTGGGGTATAAAGAAGGTTTTTTCCCGAAAATCAGAAGAACAGGAAATTCGAATCCTTCTCTCATTTGATCTCTCTCTCTCTCAATCGTCCTATTCTTCTCGGATCCTAAACTCTCTTTCTCTTTTACTCTTTGTCCGATCTCGATCTCTGTTCTGGGTCTTCTCCGGCGATTGCACTTCTCCAGCGACGAGTGCACCTCACCGGAGGAGAGCTGCGTCACCTTGGGAGACTATCGGAACATCGATTGTGCATCCGAGATCGCCGATCAAGTCTTTAAGGCAATGGGTTCTCCACGGCGCAGCTTCGTTCGATCTTCAAAATCGATAAGTTTTCCCTGTTTTCAGTTTCTGATGAGCATGTTGTTATTGATTAATTAAGTTCTGGAATTAATGTTTGATTTTGAGTTAATTCTTGTTAACATCATAATTATACTGTTTTAATTAGACTGTTGTTATTTCTTCTATTGGGTTTTTGTCATCGTAGTTCTGCTGGTTTTATTGTAGTAATCTAGATTGCATATTCATTTGTTTGTGTAAATTAATTAAGAAGACCAGATTAGCATTTCTGATTAATTTGCTTGTTATAGTTTTTTATATTTAATATGCTCATGCTTCTAAACCTCCATCAAAACCCACATCGAGAGAATTGTAGGAGAGTTTCATTAGAGAGGTGAGGGAAGGCCTATTGCAGAGCTCTAGATCGTGGGACTTCATCACCTCTCTCGCCATGGAAGCAAATGAGACTACCACAGTGGGGACTTGCCCCAGCTTGAGGTACATCAGATCTGTGGGGGAGGTCTCCGAGCTGGTGAAGGTTTCCAATTATGGGAAGCTGGATTGGACCAGGTGGGTGTTTGATTCTTTTAGTGGTCCTCTTGATCAGAACTCTCAAATGTCTGAATAATTAATCAAGTTGTCCACGTTATATAAATATACAATCTAAGTGCATGCAGGGACGTCAACAAACATATATATCAAATTGAGCCACTATTAATTATCACGACGTCATCCCATTTTCCATGGCCGGAAATGATAATGCTTCTAATATCAGAACTACTCACTTTTCACGTTTCGGTTAGATATCTAACTAATATCTCTCTACTGATCCTACAAGAGATATGGTTGGTAGTGGTAGGATAAGGAACAAAATTAATATTTCTTGCCTTTTATTGTTAGTTATCTTAAGAAATAGAAAAATGATATCAGTACCTCCCTATTTTACCTTTAGGTTTTACATGTTGACGTGGCTATTTTACTTCTAGGTTTTACATTTTGACTTGGCTGCATGGTTGGAGTTCTAGGTAAGAGTTTAGGGTTTACCCATAGAATAGATAGATAATATTTTATTTCAAAAATAAAATCTTGCAGATTTTATCTCCGAGTTTATCTCTTACCAGGACTGTTAAGTGGACGCCCACTTCAGAACACTTCAGAAAAAAGAGTCTTGGAAGTAAAAAGTCACAGGACTTATATCAACGCTCTAAGAAATATAGTTGGTGGGATAATAAACAATATGTGGCACATGTCTATCACGTTAATAATTATTTTTCCATTACCTTAATTAGATATGATTCTCATCAAATTTTTCTTGGTCATTACTTATTCTACGTAAGATGTAACCAGTTTCAGCTAGCATTAAGAATCAATACCCTAACTCAAGTAGGAAGGAGAAGAACTGAAGAAGAGCTCTTCTAAATGCTATATATATATATATATATATATATCTGATTTCCTTATTTGGACTAAACTAATACAAAATGGCTCTAGTGACCCAGTTCTCTTGGCTGTTTTTACTCCTGTCTTCTTTTCTTCTTCTTCTTCTACTACTACAACTACTACTACTTGTTCGATTGTTTAAGCTGAATTACTTGATCAGAACAAAAAGAGGGAAGCACCCACCAGGTCCAACCCAACTTCCACTGATCGGAAACCTTCACCAGCTCACAAACTATAAGCTTTTCCATCGCACTCTCTGGTCGCTCTCGCAAAAACATGGGCCATTGATGTACCTCAAGCTCGGCCAAGTTGAGGTGGTGGTAGCTTCCTCTGCTCACATGGCCAGAGAGGTGTTGAAGTCCCATGACCTCGAATTCAGCGACAGGTCGTTTGTTTTGTCACAGAAGAAACTCACCTACGATCTCCACGACATGGCCTTCACTTCTTACGGCCGCGAATGGAGGGAACTCCGGAAGCTCTGCATCCTCGAGCTTCTCAGTGTGAAGAGAGTGCACTTCTTCCGATCTCTACTCGATGAAATGATCGGCGTTCTGATCGGTTCCATAACTCAATCCACCTCTTCTGTTAAAGCAGTGAATTTGACCGAAAAGATAAAGACTTTCACCACGGATTTGACGTGTAGACTCGCTTTTGGCGAGGGGTTGTTCAGATGGGAAGACGAAGAAGAGAAGGAGAGATTTCACCGAGCTTTTCATGAGACTCAGGCGCTCATGGGTGCGTTCCATGTCTCGGATCTGCTGCCATGGCTGGGTTGGGTTGATGAAATTACTGGGTCAAAAGCCCGGCTAAGGAAGAACTTCGTTGACATGGATTATTTCTATGAGAAAGTGATCGACCTGCATCTTGATCCCAACAGAGACAAAACAGAGCAAGAAGCTGATTTCGTCGACGTGCTGCTTAGATTCGCGAAAGAAGTCGATCTTACAAGAGATCATGTCAAAGGACTTCTACAGGTACATAACATCAAATCTCCCCATATGATTATAACTCATCAATTCATCTGTACTTAAAGAATATTAAAAACTCATCGATTCATCCATTGGAGAAATTAAACAGAAACAGAGGTAACTTGAGAATAATCTGCTGGAATTTTATATCTTCTTAGAGTCTCAGACTATATCAATTACAACCAACTCTTCCCCAAATTATAACACTATTTTCGTATCAGAATCTTTTGATAGGCGGGACGGACACAAGCGGCACGACAGTGGAATGGGCGATGGCAGAACTGATAAGGAACCCCTCCTCCATGAAGAAACTGACGGAGGAAATCCGCAGAGTCGTGGGATTTAACGAGAAGGTGGAAGAAACCCATCTTCCCCACCTCGAGTACCTTCACTTCGTCGTCAAGGAGACACTGAGGCTGCACCCACCTGGGCCATTCCTCATCCCTCGAACAAACCGGCGCCACTCTCAAATCAATGGCTACGACATCTTCCCAAACACCACGGTGATCGTCAACGCTGTGGCCGTCTCTTTGGATCCCGATTCCTGGGACGACCCAGAAGAATTCAGACCAGAAAGATTCAAGAGCAATATGGATATCGATTACAGGGGGGCGGAGTTCCAGCTTCTGCCTTTTGGTGCAGGTCGCAGAGGCTGTCCGGGGTTGAATTTCGGTTTAAGGACTGTCAATCTTGCTGTGGCGAATCTTCTACACAGCTTTGACTGGGAACTGCCTCGTGGGATGGGGAAAGAGGACCTCAGCATGGAGGAATGTTTCGGCATAGTGGTGCAGAGAGAGGTTCCCCTGAGTCTCGTCCCTGTGAAGTTCAATATTGATGGGATGAGCAGGATTAAAGAACAGAATGAAACTAGCTAGCTATAAATATGGAAGTATAAGTAGAATAATTAGATAGAATATCAATGGCTTTTAAGTTTGCAGTTTACATTTGCCAATATCAAATGTTTAGATTTATTACTTATGTCTATAATCTATGTATGCCTTTGTGTTATAAGCTAAATATATAGCGTGGAAGTCATTTTGGTTGCATGACTATTCTGTATGAGTAATCTAAGCGTCCTGTTCGGGTACTTTGCTGAGCATAGAGCCCACCATGCTATGCCCACAACCTTTTCAACATGTGACTCGGGTACTTTGCACTATATGCTTAGTATTTTCCATTCTGTATAGATAGATTTCCGTCTTTGTAGTAAATTTCCTTCTTGTGGCATATGTGGATGGGGTGGTCTTACTAATATTTATGAATCCATCTAATTCATGAAAATTACCGTAAAACTATTGCTATTTTATTAAAATATAACGATGAGTGTTAGGGCCAGCCTAGTATAAGATAAGTTTAAAAGTCTAGTTTTCCGTGTGTCGCATCAGCTTTGGAGCTTTTGGCATATTCCGTTGGTACCTTGTGCTCGAAGCTTTATATTGACTTCAGAAAAAGAATGAGAAAGATTGACTTCGACTTAAGTCGATTAATTGTCTGAGGCGAAAAATTGGATTAATGTTTTTGTTTCTTAAGTAGTATAGATTTACGTGTGATCTTCTCCGGATATATACTTTATGAAAGGAGTTAATGACTGTATATATGCGTTTAAAAGAAAGTGTAAAATCAAATTATTAGCTAGTAATTAGTATCAATATTCAAGAGATGGAAACTCCTCAAACATAACATAACATTTCCATATCATCATGTATGATTTATAAAGATAAGTTATTCAAATAATATTGCCCCCATGCATGCATGCATGAACAAATATTCCTAGCTTATAATTAATTATGTGTCACATAAGCATGATTTAAATCGATAGTCACACCAGCATATATATATATCTGTGTGTGTGTGTAACCTTGGCAAAAATGACTTGCTGCAAAACGTCTTTTCGAGAGCCGTCTAAAGCGGCCAATGCAATCATAAACAGCCCAACTGCAGTCTAAGAGCATGCAGCGTCTTTCCACCTCTATAGTCAGCTGACTGGTCGAAATCCTGGACAGCCCCCGCGGTATTATTGAACACTTTGTCGAAGTCACCGAGACATCCTTCAAGAATACTCTCTAGAACGGGATCATCATCGGTACTAGTACTGTTCTTCTTCTGCTTCTGTAATAAATCAGCGACGTGGGCACGAAATTCGACTCCTTTCTCGTGTGTACTTTTAATGGCAAGAGCAGTAAGGCCACGGAGATCTTTGCCTTTACTTTTGGGGTCTGCTGAGAGGATGGAGACGCAGGCATCGACAAGATCGTAGTCGTCTATCAAATTGCAGTCATCTCGTATGACTTGGAGGTCTTTATCTTTTTCATGAGCGCGCGGAACAAAGAGTAATACCAGTGGTGAAGGAAATCAAGAGATGCAAAGAGGAATATGCTAGTAGAACAAGGAAATGATCAGGACCCGCCATGGCAATTATGCATGCACTAGGTGTTGAGATCGATCAGTACCCAGTACTCATTCACTGGCGCCTCTGATCCTCCTATGGCGATCTTTCTTATTTATGGAGATCATATAACAGTAGCCAGCAAACGTCTCTAAATTCGTTAATTTCCTTCAATTCCTCCAACAGAGGAAATTATCTGATCCGGAAAATTATTGTTTCTATATATATTCGTGGACCAAAAGTTGCTACTACTTTTGGGACGACCACCCCCATATATGTTCATTGGAAATTAAGCTTCAGTCTCCCGGAATAGAAAATCATTTAGGCCTCACTTTATATAATTACGTTCAGTATATAGCTGATCTCTTTCCTTCGAAAATTTTGGGACCATTGATGATTTCACAATATGTATTTAATTGCCAGCTTCAAGACAGAGCTGAGTGGCTTAAGAGCAGTCGGCGACAAAGATTAAAGGCTCACAGGTGAACATGATGTCCTGCTGGTTCCAGGTGTAGTGAGATGTGGGGCTTTTGAGAAAGGAGGGACCAATTCATCGAGGACCACATAAGGAGTGACATATACTCTCGTGCGAAAACCAAGACATTGGTAGCGTTATAACCAAGACACACACAAACTATAGAGCAATCTTCTCATTTGTGAGCAAAATATTATCGGAGAGGATAGCACAAACGATCTAAAACACTAATTAAGAATAGAATAATCTAGGGATCTTTAAACCAAGAATTGAACAGACTTTTGGAGGACATGATAGTCGGTAACCGATTTATGAGAAATACAACTGTGGAAAAAGCAAAGTCTCAATGCAGCTTGGGCATTAATGAGGCTTGCCTTAGCATGGTCATGCCCATCTTGACAATGTGTCAACGTTTACGCTCAATTAAGTCGTGTTACAAACTATAAGGGCACGAAATTTTATGCTGAATTCTAGACTCATCAAGAACATCTCAAATTTTCTTACTTAAAAGCACCACCTTATGATTGACAATATTTGATCTAATTAGTGGAGATCGAAGATGTTTTCAACAACAGTTTTAAATTTAACAAAGATGTTAAAAACCTCATATTTCATTCTAAATAAAACTATGTAATCCGACTATAGTGATCAACAAACGATACTTAATATGCAAAATTGTGAAGTGATGTTAGGGACGGGTCTCTAAATATTAACCAATACGTACACGATTCCGAGACAAAGGAAAAGGAAGAAACATGCATCACATGAAGAGCTTTGAATATTACTTGTATTTTTAATGTTCACAGAATGAAATACATCACGCAAAATAGAAGAACGTGGTTGCCCTAACCTACAATGATAAAAATTTAATTGAAACGCATAAGAAAGCACACAATTGTGGGAGACATTAATTATTTCTTATTCTGCCTCTTGAGTAGAACTTCCTTCACCGTACGGGTTTTCTCCACATGAAAACCATAAGAATCAAACACAACCAAACAATTATGGCCAGTAGTGAGTGGAGAGACGGTTAACAAAATTTTAAGAGACGTGGTTAGATAGAAAGCATCATATATATGGAAGGGATACAAATTACTTATTAAGATGGTGAGTTCCGAAGGCAATAATTAGAGAAATACAAGCTAACTAGAAATAAAGACGTGTCAGTATAACATGATAGATAATCAATCACTTTTAAACTACGGTTTAGAATTACCCTTTGAGTAAGGGTAATTAGCGTGGAAGTCATTTTGATTACACTTAAGTATTCTCAATTGGTTTTTTTTTATGCATGTAGTCAAATTGCTCTTATTTTAAGAATTGAGACCATGAGAAGATAACTCTGAGTTGGGTTGTAGTCAAATTGCTCTTATTTTAAGCATTGAGCCCATGAGAAGATAACTCTGAGTTGGGTTGAGGGAAGACCTGTTCAGTCTCCTCATTCAATAATTAATTCTTTTTGAGGGCAGCCCTCCCTCTCCCAACCTTTCAATTAATTTCCCTGGTTTGCTAACTCTGGTTCTCTCCCCATTCAGGGAATTGTACGTTTACAAAATTTAACGTTGTTATTGATAGCAACTTGGGATTTTTATAAGAGTCGTGATATACGCACTGCGATATTTTACTGTCGGTCTTTACAGTCTGACGTGGACGTCTTATGTCGCATCCACGTCAGCTGCCATTTGGCAAGGAGGGAGAGAGGGAGAGAGGGAGAGAGGCCGGAGCGGGAGAGGGAGAGAGGCCGGAGCGGGAGGGAGAGGGAGAGAGGCCGGAGCGGGAGGGAGAGGGAGGGAGGCCGCCGGCGGGTGGGAGAGGAGGAGGCCACCCGGCGGGAGGGAGAGGAAGAAGGAGGCGCCATGGCGGGCGGCCTCGGCCTCCCTTCCCGTGCCAGGAGGCCGCCGGCGGGAGTGAGAGCAAGGGCGCCATGCGCGGGCGGCCTCGGCCTCCATTCCCGCGCCAGGAGGCCGCCCGAGCGGGAGTGAGAGGAAGGGGAGGCGCCACGGCGGGAGGCCTCGGCCTCCCTCACGTGTCGCGGCGGGGCGGAGGCGGCCTCGGCCTCCCTCACGCCAGCCTTGCGGCGGGCGGAGGCGACCTCGGCCTCCCTCACGCGCGCCCGGCGGGCAGAGGTCGCTGATTGGGAGGAGAGGAAGGGGGGCGCCCGCGCGGCGGGCGGCCCCTTCCTCTCCTCCGCTCCGCCGGCCCTCCCTCGCGGCGTCTCCCCCCTTCCCTCTCCCTCCGCTCAGCGGCCTCCCTCCCTCTCCCTCTCCCTCTCCCGCTCCGTCCTCTCTCCCTCTCCCGCTCCGTCCTCTCCCTCTCCCACTCCGGCTTCTCTCCCTCTCCCGCTCCCACTCTGGCCTCTCTCCCGCTCCGGCCTCTCTCCCGCTCCGGCCTCTCCCCTCTCTCCCTCTTTGCCAAGTAGGCAGCTGACGTGGATGCCACATAAGACATCCACGTCAGACTGTAAAACTTCGAAGTACTGATATCATTTCTCTTTTTATAATCCATACACAACCTCTCTCTTCCATAATGGTCAAGTTCTCTCCGTCTAAGGTGAGCCACGTTTCAGGTATCTGGGTTCATCACGACTCTCATGAGTAGTATATAATATATATGGAGAACACGTTAGGATTGTTCCGCCGGCGCGTTTTGCCCGTCGGCGGATTTAACTTTTCTAGCAGTGCACGTTGAATTCGGTGGTGTTGATAATGACATTTTAGACTCCATCTGATTCATGCAAATTTATATGAAAATGAATTGGTTTTTTCATGTTATAAATTCCCAACTCTGAAAGACGAAGAAGAGCAAGTAATTAAGTTGCATGTCTACCTCATTGTTTAAGAACTAGAGCATGCATGGCTTCATTCATTAACTTCGCTCTCCTCTCATGGCTACTAGTTATCTGTTTTGTTCTTCTTCGATTTTGTACCATGTCTAGTAAAAGAAAGAAAAGAGTCCGACGTCAATATCCACCGGGTCCATTCCAGCTACCGGTGATCGGAAACCTCCACCTGTTGGGGGATCTTCACCACCGCTCTCTCTTGTCCCTCTCCAGAAAACACAGAGCCCCATTGATGTATCTCAAGCTCGGCCGAGTCCCCACCGTAGTAGTTTCATCTGCCCAATTGGCCGAAGTGGTGATGAAGACCCACGAGCTCGAGTTCTGCGACAGGTCTAATTATCCACCCGAGAAGATGCTCACCTACAACTTCCGGGACCTGGCCTATGCCTCCCACGGCCGAGACTGGAGAGAGCTGCGAAAGGTCTGCGTCCTCGAGCTTCTGGGTTCGAGCAAAGTGCGATCTTTCCAGTTTCTGTGGAACGAATTGATAAGCAGAATGATGGGTTCCATCTCCGAAGTTTCTGCTTCAGTGAAGGCCGTGAACTTGACCGAGATGTTGAGGACTTTCACCAACGATTTGGTGTGTAGAGCTGCTTTTGGGAAAAAGTTCAGGTGGGAAGACGAGGAGGAGAAGAGGAGGTTTTATGGAGGCTTGCATGAGACTCAGATGATGTTGGGTGCGTCTTTTGTTGAGGACGGGCTGCCATGGCTGGGGTGGATATTGGACGTAGTTACGGGACTTCGGAGACGGCTTAAGAAGAACTTCGAAGAAATGGATTATTTCTACGAAAAAGTCCTCAAGCAGCACGAGCAGCTAGATGTAGTACCTGCAGATGACGAGGAAGACTTCATCGATGTGTTGCTGAGAGTTGTGGAAGAACTCCATCTCACCAGAGATCATGTCAAGGGAATTCTCATGGTATCTAAAACAATATGCATATTGCATGGTTTTCTTTATACAAATTGCATGATATATAGATATATATATATATATATATATATATATATATATATATATATATATATATATATATATATATATATATATAATCTTCTTGTATGTGTAGAGAAAAGTCACAATCTTTAGCGTAAGACACATATAACTATTAACAGCCTGATAAAAAGTAATCAGTGGTGTCAAAGTTACCCAATATTATTTATGCGTTAATCTACCATCAGCCCTATAATGGAATGGATATGGAATGAACCTTTTTCATTTGGTTTAGTAATGGGATAATTATACCCAAGTATCCAATTAGTGATTATTATTGGAATAAGATATAATTATCTATATACGATTTACCAAATTATTAGCTGATTAATGAGTAGATTTTCACTAATTTGTTTTATACTATATGGTCTATGTTCCTAATTGAGTAAAATTATGATTCAAGCTGTTTGTTCTTCTTAATATTAATTATTTCAATATTGATTTTTAAAGAACTTGAATCATTACTTTTGAATCTTGGGGTTGCCTTCATTTGGTTTAGTAATGGGATAATTATATATATATATTGCATGGTGTTTTCTAAAGAAATCGCATTATAATTTTAAAGAAATTGCATTATAATTGCATGAATCTTCTAGTACTATATATATCTGTGTGTGTCGCTTTAATTGTTCAGGATCTTCTAGTCGGTGGAACGGATTCAAGCGCCACGACAGTGGAATGGGCAATGGCGGAACTGATGCGAAACCCCTCCGCCATGAAGAAAGTGCAGGAGGAAATCCGGGAAGTACTATCACTCGTCGGAAAGAAAGACTTCAAATTAGTGGAAGAAATCCATCTCCCCCACTTGGAATACCTTCGTTTGGTAGTGAAGGAGACGCTGAGACTGCACCCACCGACGCCATTTCTGATCCCCCGAGAAAACAAGAAGCACTGCAAAATAAACGGCTACGACATCTTCCCCAAAACCAGAGTCATCATCAACGCACAAGCAGTCGCTCTGGACACCGAGTCGTGGGAGAACCCAGAAGAGTTCCGACCGGAAAGATTCAGGGACATGGACGTGGATTACAGAGGGCAAGATTTCCGGTTTCTGCCTTTCGGTGCAGGTCGAAGAGGGTGTCCTGGGCTGATGTTTGCTGTAATGACTGTGGAGCTTGCTCTGGCAAATCTTCTGTACAGCTTTGATTGGGAGATGCCCTGTGGGATGAGGAAGGAGGAGCTGAGCATGGAGGAAACGTATGAGTCAGTGGTGCAGAGAAAGATTCCTCTGGTTCTCGTCCCTATTAAGTTTAACAAAGTCTATTGATGGTGTTTACCCTTTTTATATATTGTGTTAATGTTTAATACATGGCACTTTATTGAAGATATAATGTTGTATTTTATAATATGTTATGGGTTATTAAAATGTTCTCTAGTATTGCAAAGTGTTATGGTAATGCATATATATGTTACATTTTGGTTTTTTTTTTTTTGAAATAGTGTGTAATTGATAATATAATACAGTAATAAACAGTGTTTTCAAACTCTTTTAAGACTTATTGATCTATGGAAAGAGAAGTGGTCATGTAACTGCTCATGACCACTTTCTCCTATATATTTTTGTTATCCCCACAAAACCTATAGTATTGTTTTTTAAACTTGTCACAAGATTTCCTTAAAAAAAATCTTTGTTATTCTTAGATTATCATTTAAAATTTTTAATATCATCTAATTTTTATTTTATTTTAGAAATAAAATTTTGGCTGAGCTATGTTTGGGTGGGCTTTTAGGCCTATATTCCACCCTTTTTTGGGATCTGTGAGACTAAAGTGATCAACGATGTTGATCCACCATTGCAATCTTTCTTTCCCATGCTATCTATTAAGAGAAGATAGTCGAAGCAAATCCAGACACAGATCACATCCGTATATGGTTTCGTAGTACTAGGTTTTTACGTTCAGTTATTAAATTATACAAAACTCTATCAGGGTTATTCTTTCCCGTAAAGTTTTACTTTCGTCCTGTGCACTCTCCTGTTGCACCTTAATGATATCATTGTAAACTTTTTGAGAATAAAAAAAAAATTAAGAGAAGATAGTCGAATATGTAAAAAAAACAAAAAAAGAAGTCATATTTAAGCCGGCGAGTCTGGCGAAACGATGTTCTTTCGGCTTCCCCTTCGACAGAGGCAATGGCGAATCGATGAATGGTCTCGATGTCGTAGAAGATTCGTTGTCTGATCGACGGTTACGTCGTTCTGCCTCCCCCATCGGTGAATTGGGCTTCTGGGTACCAGGAATCCGACAATGGCGGACACTATGGGCGACGAACCCGCCGTCCTCCACCTCACTGTTCTCTCAGCTCAAGCGCTCAAAGACTTCAACTTTCTGGGAAAAACCAAGACCTCCGCAGTCGCGTGGGTCGATCCCCACCGCCGCAAGTCTACCAAAACCCTGCACATTTCGGGCAGAAATCCGATATGGAACCAGACCCTTTTCTTTCCTTTGTCTGAACGAACTCTTAGGGACCCCAATTCACGAATAACCGTCCAGGTCCTCTGTTCCTCCAGCAGCGTCGTTGGGTCCGCTTCTCTCCCTCTCAGTGCCGTCCAGAATGACGGTGAGATTTTCACGGTTCAACTCCACAAGTCCTCGTCGGGTAGGCCTCGAGGGTGGCTCACTGTATCGACTCGCATTACGTGGAATTGCGTCACTGGAATACCTGTAGGTGGGGAAGCATCGGTTCCGGAATTCGTTCCGCCGGCTCCGACAGCGCCACCGTTGCCGGAGCAAGTTCCGGTGGCGAGGGGGAATGGTGCGAGGAACTTCTTGATCGGACTGGTCAGCGGTGCTGTTGCTGCTCTTATTGTGGGATCTCAAGTTGTATGACGACTGTGATGGGTTCATTCCAGGTTTCAGGTGCCTGCAATTTTGTATCTGATTGTGGCTAATATTGCTATTTAACCAAAATGCGAAAGCTTTACCAATTTTTTCCCAGTACAAAAATATATGTGGCAGATTTATTATTCCTATCTAATAATAATAATATCTCCACACAACAGCCAGGAAGCAGAAGGGAAACTGATATGACTTTCCTAGTAATCTCTTCGCTTTGTGTTTCCAAAAGTTGACTAGGAAACAGAACTCACTGTCCAATGCCTTGTCTGAATTGAATGCGTTGTGTTGTACAAACAGATTGATGGGGTCGATAACAATATCCGGTTAAAATGTTCCTTCTTATGTTCCAAGTACTGGCAAAAGAGTAATTGAGAATCCTTAATAACCTTATAAGTTAGCTTGGACTGGGTGGTTATTAGTGGTTATGGCCTGAGTTCTTCTATTCATTCTTCCGGTTTGGATGTTCTATATTTCTTCAGTACTACAGGGGAATTTATCGGTTCTTCTTGACCCTTTCTGCGGTCTTGCATAAGATCCTGAAGTCATCAGTCATCTGTGACCTTTTGTTGGGAGATGCTCACTATCTGCTGCTTTTGTCATGTTCTTCATATTGATGGACCTCAACTGATTACAGAGTTCTTCAAAACTTTATGGTTCAAGAGTTCTCCTTCGTGTGCCCATTTTTATGGTCGTTGTCATGAGTTGGAATTGGTTTTTTGTGTAAACTGAAAGCATTAAAAGTGTCATCTTGGGCAATTGATGTGTTCAACCAGGTAATGTTTACAGTAATTGGTAGCAGTCAACTTATACAATAACGTGAGCTCTCATCTGTTTTAGGGTATAGAGGGTTATTTCCTGCTTACCATCTTCTAATAGAAAGTACATTGTTTAATAGTGGAAGTGTGGATGGAACTGGAGAGTCTGATTTAGTCCCTGAATGGGGCAAATTAACAAGAGATAAAACGGTTTAGAGTCTCATTTACAGAATCCATCAAAATGCTCTGTTTCAAGTTAGTTTCTCTGTTTTTAGCAAATCTCAAATCAAAAGGTAGAGTTATATGTTGAATGCTATGGATTAACAAATGTGATAACACAAGTGATAGAAACACAGAGGTACATGGGTCAATGTAGGAGCCATCCTTGTTCGTTCACTTCCAAAATGGATATAGAGCACTAAAGCCAAGAAGCTCACAGGTGCTTAATAGAAACACATTTCACATAGAAACCCAACTTGCCTTTAAAGAGTGTGTCTTGTCTTCTAATCATTTTTTTTCAATCAAAAGTGCAATGCATGCCCGTTTCCAACTTCACTGTGTAATATGAAGCAATCATGCAGAAGAGCTAGATTTTCTCTGAGAGAAACAAGGTCGACCTTCAAACAAAAAGTGTCTCTCACTTCTCTGAAACAGACAGGAAGTAGCAACAGCAATTTGCTTCACCACCATCATCGCAGTCTGATTATTCCAAGGCCAGCTATTTCAGTTCTACTTACTTTCTGTACTATCTTGTACTGCATTCATGGCTTGGTCAGCCTTCTTCAATCATTTCCTCATTTCTCCCATTCATCAAATACCAAAATCAATTTGAGAGTTTTCCTTTTAAATTGTAGTTCTTCTCGTTCCAACATTCAAAAGGTTAAAAAAAGTATTCCTTTGCATCTTCCATGGCCGTGCAATTCCCTCATTTAATGCATTTCTATCTTACTGCATGGTAGCTCAAGTGTTCTGTGGGTGGAGATGTATCAGGGCAAGAATTCAACTTTGCTGATGATCCAAGTGCAGCAGATTAGTGCTTCTTAACTGGTCACTATTCATGCAGCTGCACTTGACTAAACTATATTACAAATGGGTGAAAGAAACCTTCTGTAATTCTTTTGTGAGGGTACTGAACTCTTCTTTGATTATATCAATTATGGTGTTAGACACTCCCTCGTTTGATCAGGAATGATTGGCTTCAAGCCATTGTTCTCAGACGGCCATGTGAAAATGACACTATACAGTGCAAGAGATGAAGCTTAATCTTATTAGTTACTCTTATTAAATGTATAAACTATTTAATAAAAATTAATTATATTTTATGAAGTAAATTTTTATGCTTCTATAAGAGGTATAATAAATAAAAAAGTAACTCGTTTTATCTAAACTCCAATAATCATTCATTCATACTTATCTCATTTGAATAAGAGATTAGGTAAAGAGATGTATTTGTAATTTGTGTGTATCAAGTTATAAACTATAGAATGAATTCATTCATAAAAATGAGGGCAGTAAAGCGGGTAACCGGACAAAATTATCCGCCGCAGAATCCGATTATTCGTTTCCAGGTCTCCCTCCCAAACGAGAGTGGGAGAGGTCTGCGACGCCGTCTTGTAGCAACAGTTCTCTCTCCCACTATCGCTTCAACCTCGGCGTAATCTCCGTCGCCGACGCGGGCGTCGACGCAGGTACGTCCTTTGGTCTCCCGGTCGATCTTTCATTCGCCTGCCTTTTCGTCTGTATCGTTTTTCTCCATCGTCACTGTCCACTCTGCTTTCTGTTCTCTGGTTGTCTCTGTCTTGCTTGGTAAACTACGAAGTCTTCTTTTTGCTCATTAAAGTACCCTTTTTCCGTCGCCAGACGGGTAGTTCAGCAACATCCGGACTTAGCATATAGTGATAATTTCGGGTTTGAGATTCCTCTGTTCAGTTCTTTCTTTTTCCTTTCCCTCCTCTTTTTAAATTGTGGTTTTTTAGTTCATTGTGCTTCCTATGTTGTTAGAAACCAAGGATTTTTGCACTTTTGGCAAGTCTTAATTTCAATTCAATAGTTTTTTACGTTTGTTGTGTACTGAAGTTTACTAATCTGAGATTGCGGCGGATTGTCCTTGAGTTGAATTTATTTGCTTTATCGTATCCTGTACTACCCGTTATGTTCTTGGACCAAGTACGCTTTGCTTTCATTCTACTGCAATATTTTCCTTTTAACCCATCAAAAGCAGTGGTGCTTCCGCATTTGACCCAATACTTCTCTTTCTCTATGTCATTAGCCTTACTAGACTTGGTGGGATTAAAATATTGATAAGAAATTTTTCCAACAAGGCCCCTATAAGAGTTCTACACTTTCTCTCTAACTATCACAATGTCTCAGCTAATGAGAATTTGTAGTATGCTAGTTAAGGAACCATGAGTGTAAATGGTTTTGCAATAGTTGCATTATTTTACTAATTATAGATTTGGCTTTTCCGTTTCAGTTGAAAATGGCAAATAGTAAGTATGAGTATGTAAAGTCATTTGAAGTAAATGACCAATTAATGCCTTCGACATGGATTGTCGTCAGAATTGATGGATGCCATTTCCATAGGTGAATAAATGCCTTATTGCTTAAAAAACTAAATGCTGATGATAATTCTCTTAAAAGTAAAGTAGTTTTTTTTTCTGTCAGGTTTTCTGACATCCATGAGTTTGACAAACCAAATGATGAAAGAGCCCTGAATCTGATGAATTCGTGTGCACAATCAATGCTCAATGAGTTTCCCGACATAGTATTTGCCTATGGTGTTAGTGATGAATACAGGTAGGATGATTCAATGAAATGTACTTTAAAAGGCTGCAGGCTTCGAAAAGTTAAATTGGTTATCATATGTTTCTCTGTTTTTAGGTTTTGGTCATTTATTATGTGAAGATTATGATGTATTCTGTTCTTTCAATGTTCAGTTTTATCATGAAAAAAGCAACTCGGTTCTATCAAAGACGCAGCAGGTCTTCCTTCTCAATTTCCTTTTTTCCCTATTAATATGATTCAACTTAAATTCACTGTAGTTCTCCTTCTCAAACATGCACTGCAATGATTTAGATATAAAACACAACTTTGTTATTGAACTTGCAGCAAAATAATCTCTCTTGTTGTGTCATTTTTCTCTTCTGCCTATGCAATTAAGTGGAAAGAGTTCTTCCCTGATAAAGAGTTGCAATATCCACCATACTTTGATGCCCGTGTAATATGCTACCCATCTACTTCAATTCTTCGAGATTATCTGTCATGGAGACAAGTAGATTGTGAGTAGTAACTAATTCATTCAGAAATTATACTTTTGATAGTGAGGGTTTTTTGCTTATTTATTCTTTTCCGTTTCTCTATTCTTTCCATTTCTCTATTCTTTGATATGGTTGTTATCTTTTCAGTGAAATCTTCATCATGCTGCCTACTCTGGCCTCCCATTTATGCAGGTCACATTAATAACCAGTACAACACTTGTTTTTGGATGTTGGTCAAATCTGGTAAAACCAAACAAGAGGCTCAGGATCTCTTAAAGGTGAAAAAACTTGGTGTTCTTGTTTTGAATACTGTTTTTGTTCCACTGGAGGAAGAAATGAACTTGGACATCCTTATATCTGCAGGGAACTCAAACACAAGAGAAAAATGAACTTCTCTTCCTACAGTTTGGCATTAATTATAATACATTACCTGCAATATTTCGTAAAGGATCAAATGTCTTCAGGAACAAGGTAACTTCATGTTTTGTTGATTTGAATTTAAATCTTTCTCTTGCGGGACTGTATTCAGAAGCTTTTGGTCTAATTGGGATGATATAATCAGAAGTTTTGCTCTTACTAGAGTGACATATTCAGGAGCCTTTGCTCTTCTTACTAGAGTGACATATTCAGGAGCCTTTGCTCTTCTTACTAGAGTGACATATTCAGGAGCCTTTGCTCTTCTTACTAGAGTGACATATTCAGGAGCCTTTGCTCTTCTTACTAGAGTGACATATTCAGGGGCCTTTGCTCTTCTTACTAGAGTGACATATTCAGGGGCCTTTGCTCTTCCTAGAGTGACATATTCAGGAGCCTTTGCTCTTCTTACTAGAGTGACATAGTCAGAAGCTTTGGCTCTAACTGAAATGATATCTTCAATGACCTGACTCTCTCAGCTCCCTTACAAGCTTTCATTTTTACTTAGACACCCTTGCATGTTGTCTTTCAGGTGGAAGATATTGTGAAGTACAGTGAAAATGGAGAACCTGTTAAAAGACTACGTGTGAAGGTTGTTGTCGAGCATTGTGACATAATTGGGCCTAGCTTCTGGGAGGAACATCCTCATATCCTCCAGGATTAATAGCTCATTTTACCCTAGCGGAGATAATCTTGTTTTCTCAAAAATTAAGGGTTGATGAACAAGATGGGGCTACCTCTTTTGTTAATATGGAGCATGACCAATATGGTTTTGTGGTGCCTAGAACGTAAACAAATTGATGGGGCTTCTGCATCGTACCTGGTGAAGTTTGCTTTCATTCTCTGTACGGCTACTGACGTTGCATTCTAAAAAGCATCATCAATTTGATTGTATGATGCTCAAAGAAGTACAAGAGTTTCGTTTACCATTATAATCCCCTTCTTCCATTTCCTGCAACTAAATCTTTTTTTCGGCTTCTCTTTTTCATCTTTGTAATTTGTATTAGATCATGTTAGATAACTACAACTTTTTCATAGGGAACCAGATGCAATTTTATATCAACTTTATTTGTGTCATGAGAAAGTTCATGAAACCTTATTCTCCAAACCTCACTAGCCAAAGCTACAGGAGTTCTGTTTTGTTTAAGGTCAGATATATGGCTCCTTGTGAAGCAGCATCGCATGGTTCACTACTATTTCGTCTTCAGCATGGCTTGTCTAACACGGTGTAAGTCTGTCGTAGTTGGTCAGCAAGACAGAATGACAAGTCTGAGTCAAGGTCAATTTGAGGATACCTGAACTGTGAAGACCTCCAGTCTGAAACCAAATGTCTAGCCTTCAGATCATTACAGCAGGAAATTTCTACGGCTGCCAACCCATTAGTTGAACAAATTAAGATTCAAAAACATGACCCGGAGACTGGAATCAGATAATGGGAGGGTAAAAAACTGACTTAGGATATTGGGTAGTTAGGAAGGTACATTTCCACTTAAAATCTTCCTATAAAGAGTGCTATACGAGTTGGGAACAATCACAGTTCAAGCTTAAAGAGTTCAGGCGGAGATGGGGACTTGTAGTGCTCTCTTTGCAGTAGTGATTTTATGCCTGATTGCCCATGAAACGGCCGCTGCGAGGCCTTACGGCTTCCACAAGTCCTACCCCCCATTGAAACCACTGCCACCACCTTTCGCTTGGCCACCTCTTGCCTACCCACTGAACCCACCATCTCAGGGAACCCCGTGGGGAACCCGCCACAGCTTCAACAGGCCCCCGCTGCCGGTGTTTAACAAGCCACCACCATTTCCACCACTAGCACATCATCATCAGAGCCAACCCCACCAGCCTGCATCTTCATCTCTTCCTCCTCCACTCCCCTACGCCTTCCCTCCGGCATCGCCATATTGGCCTCCGGTGCATCGCAACAAATGGCCGAAGTTCCCGTTGCCATTCCCCCACTGGAAAACACTGCCTGCTCCCAAGTCACGTGAGGATCCATCACAGCCACCATTGTTTGCCCCTCCATACAAACACCCATCACAGCCACCACCGTTTGCACCTCCATACAAACACCCATCACAGCCACCACCGTTTGCACCTCCATACAAACACCCATCACAGCCACCACCGTTTGCACCTCCATACAAACACCCATCACAGCCACCACCGTTTGCACCTCCACACAAGCACCCACACCCAGCTCAATCTGCTCATCAATCTCCTGCTCCACTTCTGCTTTCACCACAGAGTAGTGAAGCTTTTCCACCAACCGCACCCGACTTCAAGGCGTCGCCACCTTTATACTTCGATTATACATCTCTTCCTCCATTGTCCACTTTATCGCCCGTAGCGTCTTATGAAGAAGCTCTTCCCCCAACACAGTGAAGGCCATTTTCACAGAAGATACAGTAGTTCAACCTGCGAATAAGGAACCCAGATCGTAGACTGGGAAAATAAAAGGGCCTGACACCAGATCCCTGTTGGCGATTTTGTTTTATTTCGAGACAAAAATGTTAAGTTCATTACGATGCAGAAATTTATGAAACTTTCTATAGAATTAATAAAATTCCTGCTTGGTCACTACAACGGAGAATATTTTCAAAAGTCGACCTCTGTTCAATCTGTTTCTGCTGCCTCTACGTATCCATTGCACTTGTTGACCATTTATAGCACAACTCTACAGGATTCAGACTACAAGCAACGTTGTCGTTGCACGGCAAAAGGCATTTACAGCATAGTGATGTAAACTCTCCACCAAAAATGCGCCACAGCGACATCCACACAAACTTTTTTCATCAACCGACGCTACTATGACACCATAAAGTAAGAACACAAATGCGTATATCCCACCAGGGCCTGAAAACTGTTTATCTTCCACACTAAGCCAAATGGCTCCACCAACAATAAACTTTACGAATATGCAGAGTTAAATGGGATGCTCATGATCATCGAAGGTAACAGCAGTATACATGATGACTGGAATCAGAATAAGAGAAAAAAAAAACTGAAAAAGAAAAAAAAAGAACAAAAGCAGAAAAAATGAGAGGCAGAAAGAATAGATTTTACACTGTATCAAAGAAGTGAGAAAATAAACAAGAGTTGTTTCTCAATATCCAAGAATTCTCTCCAGTTATCCCATTGCAAAACCAAAAAAGAAGTTAGTTAAACATTATTTTAACTTTTTTGGTTCAAAAACGAAGGAACAAACAATTATCCACCGCACCAACAGAGCTTCACCATCTTTCCTTTGACTTGGACCTGCAAAGGCAAAAAGGTTACTAGTTTCAGATTGTTTTGTACGATTGCTCAAAGAGAGAAAGGGAAAGAGAACAAAGAAATAAATAAGATTGATGCCAAACTAAGCCATTGAGCTGGCTGTTTCCAGTACCTTACAACATAAAGCAACCCATTGTTATATTATCTTTCACAGGGGCAGTTGTCCCCAAATGAATACGAATTTGGGTTTTAAAATGACTTATTCCAGTTGCTGCACCACAACACACAAGACAAGTCCAAATCCTTGGACAAAGCAGAAAAATCCAAAATATTCTAAACTCCCATGAATCGCAAAATCTATAAGAATTCAACCTGTTACACCCAGTGGATAACTCAAGATGAAAGAATCAATTACAAGTTTTCTTACTCTTATGAACTTGACAAGAAAGTTCAACAGGTCTCTTTGCAATCGTTTATGCCCTTGTCCAACTGATCCTTTCACCTATTTCCTAGATAATTTAGATAAAGAAATGAAATATGTATTTTCTTTACTTCGTTGTGATAGCTATGAACTACACTCCTACCAATATAACATACTTCATTTACCATTAAAGTTGAAGTGAAGCTAACCAAGTTAAAAAACTATTTACATCTTTTACAATCATTTATCCCCTTGCCCAACTGAATTTTTTGCTTATTTCCTTGATAATTTAAATCAATATATAAAATATGTCATTTTTTACTTTAGTATAATAGCTACAGAATACATTCCTACTGATGTAAAATACTTCATTTACCATCAAAGTCAAAGTGAAACTGACCAAGGTAAAGGGTTTCCTTTCGACTATGGGCGGGATGGTGGGGATTTCATTTCACCCTTTGAGATTTTCTGCATTAATCCTTTTCACCAGATTGTTCCAATTTATGGCAGTTAGTAAATAGCACCTTCAAGCTAGTTTCAGATAAAAAAAGATAAAGAATAAAATAGCACCTCAACACAACCTATAGGACAGCCTTTGGGATTCATGTTACCATTCCCTGTCACATTGGGGTTTTCTGAATTAATCATTTTTACCCCTTTAGTTCCATTTTCTGGCAGTTAGTAAAACAGAGCACAGCAACCTATAATATAGAAGATAAGACTACATGTTTCAATGTAAAAATATCAGCTAAAATTAAAGTTAATGAAGAGAATCATATAAACATACAAAAAATTGTGGTTGTGACAGGCACTCACCTGTCGAACTCCCGGTTACCAATAAATCCCCTGTCCCTGCCTTGAAATGCTGCTCCTCTTCTGTCATCACTCCTGCTCCAAGTATCGGCAGTTCCTCGAGAATGAGGCCTATCCACAAACTCCATACTTCTGGAATCCTCTTGCCTGCCAGATTGAGATGGTGGCCTCTCAGGAAATCCGGGACCAACTCTACCTTTCCCAGATCCAGGCCTCTCAGGAGCCCGCTGACTAAATCGAATTTTGTCATCCAACTCACGTGTCAGAAGCTCCAAATCCCTCTCCCTGCATATAAGCTCCTCTTGTAGGCTTCCGGCTTTGTCAGATGCTTCACCATTAGCTTGAGGTTCTTTGGCGAGCTCTTTCTTTAAATGATTTATCTCTTCTTTTAGCATCTTTTCCTCCTCTGTGTCAGGTCTGGAGTTTATCATCACAAAAATTGACATGATTACCCAATACCAAAGTAATAAAAATTCTAAGAAAAACTCGTGTTACATAAGTCCAAATTAAGTACATAATAGAGTTAGCAGCAAAACATCTCACACCCTTTCAAATGCCTAAAACCTGACCAAGAAACATAAAAACATATCCGAGTTCGGTTCAACAGAGGTCAAACACAAATATGATGCATAAAAGGGGGCACAGCAGTACCCCTTCCCTTCTTTATAGGCAAGAATAGGGGCCCATCTCTCCTCCATCATGTGAAACTACCACAAAGCAGAGGAAAGGGAAAAAGCTCCTCCCTCACCAGTGTCCGTAATGAGGCAGTGTGACGACTGCGGGAGAAAGCACCGTCTCCTGGCACTAATCAGATGTCTGATGAACTAGAGTGCAGAGAGGGATGTGACACCTTCCTCCTCAGAGTCCACAATGGGACAGCATTGCACGTGTGAGGAAGGAGACCCAACATGAACCAGATGGGTCAACTGGTTTTTAAATATAGCCAATTATTCTCAGACCCAGTAGAAGGTTTGGATCCTATTGAACCCATTTTAACAGTTGAGTGCACCAGCTCCGACAATACAGATTTGCATAAAATAAACAATATAATCCAGAGCTAACACTCATATGGAGAAAGATCACACACAACAACCAAACAAAGGGGAGTGAGATCAGGTTCACCATTTAACCATTTTATTTAACCTCAGATCAGCAAAAATAGAAGACTGATTCCATAGTATTACATCACCTTTCCATCCAAACATCATTTCCTAGTCACATCACATTTCTGGCTCTTATCATTTCCAACTCACGTTCTCCATTAGACATTATACACTCCCTAAGACATATAGCCATGTTTTTTGTTCAATATACCTTAGCTATACTCCAATGTTTCTTTCAGAGCGTCAAAAGCAACCATCTTGCAACACTTGCGGTCCTTAGCCATTACCATTTAGACACGCACCTTCTTTATGAAGAGAAAAAACAAATTCCAAAAAGGACCTAGAGGTCTGCTATAAAAAGGAAAGAATTGAATAAATCAGCAAAAAGGTTGCTGCAGAACCATTTTCACACAAATCTATTAATTACACTAACACTCTTAAAATGAACACATTCAGTCAGTAACTTAACAAAAATACAACTAGTATCAAAGACCACCTTTTTTAAAAACATTAAGAGTGAGAATCTCATGAAGAAAAGCTCCAGAGGAAAAAATTATAAGTATTAAAAGCTGTATTTCAGGGTAAATAAGATATGGAAGAAAACTTTTTTTTTGAAAGTTATATGGAAGAAAACTTTAAAAACATAGAAACGAATAATAATCGAAATAAAATAACCATCACAGAAGGAAGAAACAAATGCAATTACAATTTGTAATCATCATATCAAACAAAATAATACTATCAATAACTGGAAAGCAAATAAAAAAATCCATGCATTAAGAATTCCTAGAAGAAAGGGTCTAGTTGATTTCAAATTTCCTTTTGCTCTATGCTTTCAAAATTCACTATTTTCCTCATAAACTTCATGTAATTTTAAACACTTTGTACACGAAAATTTTAGACCACCGGCAATCATATGCATATGTATAGGAAGATTTTATACAGGCAGATGTTGTTAGTTCCTGGTCTTTCTTCTATTACAACATCCGACAATTCTTGGCAGACTCTTTAACTAAAAGAGGGGTGGTTTCTCTCCAATCCCTTTTTTCTAATTTTTTATTTTTGAAAATTTCTCCAATTCCTTATTAAAAAGGGAAACCTCCTCTCTTGTGGTGTAACTCTCTGTTGATTAAGAAAATCCTGTGCTTTCCTCAAAAACAGAAAAAGCAAGGCTTCCTAGTAAGTACCGGATCAGTAATTGTCAATTACTTAAACTAGGACGCCTCTCACCTAAACCAATGTTATCCTAAAACAATTTGGCACACTCTCAAAAAATAAAGTGGGACATAAAAGACACGTAAAGCCATAGAAAGATCGAACCTTGTACCACCAACATTAGTGTTGCATATGGATCTATTCTATTAAGAGGAGAGAAATGTCAATCATAGAGCTTGCAATATAAAGGAGGAAAATAAGACTGAGAAGAGGCAACATGTCACAATGATTTAGACCATCAATCCATGATATGAACCTCTTAGCTTGGTAAAAATAACTTAAAACTAGTAGACATTATTGAGCCAAAAAAAAAATTGAAATTAGAAATATGTATATTCATTCTTTTCTTTTTACCTTTAAAGAACCCAAAAAATTTCATGAAAAGAGGAAAACGAATCTTAGAATGTAACGCGGCTCATGATGAGGCTTCATCATTAGTAAAGAACATTAAATTTCGGGGGAGTAAGTTCAAATATTTGAATAAAGAAAACTGAGGAAAAACAATAGTTCAACCTGTCAACACGCCGATGCTCCAACTCGAAGTCTATTTTCCGCCAATCCTTCCCCTGCTCTTCCAGTAAAACTTCCCTTGGTTTTGCATCACCGAATGGATTTATCTTGGGTCTGGGTTTGAGTGCAACTTCAGTATTAGCAGGGCTCTCAGGACGGCTTGATTGTGCACTTGAGGGCCTACTCGACTGGGAGCTCGTGGGCCGACTGATCTTCTTGGTCTCGATTTCGGAATCAACCTTTTTCCAGTCGAGTCCCTTCTCAGCTAGAACCTCCTCCCTCGGCCGCGCCGCACCGAAGGGACTGGGCTTGGTACTCCTCGATGGCTCCGTGGAAACGGCATCCGCCCGCGGCTTTTCTAACACCAGCCTCGGCCTCTCACGATCAATCGGCTTCTCACGATCAGAAGCCGGCGAGTCCCTAAACCCTGAACCGAAAGTAGATCTCGCCGGAAGGGGCTTCTTGGAAGAAGCCCAGTTATCAACCTCATCGGCGCGGGAGCCACCACCGGCACCAAGAGCCGAGTACCTGTCCCGGTCGTTCCTCCCGGAATCACCGGGGCCATAAGAAATGGGTTTCTTGGAAGTGGCCCAATTGTCGACCTCGTCGGCCCTGGACGGCTGATCGAAATCTGAAACCCTACGAGGCTGCCGTTCATCGTCAAAGCCACTGCCGTAAGACCTCCGTCCAGCGGCACCCCAGGATGAATCACCGTCGTCGGAGCGCCTGGGCGGAGGGCCCGAGCGGGAGAAGGAAGAGAAGCCACTGCCGAAGCGGCGGGACTCGATCTCATCCCCGGAGCGCTCCTTGGGCCCGGTGGGTAGCCTCATCATCTCATCAGGCGTCAATCGGGTGGACGAATCGAACCTGGAGCCCCCGCCACCGGGGCCGACGTAGGTGCCGGTGGTGAACTCCGACAAAGTCATGGCCTTTTTCTTCTTGGGCTTCGCGGCCGCGGCCTCTCTCAAACTGGGGAAGCTCTGGGACTCGGCGGCCGGGTTGGCCCCCGCGGCCGCCAATTGCCGCTCCTGTTCCTGCTCCTCCGCCTCGGCCCGCTCGGCCTCGGCCGCCCATGCGCCGATCCCTCCCCACGCCTTCGACATTGTCGAGATCTCAAATCCAAATGGTGGTCCTCGTTAGATTCAAAAACCAGTGCGAGCTAGGGCTCCTTGTTGGAGCCGGAGCTCGGTTGCATGCACCAGATGAAGAAGGGTTTTCGTCTGCGACCCAGACGAGAAAAGCAACACAACACTCACACAACTCACAAGGGTGAGAGACTGCGAGAGAGCGAGACAGAGCCAGAAAAACGCCGTTTAGTATTCTCTCTCTCTCTCTCTCTCTCTCTCTCTCTCTCTCTCTCTCTCTCTCTCTCTCTCTCTCTCTCTCTCTCTGCAAACCCCTCAGATTCTTTTCATTTTTTTTCTTTTCTTTTCTTTTTTTTCTAAATTTTTCTTTTTCTTAACAAGATGGATGGGCCTCACTCAGTATGGGCTCCAATTGGATTTTTCATAGTCTTCAATCTGGATCCATTTTCATAATAACAGTAAACTCAAACAACTTAATGAGCAGGGTCACATTCATTGATTGCTTTGAAACAAAATAGAGAAGGGAGTACTACCCCATTTTCTTTATAACTAATGTTAAGTAAAATATTATTTTGGTATAATTACGCTTGTGGAATTAAGCTCAGCTTATGAAAGTGTCATGCTTTAGTTAGCTTGGCAGTGTTATAGTCCAAATTCCATTACATGCTTTTGTCTTCATATTGCATGGGTTAAGTTATTATTTTAATCTTAAGATGAATAAAAATTGCCCTTTAATATACGAGGCTCTAAATTATTGAATATGAGACCTCACAAATCATATACATGAAACCCAACCAATAAATTTACCGTTAGTTATATAAGTTGTTTCCATTGAACCTTTTCCTTTTACGCAATCTATAAAAGTGTGATGGTCAAACTATGCTTTCCAAACTTCGTTCACAACACACATCAAGATGTTCCTTTATGTGACATTTCTCCAAATACCACATAACTTGAGAATGATGTGACAACAAGTCATCCAAAAGCATTTCTCTTTTCCATTGGAATATGACTTATAGAGCTAGCTCCATGACAATAGAAACGAATGTAAGTGGGGCAATTCATTGATGTCAAGTTAAGGTGGGTACTATTGTGCAACATTCTGAAAACTATCATTGGTTCTCAATTATATTATGTAGGGAAAAAATAACTCGATTGACTACAGTTGTGTATGTTCTTCACCCGGTCAACTTATATTTGGCAAAGGTGAGTTTTATATGTTGGCATAAGTTTGATTAAAAGGGGAATCTAACCATATATTTATATAGAATTGGGTTCCTATTTCAAACTATAAAGTAGGGAAAGAGTAAAAACAAAAAAAAGAAATAAACCTGATCATGGGGCAAATGACCGGTTTTTATAGTTAATTACTTGCATGGTGTACTTAATTACACCCGTAATTTCACTTAATCACATAACCACTTCCTATTTATTCCATGTTCTTTTAATACTTTAAACAAAAATAAGTCTTATACAACTACCGTCTATAAATTACAAAAAATGGAAACTCAAACCATTTTCTATGAAATATTAGAGTTTCTATTTTACCCCTCAATACTTCAAACATTTTCCTCATCTCCACCCACAAAATAGAAAAATGATATCAGTACTTCTTAATTTTACTTTGAGGTTTTACATCTTGACATGGCTGCATAGTTGGCGGTCTAGGTAGGTGAAAATCTAGGGTTTAGGGTTTAGTTGATAATATTTTATTAAAAAACTAAAATCTTGCAGATTTTATCTCCAAGTTTATCTCTTACTAAGCTTCAATGTGGACGCCATGTCAGGATGTAAAATCTTGGAAATAAAAATCCACAGTACTCAAATTACTACTACACAAAAAATACAATATAATAAATTAAAATAAATATAATCACCACAATTATAATCATTAATCACACAAAAACTTTATAATAGATATATAATCGTCCCCTCTAGCTCATAAATGCCTTATTAGCTAGCTATAGCTAGGTATATAAATTCAAGCATACATATATAATATTTCAGTAGCTAGTGTGTAGTATAGCCCCCTCACACCAAGAATAATGAGCACAAAACCCTTAACATGATGTGGTGTTGAGACTAAAGCCTAGGGTGACATTACACTGGGTCTCGAAATTGAAGTTGAGGATGAGCCCTGGCGTGGTTGTTAACAAAGCCTTGGTGCAGTTACATGTGCTTGGGATACCCAGCTGCCTTTCAAAGTCCAAAATCTGCTTCAATCCATTGCAACAAGAAGTGGAGGGAAGGGAAGAGGTTCCATTGAGTACTTCCATGCATGGCTGAAAGCTCCCAGTTACGTCTACGCATGTAATAGCCATGGCCGAGGAAGCCAGCTCTAGAAAGAGAAAACTCACCATTAATACCCGGCACATCGTCGACATGATTGCAGAAACTTTGCTACACACGAACTGTTTCTCCAATATCGGAATTGCTACCTTCTTATAGCTAAGGGTATGCATGTGGTATCTCTTTCAGAGTACTTGTTCATTCATGTGGTGGTGGAACCCTTTACCATATGCATTGGCATGAAACTGATTGAGGGTGTTATTTTAGAGTTGTTGTCATGGTGTTTGGTGGATGATTAAATTGTCAAGAAAAGCTTGATTGTTACTTGAAATTATATTCAAGAGCTCAAGTGATCCATGAGGCTGAGTAGTTGATTACATTTAAGAGTTATATGTCTACTAGCTAGATTGAGAAAGTCTAATAATATACATACATACATACATATATATTATAGTACTATTCATGGTTACATTTAGGATTACCATTACTAGTGATAAGCATCATCAAAGCTCCATACATAATTAATACTATGCGGTATGCTATTCCTGTAATATGACACATATAATGTTTCTCATAAAGTATGAAACAAATATATTTTGTAGGCAGATACACCTATTGTTTAGTAAGGAGTTCGTGTGACGTATGGGACTAATTGATTTACAATAATTTTTCGTTCGTGCATGCCAGTAAGTAGAAAAGGGCGTGGGTGCATTAATTAGTGATTTAATTAATGGGACTGGCAAACAAACACGTCGTAATTAATACACGTAACACATTGATAAGTGAATGAAAAACTGGCCATTGGAGCAGTTCCAAATGCGTGGAACACAACAATAACATCGATATATATATCAATAGTGATTCGGGTGACATAGAATTTAAATAATATATTTCATGAAATCCAAGAAATATACTATTTTCATTTTATGTGAGAGCGCCGGAATCATTTATGAAAAAGAGTAATGCTAGACGCATCTAACCTACACACCAATCCCATGTACATGCTAATTTAAGCTCTTAAAATATTTTTTTATTATAAAATTCTATTTTTAAGATGATAAGCCTAAGATAGTTTAGATTAACAAGTGTGTGAGATAGGTGTGTGGGGTAAGTACAACTAGCATTATTCTATGGAAAATGATGCAGGTCGGTTTAAGTTACGTTCAGCTAGGTGATTTGTTGGGTGGTTTAGGAGATTATTTCCCTTAATATTCAGGAGTTATAAGTACAGGGATTCATTTTTAGGCAGCTCAATAAATACCCAATTCTTTTTAATTTTTTGGGGAAATTTATCAAAACTTTTCTTTATGAGTAAATGAAAAACGAAATATAATATGATACTTGTGTATAATATTGATTAATCAACTTTTTTTTCTCGCATTACAATGACACTGTTCATCAGTTTTTCGTAAATGAATTATTAGATTTTTCATACTTTTTGTGGTACTGTTATTTTATAGTTTATTTAACTGTTCCACTTATACCTGATTAACGATTATCCACTTTATAATTCTCCGATAACAAGATATTAAGTATATGAAAATTATCACCACTCCATGTTGTATCTATATTTGTTTTTAAATCTACCAAATTGGAGAAGGTAAAGTTTCACCCTCGTTGATTGCTCCAACAGTGCTCGCTAAAACCTGGGAACTGGGTTCTATTCAGGAAACTCAGAAGGTGAATATTTCTTCAGACAGGCATTATTAAGATACGTTTCTCAAATAGATTTTCTATCTCCGTACCAATCCATGTAATCCTTGTACCTTACCTTGTGTCACCAATCTGTTTATTTTTTTATGGCTTCTGCACCCCAATCCCTCAGAAACGCTTAAAACTACCATGTTTTGGCAAATGCAAAACAACTGTTTGTTGAATTGTCTGATCGAGGAAGCTGGTTTGAAACTGTCATGGTTGCACTTGGAATGAGTTAATGTGAGCAGTCTGCTGTCCTTCGAAGGGGGTGAGTCAGTCCAAGATGACCAAAGGCCAATTTTTTCCAGGCATGAGTCGAATAAAAGTGTCCTTTTAGAGTCCTTGGAGAGCAGTAGCCGACTATGAAAAGTCAATGAGGGAAAAATCTAAAAGGCACCTTCTCTTCTGGCCTCTACTACCACTTGCAATTAAAAAACTACTGGAGCTCCAAATTCAACGGGCTAACTGGCTTGCCACCTTCTTTATTATAACAGGTAAGAAGCTAATGATTCTGCATCATCTACTTAAGATGGGGGCACCTTGCAGATAGTTATGTATTTCCTATTATCAGGAAAAACCCTTACAGATATATTACTTTATAATTAGGTATTTAATGGCAATGACCGTGACTCCTGGTTAGGATTTCCAAAGGGGGAATGACACAAAATAGCAGTAGGCAACTTGTCAAAAGAAATTTATGCAAACACTCTTTCCTATTTCCTATTATTTAAAAGCATAGAAGAAAATTATCTGCCTCTTGATTCTCTGAATGGGCCACCAGTGTCACTGCTGCTACCAATAATTTATTCACTGCTGGCATTGCTTAGCTTCATCGTCTCCATTCTATACTTTGGGAGATTTGACTTTGGGAACATTAAAACAAAAAAAGGGTGCAACAGCAAGGCTTTCAATGTCTCTATATATAATAGTTGCCTTGCAACTCCCCCTCACCAATCTCAAATACTTCCACAGCTCAGCTTCTTCTTCTCAGTCCTCATTCCAATGGCATCAAGGTTTCTCACTGCCTCCATTTTTCTCTGCTTCATGTTTGGGCCAGCTTATGGGGCTGTCCTCTTCTCCAAGCTCCCCAAAACTCTCATAGTCACCACCACAACAAAGAAAGGCTCAGGTAAGTCTTCAAAGAGTTATGTGTTCAACGTATATGATTGCCAAACTCTGGGTGTTTCGATCCAATTTCCTGAGAGCTGTCTTCATATCTTTTGCAGTGCTAAAAGCAGGGGAGGACACAGTCAAAGTGAAATGGAGTCTGAACTCGACACTCCCAGCAGGGACTGACAGTAAATACAGTAAGGTAGTTTTGAAGTTATGCTTCTCACCCGTCAGCCAAGAGGAGAGGGCCTGGAGGAAGACCCATGATGAGCTTGACAAAGACAAAACCTGCGTGTTCAAGATAGTTGAGAGGGCGTACACTAAGAAGAAGCAAGAGAACTACGAATGGGAAATTGAGAGGGATGTGCCCACAGCGATCTACTTTGTAAGGGCTTATGCTGTTGATTCTAAAGGAGATGAGGTGGCTTATGGGCAGAGTACAAACGGCCAGAAAACCAGCAACCTCTTTGATATTGAATCAATCACTGGGCGCCATGCATCCATTGATATCGCGGCCGCTTGTTTCTCAGCATTCTCAATAGTGACTCTCGGTATTTTCTTCTACGCAGAGAAAAGAAAGGGCAAGAAGTCCTCTCCTCAACCCAACTGAGAGTCATCAGATGCCTACCCATTTGCAGCCATGAGCTTGCCAGGAGATATTTTATGCAGCATACTTTTCAGTTCTAGCTTCCATACGTCTCTTAAGATCAAACAGAAATTGGACCTCCACAGATCGGAAACTGCTTAATTGCCTTTGTTTGTTATTTGTAGTTTTAAATTCTGATACAAAATTGGAGTCTGTAATGTCAGTCTCTTTGTTGTGTCAAATTTATAGTATGTAGAGAAGCTTTCCTCAATTACATGGTTTTAAATATGAAGAAATTAACTGTTTCCTTGACAAAGAATAGTCTCTATCTTTGCTTGTGAATCTCTCCAGAAAAAAAGGGTGGTGCGTACGAGGCCACAACATGAGCCCTACAGATTATGTCTGTAGACTTACCTCTCTTCAGATATCTAGCAATTAATCACGGTATTCATTCACGTTCACATGAACAGATTGCGATGACACCTAATAGAACATCACTCGAAATTTAAAAAAATAAAAATAATAATAAAGTTCTCTGACCATGTACCACGCGGCAATCTCTAATTCCAAGCTTTGTTTTGAGGCTTTAAGTTCTTATAAATATCCACCCAAATGTTGAAAACAAATCTTTTCTTCCGTAAACATCTTACGAGAGGACCTTTTTTACCCCTAATTGGCTCTCAATTGTATCACAAATGCATATTAAAGTGATATAATCTTCATCACTCACAAAGTATTAAAGATAAAACGAGAAAAGGTCGAAAGTAAAGCTACATCAAGCTCTACCATGCTAAAAACATTCAGTAACACAGTCACTCTTAAGCTTGACAGGAATGTAGTTTCCCACATAGAAGCCTCCTGAACATGTATTTACTCGGTAGATAGGCCAAACATCAAAAGAAGCCTTCAGGACAGGTGCTTGAAGGAATGATAATTCCTAATGTTGGGGCTAACTCAAGCTTAAAATATTTCAAACTCAAATATTTGTCTGGAATTTCGGATTGCATGGCACTAATAAGATGGAGCCTTTAGATTAGCATTTATAAAATTTTCTTAGATTTGGACCTTGGATTATTTACTGAAGGTGATTCAAATGCTATTGTTGCTTAGGTAGACACATCCATGTGTCAGTGGCGTCTCAACTACCCAATAAAGATAGCATATTCTCAGGTTTCATTATTAGTTCAAGAACCGATACTGAACTCAAAACATTTAACAATCTTTGTATCATGGCAGCTCTGCTAAATCGCAACTCAGCTATTCTCCCGACTCACCCTGTGCATGAGATCACAGTGTTAAGGTAACTCCTATTTACGTTTCCATAACAAAGAGAAGATTTCAAAAACCCATTGAAGATAGTAGTAAAAGTACACTTTGGCAAGAACAGCTTACTGAACCAAGCTGAAACAATTATATTACATTTTCGAAGGTTTCAAACACGATTGCACCATCGAAGTTCAACACATATCACTCTCCTACTTCATTACAACAAGATTGACACTCATCGAATATAGAGAAAAAAAAAAACTAACACTTAATAGTTACAGATATCCCGTTCTCGCACAGTAGAGTACAAATAACTCCCTCTTAATCTTAAACATATGAATATCTTCAGGAGGCAGTAAGCTTCTTAATGTCTCCATTTGAGAGAGGCAGTTGCACCATTCTTTGGTAGACTCTCACAGGCTCCTCAGTGGAAATTAGTACGATCCTTTCATCTGAATGGTAGACGGAATCTTTCTTATCAATCATGATTTTTAACTATGGACAAACCATTATGACTTTGTTCTGCAACGGCCTGAGCAAAAGGCTGATTTTGTCACTGACTGATTTACACACAAAATTTCCCCCTCTAGCAGCAACGTTGCTCACCTGCTGTACGAAGTTGAACTAAGAAGAGTTTGACAAACACGGCCAAAAATAGAGCACAAAAACTTTCTACAAACTGCACAGAACAAAAAACAGGCAAGTAAATCTATAGATCAGCCATGTAAAACTTCATAAGAAAAGACAATGAATACAACAAACCAGTTATGAAACTGGCAGGTAAACCTAATTATCATTCATAAAAGAACGTTACGAGAAGAGTGAATATAATTTCCTATTTGACAACGGCTAGGAGTACGAACATCATATCTGATTTCATGTCATTCAAATATCCACTCACCACACTAGCCAGAAGAGAAATGTGAATGTATCTATAACTGCAAGGCCTTGACTCGAGCAGTTAGTTCTCTAACTTGATTTCTTAGACGATCCGGGTTGCAGAAGAAATCAACAAAGACCTGCCTCTCCCGGCCAACTTCATGTGGGTGATGCTTCACTATCTGTATCATGATTTCAACCAGGAGAGCATTTACATCACCAACCATGGAGAACTTCATTAACCTCAATTGATAACAGCCAAGAACATCAAAACTTGATATTCAACTTCATTATTTTAAGAGAATCTTGATATGTGCAGTCTAAAAGGTTTTTAGATGTACAGTCAACAGACATGCAAGTGGCTTAGAAGCATAAAAGAGCAAAAACCAAGCAATACCTCAGCCTTTCCACAATGCACACATCCTAGACGTGCAAGTGACTAAAAACTTTAAAGAATAAACACTAACCAATACCTCAGCCTTTTCACGATGCATGCGAGTCACTTCTTCAATAGCAGCAGATAGCTGTGCATTGACTTTTTCCATTTCCACAAGCTCTTTCATTAATGGCTGTTAAACACACGATAAACTGTCTGTATCTCACTTGAAATCCATAATATTAAAAGTAGAACCAGAGAGAAAATTACAGGAGAATAATGAAACATTTTCTTACAGGAGAATAGCATGACCAAGAAAATGGTTAAGGCAGAAAAAAGAAGGATAAGAAGTTATAAACAAAGTGAAAAGCTCGAACGGACAGCTAGAGCAACTTATGAAATAGCAGCAGTTGCCCAATAGTTTCAGGTATCACCTCACACATCAGTGCCAGATGAACAATTGCAAAGCCAAGCATTTCCACAACAAGGCTGAAAAATGGCTACTATGTGCACCACTTCATTTATGTAATCTGCAATCTACAATCCTCCACAAAGAAATATCTACACATGTATAACTTTATTGCTTGACCCCTTAATTTCTATATATCTTATTATCTATCTGCTGAATTTTTGCCCCTATTTAGGGTGAGGGCTCTTAAAATTACATGTAATTCCTTTCCCAAATTCCAATCACAGCCATTAAACAAGATATGGATCTGTAAGTTGGTAATTGAAAAGAGTAAATTTCTAATAATGCCCTCATGGATATCATATCTCCAAACACAGCTACTCAGATATGACCTTCCTTTTCCAAATAATGCTTTGCTACAAAAATCTAGTGAAACAATTCTGCTTTTCTACTCGCATAGTCTAAAGGAGATGCTATATTCATATAAAAACTTTTTCACAGAAAATTATTTTGTACAAAAGATATCATTAATCCTGAGAAGAAAGAGCCAGCTACACCTCTCCTTCCAATCTCACTGGGTCAAGGAGAACAATTTGCACTGCGACAGAACAGAATGGTGAGGGAAGATAAGCCCCAACAGGAATATGCTGCTTCCCCTTGTTCATCTGGTCAGTATGCCGAACTAAGAGCAGGGAAACATTTTTGGCAGCAAATAAAGGCAGAATAAGTTGAAAGCAGGGCATACAATTGAAAGGGAACAACAGAAGTTAGAGACTGTCACGTCTAGTAGAATTAAGTTTAAAAATGAAAATGAATAACTAATTAAAGAAGGGTTTACTTTCATCTAAATTAACTTTCAAGGTAAGATCTAAACAAAGACAAATGGTAAGTTCAACAAAAAAAGTGAGAACACAAAAATTACATCCTTGCATGATGAGTAATATAAAAGTAATGAAATTGGAACATCGGGAATAAAAGTAAGCAACAAAATAAAAAATAATGTATACCCATGGTGTCAATATCGGTTGTGCAGTTGTTGATGATGCAAATAGAAGCTGCTGCAAATTTTGGATTAGAGTGCACCTAATATTCATTAGGAAAATAATGTTAAAAGCTTCATAAGGTTTTGGCAATGTTACAGATTTTTTCCAGAAATAAATTAATGACAAAATTTCAAGGGGAAAAGAACTATAAAACTTTAACAAATCATTGCAATGAACAGCGCCAATTTCTACAGACATAACATGCATATATAAAAATTAAAAAATAAAGGAAAAAAAAGAAGATTAAGATGAACTCAACACAACTTTCTTAACAGACAAGAAAAGAACACTCACAGTTTATTAATATATCTGTGTCGATCCTCAGGAATGGAATTTTCAAGGTCAAATTGGAGGGAAAGCAAGTCAGAATGGAGGCTTGATATCTGCTGAACAATGCCAGGTGCTGAGACATATGTTGGTAATCCTCCTTGAGCATCTAAAGGGAACAGCAAGTGGTGTCTAAGCTGCAAAGTTGAAAATTTTACGGGTAGCATATAAGAATTAAAAACAGGTATCAAACTTTTACTAGTATGACTGCCGAGTAGGTCTCTAATACTATGCAGGAAAGTGTCCCGATCATCCACGGCTCCTTGCTCATGAATTTCTGATGCAGCTTGAATAAGTGAACGGCATCGACTCTGTGCCAAGTCAAGATCATCACAAAGTGATCAAACTTACATTTGCAAAACCATTGATTATTGAGATAAGTGCACATCATTGGCAAGCAATTCAGCTGTATGGGGAGAGGATATCTTTATCACTTTTGAGATAGGGCTGCTAATGGAATGTTTAAATATTTTGCTCTCAGATATTTTATGATAGTAGTAGTCGTACACAAAAAAGAAAATAGCTTATGAATTATGATCATTTAATGAACAGAAAATACAGGTTCTATAAGATATTCATTGTAAATTATGATCTTTTTTTTAGAAGTTTTATATTTCTTTTTTTCTCCCAGACATGGAAAGGAAATAACCTCTAATATTTTTCATGCAAATTCACGAACATGACTTGCACAAAGATATTCAAAGAAAAAGAAGTTAACTTAAAACAGTAAAAGGAAATGTAAAATTTTTTTAAACTTTCCCTTGATCTCTGTTAATCGAAATTTCGTATTTCTGAAGATTTCTACAATTCCACAACACCGAGTAGAAAGAGTGTCAACCACAAAATCAATCTGGATTGATTCCTTTTTTGTTTTTTTTTTTTTGTGAAAGTTAATCCGGTTTCGTGAACCTGAGCATAGCTCAGTGGTAACACGGAGGGTTGTGTAATGGGAGGTCTTGAATTCGAGTCCCCTGGAGTATGTAAAAAGTTGGATTGAAAAAAAATCACTCTCCTAAAAAAATACTCCTCAAAAAAAAATGTTTCTTTAGCAACTTAAAAGAAAATTAAAAAAAAAAGCACAAAGGGAAATGGTTGAATACCACACGACCATTGGCTGCTGATAGGTAGGTTTGCAGCTCCAACTCAACAACTTTAAGCAATGAATATGCCCCAAGCATTGTCTTCCTTTCCAACTGGCAAGCCATTTTCAGAAACTGGTGTCTGACAAGCTGATTTACAAGATGATTTATGAACTGCACCAAAAAGATTCCAGTGAGTTACAGATTGCCTAGAATGCTAGTTACAATATTATTATTAATCATATCAAAAGAAACATACGCTACAATAAAATGAAACAACAGTTGTTCATTTATCTCATGTTCCAAAATCTTCCAATTCTACAATGCCTGGCTAAAGAAGGGTTCTCTGGTAGCTTCTTCTTTGTTAGAGATCCTTCTTTGTAGTAAATTGCTTCTTGCCTTTGGGACTTAAATAAAATCGTGAAATGAAACATACCCCAAAATTGCTTCTTTGTCTAAAGGATAAATATTATGTCCCAAGACCATGACATGAAACATACCCCAAAACCATGAAATGAAACATACCCCAAAATCATGAAATGAAACGTACCATTTTCTGTTGAGCAATATAATATTCCTGGCGCATAACCTTCAAATCATAATCACCTAATCAACTTACAACAACATATCAGAGTCAAGGTTCACTCTTAAGTCTCTCCCAAGTAACAAGGATAATAAGCAGTCCAGATACCTTGCAAAATAAATGTGTCTTGGAGTTGAGCCAGTTGCAAACACAAAATTGGAATGGTCTGAAAAATTGACATAAAGTAGATTCAAATAAACAACAATTTTGTGGAAAGCATAAAAGTAATATAAGAAGAAACACATGTCTGGACACACAAAACCACCCTGACACTACTTTAGGATGATGTCAAGAATAAGCCAGGCTTAATTTGAAAAAATAAATACATAAATAAATAAATAAAATAAAGGCAATGCCCTATTGCTAAACTTTCAACAATTAAAAAAGTAAGCATACACACCTCAGATAACAGCTTCTCTTCTTTTTGGTACAAATTAGAAAGTTCAGCTGCCAGCTCAGAATGTTGTCTCCTGTATAGAAATGTGTGCAAGTCTTCGTTTAAAAACAAATAATTTAAATGCAAATTTACCAAAAAATCTACAATTTATAATACTGTTAAAAAGCAAAAAAAAAAACCACAGCCTATTTGTACTTTACCAACACTATCTGTCAAACTAGTTGTTAAAACTGAGCAGGTTCCTCCCAATGAATAGTCAGATTAGTATGTCTCTTCCCAAACTAAAGTCAGAAAATTTTTCCACATACAGCAACTCACACCCTCCCACAACTAGCCTTCAAGTCATGAAGCACATGCACGACTATTAACTGGTGGAATTTTTAAGCCACAACCATTCACCTTCAAGTTCAGGTCTAAACTGGAAAACTGGATGAGGACATGGAAGCAGACACATCGAGGATATAGAAAACGAACACAAAGGTCTTCCAAAACACATACAGACTTGAGTCGGCTCTAATACCGTGTTAAAGTTGGCCAGCTCCTCCCTAAAATGACTTTTACAAGGTCGAAAGGCCGCTTCCGACTAATAAATAAAGGATATTTTTCTTTTTCTACAAAACGAAAGAAAATGTTTGGTAAACGGAATAGTATAGCATCTTTTTAACCCAAAACGTGGGGGGAAACTATTCAACAAAACACAACCCTAACTGTGGCAGACTACCTCCAAATGATGACTGCTTTTTATGCCCTAAATATAAATCTTATAAAGCCTTGCCTTCAAACTTCAGAGACCCTTACACTAAAGAGGAAAAGAGTAATACTCAAGTCCAGCCAAGAGGTGTACCCAACTTTTCCTTCCTTCAGCAAGTTAGTCTACCACATAGGACATCTAGTATCTTGTATTTATAAGAATACCATTATATCAGTTTCATTATTGAAAATGGATAAAAATAAAAATATTAAATTAATTTCAAGATGCCGAGAATAATAGAAAATGAAGAGCAAGACGAAAACATTTCTTATATCATAAACTCAATTCTGATGGTAAGAAGAAAAAATGTGTACCCTTAAGCTCACAGAAACTTAGGTCTGTACTCCCTTTTATTCTAAACAAATGTGTATCCTTAAGCTCACAGAGACTTAGGTCTGTACTCCCTTTTATTCTAAACAAATGTGTATTTAAGGTGCATACCCAATATATTCGAATCTCAACTCTCATTATTAAAAGAATAATCAGCTCACTTAATTTCCTTTCTTCCTTTTCTGTATTCCTACAACAGCATCATTTTGTCCTTGTTGTGGTTACATGTTAGAAAATCTATACAAATTTACAATCATGCCTCAATTATAAATGACTGTAAGTAACCATCTGATGCCTTTCCCAACTAATGCAAAGTGCAAAGCAGTAAACTCACTATATCCAATGAATAAATCCACCTTACAAAGCAATATTATCAAGTGTTTGCCTCATCCAAATCTTATCTTATCAAATCACAGATTAGCAGTTTTAAAATTCCATTTTCTAACTTGTAAATCCATACTAAGGACATATCCAACACCAAAGCCAAGAAGAAAAAGGAAAGAAAATCTTATCAAATTCTGAAAACGGTTTAAGAAAAATTCCAAAAGAATTTTTAGCTTAATAACCTTTCAAAGAAAACATGTCTTGAAAACCCTTTAATTGTCATTTCAAGAATTAAAAGAAACCACTAGGACTACCTTTGATTGTCTTGAAAACCTTTACTTGTCATTTCAAGGATTGAAAGAAACCACAAGGACTATACAGCCAAATATTACGGACATACCGAAGAGAATGAAGATCCAGATGAATATGAGCCTCATCAGATGCCACTTGAGATCTGACGGTCATCAGAATTGCTTGTTCCCTGGCATTCTCGACTTGGGCTTCTACCCATTTTTTCTCACTTATTCCAAATCTGTTACAGTTCATAGAGGAGATAAATTTCAAGGAAAAGACAGTAGCAGAAATTAAAGAACATGTGAAATTGAATAGCAACAAGAGGCTTCCAGGAGCAGCAATAATGCAAGAGATATGTTTATCTACACACCCTTACATACCAGATTCTCCTGCATGGTCCCAACAAGTTGCAACAACAATGCCTTTCAGCAACACTAAACTAAGTAGTAAATGCATCGAAAAGAATGGTCAAACAACAAATCAGCTCAAATGTAAATAGCTTATTTCTATTTATCACGTTATAGTGCTTTATTTCCCTCAATAACAGAATATACTTTTCTTGAGGAAAGGCAAAATCATAAAGCCAGAAGCTGAAGAGGACAAATAGATCAGCCAACCAAACTAGCAGAAACAAATAAGAGGAAAAATTAAACAGACATCAAATGACCAAGAATTCTTACATGGAACGAAGCCTTTGTAGCTTTGTGACACGATGATGCTGAGAGTTTTCTGAATCTCCTGCATCAGATATAAAACTGAAAATCTGTAGGGAGAGAAAAACAAAGAGCAGGGCAGAAACACAATAACAGGGAAACACTTAGAGATTTTCTCAAATTTCATAACAAATTAGGAGTTTCAAACTTCCATTAGCTTGTAAGTCTATGCTAAAAACTTACCCTATGATGCACACAACAGCAAAAAAATAAAAAATAAAAAATAGAAAGAAAGAAAACACAATGAGAAAAATAAAATACCTTGTTCTACACAATTTGTGATATCTTCCAGACTCACCCACGAACACTTAGATTTGCCCTCCTCGGCAACAAGTCGAAAAGGTCCCTACAATAGAAAACATATATAATTAACAATGACAAAAAGTAACAAAATGATGATAATAAAAGCAATGGGAATTAAGACATTCAAAAAAGGTAAGATGCAACAGTACAGTAATGTCACAAAGGCCATAGATAAACAAATAAAAACCAAAAATACAATATAATTAAAGATCACACAAATAACAAAAAAAATATAAGAAATTGAAGGTAAACAAAAGTTTGCAGTGATGTCCCAAAAAAACAATAAATATATAAATAAAACAAAAAACTCAATGAAGCCTTTAGTAATGTTAAAGCCAGGAATACCTTGTTAAACTGGTAATAAAAGCCACTTATAAATTTACGAAATCCACTTCTAAAATTTTTAAAATAGAACAAAATGAAGAATGACTTTGGTAATGTTAAAGATTTGATTCAGCATCAGCAAGCCATTGGAAAGTCCCGAAGTACACTCTTAAACTGGTTATAAAAGCTTGCTGTAATATGCTGGAGTGAAATAACTGTCCTCAAAAGATGACAGGCTGATGAATAACACAGTTTTAAACATATTACCGTATCAAACTGCTTGGCAAACCACCGGTTTAGCTCCTTTAAACATGCCGAGTCCCCAAGCAAGTACAAATGAAAATCAGAGTAGGCTAGGTAAATTCCGTCCTCTGAAATCAATAGTCATTAAGAAAGAAATCACAATACTGCCTCTGTGGGCTTAAGCCTACCATTGTTCAAATAGTAGCTATAAAATGTGTACCATCTCCTGAAAGGTAATGAACCAATTCCTGAGCAGTAGAAGCAATTTTTTCAAGGACTGCATTCATCTAAAGAAATCAAATATCAGCCAATTGCCAAGAGAATGCTTTTAAACTACAACGATTAAGTTATTCAAAAAACTGAAAACGAAGCTTCATACAACATGGGAAGCAAAAAGATGCATAAGAAACTATAAAGAAACAACTAAAAGAAATGAAAAGGCAGTAAAAGAAGCACAAGAAGAACAAAAGGATATAATAAGATATTAAAAACAGCAGAGAAAAAAACGATACAAATTAGCGATTTCGAAAGGCGCTCTCTGTAGTTGTATAGGGAAGTTCGGAAATCTTAAAGGATACTTCAAATGCATAACCTAGAATCATTCAGTAAATGACTGACTTCTTTCTAATTATTTCCTGACTAATAAAATGCCTGTATTATATCTAAGATATTCTAAATTTTTCCTAACAAATAAAATGCATAGATAATATCTAAAATAGTGTAATGGCTAGGTAATAATTAAATGATCCTTTAACATAATCAATAATTTAAATCACAATAGACATCAAACACTTGTACAGCAGTGTGTTTCCTAAGCTACTTACGTTTCAAAGAATTTCAAATTTGCAACTTTGTGTACCTACCCAGAGATTCTAAATATACATAATGCCAAAAGGGCACAAACAGAGACTCGCATTTTAATTTGAGCATTGGAAACCAAATATATCAACAAAAAACACCTTTCTGATTACAGAGATTTAGTAATGTTTTAAGGTTGTAATTGTAGAATCAATAGAAGATGAGTCTACCTCCAAGTTTTTCTCAGATAGTTTATCATCTAATAAATATGACAGTTGTCCACTAACAGTGGATGTTGTTGTTGTTCGCGCTCTTCGTCCTTGTGCCAGCAATGAAGCTTGGGAAGTGATTAAATCAATCTGAGACTGAAGCCGGCCAAGCTGTTTTTCTAATTCTGCAGCTTCCACTTTATACGCCACAGTTGTTTCTCTAAAATCAAATACATGAGCCACATCATGTTGCAAAGTGTTTTTAAAAATACACAAGCATTCATTTAAAGGAACAGAAAACTCGTGTTGTCCTGTATATTACCTAGTTTGCAATAAAAAACCACACTATGAGGAACTAAAACATTTTACGCTTCTCCAAGAAGACTCTTCTATAAAGCGAATATGCCATGTTACATTATTTTTTTAATATCAAACAATATTTTCTGTGAATTTATGCATTATTTCAAACTACTCTAACAACAGTTAGCCTTGAAGAGAATCAAAAGTTGGGAGTTAACAAAGCTTGATAATAAAAGTTCAACCAACTAATGCAAACAATGCACAGTCTACAGATGAAATTTTCTACTGAAGAACAATAAAAATAGGACAAACTATATATTGGCTTCGTATACAAAAAATGATCATCAAAAAATTGACAGGCAAGATCCAGATCTAACCTATACCAGGAATGCAAAGGCCAGAACCTCTAACATGTAAAAGCCATGAAAGTGCACATAGTATCCCATGTATGTTTTCATGCAGAGAAGTATGTTTTCATGCAGAGAAGTATGTTTTCATGCAGCAATCACAAAAAACTTAAGCAAAGATTGCTACCTGATATCTTTTAACCCTTCTTCAGCTCCAAAAACAGCATCTTGATTATTCCTCCTATTTGAGAAAGCTGATATACTACCATAAGCAAAATCCAAGTCCTCCCCCTAAAGATGTAACACCATATCAAAAGGATGTTACTGAATGTTACTGATTGAAAAAAGGATGTTACTGAATGCAAAGATCTTTGATTTTTTTTTTTCCGGAGAGGCAGGGGTCCTTGATTATAAGTTACAAATTAGTCTAGAAGTTTATACTAGCTAGAAAAAAAATGTCAATACAACAATACCACCTACTCCCAACCCCCACAAAAAGTGACAAGATAATCCGAACTGAAATGCACCAAATAAAAAAAATGTCAAACCTCCAGAAGCTTTCCTTGCTGAAGAAACTGCTCATACCTACCACAGTAATGTCAATCGCTAAGTCAAAACATAAGGATTTTATTAGAGATAGAAAACAAGTGAAAAAAGTCAAGAGCATCTATTCTGGAAAACTAATGAAGGAGAAATATTTGATTGAAAAAGGCATTCAAATTTAGGCATCATATATAATGCAAACCACACACCCGTCCAGCAATCAGACATCTTCACCATTAACGCTCACGCGGGTCTCAAAGCGCCCGGGGGTATGCAGAGCCATATGAACTCTTCACATTCATTTGGCTTTCTCTAACCATATGCAAGGTCCATTGGTGCATTAACCTTCTTCAACTCACTACTCACCACATCCTTCTTTTCATTGCCTTTATTTATTTCTTTTTCAAATCATTACCCGTTAAGGCTCACGTGATACTGACATAATACTTAGCTCCAAACAGTGGTATCCACCAGAACATGCAGTGCATATGATTATAATATTAACATGCTGCGACTTGGCAATCGAGGATAAGGAATTAATTCCGCAAGTAGGAATTATCTACTACGATCAAGTACACATACAATGGAAATAGATACAAACATTCTAGTGACACTAATCTGATTATGAGCGAACAAAACAAAGATTTCCACTGGTACTCACTGGGAGACTTCCGCTAGTGTGAGAACATTAGCCGGGCGGAGATTGGAGCAGATCCAGGCGAGCATTGGCCTCGTTTCTTCGATCTGAAAGGGCCATTCGAAGCTGTCGGGACTCAGCGACTCGTGCCCCTCGAACCCTAATTCGCCTAGAAGAGCGCATAGTCTCGTTGCGCTCATTCTCCTGAACTCTCTTCCGCAACAAAATGACCACCAGACGGGGAGAGAGAGAGAGAGAGAGAGAGAGAGAGAGAGAGAGAGAGAGAGAGAGAGAGAGAGAGAGAGAGAGAGAGAGAGAGAGAGAGAGAGAGAGAGAGAGAGAGAGAGAGAGAGAGAGAGAGAGAGAGAGAGAAGAGAGAGAGCGCGCGCGCGAGAGAGAGAGAGAGAGAGAGCGCCAAAGAGAGCGCGCCAGAGAGAGAGCGCGCCAGAGAGGGGACAAGAATGGAAACGAGGCTTCAGATTGGACCGCCTTCTTTTCTTTTCAAAAGGGTAGACTTCGAAAAATAATTATTCGGCAAAGAAAATAATTAAAAATAAGAGAACAAATGAAAATACATATTTTTCAACATCTACTTAAAGAATGAGAAAAATGAATTTAAATATTTTCTAGTACCCATATATCAAATGAACTTGTGCTTTTACAGAGAGTCGAGAGACCGATTCTGGTCTCATATCGTTTTCCAGTCGCAAATTACTGAGCAAAGTCCCTGTAATCGAGGGCAGGGATATAAAAAGGTCCGTCAGCGCCGTACACATTCACGGGAACGGAAACTCGTCTTTTGCTTGGAAGTTCTCTCTCTTATACACAAATCGGGAACCGGGTCCAAGAAACTCTCTTTCGCTGGGTTGTGGAAAGTGTAAGTGATCCTGCCATTATATTTTCGTTACAGATTGATGTCGTACGAAAATTTGAAATTCCTGATATTGAAATCGATGTGTTTTACGTGCTTTTATGTTAATTTAGCGTGAGCTCTTGAGCCAGAGGACAGACTAATTCTATGGGGCAAATAGTTCAGTATGAAATGGGTTATATATTGCATAATTTTGTATCTTTGGGACAAAGGAATGATTTCAAGTCTCTGACTGGAAATCTCTTCCTTTAGATACTGTCAATCCTCGCACCAAAACTTCCGTAGTAGTTATTTTCATTCTGTTGTCCGCTATTCTTTATTTCCAACCTTAGTTATTCAAACTCACAAACATCCTATGTTGCCAAATGCAAATAGAGAAAAAATCAGGAGAGGATGCGTAAGAGTTTTTAACTGCCACCAATCTGCTTGAAGCCAAATAACAAACGTTGAACTCCACGAAAACATCGAACTAACGGGCATTGAATCCCAAGAGAAAACAATGGATTAAACTTATTCACGTATTCACGTATGTCTCTTTGCCAGCCGATATTCTGTTTACCTTTTTCACTTTTGTTGTTCTTTCTCTCATTGGATTCAGTCATATCTATGTTAGGAATCATCAAAGGAGAGCAGTCAACTGCTCTTGATGTGGAATTCGAGCTTTACTGGAAGTTCAGCATGAGATTAGGACCATCAAGCTAAAATTAGTGTGTAAAACCATGTTGCTGCCCTCATTTCTTACTTTTGTGGTTAAATTGGGATTGCAGGTACTAGCAAACCCAAGCCAAGACTAGGGCCTCTTTTAGTGGTGTGATTGTATTTTGCTTATTCTCTCCTTTCTTTTATCGGTCATTGGAGATGACTAGCCAAATGCTAGTTTATGTGCTAAAACTTGAAGGGACTGGCTATTGTGACTAGTTGATGTTTGTCTCACGTAATATCAAGCCAAGTATGCTTATGTGGGAGCAGATAGGAAACTGAGAGAATCAATAGCTTGGGGTTTTGTCTCCTTGCTGTCCCTGCCATGTTGGCATCACTTCATAATCTGATTCATTTTTCTTTTATTTTACACGGGTGGATTGGACCCTTAGGAGTTTATATATCATTCAGAATGATTTTGTTTTCTGCGTGTCGATCCCTGTCCCAACAAATCCAACATTGCTAACAAAAAACCCTCCATGACTATTAATCCAAGGTCTAATCTGCATTTGATAAACTTATTGGTCAAATAAGTTCTCTATTTATTGACATCTTTTTCTTACAAAGGAGCTTCTGATATTACAGGTTCTCTTTGTATACATGTGTCTTACTAAAAGATTGTCTGCCAAGCAGATGTTCTGATCTCCAGTATCCAAGTAGCAGTGCATTATTTTCCTCGTGTTGATCACCTAAATCCACAGTGCCAGTTCTTAATTTATTTAACTCATATGATTGTCAGGATGCGCTAATATGTAAAATTCTGTCATATAGAATTTCTAGTTTGTGGTGTTAATCGCATGTTCCCAGTAATAATACTACATCAGATGCTCTGGTGGTGGCTTTTTTTTTAAGACGTTCTTCTTTGCAGGAGGAACCATTATCTGGCAAGTACTGAACTGCATCAAGTGTAATCTTGGTACAGTTAAATAAAAGAAGAAAGAAAAATAAAAAAAATTATTACAAGGAGGAGAAACTTGGAGAAGACAATCTTCAAATCCACATAAATTTGGAGAAAGATGTGTTGATAATAAAGTCTCTTAGCTGGTATTTTGTATTTGGCCCCTGGTTGCCTGAACTATGAACCTAGTGGGACAAGTATAGCCAAATAATGATTTAATTGCAGTCATTATCATTTTTGTGTTTTTTATATGATTCTGAATAGGTCACCATCAACAGTTTTTCATGCTTTCAACTGTGAGTAGTTTCTTCATTGCTTGAAGTAGCTTTACTTACGTTTTTCTGATTTTGGATTTCATTGGAGGAAGAGTCATCAGTGTTTAAATGGCCAAATTATAGATGGATAATGCAAAACTCCAGTTTTCTTTCAGCTGTTCATGATGCTGTCATATATTTGATGACAGATTGGGATTAGCATAATGTTTATCTGATGTTGTTAGCTGTCTCACACACACACTTGCAGGAAGCTTACTGCAGTGCATGACTTCCTGAGGGACTTCTGCTTCTCATGGGCTCCACGAATAGCTACATTAACATCAATGGGAAGAAGCCCCTTTTTACTTTTGGGGTTATAACTGATGTGCAGTATGCCGATATTCCCGATGGACGTTCCTTCCTTGGTGTTCCGAGGTATTACAGACACAGCTTTCAGGTCCTACATAGAGCAGTCAATACCTGGAACAATCATGGAAAGCTAAAATTCTGTGTTAATTTTGGCGACATTATCGATGGGTTTTGTCCGAAATCAGAAGCTCAATCAGCTATAGAAAAAGTCGTCGCCGAATTCAACAATTTCCACGGGCCAATTTACCACATACTGGGCAACCACTGTCTTTACAATCTCCCTCGAGAAACTTTGTTAGAAGTGCTAAAGTTTCCTTCACTCCATGGCCGAGCCTACTATGATTTTACTCCATCCCCAGAGTACAGGTTTGTAGTGTTGGATGGTTATGACATAAGTGCTATCGGTTGGCCTCAGGATCACCCGAATGCATTAGAGGCAAGGCAAATTTTACAAACCAAGAATCCGAACAGTGACAAGAATAGTCCTGTAGGTCTAGTGGAGCTTAACAGAAGGTACCTTATGTTCAATGGGGCTGTTGGGAAGGAACAATTGCTATGGCTTGAGGGTGTCCTCCAAAATGCTACTTTGTGCAACCAGAAGGTTATTGTGTGTTGTCATCTACCTTTGCATCCGGAGTCTTCTTCCCATGGAGCACTACTATGGAACTATGATGAAGTTCTGGAGTTAATACACAGATACAAATGTGTGAAGGCTTGTTTTGCTGGCCATGATCATAAAGGTGGCTACTCCATTGACTCGCATGGGATCCATCATCGGGTCCTTGAAGCTGCTCTTGAATGTCCTCCCTACACTGATGCATTTGGCCATGTCGATGTTTATGATGACCGGGTCACTCTCTCAGGAGTAGATCGGATGGCTAGTACCGAAATGGTGTTTAGTTCATAACTATTTTTTGTGCAAGTTCTCCCCTTTCTTGCTCAACTGATGTAGGTATAGTTGGATACAAAATTTTAGCGTGATTAGAATCATTCAAATATGTAAACTTGTATTCTGGGAATTGGGTATTTGATAACATGAAAAGTGTCGGTACCCTTGTCTTCTTATTTTACAGTTTCTTCTGTTTCAACAATTAAATGCTTATACCATTTTTTTGCACTTGAAGATCTCTCTTCAATGTTCAAATGCTCCATATGAAATAACAAGAATCCACATTTGAATATGTTCACGTCTTTGTACTCTATTGTCTTCGCACATGAGTTGCTTAATTCAGCAAATATTATCATAAAATTAAGTTAAAGTTCATTTAATAAGAAATAAATTTAATATTATAGGAAAAAAGTAAGGGTCGGAATCGATCAACTAAATCCTTATTTACCAAGGAGTATGAATTGCTCAATAGTTCATGGTACATGCGCACTACAAGGAGTCAACCAAGGTATTATTTTTGCATTTCATACTTTATAGTTCATATTTTACAACATTTCCTCTTTTGTCCAAAAATACCTTATAAAAATAAAATAATAAATAAAAATAAAATATTTATATCAGATTTTTCGAGACATGCCTGTTGGGTAAACTTTTGTTTGTACCAATTTAAGATTAAAAAGACTACCTTCAGAAATTTGTGAAGGCAATGTGAGTTTAAAAAAAGTTGGTCGATTAATTGTTTTGGTAGGCATTATATAGTTCACAAACTTCTTACCTTATATATAGATAAGTAATTCATCTTAAAATTCCATAAAATGTTATTTTTTCGTTTATTTATTTTTGTTCTTAAGTCATTAAACGATTACATCAAACTTGTGGCTATCGAGCCTAGTAATCATTTGAGTCTTGACCCATGGAAAATTGAAATATGTATAAAATAATCTTAAATTAAGAATTTGATAAATTCGATAGTTTGTGCAATTTGGGGGCATTATATCTCTGTTTTTTATTTAATATATTGACGAGTAAAACAACAGTCATCTTAAAATTTAAACAGATATTAATTATTTCTGATAATTTATTTTTGTTTTTAAGTGGTTAATATGTAAGACAATGATACAATCATACATACAGGGTTAGAGAAGTCTAGAGAATTGAAATAATATTATATATTATAAATTAGGTTAAATTCGTTAATATTGTAGGACACATAAAAATGGTATGGATAATTGGAGACATCAAATAGTAAATAAAACTTATATAAGCTCCTAACAATTATTTTCCTTCGAAAAATACTATATCCACTTTAGCGGTGGGACGTACGCTCACACGCGGTCTCACACGGTCGTCCACATTCCCCCCCACGCTCTGTTCACTTCTACTGTACCGGCGACGGGATCCGGCGAGCTTTTCGCTTCTCGGCGTAGAAAAACCCGACGAGGGAGAGGACGGAGAAGGCGGAGAAGCAGGCGGCGGCCACATCGAGCGAGGGGTGGCGCCCGGTAATGGATTGCACCTCGAGCAGTTCGCCCGACGACGTCTGTCCGTAGGCCACTTGGTCGCCGGCGGCGTTCAGGGCGTACGCCCGGACGAAGTAGGTCGCCGTCGGCACGTCCCGGTGGAGCACCCACTCGAAGCTCTCGTTCTTCCCACCGTTGTAAGGCCTCGTCACGATCGCGAAGGGGCAAGTCTTGTCCTTGCCGAGATCGTCGTGGGTCTTCCTCCATGCCCTGTCTCTCTGGCTCACGGAGGCGTAGCAGAGCTTCACCTTCACCTTCGCGTACTCCCCGTCCTCTCTCGCCGCCGGGATAGTCCCGTTCGTCGCCCATGTCACCGTCAGCGAGTCCTCCCCTGCTTTCAACACTGACCCAGTTCGGAGAAATTAAAACACAGAAAACACCATCAGATCAATCGCTGATTAAATCGATATTAAACTCAATTTAGTCCTGCACAGTCTGTTTGTTCCCGTTTCACACGAATTTTTGAAATCGGCTGCGGTTTCTGGGTTTAATACCTGCGCCTGATTTAGACGATGCAGTGACCACCAGCGTGCGGGGGAGAGAGGAGAAGAGGACTCCACCAAAAGCCGAGCCGAAGCAGAAGAGTAAAACCATGAAAAAGAGAAACAGCCCGGTACTCGTTGCCATTAGAGATCACAGAGGAAGAAAAACTGGAAAAGAAACCAGACTTTTGTTGATAAGAAAAACAAGCAAAAGGGGACATAAATCAAATCAGAAAATTAAATCTATGTAAAATGAATGTAATAATTAATGGGTTTAATGGCTCTGTGATATCATGAGGAGTCAAAGGGCTGTCAGCGGAGACTCGGTGCAGTCCTGATTAGTGATCTATGATAATTCTCTTTCTGGTTTTAGCTATTTGGTTTTAGCAAGTGGAGTTTAAAGAGGCTGAGAAGCGGCATTCGTCTTGTCAATCTATAGGTCCCCTAAGGCAGGTGAGGAGCCATTACACGAGAAAGCGACCTGAGCAATTATCTGGACCTTGCAGGGTTGCTTAGGAAGTATTTGTAACCGTAAAATAGTTGGGTAGAGAGTAACATGAGTCATATATGATTACTATTTTTTCATTATAGTAAAAGTATTACTACTAGGGCGCATTTAGCTAAGCTCTTAGGAGGCTAAAAACAAACATGTTTCGACAAATCTCCTTTGTTAAGAGTGGTCATATGTGTACTACCAAATTTTAAGGTGACATGGCGTCCTTGTTGGCAGTCCACATAAGAGATACAGTAGAACTATTTTCCTATTTTATATGTAAGTCTAAACCATAGAACTTATCTGGACTGCTAATTAGTCTATGCCACATCAGGATGTAAAAGCTCACAGTAAATTATAGCAATACTGAAATCATTTTTCTTCTTTAGATAAATCTCTCTTCTTTGGCCCCGAAATTTAGTTCAGCAATGTGTCTTTCCTCATGCTTCTTGGATCACTAGTGTGGAAAACTGAATCCATCACCATGCCTGATATATCCAAGTAAAGCACGTAAACCAAACGGAAAATCGGGCGGAATAAACGGTTTAAAGACTCTAGGACAAACCAGATTACCTCTCATTTTTTGTTTACTAATGATATAAGATACACAAGTACTTGGTTTTTAGCAGTGACAATTTTATTTAGTAATCCTATATATATGACATATATATGGGAGTACTTGTTAGTGATGAAATCATGAAACTAACAGCTAAATGGAATTACTTCTATTATATAACAAAGGGGAGTAGATGAAAACGTGAAACTACTATAGAGACAAATTTGTATATTATGTAGCAAAGGGGACAAGAAACCATGAAATTGCTAATGGAAAAACTTATATAATGTAACAAAGGGGACTACATGAAATCATGAAGTTGCTATATAGAAAAGTTTGTATATTATGTAACAAAGAGGACTAGAAATCATGAAATTGCTAAAAAAAAACAACTTTTATTACGTACCAAAGGGGACTAGATGAAATCATGAAGTTGCTATATAGAAAAGTTTGTATATTATGTAACAAAGGGGATTAGATGAAATCATAAAACTGCTAAATAAAAAAACCTTTATTATGCACCAAAGGGGACTAGATGAAATCATGAAACTGCTAAATAGAAGAATTTGTATTGTGTACCAAAGGAGGCTAGATGAAATCATGAAATTGCTAAATAAAAAAACTTTTATTATGCACCAAAAGGGGCTAAATGAAATCATGAAACTGCTAATTAGAAGAATTTGTCTTATGTAATAAAGGGGCTAGATTCAGTCTGCTATAATATATAGTCAATTACATGTAAGTGGTTTTGATGAGAATGGGAAACAACTTCGAATCAGCTATTCACAACAACTACAAAATTCGTCAGTTTAAACCTACGAAATTCGAGCTTCCGGGATGAGTAAACAAAATTTCAACAGAAGCTTAAATGGAAAAATGACTGTAAACTGTTTTAGAAACTGATTGTAATCACTGGGTGCTTCAGGTGGGGAACTGCCAGAGCAGATCACCGAGCTGAATCGCCGGCGACTGGATTGCAGACGCCGAGTGTTGCATTCCGGCTGAGAATTCCGGCTGACAGAGCATCTGATTACTGGAAGAGGAATCGCCCATCAACGGAAGAAATCCGTGGTTCCCTGAGAATGAATCCATGTCTGAAAGGTAGTCTTCCGTCTCCAACATGTTGTAACCAGGAGCACTGTAACATGGGTTCCTCTGTTGGGGATTCGAGAAGCCGTGCTCGTTATTGAAGTAATTGAAGGTGGGCAGATTTGGAATGGAGGACGAATCAAAACCCATAGATGGGTAGCGGATTTCAGGGTAAACTGGTGGTTCCATGTAAGAAATCGGGATGGGTTCCAGCTCATAATCGAGCTTCAGAGACTTCTCCATGTTGAAGAAGTAAGCTCTGTTTTCGTGGTGCTCACCCTGCAGTACCCCAGACAGAGTCTCCGACGTCTGTCCAGTTTTTACAATCTGCATCTCTTTAGCCCGTTCAATGTGATTCTCCACAATCTTTATCTTCCTGTTCAAATAATCCAGAACCTGCAGCAAATCGTCCTCGGAAGATTGGTTCAACGAGCTGTCCCATTCTGGGTACGCAATAGAGGCATTCGCTTTCCGCCATTGAAGAAGCTCCTCTTCCGCTTTCTTCACCTGCGCCATCATATAGCTGGAGAGGTCCCAGTTCCGCCTCCCCCGCTCTTCCGCTCCACGACTCCGGTACTCGTGAAATACTTCCTCCGCTCTTCCCGGCCCTTCCGGCCATAAAACGACCTCGGGTCGATCCCCCTCCGGCCCGAAGCAAATCATGGAAGCTTTGACGCCGCACAGCGTCGCGAATTCGTGCATCTTCTTCTTCAACCCTTCCCTCCGTTTCTTGAACGTTCTGTTGCGCTTTTTCTCGTCTTCGATTCTCTTCGGAGGAAGCTTGGCGCGACCCATGTCGTAAAACTCCAGAAATTTTCCTGAAAATCATCGGGATTCAAGGAAGAAGAACAGGTCAGTATCTTCTGCAACCGAATATAAGCTAAACAGAATTCCACTTTCTTAAATTTCATGGGTCTCTGGAGAAACCCTGCTGAACTGTTGTACCATGACATGTATCTGCTTTTCATGCTGGGATTGTGAGAACTGAGAAAGCAATGAATTATTTTCCATAAAAGAATCAAAACAAAGGAACTTCAACTAAACTCACCTTCGATCCGGGAACTTCCACTCTCTGTTTCTCCTTTTGTTCCTCTTCTTTTTTTCCTTTCATATGTAACAACAGTATCCAGTCGTCTCCACTTATAGCTCTTCCAATCCCCCCCTCGCCATGAAAGATCCGGCGGAATTTCCATGTCCGGCACAGGAAAAGATCACAAATCTTCGCTCAACAGGAAAGTTTCTGTTTTAACAATATTTGAATCCTCTTTACCGAATCCTGATTTCCAGCAATTAAGTGAAGTCTCTGACACGAATATAAAATTATAAAACAGTAAAATAAAAACTTATTAAGTATTTCAATTTAAATAAAAAATTAAGTTAGCTAAAAAATTAAAATAACAAATTATCAACAAGTAAAGAAAATTTAAAAAATAGATCAGGAAAAGAAAACTATTCTAAAGCATAACACAATATATTAGAAGATTAGATACTAACATAATTTATAGTATTTTAAATTTTATATTGATAATTTTAAGAGTGGTGATATGTGTAATGGGACTTTTTACTCGAGTTTTTACACTTTGACTTGTATTCTCATCCAGGTAAGAGATAAAATAAGAATTATCTTTTTATTTTATACAAAGCCTAAACCCTAGATCTTATCTGAAATGCAATTATGCTGCCAATAAAAATATAAAACCTGAATGTAAAATATCAAAGTAATGATATTATTTTTTAAATTTTAATTTCAATTATTTCATTATAGTAGAAACAAACATTAGGTGCCGCCAGTCTACTGTTAATTAAGTGTTAACACAACTCTAATTCCATGTTTGGTTTACCTTTGTTTGCTCTAACAAGGTTTAAGCAGACTACCCTGTAGACTAAAGGCAATCTACCCCCTCCAAGTTCCAACTGCAGCAGCCGAGGGCAAAATCAGAAGCTCCGCGCTGCGATTTGTAAGATGGCCATGGAGGTGGATGCGGAGCTTGAAAGCCCGGAACTGGACGCCATGGAAGTGGAGGAGAAGGAGGGGAGGTTCTTGCTGGGTGAGCCGACGTTCGTGGAATTGGGCGACGGGCGGTTTAAGTGCGAGGAGACGGGCCACGAGCTGCCGGCCAAGGAGATGGACTCGTACGGAAAGAGTAAGCGTTGCCGGTTGGCGCTCATCGACGCTGCTCTCCGGCAAAAGAAGGCTCCGCTTAACTTCTTCAAGCAAGACCCTGCTTCCAAGTAAAGGTTCTTCCTGTTCTGGCTTTGTTGTTTCGTTGTTGGATTTAGTGTATCTGTTACTGTTAGAAAGTTTATCAGTTTAATTTGATAGCTGCATCGGAGGAACTAGGAAGAGGTGTCTGATAGTAAAAGTTAAAATTTTACAGCTAGTTGCGAAATTATAGAGTGTCAGTTGTCGATGTAGATGACAATACATTGATATGTGCAATTCAGTATCTTGAGATTCATAGACAGCAGTATGATATATTGGTATTAACAGTAATTGAGTCTTACGATAAAAAACAGTTTGTTTGTATCTCTTCTTTTCCACTTTTATTTTTTCAGACAAAGGGAGCTGGGTTTGATTAGCTTTTTCTCTGAATTTGCCTTATGTTGAAGGACAGAATTATAGTTCCTTGTCCCTTACGTGATGTAAGATATGTTTGCGAACTAATTTAACTCCTGAACAGGTTTTTTTTTTTTTTTTTTTTTTTTTTTTGAATGTTACTCCTGAACTGGTTTTAAACAAAAATTCTGGCATAACGATTGCTTGGTATACTTGATTTTCTTTTTCAGTCAAAAGAAAACTTTTCTTCTCATAGCAAACATCTTTTAATTACCCTCCGAATTTGCAGGACCTCAAAGCAAACATCTTTTAATTACCCCTTGAATTTGCAGGACCTCAAAGCAAACATCTTTTAATTCATTATCCTCCGGGTAATGTAAAATCTGTTAAGCAGCCTCTCGAACTGCTGTATCTCTTTAACATTTTTCATTGCTAAATATTTTCCCTCTTTTCCAAGGAAACTAATAGAATCATATAAATGATGCTTTTTGGTGTTAAGTGAAGTGCTTAGGCATGATACTGGTGCGTTGACAACTTCGATGACAGCATGTTTATAGTAGAATCTAATTCTTTTGCTAGAATGTACCAGTGGTCTAATATCAATATCTTTGGAGTAACTATTTCATAGATACCTGGTTTCTATTCTTAATGAGTTCATTTATTTTTTGCAGGTCAAAACTTATCTGTAAGCTGACTGGAGACACCGTTAATAAATCTGAGGAGCATATTTGGAAGCATATTAGTGGGAAGAGATTTCAGAAGCGACTAGGTTAGCTCCTTGAGTTTACTTTTTTTTCTTTTGTTTTTTGTTTTTTGAGGTTTATATCTGTATTCTAGAGTACCTGACGATCTTTTGCCCTTAACGTCGAGAATATTGACTAAAAGGGACAGAAATATTGACAAAGGGCTTTGCTTCTGATGGTGTCTGATATAAAAAGTTATCTGTAACTCTGGAAGTGGCTTTTCATGCTTCTTTCACTAGAATTCGGTTGTGAAGATGGAGATCTGCCATCATAAAAAGAAAGATAGAAGGTTCATTGATGCTGCAATGTGAGGCAGAAAAGATGTTTCTTTAATTAATGGCTATGTTGGTTAGCATGGTTGTCATTCAAATAAAACTTTGTGTTTGCTTTCAAATGAAATACTGCATTATTGACCACACATGTTGGCTTTTGGTTGTGGACCATATGATTATTGCATTTGAGTAACACATTCAGTAGTCCATTTTAGTTGGTTAACATAAAGTCAACAAGCCTAGCCTTGGGAAATTATGGCTGTAGAATCATGAAAGTAATTTTTGTCATGGTTTCATCAGGCTAATTTTTTTGAAGAGATCGATTCCATTACATTTGGGATTAATACAGTGACTACAATAGCCTAATACTTCGTAGTCTGGGAGGCTCGAACTCGAGACCTCCTCGGTGTTACCACTGAGCTATGCTCATTTTTCATCAGGCTAATTGGGAGTCTAAAATACTGTTTTGAGGTTAATGCACATTGATTTGTTTAATTTAGAAGTCTCATTTTACTAATAGAGCGGTTATTTCATTTTCTCTGTAATACTTTTAGAATTTTTTTTTTTGAGAATTACTTTTAGGAAAATATAACTTTCTGTTAGGTGCTAATTATAGAATACATAATAGTTGCTTTTGGTTAGTTGCTGAATGAAGGACATGTTGCCCTTCATTACCATAAAAACTGTATTTTGGCAATGTGAGATAAGGAGAAAAAAAAAAAAGAGAATCCTTGATGAAATCGAGATTTTCCATTGCTTATGATTTTCTCATTCGTTTATCTCCTCTAAAATCAAAGAAGCTTAGTGATTATGTCTCTTTTGATAGATGTTTTGCTGTCTACTCAAGGTAGACAGTGGAAACAAGTTGAGATGATGTTTCTTGTTTCATGATTTTTAATCTTGTATATGTCCACAATAAATACTTCGCTTTCTTCAAAAAGAAAAAACAATGTGTATTACCATGCATCCTAGTTTTGGTGGTGGAAAACCTGGATGACAGTATGAAGCTTTATGGGCAGATAAAAAGGAAGCAGAAAGAAATGAAAATTCATCACACAAGCCACCCAAAATAAAAAAGATAAGTGTTCAGAACATGCAAAACGGGACCCATGAAGTTGAATCCAAGGAGAAGCAGGCAATGGAAAATAACAGTGATTCAGAGGATGCTGACTTTTGGGCCCCTCCAGTTGGGGATCGATGGGACAATGACAATGGAAATGATCGTTGGGAAGATTCTGCAAATAGTGGCAAGCAAGGAGATGAATGCGTACTACCGGGTGAGAGATGCATCTGAAAACAGTCTATTTGGCTAGTTTTGTGCCTTAATCTTTTCCCATCCCTTTAAACGGAATGTTTGTCTTGATCAGCAAAACTAGATAGATACAAACTGTTAACATTACTGGGATTCCCCATACAACTTCTATGTTGACACTATTGTGTTCATAATTTAAGAAAAGAAAAATGAGTTAGAGAAGACTTCCGACATTGTAGCTTTATAGTTAGGTTTCTCAGTCAAACTTTCAAGCTATTTTATTCTTCCTACTTCCATCATCTCTCAAATCGGTAACATTTTCAAAAAAAAACCAGTCAAGCTGCCCAGAAGACTAAGTCTCCACATGCACACCATTAACCACTTTCAACTTACATTCTAATATTTGAAGCTCACTCAGCCTTACAACCTTGTAGCTATTTTTAAACACTTATCTGAGTCTTTGTGCTTCGGCTGGTGCAGAGGGAGATGAAATCAATTTGATGGGGTCAGACGAACTTCCTACAAGGTATGCTTAGTTCCTGCTCTAGAATCACTTTGTAGCGTTTGTCTGAGCTCGTTGGTAGACAACTTCTAGAGATGGACTCTTTAAGAGTGTTCTCTGGAGGAGTCTTCTTTTATCCTATGACCTACCCTTTCATCCAGACTCCAGCTGAGCCAAACACCCTTCAGAGTACCTGCAGTGCAGGTCTGTATCAAACACTTAGTTGACGTGTTTTATGAACAGGACAAAGAGGACTTCTGCAGCAGTTGGCCCCAGCAGCTTTGCTTCAAGGAAGAAGAAGAATAAGAGCAAGTCATGAGATGATGTGTAATTTAACTTGCTAGAGGGATTTGGAATTGCCAGAGGAATTTTTCTGTTCTTACTGTTTTATGACAGAAATTGTTTAGAGTGGGAAAAGATTGACCTTTAGTGGAAAAGGTACTAATGAAGCTACTCTTTCATGCCTTAAAGAAGGTTTGACTATCCAATATCTAAACAATTAGCCACAAAATAATAATAACCTTTTCAGGTGTTTTTCTTGATTAGCTATGCTTTAGAAGACAGTCTGCAGAAATGGGCAAGTTCCAGATAAACTGGTACATGTTATAGGTTTAAAGCTTAGTAAATGTACTTATTTTCAACTAAATGAAGGAAAGGGCAAGGAGGCAAAACTGTAACTAACGAAAATAACAAATTCCAGGTAAGTTATTAAGTTATGAGCGGTGATAAAAATGCTGTAGGTTTTTACTTTCAAGATTTTACATCTTCTGGTTTTTACATTGCAGCTTAGTAACAAAAAAAATTGGAGATTAAATTTACGAGATTTTAATTTTTGATAAAATATTATCAATTTATTTTATGGGTAAACCCTAAACCCTAGATTTTTTCTTACCTGGACCTCCAACTATGCATCCACGCTAGGATGTAAAACTTCGAAGTAAAATCAGGAAGTACTGATATAATTTTTCTTAAGTTATTGTAGTTGTCTATCGACTTAGAATTTGGTAAGAACACATTTTATATTTAACTTATGAAGTAGGCAAAGTCCTCAATATGTTACCGTGTTTATCAGCACTTATAACAAGGCTATTATTTCAATTTTATTACCAATATATAATGTTATAAAATCGATACTTAAAAATATTTTATTGTAAAAAAAATTCACTAGGCCGATCAAATAAATACATTGGAGGCAGAGTGAAACTCGTGTGACCCGGTGGGTGTGAAACTCTAACTCGTGTGACCCGGTGGGTGTGAAACTCTAACTCGTGTGACCCGGCGGGTCAGCGTTAGCCAATGTGGGAACAAAGAAAAAGGGTCGGGACTACAAATGAAACTCTTTTCCTCTTCCCGTCCTTCTCTGTCTGGTCTGTGGAAGTGGAACCTAGCCGCCGAGGTGTGGCCGGGGAATTTTCAGCAGCTCGATACTTGGCTCGAACAACGATCTGCGGCCGCCGGCGATCAGTAACTCATTCCCGTAAGGCTTGTTCCTTTCTCTTTCTGTTATCCATAATATTTATTTTCCATTGGGGCCTTTCTCGCCGTGCTCGTCTCTTTCGTTTTTTTTTTTTTCATTTTTATTTCTCTATGTTTAAAAGGAAGTGTTAATCTCAAGAAAGGATTGAATTTATGCATTCGCTGAATTTTTCGCTTCAAATCCGGTTCGAGATCAGCTTTATCAATGATAGATGGAGAAATTTTATTTCGTATTTTACATCGTATCCTTTTACACTTCGCGTCATTGTTAGGTGTAGTTGTCGTCCTTATAGCGTAAACTCCTATCTCTTCAATTTTTTTCCTGTTGAAGAATATGGCAAGAGATGGAGAATGTACAAGTGATTTTGTCTTCTAGAGACTGTACACGTACTCGAAGAATTGATTATTACTTTGTGAAATATGCCATTTTTGGGTTACTCTATTGATATATGAGCTCTAGTCTGTTATCCAAATTTTAGATCCTTAAAAATATTTAGTATGAATTTTTAGAGGGGCTTTTCTTCGTTTTTATAAATGGTTAAAAAGAAAGCCAATCACGTGACATGTTAATTACTGAAAAATTTTAGACATGTGATTCCTTAACACGAAGTGAACTGGGATCTCCAACTTAAGCTGTGCCTCCATTTCCCTATTTCTATCTCTATCCATTTTAAGATTTGGTTGTGTTTCTCATGCATACAGCATCAGTAGAACCTAATTGTCTCTATGTTGTTTGGGAGAAGATTTGCATTAGGATCTCAAAAGAAATGAATTTTCAGTATCCTTGGGGTTGTTCCTAAGTAGATTTCCTTTTTTTCTGAAACAAGATATTTTACATTTTACAGTGAAACTCTTATTTATTCTTTGCCTCCATGGGCTCTGATTAAATGGTTAATTATCCTTAGTTTGAGACGTCATTAATTCTTATTCTTCCAGTGTTTTTGGCTTAACCATTGGAAAAATGGTAACTAGAAAGAGCTCATTTTTTCAAGTTAAAACATTGAAAATTGTTGACATTAGTCACGTTTTTAAAAAGAAAAATAGAACACACATTATCATTCTACTTTGGCTTCATTGATCACCTAATCTGATAAGTGTTTAAAATTTTGCATTTTTCTTTTGCAGGTTGCATCTCATTCCTGTAATCCTCGGTTTCTGCAAAGCTTCCAGTTCCTAATATCTATGAAACCTATTATGAGGTTTTTCTCCTCACTTTCTAGACTTGTCTCTCAGAACCCTAAACTTCAACAGTTTCCTGCCAAATCCTTCCATTCTTCATCATTGAATGTCTCGAAGAAGTTAGGATTTTTCAGCCTAAGTGACAGGGCACATAATCGATCAAGCAGCACTCGTGAATTAAGTACAGCTCAACAGGAAGTGAAGGCAGCCCCCAGTGAGCGTGTCTCAGTGATTGTTGATGAGATTTCCAATCTCACATTGTTTGAAGTATGCGATCTAACGGAGTTAGTACGTCAGAAATTGGGTATAGACGAAATGCCAACCATGGGTGTGATGATGCCAGGGATGAGCTTTCAAGGACCGTCAGCAAAAGGACCCGGTGCAGCCAAGGTTGAGGAGAAGGCTGAGAAGACATCATTTGATTTGAAGCTTGAAAGTTTTGAAGCTGCAGCTAAGATTAAGATCATAAAAGAAGTAAGGACATTCACAGATTTGGGCTTAAAGGAAGCAAAGGATTTAGTAGAGAAAGCACCCACAGTATTGAAAAAAGGGGTTTTGAAGGAGGATGCTGAGAAAATTATTGCGAAGTTGAAGGAGGTTGGTGCCAAGGTTGTTATGGAATAAGGCAAGAGATTTGGATATTGTAGTCAGCAACTTGGTGTTGAGTATGTTCAAGAGCTGCAAATCATATCGCTTCCTTTAGGCATGCATCACCCTCAATTGTTTTCCTTATAAGATTTTCTGTCGAAATTCGATCCTTTACAGTAACTAGAGGGTTTAACCAATTTCTAGAAGTTTGGCAGCTTTTTGACTTTAGAACCACTCAGGCACTATCAGTCCATTGAGTAGATTCTCAGCTTTTGCTCAACAGTTTACCTGTAGACCCTGATGTTATGTCAAATTGATGATGTATTTTATGATCAAGAAAGAGATCAAAAGCCATCATCCTGAGACCCTTAGCCTTTGAGCGGAAACCTTTTACTCAAAGCCAGAAAGAAAAGGTCAGCCCTTCAATCTTCTATTAAGTCAGTCCCAAAGAGATGGAACGTCTCTTCTCACCAAAGACAATGTCCCATATCCGTTTCGTGTTCAAAACTGTTATAAAGCGCTGCAAGGCATGCTTCGGGAACGGTTGGATTTGCATACTTTAGATTTGTCGTCTAACTGCACTTGCTGTTTGCAAATAACTAGAAATTGATTCAAAGCCATGGTATTGTGGTTGTAGTTCTATGTCGAGCTCTTTTGAGTATCTTCCAATATGAGAAGTACATCCTCAGGTCATGTGCCGGTACAATATCTCGAATCTGTTCATAACGTACTTACTGTAAGGATGTAGCGTCCACGGTTCCGTAATAGAATAATGGCCGGTATCTTATTTTCACAAGCAGAAGATATCCAATGGAAAGTATATGTAAAGAATATTTCATTCAATAAATAGGGAGCCATAAGCTCCGCTGGGGGGGGGGGGGGTGGGGAAGAGTTCTGCTGGGTCCCTTCACAGTGATTGATTTTTTTTTTTCTCATACACATGCATAACTATATAAAGAAGAAAGAAGACGGAGATACGTATACAGCAAAATTTTGGGGCTTGTTAATTGGGTAGGTATAAGGAGATCTAAATTATTGTACAAAACTTTTTCAGGCTTATATCTTTAACTAGTTCATTGACTCCCATTGCTGGACTGATGTAGGATCTGATGCACAAGTTTCTCTGGCAGTTTCCCACTTTTCTGCAAAACCAGACGAAACACATTAATGGAGTGCTCTTTGTAGCAGAGAAAAGAACACAGAAAAACACTGAGGCACACACTAACCTGAAATTGCCTCATGTGCAGGATGGGCTCACAACCGACTTCTGCAACTTGGTTTCCAAGTGCAGTTGTGGAATTAAACCTGCCTGCTTTGTAATCCGAGAGGGCGTGTTTCGTGTCAGGAAGGTGGTGACAAACCCTTAGCAGGGAGGCAAGAGAATTCATCTGTGGAGCATTGAAACATTAGTCAGTTCCATTAACCTATCTTTGCACTGACACCGAGCTCCCCAGTGCATGAAATTGTATTGCATGTTGCATTGAAGAATAGAAAATTGTGCTTACCTTCATATAAGGGCAGGAAGCACAACCCCCATGGATAGAGCATCCCTCACCGGCTGTAACCCCAGGAACCACTGTGAGGAGGTCAGTTTCGTTACTGCCACACGATGTTCTTGAAAGTGAGTCAGATGAGACAGGAAAGACAATCTCAACGCCGACTTTTGATCTTTGATGTGAACAATCAGCGGAAGGACGTAGTAGTGCACGTACTGCTGCAACAATGGAAGTGATCATCCCTGATTCTGTTCCTAAAACAAACTGAAGATGCTCATCCACATCTCTTTCTAGAGCCTCTTGCAACCTCTGTTTAATGAAATCCAGTATATTCTGAGTTGAACCTACTACTCCCATTCCTCTTCTCTTTGCTTCCATTGCTAGAGAAAACATTTCCCCTGGCACTTCAAAATGAGCAGTAAGGAATGCATCACAGTAGCCCTCGTGTATCTTCCTTACTACTTCATGCCCAAATAAGTCATGAACGATACAAGCTCCATCCTGGTAAAGCTTACAACGTAACAACTATGTTACCAGAAATGAGAAAACTAAGCTATTGTGGTATCACTTTGCAAAATTATAACTCAATTCTCATTCATGCATGCTCTCAATTTTATAGAACACTTCAAATAGGAAGCTAAAATAGGCAAGAGTGAATATGCTTTAAGTTAAGCAGCAAAATTTCAAAACTACAGGAGTGAATTGTAGATGAAAAATGAGACATGAGAACTCACCTGATAATAATGCAGACGAGATAACAATGACCTTATTGAGTTTCTATTATGCCCTGGATGTATCTCTGCTATCTCTTCATCTGTCATATTGGACATTTGGTGGAACAACTCCGCTATATTTGCACCCATGTAGGAATCAGGTCCATACCAAACATTTAAATCTGGAATCTGAGCAAATGCCTGACAGAAGATAATTGAGTCAGAAATTTCAATTGTATACAAAACTCGTCACTGGAGCAATGAATCAGCCTTCCAACCTGTAAGATGGTCGGAACAACATTAGAGGAAGTGCAGGTAACTGTGGGGACAAGTTCATGAGCATGAGCTTTTGTCTCTAAGGATGTGTTGATATAGATCACATGCAGAGCAGGTCTTGACCTTGAAGCTGACTTGAGAAAACTCATATATGTCGGACCAGCTGCAGCTTCAGCCAATGAACAACCAATCCTTTCATCAGACAGCCTGTACACACCGACCTGCACCACATGTCTCAAGGTCAAGATACCAGAAATGTGAAGATGGGGAAAACTTTCAGCATATGAATCACAGTTCTGTCTCCTCCCGCAGAGGGAGAAATGATAAATACTTTTAAACTATTTTTTTCTTCTCATGTAACTTTTTAGCTTTTCCATGGAGACAATCTGTAGGACAACAGAAAAGGAAACCAGAAACATACTTACCTCTCCAAATCCTGCTTGGTCGAGGATGGCTCGTACATTTTCAGACATGAAATCGACTCCAAGGACGGTGATATACCGACATCCAGCTTCTGCCATCTTGACAGCTGAATCCGCCATGACCAAGGAATCAGAAATATGGATGTGGGGCCAAAGCTTCTGAGCAGCAGTTAAGACACCTTGGACTTCTGGGTCCATATAGAAATGGGCAACCACCCCAATTCTCTTTTCCTTCAGCACATTGACGAGTTCTTTGATCTTCACCTCATCGGGGGATAAAAATTTTGCCTGCAATCAGACTGCCCACTTAGGACTGACTTAAATTGTAGTCGACAAGACAGAAAAAAAAAATCTATGATTTAGTTCTCTGGATATGGTTCCCCTGCACACTACAGATCGATGCACACCATCTTCTTCTAACAGAGTGCAAATATCACCATTTTTCCGACTTGCTACAGGAAGCAGAAAAAAGAACACCATGCACTGGTCCATGTTTTTATTCAGAGCAAACAAAGTTGGAAAATTATATTTTTTTCACTCCATTCATGGCTACAGAGAACTGCTGATTAGTCTGTCAAGAAGCTGGCACATTTCCCCATGCCGTAGCATTTCACGAATCCCAACGACTTACATCAACTTTCTTATTAGAAAGGTGCTGAACAAGGACCACAAGTACGTCAAAGTAAGGTACTGGACGCTCCAAAATCCTTTTTTTTTTTTGCTCCTTGATCATTTTTAGTTTCTCCTATTACTCATGATGGAAAAGCAGCACCGCCAGGCGTTTTGCATGCGGATTATTGGAAGATACGAAAAGAATTCTGAAACAAATGCTCTGAATCCCGCCAGTGATTATTTTCTTCGAGCAGATTACACCCCAACATACATTCAACAACAACAGTTATACATGAGTTCATTTTTAGCCAAAACTAAACAGAACCGGCAAGCTCGCTAACCTGAGCCTCGGCGTAGGTCCCCTTAGCGACCAATTCATCGGCGGTGATAACCAGAGACGGGAACGGTTCAAAGGGGGGCTTCCCTTCCCTCTCCGCGACGATGACCTTGGTCCTCTTCTGCATACTAACGAGCACGTTATGCCATGTGTTGGCCCTGGAATGTGCACGACCGGGCATACCCACGTTGAGCTCCGCCATATCCTCCGTCTTCAGACCCAAGACCTCCTCCGGCGACGCCCCGTCGAGGACCCAAATCAGGCAGGAGCAGAAGCCCTTGGTGATCTCGGAGTCGCTGTCCGCCGCGAACCTCATCCTCCCGTCCGGGTCCATCTCCACGGCGAGCCACACCTGGGCCGTGCAGCCCATGACGCGATTTTGAGGGAGCCGGAGGGAGTCGGCGAGCGGGGGCAGCAGAGCGGCGTACCCCAGCAACCTCTTCACCCTCTCGATGGGTTCCGGCATGGACCGGAACTCGTCGACGAGGCGCTGCAGTTTCTCCCGGGGCAGATCAGTCACACCCACCGGCAAGTCGGTCGCCGCCGGAGACGCGGCCACCGCCCTCTTTCGGAGCGGAAGACGAAAAGGGTCATCGGAACTTCGGATGGCGCCGCACTTGACAGGCCTGAAGCCGAACCCCTTTGGCCTCTGCTGGGCTCTGAACGGCAGCGAGAGCCGCTTATTCACCGGTAACAGAAACGACGACGACGAAGAAGACGACACCGCGGTCGACGCTCTCGTAACAAACGACGAAGACCCAGAATCCATTTCTTCCAATCCGCTCTTCGCCGATACCCGAAAAACAAAAAACACTGAAACCACCCTTTCCCCCACAAACCCACTTCAACGCATGAGAAAGATCTGAGCTAGATTCCGTGAGCAGAAACCTCACACAACACGGGAGAAGAGAAGAAAGTTACACAATACAGTAATGGAGAAACAACGGACACATGCAAAACGAATACAAGAGAAGCACGACACGGGTTAATATAGAAAACGAAAAGATCGAAGAGCAGCGTAAGGGCCGAAAGAAAGAAGGCCCGACGGGGTCGATCAGGCTGCAAATTTTTTTGGCAGAAAAATTGCAGCACTATAACCGAAGCCCTTTTCAGATTTTGTGGCGTTTGCTCCTGCATTTAATATCTTTTTGGACTTTTTGTGGGTCCCCTGTGGGAGCCACGGTTAGTGACTTAGTGGTAACTGGTAAGTGTCCTTTGAGTGCAAGGTTAGGGTGGATAGAGTGTAGTAGGAGAAAATAAAACAAATTTTGGTGGTCGCAAAAAGGAAAAGAAAGAATTTCTTTCTTTTTATAGGGTGGTGGTAGAATCTTGATATCATTTTGTTGAATTTTATTTAGTATGGGCTTTATAGAAAATGAATATTATATATTTCTATATGTTTAATTTTTAATTATAAGGTGACAATTTTTGTCATATATTGAATCGCTTAAATGTATTTCGGGCCGATTCGACCTTATTTCTGACTCATTTGTTATGGCGGCTGGAGTTCATTTTGTCTTTTAACGTGAAGTGGGTCTTTTTGAAGGTCTTCCTTGGTTGGCTCTGTTTTGACAGTTTGATTCTGGGGTTCTCTTTCTCGTACAGGTGAAATGGATCTAGTATTAGAAAAATCGGCTCCTCGCATGGGGGAAAAGAAAATGCGTCCAATGATTAAAGGTGAAACTTTTGGGTCTTTGGCGGAGAGTTATTTAATCATTTTTTATACTCTTTTAGATATTTTGACCTCAGCCATGATGTAACACTGGGTCAAAAAAGTTGAGCGAGAGGGAGAGGGAAGGGGGGAGGCGCCGCGGTGGGGCGGCCTCGGCCTCTCTCCCTCTCCCGCTCCCGCTCCGGCCTCTCTCCCTCTCCCGCTCTGGCCTTCTCTCCTCTCTCCTTCTTTGCTAAGTAGGCAGTTGATGTGGATGCCACATAAGCATTAGACTGTAAAGACCGACAGTAAAATGTCGCAGTATGTATATCGTTTTTCTTCCAAATAAGGTCTAACGTTTAAGCTTCCTATAATATATAGGTAGATAGTTCCTATTTTATTTCTTATTTGGACTACCAACGAGGACGCCACATCATACTATAAAAACTCATAGTAAAAGATCACAGTATACATATCACCACTCTAAATAAATTGATCATCTCTGTCTTAATTTAGAAAAATGATATCAGTACATTGGTATTTTATTGTGTGGTTTTACATCGTGATGTGCTAGTCCTCCTTATAGCCTTGTTGGCATTCCAAATAAGTTCTAGGGTTTAGCCTTCCCTATAGAATAAGTCGATAGTTCCTATTTTATCTCTTACTTGGACTACCAACGAGGATGCCATGTCATACTGTAAAAAGTCACAGTAAAAAGGTACAGTACACATCTCACCACTCTTAATTTATAGGTTTTTATGTAGAATAAACGATATTTTAACCATGACAAGTACGTGTTCTTATTAGTAATCATGCCCCATCCAACCTTAATATGTGTATGCTTGTACACTGACATTAAAATAAGCCTCGTATGACACTTAGTTTTATAGTTGGATTAATTATTAAATAGAAAAAATTAAAATTAAAATTTAATTTCGGATTACAATTTATCCAGTTACCATTTTACCTTTTAATAAATTGCAAACCTGTTTTATCCACATACCATTTATGGGTAATATAATAATTTTACAATAATAACGGCAGCTCGTGTTATATTAAGTGAACAAGTTGCAATAATCGGAAATAGTAAACGAATAACCTATTTCGCTTTGTTCATATATAGTTTACACCATTACAAGTATCATAAGTGAATTCTTAAAATCCAACATCATCCGATATAGATAATAGTTTGTGCTAGGGGTAGTGGATAACTTTAATTCTTTTTAACCATAAGTAAGTGGGTTCTTTATTTCTTTTCTTTTAGGAGATGGGTAGTGGGTGTGTAATAAGTCTGTTCATTTAGTTAAGAGAGAGGCTCCATTAATTTAAATGACCAGTTGATTCATTTAGTTAAGAGAGAGGTTCCATTAATTAGGATTTCAATTCTTTACACAAAGACGCCTCCTTCAAGACAGTAACTTTTCAGCTGAGCTCACAATGAATTAAAGGTGTATATTTGTTAGGGAACAGCAAAAGAAAAATGGCAATTTTTTCCACCTAATTCATTTAAAACTTTCCAAGAAGGTATCTTTGAAAAATAATTAAGAGTTATCAAGCTAGTCCATGACCATTCCCTTTCTTTCTGTTGTCATAAAAAATATTCCAATCATTGGCCACAAATGGTAATATATAAAGATTTTGGACATCAATGGATGTCTAACTTTGGTAGTCAATCCTTGCTCCTAAAAAAAACCATGACTAGGTAGGCAAAAATTTTGTAACTGATTCTCAGTCGCTTCAATCTCTGTTTGAGCCGTTATTGCTACCCTCATCTCATTTCAAATGCAGCTATTTATTACCGGATTCAGTTTTTGTGCATTTTGCAGTAGCAGAAGACCTGCTCTCAGAATCTTTCAGGTTGTGTGTGCTGTAGAGATATTACCATGGACTTGATCATCAGTGCCAAAATAACGATCCCCAAACAACCCCATGCCTGGAATTACACGGCAATCATCATTCAGTTTGGTGTCAATCTCCGACGTTACAATTTTTAATGTGGGGAACTTTTTGCAGACAGCATGTATTCCATCAGGAGCCTGCATCCGGTAAATTAAAGGCCATTGCAGTTAGGAAAGTGAGTCAGCTACATGTTTTATAGTATTCAATTCTAAGATGTAGTGAGTGAGATACCGATATGAGATTAAGAAAGATGATGTTGGACTCTGGTACACCTTTTCTGATGAGAAGAGAAATAGCTTGAATGGCTGAATTTCCTGAAAAAACGGAAGAGGCTGCCGTTGGATTTGTAATGTGATCAATCAACACAGAGACAACATATCTCAGAAAGTGGATATCCAAACCTGAAGCAAGAACCGGATCAAGCAGTAGAACTTGGCGTTCTGCAATGTCTGCAGGCAGCTTTTCATAGATGAGCTACATGAAGGGTGATATTAAGATTAAGAAACTGGAGAAGAAAGATTATACAAAAAAGTAATCCAAAAAAAAAAAAAAAAATTCAGATGACCTGTCGGCCATTGTTATGCTCCCTGTGGATGAGGATTTTCCCAATTTTGATGCCTTTGCAACAGGCTCTTAATGCATTCTCCATGCTTTCCCCACTGCACATGAAGAAACTAATATTAAAGGAGATTACATAAGTATCCGCTTACTAGGAATACTGCGTACTGTAATTCACCAATGTTGAGTATGCCATAGGTAGTAAACAAAACATGTTGGTTTGAATATCCCATTCATTAAATCTCAAATTAGACCATCACTAGCATTATGAAGTGTTTCTCATGTGTCAGCATTGAAGATCTCGTTAGTTTTATGGATAATGATCAGATGGCCAAATGTGCTACTCTACTTTTAGATATAATATGTGGATAAAGTTCCTGTTTTTACATATAAGAAATTTAAAATCTGCAATGTGTACCTTCTGATTATAGACACCCCGCACAACCTTTTACAGAAAACAACTCCAGCGTAAATGCTGTCTGAAATTTACAAGAACAGCAGAGTAAATCAGAACAATTGAGTGCAATTTGCATAAAGAAAACATGAAGGAACTTTTGACAGGTTATGAGGATTGCTGTTAAAGCTCATCTCTAACCATACAAAAGCATATTGGAACTTAATGGAAAATCTCATTAGCTATAACAGTCTTTAACAATTTTTACTGGCAAAAAACCTGGTTTCATGACCCACCTGTTGGAGTAGTGATCTGTATCTCAGAAAATGGAAGATGACCCAGCCCATATTCAACTACCTGTAAGCATCAATGTGTTCTCCCCGATAATTGTGTAACAATGGGAAAAATTTAGGCAAGACTTGGAAGGATTTCTTCAATGAGTAGAACTTACCAACCGAATTAGACGGTCTGCATAGAAGACAAAGTCATGCTTTGATGTTTCAACATCACGGATCAGGGTGTGCATGCCTCGTATCTGGACCATGCAGACAAATAACTCTTAGATTCATGAAGAATAATTTGAACAGATAACCATGATGATGATAAAGCAAAACAGAATAATTACTGAACCAAATACTTTCACCTGGAAGGTTGAGGGGATAACAAAAATATTGGGGTATATCTTACAGAGCTCGTGCTGACCAAGTTTAACTTGAATATGTTGCACTATCAAGTTTATTGCAACTTCATTATCTCCACCTCGAGGGATGATAATGTCCGCATATTTCTTTGATGGAAGTATAAATTCATCAAAACCAGGCTTCACAAATTTGGCATACTGCAATTGCTCCAACAACAACTGATTCATGAAACTGGTCCAGTATAGAAAAGACTAATACATTAAACTGATATTACAGCACAGTACCACAAGAAATATTGGTGCAAGTGATCTCTACCGATGTGAAGCGGCAAGTATACATAATCCAAAACTAAGAACAAAATTTTGTGAAAGCAGGACATACATATTGTATCTGTCATGAATACAGAGAAAAATTTGAGAAACATGATCACTTGATCAAAGGCATATGGCTTGACCTCATGATAAGAACATTGCAGTAAGATGAGAATTCCACAAACTACAATAGCTACGGACAACATTAGCTACAAAAGTTTAAAGATCTTTATGTCAAGAACAATTAAGAATGCAACTCAGTAGCTTTCATACTCCCAAAAAAAAAAAAACTGAACTCGAGAAAATGTACTGACTTGATCAAGAACGGATTGAATGTCTCTTCCTCTTTCGACTGTGTCACGTTTTATCCTCCTTGCTAACCGCAAATCAGAATCTGCACTGAAAAAGGTGTTTTTGAAGATTGATGAGTACAGTCTGAAACCGATGCTAAAAATGAGCGGCACTTGAATTTTGTACCGATTGAACTACAATCAAAGGGTATGCTCAGTCTTATGCTTTCATTTGTTTCATTTCTATCTACTAAAAATTTTTGTTTTGTAACTGAAACATATCCGATATACTGTGGATGCATCTAGAGAGACAACAGGGTTATTGACAACAAATAAATAATACTAAATTCAGTTAAAAGGTTCAGTCTCCTAAATCTCGGTAAAAGGTTCTGTCTTCTGAATTCAGGATTATTTAAGTGATGTGATGTTTTTATTTTCCATATTACTTGCTACTACTGTAGCAAATAATAGTCTGACAGAGGGAAGGCGAGAACTACAATCCAATGTTCTTTAGGATGACATGTTATAGATTACTGCAAATGGAGCACCAAAAGCCCACTTTCTTAGTCCTAAATTAACTACATTTTGCCTGAGTACTTTAGATTCAGACAGTTCCTTGTTGAACACCATCCTGACCAAATATATTTCAAATTTTCTATTACAAGAATAACATTCAGAGATATTGTCAACCTGTTTCAACAAAGATCTTCATGTTCATGAGTTCACGCACACGGGGATCATGAAGAATTAATATTCCATCCAGAATTATAACATCAGCTGGATTAACCTGAAATGATCCATGAAACAAACTGTCAGCATTTCAAATTTCTATTTATCTTCAGGATTTATAGTGGTACATTACTATGTTGAGAAAATAATTGTTCAAGAATAATTCCAGACATGATATCTGTCGTTAAAAATATGTTAACAGTAAAATTCATTCAAGAATTTGTACAGTAAACCATCTAACCCATGCATATGCACAGGAACAAATTCATTTGCCATAGATATGGAGTCAAACCTGCCGTGATGGCTGCACAGTTTTGTGAGTCTTAAAATCATAGTTTGGGATGGTGACTGTTTGACCAAGCTTGAGTTTCCCCAAGCAAGAAAGTAATAACTCTGTGTCAAATGCATCTGAAAGTAAAATAATAAAAGATAATAATTATTCTTTTGAATTTGAAGTTTACCTATTGAGAATGTTAAGTCATTGTAAACTGTCAAGTTCATTTAGTATTACATCAAGCTCTAAACATTAATTCAGGCTGTTTCTTGATATATTGTGAAAAATTTAAAGATGAATGTCATGGCATGAACATTTTATGGCAGCATAATCCCAGGAGTGCCAGTGGAAGTGTTGATGTGCAATTTTCTTATATTGAACTTGTCTCCTCGAGTTCTTCTTCTATTAATTATGTCCCCTTCTTTTGTCATTATACAATAACTCCACATTATAAATGGGGTTTTGAAACAAAAGGTAGTTCAAATATGCAAATCCATTTCCACTTCCAGCTACTTACTGTTGTAAAGAAGCACAGAAACTTACCAGGATGGTCAAAGTTTGCTTCTTTTAACTTGTCATCACTAACTGTGAAATAAAATGAATCCTACACATCCAATCACATGCACAATAAGATTAGCAGAAACAAATTGGATCAAGGCAATTTATTTCCAACATGAATAGTTCAAAAAACCATATTGATTCGTTAAGTAAAGTATGTTGAATAAAAGTAATAAAGCTCGCTATTTAGAGGATTATTATTTTGAAATGAAGTACATCAGTAGTTACAATCTTCAGCGAGATGAAAGTATGACACCATTAAGAAACAAAAGACTTTGTATGGTGATACAGGAGAGAACAAAAAATGAAGCCACAAGCATTACTTTAGCTAGAGCAGAAAGATTATTGCATGTAAATTTTCTGAAATATCTTGGCAAATCTAACATAAGGCCCTAATCAATAGTTATCAACAACTAGAAAAATGATATTGAACATATTATAATAATTGAATAGATTATATCCAAGTCACGCTATGACAGATATATTATTGTCATGGGTTCCCAATGGTTGTAGCACAAGCCTGACCTCAATAAGTAAAAAACTCCCTTATATTATTTTTCTTGAAACTCTGAAGACCAAGTTCGACCTTTAGAAAGGAATTTATTCGTGAAAAAAAAAAACTTACTTGATTTATAAGAACAACTCTCTGATCATGGAGCTGGGCAATTATCATCTCACAAACAGTTGTTTTACCGGATGCAGTGCCACCAGCAACACCTTCAAATAAATCCATATTTACAACGCATCTCAGTCTGCATTTATATATTAATCTTTGTTCTAATCTAACTGGACTTTAAAAGTAATAGCATATTTTTTTGGGGAAAACACAAGTATCTACAGAGCAACAGTACTTTTAACTGTTGGAATGAACAGGAAATAAAGATTTATACGCTACTTCTTTTCATGGTAATGTATATGGTTGTTGTCTTAACTTAATATTCTATCAAGTTAGTTTAGCTCAAGTGCAGGGAGATGTCAAAGAAATTTAATTTGGGGAACCAATTTGGGTGTAAAGGTTTAAACTTTCACTGACCCCATTTTATTTTTTATTTTTTTAAAGTTGGCATTCCTATTCCCATACCCTTAAAGAGACTTGAACCCAAGACCTCCCATTACAAGCCCTCCACGTGACCACTGAGCTATGCAAGTTCACTCCACTGACCCCATTTTAAATCTGAAGAATAACTTTCTTGGTGAAAATTAGAAATACTAGGGATACACTGATAATGATTGTGAAACTAAATTCAGAACTGGATTTGTCACAAATGAAGGTAACATCATAAACAAATATTTACTAACACCTACTTGGCTCTCCTTCTATCTATATCAATGTTTATGCACATTCGTGTGACTGTAGAAAGAATGCCAGTACTTTCCTCAACTTTATGAGCGAGTGAGGCTGAGTTTTGCACAAGCAGAACAATAAACACTAGAGTGATGCTACGGGTACGGAGCAGGAGCACGGAACGAGCACGGAACGAGCACGGAGATGACATGGAGGCACACTTGTTGAAGGCTGATTGGAGTATACATCATGGGTGCCAGCATCTGTGCTCGATCCGTGCTCCTGCTCCGTACCCGCGGTAGCGTTACTCAAAACACCATGCACACATGCATCAGAGAATCATTTCACGAACATGTTTCAAGACTGATTTTTTCCTTAAAGGAAAAATTATATTGATATATGCAAATAAGTAAAACAGATCAATGACAAGGTTGCAACAAAGAATAGGAAGATGCACGCATACAAAATATAACTACTTCAAACGAATAAATGTGTAGCAAAATTACAAAATACAAGCTCACCAATTACAAAAGGTTGCTTGTCTGCTGATTTAATATTTCCGGGTTTCACTAGAAATTCAGTACCTAATTCCTTCAGCTCTAAACCGTTCTGTTGGACGCCAAAGAGTTGATGCCCAACATTCTCCAACATACATGCGGAATCCATTAACCAGTTTCTGAAAAAGGAGAACCTAGACGCGTTATAACTAATCAAACAAGGATGCTATACAAACAGTATGCAAACAATTATATGCAGTTGCATTTCATAGTTTCAATCATTTAATTCAACTACACAACATTACAAAGGAGTTTGTAACAACTCTTCTGCATATACTCAGTGTGTCGTAAGAAGTTAAGATCGATGAACTGCCAGTACAGTAAGACCCATAACCAGAAACAGGCATCTCATGACACTAACAATATTTGCGTACGAAGATAAGAGACAAATAATGCAGAAGCTAGACAAATATTGTTTGGGCGGCAACAGGGTCTCACCCAGTTGCAGAGAAGGTGCTACTTTTTTGCTTCCTTTCTTCTTTCTTCTGCTTTATGGAGCGCAGATATTTAATATAGGATTGGATCGGAAGAGGAGCTCAGCAGCAACCTTGCCGAGTAGCGGGCACTCCTTTCTTTTTTGTGACCCTGAATATGCATGAGAAGAACAGAAAAACTGTCTCCTGTTTTCTTGCCTGGCAAACGTACGTGTTCAAACTTCAAAGCTCCCCCCTCCCCCCAAAAAAGGCTGCTTACGTTCCTGGTATTCCGCCCGAGAAAAACTGCTCGAAATTTTGCATGGAGCGAGACTGCACGGAGAGTCCAGTGTAATTAAGCAACGGGTGAGGATCAGGGATTTACGATTCGGCCAACTCAGATCAACTCGTCCAACTCAGTGCGACTCGTCCAACTCAGAGCGACTCGGCTAACTCAGCGACCTTCGTTGTTCGACTCCGTCGCCTAACTTGGCTTTATCTTCCGTCATATTAGCACTCGATTAAGGTTTTTTCCATGGCCCCTTATTATAGTTTAATTTCGAGGTTTTTTCACTACCCACCCTCATTAGTCATTATAGCTTGAAATTTTTCTCCATCTCTTATTATATTCATTATTCATTTTTTTCTCTTATAGTCTTCAGTAAAAAAAAAAATTGTCCTTATTGTAGCTGTCGTTCAAAATTTTACATATATCTTCCCTCAATATAGTCTTCTTTAAATTTTTTTAATTTCTTTCCAAATTTTTCTTCATTTTCCTCATTGTAGCCTTCCATCAAAATTTTTAGTCTCGTATCTTACTATTACCTTCAGATTTTTCTTCATCTTCCCTCACTCATTGTAACCTTCTTTTAAAATTTTTGTTCTATCTGTCCTTATTATAGCATTTTCTTCATTTTCAATTATTGTTTTGAAACTTCTTTTCATTTTCTTTTCTCTTTTTATAGCCAACATTTATTATTATTTTTTTTTTTCAGATTGACGTGTAATAACCTTCTCTTAAATAACGGAAATTAAACCATATAAATGCACAAAAAGTATAAACTGGAAGCCTGCGATTAGGTTAGATAAATACCATTCGGTTCCTCAAACATGGAATCATTAAGAAGAAGACGGTAAGGGTGGAGGATGACAACATCTTGTCTTCTCCTCCCTGGAATCTCTCAATGCTTTTGCCATTTTGTGAGGCCATGTGGTCATCAGTGAGACAATCTCTTCCACCTTGCTGAGTTGTTTAATGAAAGAAACCTAATAATGCATTCTTTATTGCCTGCTTCTAATAGCTAGAGAACAATTTAATATTCTTGTTTGATTGATCATCTGAAATTTACTTCCATTAAAGTATGCAAATGATGGAGTAAAGTAATCGGTTGAGTTTGACTTCTTCCCTTCCTGAAAGAGGGAATGGAGAAGATTGAAAGGTAAGAGCAACTGTTTCTGTCCTCCCACTTGGGAAGGAATGTATGTAGCTATTATTTTTAGCAGACAAGAGGAAGGAGCAAAGTTTCAAGTCAGCATGAAAGCAACAGAAAATAATATTTTGGATAACATCACCATGAAGCTTTCCACATTTCTGCCTGTAACTATCATGGAGAGCCAGCTTCGATCACGATAATCCTACCAAGCTGGTAGTTGTTTCTAAGTATGCCATTCTTGAGTAATCGAACTGGGTAATGCACAGAAAGGGGAAATTATACTGCTCATGGGAATAAAATAAGAGAAAATGCTGCAGCCAGGTTTCAGAAGCTTCTGTCACTGCTCTTTTCTGGGGTCCAATGCGAGCATTTTCACTGCTCAATCCGAATATTTTCTCTTTTCCTTTTTCGTTGCTTCCCCAGCTAACCCAGAAGCATAAATCCAACAAAGTCGTTGCACAGACTAGCAAACAGAGGTCTTCGTTTAAGAATCAATGCTAATAGTTTTTTGAATTTATATATAACACAAGGCCAGCCGTTTCACCTTCTTTGTTCCTTGTTCCAATCTCCCTCCTCCCTCACTCTCTGTGTCTCTCTCGTTCTCATGGTTTCTCTGGTGCAGATATACCTTGCCATCAGTCTCTACTTTCAGGTTCAACTCATCAGCAGCCAACATCCCTACGACCAGAATGAGTGCTCCAACGAGGGCTCATCCGGTTACAGCTGCTCCATCAAAGAAGCTCCATGCCACACCTTCATATTCTACAGAGCTCAACAGACCTACCAAACTCTTTCTTCTCTCTCTTCTCTCTTCAATCTGAAACAAACCCAAATCCTCAGTCTCAACAACCTATCTCAATCTAACTTAACTCGTCTCTTACCCAATCAGGAGATCCTCATCCCTGTGACCTGCTCTTGTTATGGGAACCTCTCTTCCACCATCCTCAGTTACCGCTCCTCGGGCTCTGACACTTACATGTCTCTTGCATGTGAAACTTTTCAAGCACTAACAAAACCACAGACTTTGTTGGAGCAGAACCAGTATCAAGAAGGGAAAATACCAGCAGGCTCTAATGTAAGTATACCAATCAAGTGTGCTTGTCCAGACCAATTTGACAGGAGAAATGGAGTCAAGTACCTTGTAACTTACCCTGTTGTTGCAGGAGACGAAGTGGAAAAAATAGCCCCAATGTTTAATGTGGCAGAAGAGATGATTTGGGAAGCTAATGGATTAGAATCCAATCCAACAATCTACCCTCTCACCACTCTGCTTATTCCTATTCATAAAATTCCTGATCTACCTTTCAAGTCTTCTTCATCATTACCTTCTAATCTATCTCCAAATCCAATGGCCATTGATCTGAGCAAAGTCTCCTCCGCTACGAGCTCAAATAGGAGCTTGTATATGGTACTTGGAGCTGGTGGATTCACAGTTTCTATAATTTTAGTTATAGCTTTTGCTATTCTTAGAAACAAAAGAAGGCAAGAGCTTAAAATGCAGCCTCCATCAGCTAGAAGTTCACAAAATTCCAATCTATCACCTGATTTTCTGGAAGGTATTTCAAAGTTGAGGGACCCCTTGTTCCAGTACAACTTGGAGGAGCTCAAATTTGCCACTAGAGATTTTCATGATGATAACAAGATTAACAGTTCAACACATCAAGGTAGGATCGATGGAGTGGATCTTGCAATTCAGCAGTTAAGTCTTGAAGAAGCAAATCGAGTAATAGATCTATTGACAAAGATCAATCACAGAAACATAGTGAAATTACATGGCTTTTGTCATAGTTTTCAACCTTGTCTTGTATTCGAGTATGCAGGGCATGGCTGCCTAATGGACTGCCTGTTGAAGCCAGCAATCTCCAGTGAGTTCACATGGGAGAGAAGGATCAGAATTGCTTTCGATGTGGCTGTTGGTCTTCACTACTTGCACTGTTGTACGTATCCTTCCTATGTCCATGGAAATCTCAAAAGTAGAAATGTTTTGATAACCAGGGACTGGAGAGCTAAACTTTCTGGTTTTGAATTGGCAAAGCCTCTCCCAGTAGCTAGAGAAAATGAGAAGGTAGATGACAAAAGCATCAACATAAACCCCACTGAATGCCTCTTTTATGGGTTGGACTCATCAACAATAGATATATTTGATCTTGGTGTAATTTTACTGGAAATTATTACAGGAAAAGAAGCACTATATGGCCTGGTTTTACAGAATCCAGTGAGAATTTTATTGGAGGGAGGGGTGGAAGGATCTTCTCACTGTAAAGAGATGTTGAATGATCTCGTAGATCCAAATCTCAAAGAAGATTATTCGGTGGAGGATGTTCTGCGTATAGTTCTTTTGGCTCAGGCTTGTCTAGAGAAGAACCTATTCCAAAGACCCACCATGAATGATGTGTTAAAAGCTCTCTCTAAAGTGATTTAAGTAGCTTTGAAAAAAATTGAATGCTTGGAGCATCAATCAGATGTAAAACGGTTTTGGACTAACTCTCACCTGGGTTCTGTATTTTCTGTGGAAAAAAACTGCATTCATGCTGCGAAAAAGTAGAACTGAGTGCACCACAATGCCTTTTCATTTCTCAGCGTGGAGCAGCCTCCAATATATCCTTGGGGTTAACTGCTGAGGGGTGAAACATTCTCCTGATAAACAACTCTGTTGAAAGTACTGTGAACAAATTCTTCAGACCCTTTGTCCGTAAATATCTTTACACTCTGCAATGATTCATTTATTTCCATATCATCCGTAGCTACATAAAAAAAAAACACATGACAATTTTTCCTTCTAAGCTAGAGGACTGGTTTCTACAAATTCTTGATTTACAATCAGCATTCATGTGATGAGTCCTCTATTTTGTCTATTGACAGTACAAGAGAAATAATGCACAACCATGGCCTGCCACTTCCATTGACAATTGCTTTATCGCCCCCAAGTATTTTGCACTCCAAATTTCTGTACACTTGCAAGAATCTTTTCTTACATAGTCTCTAGGCACCGACTTGGCTAAGTCCACAATATTTGCAGAGATGACTGTGTTTGCAGCATTCAGGTTGAAAAATGAAAGATATACTTCTCCTAAAAGAAAAAGGAAGTATTGATATGAACTAAATTCAAAGTCAGCGAAAAACAACAAGAAAAGATAGCATACCATGTTCAAGAAAATAATTGAGACAAAGTTTTAGAAAAAAAGATTCATTTTCCTTCAAAACTGAATGAACCGTATTATTGAAAGAAAGGGTATCCTGGTAAATGAATCTTACCTTTTCTCCCAGTTGCTACCCAAGAGCGCACACCACCAACATTTGCATTACCTGCAGGATTATAACCAATCATCACAAGGAAATTTTACTCTGAGCTAAACCTTCCAAAAGGTATACAGGAAGCTTAACGTCACCTTTCACTGTCTTCACAGTGGCACATAGACCAGAATAGCTGCTGACTAGAGTACCATTTGCATTTAAGTCCCACATCTGCTAATAAATAGGTGTGTCAGATGCCAAGTAAAACCGACATTATGCAGGAATGCATCTAATGCAAGAGTCTAGCAAGAACCTGTTTCACATCCCATTTGCACGGAGATAGAAAATTGGTTCTATACTTCTGTAAAGAAAATTTTCTGTTTGTAGAAGCATCCAAACAGTACTTCATTTTCTCCATTGCTACCAAATGGAATTTCCCCTCATATTGCTGTTTCTGGATGAGGCTTTCATCCCTTCAAGATAAAATGATATTAAATGTCAATAGCAGCAAGTATACCATCCATACAATAAATGCAGCTAACCCAGAAGCAACTATTTATAGATAGATCTTTGCATTAACAAACTCTTAGTGAGACATGTGCCCTCTCAACTATGTATGTTAACAAGTTGACTAGGACTTTACTACCTTATTGCCCCACTTTTCAAATAATCAACGAAACAACTACAGTAATCAATTAGACAAAATGAAGAGTTAGTTGTGCCTTTTTTACAATTTTGAGAAAAATTCTTGGACAATAAACCTATCATGAGGCCATTAATATTCTTGTTTAGTTATGTATGCAACATAATCTGAAACCAAATCATGCAAATTATACTTGAGCTTACTACTTGTTTCATCTACTGGAAGCAAAGACAAGTAGTCCTTACAATGCTAAATATGATCTTCGTCTGTACATGCAAAATGGTTTCCAGTAGTTTTGCTCCAAGCTTTCTCTCCAGCAAACTTGATCCAACTTTTGGTCAGTCATTCTCACAATCCAACCTTTTGCATGGTGTTCCTTGCAACTAGTAACTGTCAGTTGTATTTTATCTCGCATAGTTGCATTCCTAAAAATTCCCCATTTCTTGGTGAAGATGCAGTTACTTTTCTCTTTACCGTGGCTGGCTTTGATGTAAGGAAACTAAAAGAAAAACACATACAAATGCATGAGATAAATACAGGCTTATCTTTTTGTATGAAATGGAACTTAGTTTAGCTTAATTCTAAATAGGGATTACTTTCTTTTATATTCAAATGAAAGGCCACGACATAATTCCCATAACCAAAAGCAGGCCAGAAACTAAACAAAAACATATCATATTCATGAATAAAATACGACTCAATTCAGCCCTATTCTTAATATAGCCCTATTCATAATTTATTAATATTCCTAAGTAAGAATCACTTTATTTTTTATTCCGACGGAAGGTCAAGGCACGGCTCCCAAAATAACTAGAAAAAGAGAGCAATATTTTCTCTGTTGACCATTCCCCTACATTTTAACTGGATAAAATCACCCTCAATTTTCCTAGAACAGTGAAATTTGCATACTGTCCATTCTTATTTTCTTCTTTATCTCTTCTTTATTTCATGTTGGTAGCAACATATAGAAGTTCTCATTTTGTCTCTTCTGACTCCTAAAATTTTCTTTTTCTTTTCCATCATTTTTCTCTTTCCTTCTGCTCTCTTGTTGATTTGTGATTGGCATACCTGCAATAACCACTAAGGCAGCCACCATAGAGAGAGAGAAGATAGAAGAAAGATCAAAGGGCCTTTGTACATGTCAACAGAAAACTAATTTATCAGGGGCTTCCGCTGTCAATTCACGGGGGCTTCTGCAGTCAATTCACGGGGGCTTCCGCAGTCAATTCATGCCATTCTTGCCTTTGGTGATATAATTATAGCTGCTGTAGAAACTTGTCTGGATACAATTTGTGAAGGACAAGCAATTTTTGTGCCCTTTCTTTGATGAAAATTTAAAATTAATTTTTTTCTTTTTCTACAGATGCAGAACAAGAAGCCATAGTTTCACCAGGTATGCAAATGAAGAAAATTGTAATGTAACAGTTGAGAAAGGAAAGTGAAAAGTACCTCCTTGTTATTTATACTGAAAGAGTTTATTTCCAACAGGACGGGATGTGTTATAAGACTCAGTGTGCTTTGGTCGATATGTGTAAGATCTCCTCCAAACATGAGAGGAGACTTGGCAATGGACCACAATGTCATCTGAGGAGGAAGAACTTGCATTATTGCAGTAATTACAGGCCTTCCACGGATATTAAAAATCAATAATTGAAATATAAGTATAAAAGCAACAAACATGTACCTGAGTTTTTTGCTCATTGTGGGTGAGTCTACTGGTTCTATGTGGACCCTCGTTTACACCTGTTTTGGAACAAAATGTTAGAATAAATCAGGATGAGTTTGCAACAGGCAGCGTCACAGAAGTTATTTCTATATACTCTTTTACTCTGGCATTCAGGGGGAAGTGCATGCTTTCTGTCCCACAGAAGAAGTTTGATTGCCATAATATAACTTCCATACATCTATACTAAGAATTTCATAGAATTGATGATTATCATTTTTATTATTATCATTATTATTATTATTACTATTACTATATACATCTAAATATACACAAATATATAGTCAGGCATATCAAGTTTGTTCCTTGTCTATGAAGACAGTTTAAGTTTCACCGAGAACAAACTCCAAGATACTTGATATTTTAAGATTTCAACCGAAAATTAAAAATTGTAAGAAATTCCTAACAGGAGCTTTCTGAATTCCTTCACAAGAAAAAGGAGTTCCTGAGCAGATAATTTATGTTGCTACAAAGAAAGAAGTAACATCTTAAACTTCAAGCATTACTTGGATCAGTTAGCCATCCCAATGGCAGCATATCTAAATCGGGCCATGATTTCCCTTTCAGCCCGTTTGCTCCTATTAAATTAGAAGCAGCAAAGTCCCTGCACAAAAGCAACAGTTCACATCCTAAGTAAAAATAGGAAAGAGTGACCGACCCAAGAGATACAAAGAAGAGTCTAAAGCATTAAAAATCAATTAATTACTCAACAAACAAAAAATCCATGCCTTGCCACATTAAAATGGGACTCAACATCTCCCCATCTGTCCCAGTCATCTGCAGTGACACGGTACATGTTCACAAAACGAGCTATCTCCTTGGCCATAGCCGGTGTAGCACTGGTGCCAGGAGAGAGTGAATAAATAATAGGCCGATCAAGCTCTTGCAAAACCTATGGAAAGAAAATTCATGAAACATTTGTCAACTTCCATTTCTCTGTTAATCAAATATAGGCAAAATAAAACCACTGTTGTAGAACACAGCCCATTGGTCCTTCAGAATACCTCTGAAACAATACTTATCTCTTTTACATCTAAATCGTCTCCAAAAATGCAGTCATGCTTCACTGGAAAAGATAAAGGATAAATTCTTTAGTTGTATAGAGATGTTTGAGCCTTCTCTTAGAGGCTCTTAAAGAGCATGCATAAGCACTTCAAGCATGACCAAATTACCAAAGTCAACACCCCATTCAGCATACTGTAGGTACAGAGACCTCAGAAAAGCTTTGCCGGCTCCTGATTCAGTATTGACACTCATGAAACCATGTGGCATCCATGCACATGCTCTCTCTGTCATTCCAATATCTTTTGCAGTCCAATTTCGACCAGACTCCATATAGGCTTGACCCTAACAAACACCATTCACACAAAAAGGGGTAAGATGACAAAGGAGAACAAACAGAATATTCAACATTTTTAATAGAGCATCTGATCTGAAAAAACACAAGAACAAGTTTGACCTAAATTCACGTGGAATAATTTTTACAAATAAAATAATAAAACTAAAAACAAAGCCAGAATTAACTTTCTTTTTATAACTTACTAGCCATTAAGAATGAAAATGGAAGGACTACTCAAAAACACACCCACAAACACACACACACAACAAAACCACCACATCTGGCTTTCCTTTATACAAGACAAGACCGTTGGGGGAAAATGTGAGCTTTGCACCTAGTCCAATCAGATGACTTGCACTCACATAAGGGTTTAATCTAAACACCACTATCCACCAGACATTGCGGCTGATATCAGCCACAGTGCGCATGGATGATGAGCTAATGCACCATCTCATTCTTTACTAGTTACAGAACATTTTTTAAGGAGCAGTATACTGTGGCAAATGTCGTGGAGAATTACCATTTGAGTGTCTAAAATAGGAGTGCTAGCATTTACAGCTTGAGCACTTATCCCTCGCATAACATGTATCCCGAACTTGAGGCCCATCTCATGAACTTTCTGGGATATCTTAGTGAACCCTTTACCACCACTTGAAGAAGGCCATCTGCCAGGATCAGGAATCGGCCTCCCCCATTCATCAATAACATCATCTCCAGATGAATCTGTGTACGCACCTGCTACTTTCCTCCTATACCAGAGGAAGTCCACCACGACATACTGGCATGATACATAGTCAGTATTAATCTTTCACCATAAAGACTCGTATTTATTCAAGTTCCATTAAACTTCTACTTTCTCCTGACCTGATATCCATGAGGGAGCAATTTTTTGGAGACAATTTCTGCATTTTGCAAGAATTCTTGTTCAGAGATTATCCATGAGAAGGAATCATAGGAATTCCAGCCCCGAGGAGGATGTCCGCCATCATCTTCCCCGGCTATTAAAGAACCCCTGAAATACGTACGTCAAGTCATCAGCAAAACCAACCACGTCAACAAAACAAAGTCATCCACCCGCAGAATAAAACAGACCATGTAAAAAGGTTATAAAACATATCTGCTGGCAATATTATTGATCAAGAGAACATATAAGTGGGATGAACATAAAACACATCCACCAAAAAAAAAAAAAAAAAAAAAAAGAAAAGGCCAATAAAAGCTGGAAGCATACAGATTAATGTTCCGGAGTTAGTCCATATGACTAGCGAAATATACCAACTATAATAATCTTCTAAAACACATTCACCTAGAAATCAAACACCTTTACATCTCCGGAATATTTCATTCGAATGAGTGTCCAGTCCAACCATAAAAAATCCAAGCACCCATGCATAAGACAGACTAGCATCATAAAAAAGGGAGCAACAGCAAAGAAAATGCAACGGGAAGAAGTAGAGACGGTATAAGAGTAATCACCCAAGAAAGAGAAACCCAAAGAAGAAGATGAAGCTCCAAGAAACAGCAACCATGGCCTCTGATCTTGAGCAGCTAACGCCACACTCTACTTCTAAACAGACTGAGCTCATTGCTGGACGGTATTTGAAAGGGAAGGCAAACGACGAAAAGGGTAGCTAACGGCGTTACCGACGATTCTAGCAGCAGTATGTTGTCAGCGTTTGACGTTAACGGCGGTTGTCTGGTACTGGACGCAGAGAGCAGGCAGTTACGCAGCGACCCTTTCATCCGAGGGTGAGAGCACTTTGCGCCAAATTTTTTACGGGATTGAAAAGCGAAGATCCAGATGCCCGAGACAGATGGGTTCAACTGCGGGACTGTAACACGCTTCAACTGTCTGAGACACAGATCTGCATACCACGGCGGATTTACTGCGACTGATTGCAAAAATGAAACCCCTGTTCTGAAACCTTGCAAATTCTTATTGGTATATTTTGGCGCGAAGTATCCTTGCTAGCTTTCCTCAGGGATTGGCCAGAAGTTTGCAGGAGTTGGTCGGTAGCAAAGATCAGTAATACGAAAGAATAGAACCGAAGAACTGGGAGCGTCCATGATAATAGTTATATCATGATGATGAATAAGATTGTCAGTTTGCTCATTTTGATATCTCAGTTGTAAAATGTAGCTCAAAAATTGTGAGTTTTCATTTCAGTGCTAAAAAAGTACAAATAATAACTAGAATGATGTTGAGCAGAAATGATAACAGATGAAATTTTGCTTTTCTTGCATTAATTCACATCTTCAGTGTACAATTTCCTGTTTCCACTCCGTCATTCTCAAGTAATGGTTAACAAATTTTTCCCAAGACCTCATATATTCGGCGGGAAGAAGATGATACAGAAGCATCATAATCAACCTCCGAAACTGATCTGTGAGACGGTTCAAAAAGGGTGTTTTTGCTACACTCTAAGATCAATCTGGTATCTGCAAATTGGTGGGAAAACATTGACAGGCTGGAGTGAATGGAGGATGTTTGTACAGAGATCAAAATATGGATACAGAAACACAGGATCAGTGTTATAAACATGTCATGTTTTACACATACATGGAGTGAGAGGGTTCTCCCACAGATCGTAGTTAGGGAACGTCTCCTCCGGCAAGCCCGTCCGAGTCTGGTGGGTGACTACCACATCCTCCACAAAGGGTGCCCACCCCATATATGGATCACCAAATAACTTAGACATGACCCCCTTGTCCGGTTTTATGGATTTCTGCCGGTGACCCAAGTACCGCCGAGCACCAATTATTAGCTTGGCGAAGTTCCCACCATGGGTCATGACAAACACATCTGACTTCAGGCACACCAGGAAATCAAGAGCTGCCAAGCTTGTTACATGCTTCCTGAAATGGTCCAACTCTTCTTTACTAGCTAGCTCCTCCTTTGTCACCTGTAACACGCCGAGAACAAGGATAATAGACAATATCAGATCATGAACAAAACCATCAACATCATACAGATTAGTGACTTGATATATGATCACAGAGTGGACGACAACAAGTTCTAAAATGATTGCAAGGTTAGAGGCAAATAAACAATTTGTGCCATGGCAATGAAAAAGATAGAAATGGACAGCCATAAGAAAGATTAATACCAGGTTAGGAAACATATTCCTGAGAGGTGCCATTCGGTTTTGTCCACCATAGACCTGCCCTGAGGCCACATAAATTTGAGTCTCTTTCGAGTACCCCATTGCTCGAAGGATCACAGCAACTTCCCCAGGCTCAAGAGGGCACCGTCCCTCCTTTCGCTTTTGTAGAGCCAGCTGCCAAAGATGAGACCCATTCTGCACTCCGAGGACCAGTAAGTTAATAGATTTGAATCTCAATTTCCCTGAGCTTCTTCGTGGAGATGAACCAAATAAAAGCTTGTGCTCTTGAATTCATAGTTCTTAACTAGCTTTCAGCTTCAATATTTACCTTGTACCTTCGAGGCCATTCCTTCTGCCTATACGCAGCCATCATTGCTTTCTCTTCTCTGGTTCCAACGAAATCACAGAAAGACAAACCAACCATTCCCTTCTCAAACCTCAAATGGAGAGCCCTATTCAAAATCAAAGCAATTTTTTTTTCAGAACAGCTATTAGATTATATGAACTAAGTCAGTGTCATCTATAGCTAACCAAAATTATAGTACATGTATGGATTTGAACTGCCAGTTCTGTTCCTCATCCTTGATGCAAGCTGATCCGCCATTTGTTCTATCTCCGGTAAGAATTTTAATGCATGATAATTTACCCTGCACCTTAATCGGTTAATTTCCGGAGGAACGTTGTCATACCTGAAATGGCAACAACAAGTGTTAGTATCTAAATTGAGGCAATCAAGAATCACCATAGACCATCAAATGCCGAAAAATACAATGAATATTGTTGAGAGAAACACTCAGATCTGGTCATCGATCACTTACCCAAGCCTATCAACAAAAGGCTTAAGAGCCATTATCTTCTTTTCCTTGATGCGAGGTAACACATTGTCGATGTAGAATTGAGCAGAAGCATACTTTGGAATGTTTTTCACAGTACGCCTGCCATAAATGGTGTTTCAAAATTTGATAAAAAGAATATTACATTTTTAAAAAAAATTGTGATTTTATTTAGATTCAGGAAAAAATACATGAGCTCACAAATGGGTTTAGTTATGGCAACAAAGGAAGCTTAGGGTACCCAAACGAAAAAAGAATATTACATGAAAATAGTAGATAAATGCTTCATATGAATAATATTCCGAAAAGTGATTCCACTGCCAACTGCATTTGAACGACAGATCTAAGGGAGGGTAGGAGAAGATGATAATATTAAATACCAACCCAGCATCCAAAAATAGAAAAGTAGAACAAGAATGCAACTGCCAATATCTCCCATACAGCATAATTATATGTAAGTAGGATTATTTTGCAATACAATTACCATAATGAACTATGAAGAGGTAGGGAAAGAATGACTTAAAAACATAAAAGATTTGCTTGGGCGTCTACAATTATGTTGACCACTTGGATGTTTGAGCGTCTTTAATACACATACAACAAGTTGTTTTTTTAATCAAAGAATAAACAAACAATGTGAACCTTATACTTGTGAACAACTCAGCCTTGTCCAGAAACCAGTCTGGAATATCACGTACAATACGCACGTCATCCTTCAGATAGTCAATAAAGTAATCGACATCAAATATGTCTTCAAATTTTCTGCACAAACATGATATGTCATTAGGAACATCCAGTAATACAACCAACTTCATTTAAAAGATATATTTTCTATGCTCAACAGCACAGAATTGGCATAGAGAGTGACATTTCATTTCTGTGCTGACATCAAAACTTAAATAAATTGTTGCATCATCAGCAGAAGAATTTTTTTAAAAGGACAATCAACCAAAAAAAAAAAATGAAGTGACTTGAGCCACTGACACTGGTAACCATTGGGTTTTCCCTTTTTCTTTTTTCTTTTTTTTTTTTTTGGAGGGGGTTGTTTACTGTATGAGGTCTTGGGATCAAATCTCACTAGGGTGTATTCACGTGTAATCAACATTCAAAAATTTTTAAACAAAAGGAAAAGAGAAAAAGAAAGAAAAAGAAAATATCAGTTTAGACATATTACGTTTGGTCCTTCCAGATCTGATCTTGCTTCAACACTGGCAAGATGAGGGTGGCATTCATTATTTTTGCTACAGCAACAGCATTTATGATCTGCGCGAGAAAACTACGACATTTAGTTAAACAGACAAGACCAATTTCCATGTTAAACGCAAATACTATGACCAAGTAGGATGAAAAAAAAAAAAAAAAAATATATATATATATATATATACAAAGTAAACAATGAGTATATGGGAAATCATAAATGCAACAACCTTCATTAATCATGGGTACAGAAATTTCTTGCCTCAACAATTCAGGAGCTTGAGTATATATTTATGCCACGGGCTATGTGATAGCATATATAGTTCTTGATCAACAAAAAGAGAACAAAATAGGAAGATGGTTTAACACGTAGAAATCAGTGAACATTAACAAATAAAGCAACTAGCTAACTGTTCATGGTGAAATTAGTTGAGGATTTTGACGACCAGTCTGAGTAGACTTTAACGAGTATCAGCATCTCATAGCAATACAAAAGATTAAAACAGACATTACTTTGTAAAACAGTAAAAAAGGAAGCAACTTTAAACGTACAGCTATGCGCTGCTGATTTAAACCACCTTCAGCGTGAATAAATACATAGCCTGTTGTTTCATTTTCAGGGGGAAGATCTGCCAGAGTTAAAAAATAAAAAGTATCATTGTGACAGCTTTAATAGGATAATTAAAAACTAAAAGTAGCAATAACATTTGAAAATTGGAGCAAAACCAAAGGAAATATACTACGGTAGGCAACAATTCTGCGAACTAGATCTGTTCCCACATACGTAAAACCAAACTTCTAAATTATCCCGTCAAGTACAATGAAGTTTATAGCAGAATCACATAAACATTACAAATTCAGTGAAATTATCTCAAAATACATTCAAGAAATTGTCTAACAAAATCAATTTGACGACAATGAAACAGCCATAAATAGAGAGAAATTGTAAATAGAGCACAGTTATTAGGGCAGTCACCAAATGAATAAAATCTCATTGAGGAAATCTCACTGGATATTCCACTCATACGACGCTCAGCACAAGATTTCCATGAGGTTGTAGCAGAGTAAGGGTTCTCCCACAGAGATGGTGGCTCTTTCACCTACAAGGACAATGAAACTATGTGAAGACAAAAACATATGAAGCGAATGTCAAGATAAACTAAAATTCACCATATTCACGATAATAATCAGGGGAAAATTAATACAACAAATCAAATTATAAATCACCTGTGGACATCGGAGAACAATTCCTTCCTTGGTGCATAAGTATGGGGAATTCTACAACAGAACAGAAACACAAATCAGATATACTGCACAAAAGATGGCACGATAAATAAAATTAGGATCACAGTGTTTCGTTGATAGCACATAATCAAGATTTAAACAGACAGAGTCTGACAGACGCACTGGGACATAAATAACCATTGATACAGTTCATTTTAAAAAGTAACAATTGTAATGCCCGCCTGCAGCCACTAGGTTGAAGCAAATTGGGAGCTTAGGCCACCTCCTAGGATTCCTCAGGAGGCAACTGAAATCAACTACTCTCTAAAAGAAAGCAGCAGAAGTCCAATTAATTCAAAATGATGCATTTATCATCTAACAGCACTAGTTATCGAGAACCACTTTGATTTCACTCAAATCGGGAATACCAGAGTCCCATTTTAATCACACATCTACTTCATACCCAACTAAACTTACGAAAAACGTCAAGCGAATCTAATGAAGACCCAATTCCCGCACGAAAGACAACAGACAACCAACAGATCACGATCAAAACCAAATTGAGCAAAATGGTTGCGTTAAGAAAGAGTGAGCACCAGGTGTTTCCAAAGAGCGGAAAGGCAGATGAGGGCCACGAGAAGAAAAAGAGACACAGAAGCTAAGAAGATCTTGTAATGCTGGTCCTTATCCCTAAAAAAGAACAAGGGTTTATCTTTCTCCCGATCCCGACGCTCATCCTCACCGTCGGCGTCGCGCCCGGAGAAGAGGGGCACGGAGTCCTCATCCCGCTTCACCGGAGACGACGAGGCCCGGCTGCCCATCGACGCCGAGTGCCGCAGCTCCGCCATTGCTGGTGCTGCCGCCGCCGCCTTCCCCCCTTCACCAGATCGCCAGCACTGCTATAAAATACCGCTCTTGCCCGTCTGAATCACAAGATGGTAAGGACGGGGACTCCCAGGCGAGACTCTGCTGGGATGTCTGCTCCCAAGGAACTAAGGAGACGAAGAAGTACGAAGAAGAGAAAACGCGAAAATGGAAGTCTGCGTGGAGACTTCAGAGGCAGCAAGAACGTGACAGAGACGCAGGGGAGCTGGATTCGATTCAGCTGCTACCACCAAATGACTCCCGCTTCCTTCTCTATCCTTTAATGTGGGGCCCACGCCGACCCCTTTATGGGCCCGAGTGTTAAAGTGGACCCCATACCATCCAAGTCAACCAGCCTTTGACCGGAAATTCACAGAAACATTATCTATGTTTTCTTTTGCTTTTGTTCTCCGACATCACTTATCTATAATATATTCTATAATATGTATCTTTGTTCATATATGTTATATATCTGTATATAGAACCATTTTATAATTTTCTCATGTGTATCTTTCCACATTCCTACTTGTAAAAGATGAGAACTTTTTCTCCAAACATGTTTTTTTAATTTATTTGAAATTTATTACTCAAGTCTATCATTGAATTTATAAAAATATAAAATATAATCAGCACAATCCAAGTGTATGTAGGTTGATATCAAGAATGTATTGCAAAATCATTGTTAGCTTGTAAACAAGAACCAATTTGAAATGTGTTGCTAAAGAGAGAATATGGAAGGTTTTACATCAATCATAGGAAGGGCCCAAGGGCAGACAGGTTTTATCATTTATGACCGACTCAGGGATATGACTCGGCTTTCTCAAAATCCGAGTCAGTTTGCCGAGTCAGGTCAGGTGGGTCTTCTAACTTGGCTTGACTGGGTCTGAGTAGGTAGGACTCATCCTGTTGAATAGTGCCAATTCACTACATTCTACCTCAAAAACAAAAAATGAGAGAAAAAAAATAAAAAAAAAAGATTTTTGTTATAGGTTTGGAGAGCAGAAATTGGAACTCCCGGATTACAATCACTCCGTTCAACCTCAAAAACAAAGATAAATATTAATTCAGATTCAGACAAGCAATTCCAACTCCTGTACTTAGTCACTCCATGCAATCTCAAAAACAAAATGAGAAAGAAGAGTTTGATTTACATTTAGAAAGCAGAAATTGAACTCCTGGATTACCACCACGCCAATCAACCTCAAAAGAGAAATGAGCACAAAAAGATTGAAACAAAATTGATGACAAATTCATTGTACAAGGTGTTACCCCGACAGGATTTTCAAAATTTTATCTTTTCAGCACCAGGAATAGGAATTGAAACTTCAAAAAGCTACCGAAATCTCATGACCATGCATTTATGAATTCAAGACTGTATGGATACAATGCTTTTGCATTGATATGAAATGAAGTCCCAGTTTACTCCATTTCATTTACTACATTTCAGCACTCTCCACCCATAGCCTCTTTCTTACAATCAGTATTCGCTCACCCAGTGAAATAAGAGCATCTGTTTTTGGTTCATCTTCCGATGACCAGGAATCCCAATGCAGGGCGGTCAAGAGCTTCTGAATGTAACTTATGATTGAGGACTGGTCTCTTATAATGACAAACCCGAGTGGCCTAAGCATCCTGTCCATCTCAATGAGAAGATCCTCCATACTACACCCACGTGAATTGATCTCCGAAAATACATTCCAAGCATGAAGCAGGTCGTATGTGCGAGGATAGGTTGAAAAGGATTCACACCTGCATTAATGTCAAATACTGTCAATGTAAACGATCGGAAAAGAATTTGATAGATCCCTAGTAAATCATAAAGCTAGACATATTCCAGAAAATTAAAAGCAAGACTCATGGGGCCTGGTGATAGTCAAACAGTGGGGAACAATTAGGTAAGTTTAATAGATAACTGCTATTCTGGTGCTCATCTATAGCAAGCACAAAATATTGCAAAATGAAAGCCCAAGGGCAGGCCTGTTTGCAACCCGCTGACTCTTTGTTCCACAAATAACTGAAAGTGAACCAACTGCAAGATATTGTAGCACAGACAATCCTCTGCTCAAACAATGAGTACAGGATAAAACTCAGAATAGAAAATGCAGCATTCAAGAACTTGAGAGGCAGTCAACAGAATGGCTATCATGCATCTGCTTATGACTCGGTGATAGAGGTCAGAATAAACACAAGCAGTAAGATTCTCGTAGCAATTCACACTATATTTAAAAAAACAATGAATGGCCAAGGGAACTGCTAGCAGCACGAAAAATTTGTTGAAAGGAGAACTTTCAGGATTGAAGATTGCCATCCAGATCATTAGCATTCAATAGAAAATATGAACCTTGTACTTTGACTCTGAAGCAGCTTGAATTGCATTTTTCAGATCCCCTGAATGTTAATGGCCCCTCTAATATAACACACTATTTTATCAGAGCTATCTATGATTAAAATTTTATAAATGCGTAACAGATAACGCTCCTTTAATCCCTAATAAGTTCACACGTTATAATGTTGCAGAGATAATTTTCAAGGACACTTGTTCTATTTTCCCACTTTATATCATGATGTTGTCAGATGTCACTGCACAATAAACTTTTACCAGAACCATCAAGTAGTAGTAATAATAATAATAATAATAGTAATAAAAATAATAACAACAACAACAGTAACAACAAAAAATGGAGTACAACTTTGGCCCAAACTTGAACACTAGTCTGAAAAAGGATAAAAATGTTGATTTTTATATGCCATTTAAATGTCGTGAAGCAGAGATTTTCTAATGACTTTTACTTCATCCAGAATCTCAGGCTTAAGGATTCTTGCCTTAAAATACAGCATATAAATCACCTTAAATGAATTCAATTATTACACTGACAATTCACACAGATATACACATGCAAAAACCTACATAAACACATGCAAAAAATCCAGTATTAGTAATTGACGGAGAAATGTTCGACAACTTTTTGATTTTCCTATCAAACTCATGGACATGTTCAAACAATTAGTAGAATAAACCAACCTATGTCATGGCAGTAGCAAACTTATGCAAGAAAATAATATCAGATAAATCTGATGATTCAGTATACCAATTTGGTGATTAGCTTAAAGATCAACTCATTGACTTCACTGAGAGAATTTAAAAGGAAAGGTCTAATTCAATATAAAATTTCAAGGTGGCCACTGAATCAAGGTTTGGATTCCCCTGTCAATAAATGACTCATCCATTGTCTGTGTAATGAGATTAGAACATCCATTTATATCTCCCAGTGTAGAATATGTATGTGGAATGATCAAGAGGATTAGACAGAACAATAAAAGTAGAGCATAAAATTATGCTTCAGAATAATGAATTACCAGTCATGAAGAGTCCCAATCAAGCCCCGATCATATATTATCTTCAATCTGCTAGAACTGTTGAAAGGAGCAACATTCATCACCCATACATCTTTATCTTTGAGAGCTGCAGCAAAGCCTCCAAGGTTTGCATTCATATCCATAATGTTTCTGAAAGAGTTCTTCTGCACTTCAGATTTCATTAGCTTCCAGTACTGAGCCACTCTTGAGAGCCAAGCTTCCTGCGTTTAAGCCATTTTTCAGCAAGTATATATATTATTCTCATGATGAACCACAATAAAATCCACTTAGTAGTTAAAAGAAGCATTTGCAGAAATAACCGTGTCAGCTTGATATTCTTCAGGACTGATGCCAAGTTCCTCCAGCCGTGGCGGTGGAGCTGTAAGCCTTTGAGGCCAAGGAAGTAATCCACTACCTCTCATCCGATGCATATCTGCACTCAAAAGAGAAATGTGCCAAAGTCATAAATCTATAGAACATTAGTAGTCACAGCCAGTTGGCATTTCCATTAATAGCAGGTGAAATATTTGAATAAAGCCTTACGCAGCCATTGGGAAAACTGCTATTCGTGATTTTAAGAATTAGGCGCGAGGTTAGCATCCCAGATATAGTATCATTCAGGACAGTTTGTACTTGTCTTAGTAAATGATCTTTTTTGTTCTTTGAATCAGCTCTTTCTTCAGGCACAAGAGCGTAAAAAAGTGGAATTAAAGTAAAGTGATACTGGTATTTGCCCCACAATGCACATAGTAATCAAGACCATCCTTCACGGTTTATAACAATGTACATAAAAGCATTGCAGTCTGATGTTTCCAATACTTTTACTATGATAGAATTAGATGCAAAGTGCATCTCTTTCAGCAATTCTCTTCAAAACATTGCCCCTTCTTCACTCACCATCATTGTTGAGTCCAATTTTCTCGCTATTTCGCACATTTGCCATTATAGGAAAATGTCAATCAGAAATTTAAAAGAGCATTCATTGAAGACAGCACACGATACCTTGTCAGATAATGCTCGACTGTTTTTTACAGGATTAATTAGTAAATAATTTAATGCTAGAGGATAATATGAATGAACCGGTCCACTTTAAAATCCAACCAACTAAATGCGGATAAGCACTCCGAGTTGTGAAGCAAATCCAGCCACAGGCACTAAAACACTCATGGAGAGCCAGTTCTCTAAAGTTTGAAAATCCCACTCAACTACCAATCTTTGTCATCGCACTTCAATGAGCTGTCAAACAGTTCATTACTGTTTTAAAATGACGAAGAACTTACGTTTTGAGTAGGGTGAAATGCATGGTTTCATTGGAATATTCCAAGCAGCATCTGGGTCATCATCCAAACTGCACATGAGAGGCTTCGTGTTGGGCAGCCTCTTTGTATAACAGCTATTACTCGTAGATTTCATCCAAATACAACTCTGATCCCTCTTTGAAACGACTTTCCAGCACATCCTTGCAAGAAGGTCACTCAAAGCACTCCAAATTCTTCTGTTCTCTGGATCGTGTGCATAAACTTCCGGAGATGAATAAACAAAATAGCCACCTGGCCTCAACAATCTATCAATTTCCAACAGGAGAATACCATCTCGTTGAAGCCAATCTATCCTACATCTAGAACAATGTGCCAACTCAAACGACCGACTAGGATATGGAAGCCTTTTTGTTCCCAAGACGCCCAGTGTGGAAGGGATTCCCCTCTCTAGTGCAAATTGAATTTGGTTCTCATGAACATCATTTGGTGCAAGAGACATTGCTATAATGTTGACAGGAAGAAGGTAAGCACCAAAGCTCGCAACACCGCAGCCCACATCCAGAACGTTTCGAATGGCCCCACCATTGCTGAGTTTATCATCGGGAAACTTGAGCATCTACTTGAACAATAGAACAAAAGACCTGTAAGCATCCCATAAAACAGCAAATATATAAGAAGAAAAAACATTTTTTGTTGTAAAATCTTAAAAGAAACCGGTCTGGTAAATCCTGGTCCGAGTACTTTTACAGGAAGAGAAAATATATTATACAAACTGAAAATAAAATAATAAGCATGGTAAGAAATCCTGCACTAAATGTTTCAAATATGGAAAAACATTTTTTGTTACAAACACTGCCAAAAAAATCATCAGTACGGTAAAATCCTGGTGTGAGTAGGTTTACATGGAAATGCGAGCAAACAGAAACAATCATTTTTTATTAACTTGGAAACTTGTTCGCAAGACGATCGACTAAGAAACAGAAACCAGTATTCTCATGACGTCGTAAGCATCCATAGTTGTACCATAGAGAAAGAAAAGAAAGTTTAAAGTGACGTACCTTAGCAAGTGCAACGATGTACTTATCAGCTCCATTGTGGAAATGCGTACCACCGCCTGGAAAATTAATCTTGTCCCCATTGACCACCATCCAGTTTTGATCCGATTTCTCAGATGCAAGGTGTGTGTGCGGAATGTTCGCTTTCCACACTTCATCCCTGCTTGCCGGCCATCTAATCGGGACCTGAATTCAAAACCTTTACCAACATCATTTGAAGCAACCACTAACATCAAGCGTACATGGCAGACAGACGGCCATAAATAATCTCATGCAAGGGACAAACCAAACAAGAAGACATCTCGCCTTATAGCCAATTGGCGGAGGAATAAGGCAGTTGTAACGTCGTTCTTGCGGCGGGCAGTGACGCTCGTAATGCTCCATCAAGCTCAAATTCGGTTTCAACTTAAACTGGTTAAACAAGTTCCTATCCAGGCAAGGTATCAACTCGGCCAATTTCTGATCACAGACCTGAAAAACACAAAGAAAACAACCGTCTTCCTTCGGTAGCTATGAGTCCAATAATTGACCAGGTCGAGAAATTAACAGGGTCTTACCGGTATCGTTCTCGGAACGTCGAAATCACTCTCCCCTCCATCAGAGTCTCCACCGTGTTTTGGAAAACTAGTGGACATGAGATCCGACCCATCTTCTGAGATGGATTTGTAGTCGGCAAAAGGGGCGATAAAAGTTCCATAGTAGACGCAAATTAGACCAAGGGCGACGATGAACACTATAAGAAGAGTGGAGAACAGTTTTTGGCTGAGTAAGGCCTCGCCTTTGACCTTCATGGCTTGACCGGAGAAAGAGAGAGTGAGAGAGAGGAAGAAAAAAGAGAGAGCGAGGAGGGAGAAAGACTAGGGAGTGACGAGAAGAGAGCGGAATTTGTAGGGTGGTGGCTGTCTGATTCTAAACCTGGACTCGGACATGATACAGACAACGCAGTGACGAATGGCGATTGGCGAGGCTCTCCTTGCTTTTCTGATACCTTCTCTCCTCTTTCTGAGTCTCCACACTGTCCTCTCTCTACGGTTCAAAACTACAGACCGTACCTTTTTATTTTACTTAATTATTCTTGTTATTTTATCCAATAATTGGCTTCAAGTTATTAAATTTCCATTAAATTAATCATTTTTATATCTTTATTTACACTTAATTTTACCTTGTGTATCAGTTGCTTATAGTTTATATTGTATGTTTTATGAAATATATAATATTATCATAGTACAATGAAATTATTATTATTCTTGTAAAATAGCTAACTTTTCTACAAAAATTGAGTATCCTAATTATGAGGGTAATCAGGATTTTAAGTTCAACCTAATTTTTTAATAAAGATTTATGAAACCTCTTGTAAACAAATTGAGATAGATGCTTGAAAGTAAAATTTATAAATTTTAGATAACAAAAATGTAATTTGTTATGAATGTATGTTATAAGATATGGAACAATAGATGCTGCTTGAGTGTTTAGCTAAGTTTTCTTAGGGTTAAAAGCTCAAAGATAGATCTCTCTTGGAGATAGTAGATTTTAGTAACAAGTCTTGTCTCTAAGCTGCATTAATTGCAGTAAACTGTTGAAAACTTGTATGTTGTTTATATAATTTGAAGTGGTTTTCTTTGAGCTGCTTTCAGTTGACTAAATTCAATATTTCTAGTAAAAGGATTAATTTATAATTACATATTTAACGAATAAGCATGATATATATTTATTTGTGTTGTTTTATAGAACAGATTTCTAATATTAATTTGACCAAAAAGCTACAGAAGATGAGATTAAGGATAAAGTTTATGCTTAATATAAACATATAAATAAGGCAAGTGCAAATTTCCAATATTAAGTGTGTGACAGTAATTATATATAAATTGTACCTCTTCAGATACAAATACTATTATACTAAAACTTTTTAAAGTTAAAACCCCCGCAAATTCTTGTTCTGCGGTTCTTCCCCTGCATGCGAACTGGCGAGGGTTCTGCGAGTTCCGGCATGGAAAAGGGCGGTATGAAGAGGCTTCGTCTTCGATTCAAGGACCAGAATGTCCTCAGTGTTACCCAGAAAATCGAAGGTCTGAAACGATGCTGGTTTATCTTCAATCCGGACGACCTCCAAACCATTTCGGCGCTAGCTTCCCATCTTGTTCACAAATTCGAGCTCATCTGCTCCTGCCCCAATGGCATCGTTCTCTCCGTAAGCATTTGAAATTCAATAATTTTTTTTTTACTATAGTCTTGTTATTGGATGTCATGCGCAGCTTCTCTTTGCAGATGGAAGGGTATGCTTTGCCGCCATTTGAGTCGACTCATATTTTACAGGATAAGGATATCATTAGGTCAGTGGTCTGTTTACTTTGGGAACTTTGAATGTTGTGTGGGATGTGGGTATTTAGTGTCTGATTCCTGTGTTTGAAATTAGTGCGCTTATATGCAGTCTTGGACTACTCGTCCCAGTTCTGTGTAGTCGTTTCTCTGGAAGTAACTTGCGAAGTTTTTGTAATCAGTGTTAAGAGGAAATGTGCAGTGGTGGCAGAAGCAATCGATGTGGGTGGTCAAGAGAACAGCACCGGGGATTCTGAACCCTTGGTAAAGCAGCCAACACTTCCTGGAAGAGAGCTTTTAGCGATTACGGAGTTTGAAGAAGAGGCCAACCGCTGCATGAATGGCCTTGCAGAAGCCAATGATATGAGTGGCAGCGCGTTAGTGAAGAAAAAAAGAAAACGGTCTCGACAAGCCCATGGATCAAAGTATTGTCTCTTAGTCTCAGTAGAATAGCTCTTTAAAGCTAATGCTTTTCATTTCCATGGCGTGCTTCATGCTATCTTCCTCTCTGAACCGGATATTTTCGAATTTGGACAGTTAATTTCAAAATCGGATCTCTACTTTCGTGTTACATCCATGTAATTCTTTTTCATTCTCAATAATTTTCCTTGTTTCCTTTTTCTTGTCAGATGTTGCCTCCTACTTCCTAACTGGGATCCCTGTTCATCATCTCGGTTGTTAAATATCACCAAAGAGGAATTCTTTTTTGGCGGGAGTGTACAGAATTGTACTTAATTTATAAAAAACACTATTTTTGCATTATAACCTCTGATGTTCGTGATATTGACAGATATTGACTCTGGACCGTCTTGAAATTAGGCCATCATTTGTCGAAAAGTTTTCACATCCACTATTGATAGTATAAAGATAACGAATCCAGTCGATATGTTTAGGGTGGAGAAAATGCAGCTTCTTTATGACAAAGTACAGGTTGCATAATTTGAAATTTGGTGCTTCTTTGTTGACACTTGAGTATATGAAGGTTGTGAGGTCTTTACTTTCTGAAAATTTTGGGGCATGAACCCACTTTTTTTTTTTTGTCAGTCTTAAAGTGTTTTGCTTTGTGGCACTTGATATCATTCATTGAGATAACCTCAGAGATGGATTGGGGAATTTATGGATTATCCTTTGCCCTACATGTCAGGAAGAAAGCTAGATCCACCAGTCTTGAAAGGGATGAGACCTTTTCTGTTGAAAGTTCAGATGGTGCTCCAGCTGAGCACGATGGAAAATCTCGTAAAAAGAAAAGGAGAAAGGTCTCAAAGAAAACACTCCAGGAAGACAATTCCTCTAATGTAAGTAGTGAACCAGAGGAAGAAGGGTCACCTGAAGTTGAAAAGAAGTAAGTTATATGTTAAAATTATAATTCTGTTTATATTTTTTTTGAAAGTTGTATAATTCTGTTTATATGACTTTGAAAGGATGCATTATCTTTTGGATATGCTGCTTCCTTACTTATTTGAAGGTTCTCAATCGGGACCTTACTTCTTTCATTTTTCTCAATGATTGTTTTAGATGGTTCTTTTTTTGGTACATTTTGGTCGGTCTTCTAACATTTTTCTTGTATTAGGTCTGATAAACTTGAAGAAAATGACCAAGAGACTGAGAACGCCTCAGATGTCCATGATACAAAGAAAAAGGTGTTCAACACATCTCATTATTCATAGATGATGACTTATTTTTTCAAATTTTATGTATCCCGAGCTTCATGGGACAATTTTCTTTGTACAATGCTGAACATTATCATTTAAAAAATTAGCAACGTTTTACAGGATGCTACTTTCTGCTTAACGTTCTTATCTTTAAACGTGCAGAAATACCAGTCTTTAATTGTATAAGTCTTGTCATTTTAACTTAAAGCTTTAGATGTTTTGCTTGATCTGTATTAATTATTTTCTTGTCTTATACTGGTTGTCACTGCACTGTAATGTTTCTTTATTTCAGTTTCCTAGTAGAAGTGCTCGTCGTAAGAAAGCAAAAAGGATTTGGTTGCGAGAACATGCTAAACTTCAAAATAAAGAGGTATTTGCTTATAGACATGTGTGGTTGTTCAATTCTGTTCACTTATTTGTAATCCTATCTTTTCCGTTACTGCTTCACTATTGATTTCTTTCTTCATTGTAACTTCTTATGATAACTTTTAACAACATAAGTTGCCATCTTTTGGTAGGTAGGCGAGAACTGTCTGCCAGCAAAAGACACACATAAAAAGTCACATGAGAATGAGAAAAACGTTCAGAATACCAACAGAGATGATGAAGTAGTTCCCATAATTGTACGCCCTGGACATATTCGATTTGAGCCTCTAGGTAAAGGCCTCGCACTACATTGTTTATTTTCAACCATCTGGCAAGCAATGAATGTAAGGTAGCTTTTGTCTAAAAAAAAAAAAAAAGAGAGGTGTTTCCTCTACAAAAATATATTTTTTAGTTTTTGAGTTAAGACATATTTACTGGCATCACATATCTGCTTCTGTAGATCTTGTCTCAATGATGTCTCTATCTCATATATTACATGGCAGAGGAAAGCCTTTTCTTCCAAGTCTAGGTTCTTACAACTATGCTTGCACATTTTAAAAGTCCAAGTTATAAATGTTCTAACATTTAAAATGGGATTTGTGGTGCAGAGGGTAGTGATCAGGAGTTACAAAATTCAGAGGTATGTTTCATCTTCTTAACATCATTGTTAAGTTATCTGAATTCTCTATACTATTTCATCAAGGTTACTGATAGTTTATGTGCATTACTACGTGAGAGTGTCTAGCTTGGAAATATGCTATATATAGATGGTACGTCGATATAAGCACACTAATTACCTGACAATAAGTACCTGAAAAAGTTACCCCAGAAAATGCAGGACATTGATAATATTGGTCAAAGATGGAATTCTGCAATAACTGTACATGGTGTGCAAATGTCAAAGAGCATGAAAATATATGGACAGAAGCATGCCAAATTAGTCAGATACTCATAAAAAGCACACACTAATTTGATGAGGATGGTTATAGTTACTTTTGTGATGGAATGAACATCGATTTTTGTTGGTAGTAGTTCTCTTTCCTTTTTTCTGTTTTTGGGTTTACAAGGCTCTCTCTTATCAATACTCTGTCTGTACTAGTTTTCATTGATAAAGGCACTCATTCTAAGAAGAACTTTGCACTAAAATCTTGGGTTTTGGTTCCAGGAAGTATTTCAATGGAGAGGAACAACTAGTAAGAAAAAGGGTCAGAAATGGGGTAAAGAGAAAACGTCATTTCAAAGAAGGGAGTCTGTTGAGAATTCTGATGAGGAAGTTGCATTGGATAATAGTGAATTGGCAGAAGACCCCTTGGATTTTGAGAAGCTTTCTCCCATGACTAGCTCTCCAAAGGTGTGCTTATCCCCCAATGCTCTGTAGCTTAAGTAGATGGTGAATTCTTGGGTTGACAAATGACTAAATTTTTTTTTTCCAGGAAGGTGATGCTCTCGCATATCGTTTGGTTGAGCTCTCCTCATCTTGGTGCCCCGAGCTTTCTCCTTTTCGAGTATGCTTTTCTGCTTAATTATGGCAATTACAGATTAAGCAGGTCAAACATTGTACACCATTGACTTTATTCTTCCCTCTGTAGGTTGGGAAAATATCAACCTATGACCCAGTATCTAAAAGGATTACACTGCTACCTATTCCAGAGTACCCAATTACTTCCAAAGACGAGGATAATGAAGCTGCTGTTGGACCCTCACTATATAATGAAGATGGGTCACTAGAGGTATCTACAGTGTTCTATCTCACTTGTTCTTTTTCAGCCTTATGTGAACTATTTCTTAGTTTGACTAAAAATTGAAACTCTTTATTGTGCCCCAGGTTGATTTTGCATCACTAGTTGATGTCCGTATATTCAGCAGTAACAAACCTGATCCACAGGCCAACAATACTGCTGTTCAAAGTAATGGAACTCAGATGATTCATGACACCCATATGGCCCCTGCCTCAGTTCAAGGTGAAAACAACTGTAGTGAATTTACCGAATAGGTTTTCTGTAAGATCCAAGAAATGACTTATTTTGTGCTTGATATCTTCAGAAAATGGGGGGCAGCTAGATGCTTGGGAAGAGATCTCAAAGGCTCTAAATGAGAAAAAATCACAGCTGTTGCAAAAGGAAGGGTGGAACAAAGAGAAGTCTGCAAACACATCTTGGTCATATAGGGCTCTGAGAGGCAGTGCACTTGGCCCTACCATTGCAATGTTGAGAGCACAAAATAACATCAGTTGAGAGTATCAACCAGTGTTCAAGAGTGTCGTAAAGGAAACTGAGGAAGCAAAACCTCACTGTATCTGCGGATGGGGACCGATTGTTTTTGAGAGTGTGTTCAGCTCATCTTCTTAGCGAAACAACTATTATTGTAGCTTTAATATGCCACCCTTTATTTCTAACAGGGAATATCATTTTTGGCCTTGATGTAAATTCATCAGTATTTTTGGAAGACATTTTCATTTCTCCTTACATATTCTGATCTGGTTATTCTATAATAACGTAGCTTTGAAAGGTATTGTCATTTAATCATTAATTTTCTAAAGGGCCTAATGATTCATTAGTTAGAGCTATTGTGAATCAATATTCTAAGATAATATCTTTAAATGTTTTAAAAGAAGTTGGTGGGTTATTTTTAGATTTGATTTTTTTAGAAAAGAAAAATGCTAGCTGTTTTAAGGTACTGCACAAAAATTACAGATCTTTCTCAAATTCCATGACAATTATAAATTCAACTCCTCAAGTATGAAAATCCTCACTCTTAATTGGCTCAATATAATTAGAAAATCAGAAATATATCTAAGTGCATTGTACTTAGTACTTACTATTTACTAAACTAATCACTATAATATTTTTTTTAAAAAATCTTTCAACTAGTTTTTTTATATTAAAAGTTCATTATGGTATAACCGACCTTGCTTAAGCTTAATAAGTAAATAACTACCTCTTTTCCGTAAATAGTAGTTTGATTTTAGGAGGTACAAAGTTATATTATATGATTCATTAATCGAAAAATAAGTACGTGCTTACCGGGTACTAGTTAAGTTCGTGCTTAGTTCTTTATTATTTCTTGAGAAAACTACGTTTAGCACTCAAAATTCAAAGAGCAGTGATACGGGCACAGCCGCTGTGCCCGACTCGGACACAGCGGCTCTCACATTCAAATAAAAAAAAATATTTCACTAAAACCAAGAAACATATTTTTTTATTTCATGTGAGAGCCGCTGTGTCCGAGTCGGGCACAGCGGCTGTGTATGAATCATTATTCAAATTGAAATGCGATCACCCGGTAAAATAAAAGGTCATAGTTTACCATCATCAGCTGGCGCATCACGATCACAGTCCATTTGCTTTGTTTTTGCTTCTGAAAGAAGACGACACGTTCTTACCTAGGCACCGCATTGGCCATTGCTTGGGTTTCTGACCGATTCTCTCCAAATCGTGGAGGCAGCCGGCTGCCGACAGCAAATTCAGCCCGATCGAGAGTATTAGCCTCCATTCCTTGTGCCGGAACTGCACTCGTCTGGTAAAAGTCCATTACCTACACCGCGGTCAGGGAGCTGAAGTTCAGAATTTAGGCATCCTCTTTTCCCGTTTCTGTATCAAGAATGTCGATGACTGGTGAGACGCCATGGGTCGGGAAAAAACCTACGAGGCGTCTAGGTGGCATGTCGGACGCCTTAGCGATCGCGGCTGATCTAGGCTTCAAAATCCCTCAGGTTCACATTCTCATTTCCTAGCTTCCTTTTTTTTCCCATTGCTTTGATGTCGTTACTGCGCGTTCCTGGTTTCATGCCCTTCGTGAATGAAATTAGTGTCTACTTTTTTTTTTCTTTCTTCTGAATGGTCGGTTGAGATTTGAGGTATGGATCCAGATGAACTCTTTGCGTTCTTGAGAAACTTGTGATTTTATTTTAATGGTTGTCGTCACAGCTGTTTGTATTGGTTTTGTCCTGGCATGTCCAATGAGACGAGTTACTCACTGTTTGTTTTCGTTTATTATCTCTGTCTTCCTAGGAAGATGCACAAGGCTTATCTTCAAGTACCGACAGGAGTGATGATCTGATAAGAGTCCTACGGGAGCTCACTGCTGTCCAGAGGAACATAGCAAATTTACAAGTGGAACTTCAAGGCCGAAAGGTGAATTAATCACTATTACTTTCGAAATCTGGTCACATCCTATAATATTTCATTATTTATGTTTATCACCTGTTGTATCTCATTATTTATGCTCAGCTGTGGCTTGTTGGAACCTTTTTTAAGAACAAATCTTGAAATATATCATCATCAGATTCCATTTTCCATCTCACGTTTTGCTCAGTGGCCGAATGATATTCTTAATTATTATGTGTCATGGCACTGTCCCTCCTATATTCAACGTGTTCATATAATAGATTTTTACTATTTCCTTCATAAGTCATCAAAATTAGCGACTTACTGGGTCCATAGGAACAAGTTCTTGCTTAAGTATCTGTTTAGCGTTGTAATTGAAACACTCCAGTAGTTAAATGAATTCCAGTGCCCCTCAATTCTTTTTTCCTATTTTTTTCTTTTACTCTTTGGATTTTGGCTGAAAAACTCTTGATTTTCTTGTGCATTTGCTGCATCATAAAATTATTTAGACTATTGCTAATGGTGTAATAGAATAAGTTGGTTCAGTTCTAGTGAAGATTGATGATTATATCGTTTATATTTTTTAAAAGTAGTCCTGAGAAATAGTCCCGAGAAATAGTCATTTTTGTTTAAAAGTAGGATAACCAATAAAAGAAGAAGTAGTCATTTAATTCTTTGCTGTCTGAATGATAGGCAAAAAGAAGACCACTCCGAACTTAGAAATCGATAATAAAAAGAAATAAAACTTAGAATCAAGAAAACAGGCCTTAAATGTCTGGAAAATTGGTCACGCCTTTAGGCAACGATCGAGTCACTCTATTACTCAAACTAGATCTTGCAACTAAGAGATAAAAACCAAGAGCTATGATATGAATTCATTGGAAATGTAGGGGAACTGCTTAAGTGTCTCAGCATCATATAGAACACCAATCACCAACATGTAATCCTCTTCCATCATGAGGGGGACTGCTAAAGATATCCTGATGGATCCTTACCCCTTTGTTCTACAAAAAAAAAAAAAAAATGCTACCTTCATATGACTGGAGACTAGTAGCCTTTCATGTATAAGAGTAGATATTTGATATTTCATTTTATTGGGCAAATATTCTCCATTAAATTATACCCTGACATTTAAATGATGTGCTACCCTATTAGTGAAGTGAGACCACTGAACTTCAGCAGTTTTGGTGAGTCATGCATAATGATAGGAATCATTTCTGCAATGCTTATGGTTGTTTCAATATGTACTGTTTTGATACGAAATTGTTGTGTTTATGTGCAATTACGAATGTGCAGGATGACAAGAATGTATCACACCTAACACACGTGAGTGAAATGGAAAAGAAGTGCGAATCTTTAGCAAGAATTACTTCCATATTGAAAGATGTTATTCAAAACAAGGTAACACGTTCTCATCGACTTCACCAATTTCCTATGTTTAAGGGACTGGAAATGTGTTATCATGCTGCACGCTTCTGACACACCAAACACTCAAAACACCTCCAATCTATACAAATTATGTATTCCAGGTTTGCTCTGTTTTTTTCCAGAAAGTGTGATTCCATCAATTGAGATTCACTTTTTAGCTTGTCTTAATACCAAAGCATAGGATGCTGATCTGCTCTCATTAACTAGTTTTGTGAAAATACCTTGCATAACGACAATTGGTACATGGATTTTCTATTTCTGCTTTGCAAATTTCATAAATTATAATTTAAAAAAATGAGTTTCTCTGCAAGCAGTTATCTGGTTTTGCTGTCATTTGGATGTTAAGTAGCGAGGTCTTGCATAGATTTGGTTACAATGTGAGAAAAATTACAGTTTGTTTGTTTGGCAGGACAGAATCATAGCTCGACTTCAACAACCATATTCTCAGGATTGCATTCCAGTGGAAGCAGAATATCAGGTAAATACAAATATCACAATCTCAGTTTTGTTATTCACTTAATTCCCACATACTCATATGTTTCTGCTGGCCTTTTTGTTGAAAGTTTCTTACTTTTGTCTTTCTTTTTATTTTATTTTGTGCAGAAACAATTCTCGGAGTTGTTGCTTAGGGCTGCTAGTGACTATCAGGCCTTGACAGCATCAGTTTCAGATTTTCAGTGGACTCAGAATTTTAGAGAGCCACCTTCAATTTGGGGGGTATGAATTTAGGGTCATTTATTTATTCATTTAATTTGCAAGTGTTGATGCTTCAAAAATACTTGTTTTAGGCATTTGTTTTTAAACAAGAATATCTTCTGAATATAGTTATAGTATTCCCTTATGATTAAAAGTCTCCCATTTGCCAATGTTGCAATGCTGGCATAATTATTTCTGTATAATTCTGAAAGAAAGAAAGAGACAGAATTGCCCAGTATATAGCAGTTGATTGAATCATTTTCAAGAATCTTTTCTGTTGAAGTAGTACATTTAGTTTATTATTCAGCTTATCATCTGGTTCAAAACTGTTTCCTTGGTTTTAAGGGCATCGATGCATTGTTTATGACCTGAAAAAAATTGTTGGCCAGTTGCCATCATCATCTCATAATCAGTCTTCTCCCTTCAAGGTCAAGAAACGTGCATTTTTGTTTTCTCAGTTATGGTCTATGCGTTTTCTCAGTCATTATCAGGTGTTCCCTAGTACTACTGAAGGAAAAAGTAGACACTGAAGTATTATAATAAACAACGCGAGGTAGAAAATTGATGAAACAAAGGATATGGTTGAGGTAGGAATGCTGCCTTCATAAGCTGAGCCAACAAATATTTTATTTGCGTCATGGAGTTAATTTGGATTTGTAGATCACGCCAAGGTTCATTTGATACTCTAGAAGTTCTCTGTGGTTAATGAGGTCTAGCAAGATAGACTCAAGAGGTGTATGGGCTTATAACCATGCTTCCAAGGCTCAGTTGATATCTTTGATGTTCCATGAAGTTAGCCAAAATCTTTCAAGCCTCATGTACCTTGCAGGTTGTGAGGTCTGGCTAAACAGATTAGACAACATCCTGGCTACGTATTAGATTCACTTCAAGTATTTTATTCTTGCTAGAACTGATCATCATAACCTTTCTAATCCATGTTGTTGATACATACAAAGGAATTTGGCTTCAGCTAGGTTTGATTGAATCTGATAACCTGGGGCTTCTATTGTAAAGTCTTGGATTTAAATCTGACCACGGTCATGGTGGGTGGGTGGGCTAGCTGTTGGAGAGAAAGAAGAACGCTTAATATTTTGTTTTTCCCCATTGTTAAGTTGCATGGTTCTTCTGTGATACTAATGGCCATCCCCTTCATCTGTGCAGGAAATGTTACGTCCAATTCCCATCGCCTTGGCTTCGTGCACGCGCTTCTTTGAGGCCATGTCGACAATGCGGGAGTCATTCGCGACACTCCAACAGCTGCGAATCGGTCAGTCTTCTCTGCTGACTACCCCCGCCAAGGATCACTTGGACGAGATCGACGACGCCGAATGCCTCACCCCGTCTCCGTGGAGGGATGCCTCCAACACTGGTAGTCATGTATAGTTCTGCCTGTTAGAATGCTGAAGCTGAGTGGGCTGACACTTGTTGAATTTAGGAGATCATAAGCGTTTCTTTTATCAACTTTAATTCTTTGCCCCATTTTTTGTTTTATTAAGTTGAATAAAAATGAGTTAAAATAATCACTAAAATTTATAGTAATACTTCATTTCAACCGATATATATTTATCTATTTATATAAAGTTAAATAAGACAAAAATGGATGAGGGCTATTTGGTATTCGAATTCATTACCTGATTATATACTAAGAATTCCAAAATTGTCAGGTTAAGTAAATTTGTTTTTGAGGCAAATCATGGTTTACGTTTCTAGTATTGGACAATATCTTGAAAATTTAATAAATTTATAAAAAAAATTTCTTTCATCTATCCATTTATCCTATTATAGATGCCATCCGATTAATGAGTAAATAAATGGTCTGTAGTAGAATAGTTTATTCATTACGCTGGTAATATTCATGACATATGGACTAGAACTATAAATTTTTCTCGGTACGAAAATCTTAAACTAAGTGAACAACTTTATCTTTATTTGTTTCAGAATTATCAATAACTAGGGTTGAGTCCGACCCGACTCACTAAAATCCGATTCAATCTTGCCCAAGGGCTCCTCATGAGTTCATTCTCCTGTTGTGAATCTTGTGATCGATTCAGTGGAATCGGGGATCCCATGGTCCTGTTGAGTTCATTCTCGTCTTTGAATACTTCCAACTTCCAATATTTTATGAAGTATTTGGTCTCCAGCCACTACACATACTGCAACATTGCAGCCGTTAATCAAACCGCTTTGGGGCAATACCTTGTCCCGCCCACCATTGCCTTTGCGAAAAGAAAAAGGAAAAAATTGCAGGCGTCACGTTATAGCCTTTGCACTCTCTCGATTTAACCTCTCATTGTCTTTTCTTTTTTGAAAGGGGGATAGCGCGACAAAAATGGTGAAGTGAAGGCTTCATTTATAAAGAAGATCTTGGTGAGGGAATGCGGCCGTGCCGGCCTCCTCTTAATGCTTAGGTTATAATCCCTGACAAATCGCGCTTTGTGGCCGGAAATCAGGTACCGTTTCTGCCGTCGTCTCGTGTCTGTCAGTGTTGGTTGTTCTGTTATTTTCTTGAGGTTTTTTTTTCTTTTATTTCGTGTCCGGTCTTTTATTTTGCGTAGTTTTCTGTTTCGTCCCTCGATTTGCAGGTTTTGATTTTGTGTGAGATGGCTTGTTTTGGAGGGAACCCCATGAAAATGTGATGATGTTTTTGCGTCCTTAAATCCTGCGTGTTCGGTGTGTTTCTCCTTTTTTCTTTTTTGGAGGGGTTTAGGGGGTTTCAACTTTTAAGGATCTGCATATCCGGCTACTTCTGAGCGCACGATTTTGGTCTTTTATTTTTATTTTTTAGTCTATTTATTAATGTACTGTATCTGGGTTTGAGTGCGGGTTCTTCGGAGTTCAAAACAGCATTTGCATTTTCTCGTTTGCTCGTACCTTTGCGAAGCTGCAATTTTTTTTTTTTTATAATCGACGACTTGGTTGCATCTCCTGTTTCTTTACTTTCTGCTTTTTCATCATTCTGAGTATAAATCTTCTCTGATTTTTTATGTGATACTTTTTTTAGAATTTTTGCGGTGTTTTTTTTTTTTTTTTTTTTTTTGGCAGCGATGGATCTATTGAAGGACAGCAAATTCCTCAACGCCTCCTTAGTCATATTGGGAACCGTCGTCCTCTTGAAACTTTTCTCTCTGGTAAAGAATTCTAGATCTGGGAAACGCCTTCCTCCTGTTGTAAAGGCATGGCCTATTCTTGGGGGACTCGTACGATTCATGAAAGGTCCGATTGTGATGCTCAGGGAGGAGTATCAAAAGCTTGGAAGTGTATTTAGCGTGCAGCTTGCTAACTGGAACGTCACGTTCTTTATTGGGCCCGAGGTGTCCGCACATTTCTTTAAGGCACCCGAGTCCGATCTTAGCCAACAAGAGGTCTACCAGTTCAATGTTCCCACCTTTGGTCCTGGGGTTGTTTTTGATGTTGACTATTCAGTGAGACAGGAGCAGTTTCGGTTCTTCACAGAGGCTCTCAGAGTGACAAAGTTGAAGGGTTACGTCGATCAGATGGTTGTTGAGGCTGAGGTATGTAGGTTTGCTCCACTTATGCTGATGCTTTTCTCCTCATGCATGGTGCGTGGTAGTCTTGTTACTATGGCACAAGTATCTATCGAGAATGATTTAGTTATGCAAACATATTTTTTGGCATGAAATTTTAATACACTTTGAAGGATCGATCTGTATATTAGCTAGGAGTTTTTTTTTGTTTCTTTCAATTGAAGCTTCTGCATTGTGTCTTAAATTTCTTACTGGCATCATTTAGTGTATTCTACTAGTGGTTGTTGTTTAGTTTGACAAGATTGTTTACCAAGAGACTTTCAGTGGAGATTAGTAGTTCTGTTAGAAGGTTGTTTAAATATGTTGCAATACATTACCAGATGGTGTATTATTAATTGATATCAAAAGATAATTTGGGCTCCACTTCAAGGAATTGAAAGCTCTAAGCTCATGTTACTGCATATTGTTCTAAGTGGGTCCTATTCCTTAGTGATGTTTTAACCACTCTTCACACCCAAGTGTAAAGAGAGTTCATGTTACATCTCCTGGGGTCTCAAGTCAAACGCACTTGGCAATCATGTCATGTTTTAACCTTTTGATCTACTCCTCTCATAAATGCTTCTATATCCTGTAGATTGAAATGTAGCAGAGGGAAAACAACTTAGCCACACCAGGAAAATGATTGGTTTATCTGTTAGTTTCAGATCTATCCCCTTCACAATTTCTTCTGTACCGGTTAGCGAGAAGATCTGCTTTTCCTTAAAGTTTGTTTTTAGTGATGTTTCCATGATAATGTCTTTTTGTGCGAAATTTTTTTTGTAAAAAACTATCACGGCCTTTGGCCAGAGTGTGTAAAAGTTCGTACTTTTTTTTCTCATTGAACTGATTGCTCGTTATAATTTAAATACCAAAAGATATAGGTAATAAACACATTATAGTTTAGGATCTGATAGGAAAATGCAAGTAATATGTAATGATTAATTTGTCACTGTTGCTCTGGGAGTGGATTTAGTTAGATTATGATGCCCACTTACCAAAAAGTAAGTTATTACAATGGAGCTTGTTCAGAATCTTCAGTCTGAAATTGTTTGAACCTGGGGCCATGGTGCCATCCACATCATTGTGTTATGGGAACTTGTTGAATTGATATGCTCAGATGGTTGACATCAGCTTCTTCTCAACTGATGTATTGTTGTGTTGGTTATTGACTGCAGAATTATTTCTCAAAGTGGGGGGAGAGTGGTGAAGTGGACTTGAAGTATGAGTTGGAGCATCTTATCATCTTGACGGCCAGCAGATGCCTTTTGGGTCGTGAGGTGAGGGACAAGCTCTTTGATGATGTGTCTGCTCTCTTCCACGACCTCGACAATGGGATGCTCCCAATTAGTGTCATCTTCCCTTACCTCCCCATCCCTGCTCACCGTCGAAGGGACAGGGCCCGGAAGAAGCTTGCCGAGATTTTTGCATCCATTATTTCCTCTCGGAAAGTTTCTGGCAAATCTGAGAATGACATGCTTCAGTCCTTCATTGAGTCCAAGTACAAGGACGGCCGCCCTACCTCAGAATCCGAGATCACAGGTCTCCTCATTGCTGCCCTCTTTGCTGGCCAACACACTAGTTCCATCACCTCCACATGGACTGGGGCTTACCTCCTCCGCCACAAGGAATACCTTTCCGCGGTTGTGGACGAGCAGAGGAGCTTGATAGAGAAACATGGAGACAAGGTCGATCATGATATATTGTCAGAGATGGATACCTTGTATCGCTGCATCAAAGAAGCTTTGAGACTCCACCCTCCCCTGATTCTACTACTTCGCCAATCTCACAGTGATTTCTCCGTCAAGACTCGTGAGGGGAAGGAGTATGACATCCCAAAGGGCCATATAGTGGCCACTTCGCCCGCTTTTGCCAATCGGCTCCCCTACATCTTCAGTGATCCGGACAGATACGACCCAGATAGGTTTGCACCGGAGAGGGAGGAGGACAAGGCCGCGGGGCCATTTTCATACATCTCGTTTGGCGGCGGAAGGCACGGTTGCCTCGGCGAGCCTTTTGCGTACTTGCAGATCAAGGCCATTTGGACTCACCTGTTGAGGAACTTCGAACTGGAGCTGATTTCCCCCTTCCCTGAGATAGACTGGAATGCGATGGTTGTGGGAGTGAAAGGAAAAGTCATGGTACGATACAAGAGGCGTAGACTAGTGGCATGATTGGATAAACTAACCTTTTTTTATGCCTTGATTAGATTGTATGGTTTCCGTTTCTTTCTTTCCTTCCCATTTTTGCATGATTTCTGTCAATTGTGCCCTTCTAAGGGACTGTAGTTGTTCCCCCATCCCTACTTCAGGAAATGCGACTAGCAGGTTTGGTTTTTAATGGTGTTTTTGTCTCTTGCTCTGGGAAATCCTCGATCAGAATTTCAAGGATAACAAATTAAGAAAACGAGTTGTGTTTTGATAAACTGTTGTTTTAGTGTTGACTCTCCATTTCTACCACCTCTCTACGATGGATTTCAAAACTGATCTGGGACTTAATGAGAATAACCTTGCTCCGACGTTGTATGAAGGTTGTAACAGTACGATGAGCCGATGACTCATTTACGAATTTATAAAGCACTTATAGTGAAAGGTCGCCCAAAAATAAAATTATTTATTGGAAATAATAATATTTTAGCGGTGAGCGTGGATCGAACACGCGACCTTCAGATCTACAGTCTGACGCTCTCCCAACTGAGCTATCCCCGCTTCTTCATCGATCTTCTCCATTTAATTTAGAGTTGGAGGGAGAAGGGGAAGCCGGTGTGGGTCAGCCAGGAGCTCCCGGAAATGAAAGTCCCTGCGGCGAACTGTTCAGCCTCCGCCGCTTTCGTGATGACCCGGTACCCTTTCCACTTGACTCTCCCGGCGGTTCCGGCCCCGTCTCCCCTGTTCTGGTACTCGGCGTAATAAAGGGTGTCGAGGGCGAAGTCGCCGTTCCAAGGGTACCACCCCTCCGCTCGGACGACGTCCCCGATCTCCGACCTGACGACGACGGTCCTGGAGTACTCCTTCCATGGGCGGCCGAGGTAGGTTGGGAAGGAGTCCCGGACGGGGACGTGGTCGACGGAGGTGGCGCCGAGGCGGCAGTCGTGGATGACGAAACCCGTGTTCTCGTTCGGGTCGTCGCGGCCCTGGGCGGTGAGCATGTTGCGCTGACCCGGGTTGGGTCGTCGGGCGTGGATGTCGCAGTCCTGGAAGACGGCGGCGGCGTTGCCGAAGATGAAGTCGACGGTGCCGGCGACGAGGCAGGACCGGTAGAATTGGCGGAGGGAGTGAGCGTAGAGGGTGTCCTGGTACCCCAGGATGTCGCAGTCGTAGAACGCCGAACGGTCCGAACCCACCCGAAGCGCCACCGCTTGGTGCTTCGACGGCCCCGCCGTGTTCTCGAACGTCAACCCCCGCGCCAAAAACCCTGCCCCCACCACCGCTGCATGCAGTATGCAACACATTCATTCATTCTAGTTGTGGAGCTTGGAAATAATCAATGATAACTTTTACACAAGGTAGGTAAATTACATGATTTTTAATATATATATTACTGAAAATATATTCATTAATGTCAATTTATTCCATATATATAATCAATATTTTAAAAATTGGACTAATGATAAACCAGGGTTAAACTATTTATTTAACCCTTAAATTCTAGAAAAAATAATTTTAGTACTGCCATAATTTGATGTAAATATTCTATAATGAGATACTAATTAAATTAAGAAGAAGAACTAAATGACTGACTGACCAACGGTGGCGGACTTGAAGGTGGTGCTGCCGTCGACGACGTTCCGGCTGCCGGTGATGATGGTATTTCTTCTTCCATCTCCGACGAACATCAAGTTGGTCTTTTTCTTCGGAACTTGCACGTTCTCCCTGTACACACCAGCTTTAATCCTAATCACGAACCTCTTACTACTCTTCACCGGTGCAGCCGCCACCGCCGCCGACACCGTTTCGTAATCGCCACTCCCGTCCGCCGCCACCGTCACATTCGGCATCACTTCCGTAGCCTCCAACAGATTCCTGTCTCCGGCCGACACCCACCGCGGAAAGTACCCAGCTCCATCGTTTAAGAGCCTCCTCTTCTCATCCAGTACCAGTGCCATGTGAGCGTCTGTCATGTTGCAGATCATGGCGAGGGCGTTACTACACATTCGCTTCACATGCACCAGACCCTTCTCGAGCTCCTTCCTGATTATAACCTCCTTGTCGCCGGAGAATCCGTCGAGGCACGATTCCTGGTTCGTCATCGCGGCGCTGAGGAGGGTCTTGAGGTCCTCCGCGTGTTCGGAGATAGACTTGGAAGAAGAAGAAGAAGAAGAAGAAGAAGAAGAAGAAGAAGAAGAAGAAGAAGAAGAAGAAGAAGAAGGGTGCAGGGGGTAGGCTTTGAGGTCGTCGGACGTCTCGCGGAGCTCGTCGAGGGTCTCGTCGATGTTGTCAAGGCAGTCGCGGAACGCGGTTCTGTCTCGTGGGGTGAGCTCTTTTTGGGTCGTGAGCTGCCTCTCGACGTAGAAGAAGGAGCGCTCCACGGCGAGGATGGTGAGGTTGAGGGAAGCTTCGATGACGTCTTTTTGGGTGGAGACGGAGGCGGCAACCGACGGCCGGGAGGCGATCTCCGAGAAGCAGAGATCCGGGAAACGAGCTGAGCTGCAGGCGGAGCGGAGGACGGCGTTATTATTTCCTCGATGGGTTTTTACGGCGACGGCGACGGAGACGACGAGGAGGAGTACTGCTGAAGAGATCAGAGTGACGAGAATGAGCTTCTTCTTCTTCTCCCCGGATTCCGACGGCCAGAGTACCGGGGTACGGTTAGTCGCCATATTTTTTTTGGGAAATTGGACGAATGAATATTAATGCAAGATTGGGAAGCATGCATGCTAACGATCCGTTTGGGAATTTATAAGAGAAGCATGGACAAAAATCAATCGCGTTGAATGAAGACAAAAGAGACGTATTTACTCTAAACCATTGAGGTAATTATACAACGAAAAATACTAGCTGCACCTATGGCAGCACGTTTCAGAGCGTTAATCTAAACCATTGATCTCTAGGGTTTATCCTTTAGAAAATAGAATTTTATAAAAAAAATATTTTTATTTTTTTAAGAACTTAGATTAACATAGCATTACTCTTATACAATATTATTGTCCAAGTACATTTTTTCTTTATTAAACTCAAAACACCAATAGGAAAAAAAGAAAAGATATGACGTCACAAGAATTAAGCTTCCCATTTTTTAATTTGATCATATGTGCTTCTGATTTTAATTGGAGTACACTTGATGTGAATTAACTGAATTAAGGTTTTTATTTTTTATTTTTATCTCATTCTAATTATCCCATGCACCAAGCAGTTTCATAATTTTTTTTAACTATTACATAGAAATAATAATATCATGTGATGTGACTGGTGTCACATGCTTGGTATAATAAAATTGTTTAATATTCACTATCACCAAATTAAAACGTCTTAGGTCTAAGGTCTTTGTCCCAATTGCCAATGTAAACTACAAAACGTTCAGTATTAGCTGGCGTGATATTTGTCTTTGTGAAATCACATGGCTGCATATTGTTAGGTGCTTAATACTATGGGTCCTACCTTAGAAAAAAAGTCAGTCTAATGTTTGTGCCATGCATGTGACTTCACAAAGGCCAAAGGGGATATATTAGGGCAAGGATTGCTTATTTTTCATGAAAACGATATTTCATTACTTTAGGAAAATGCATATTATAGAGTACATTTGTTTAGTATTTTCTATAGTTGATGGTAGGTACATTCAACATAAAACAATATTTAAGCCAAAGTACTTTGGTACACAATAATTTATGTGCTCATTGAAACTAAACATACTCAAAATGGAACCAGGATTTTGAAATCATGCTTGCTGTCTAGTGAATTTGGTTCCAGCTTAGCTACCAAAGCAACAATAATTAAAGCAAGCTTTTGTCTTTCTATGTTTGGTAATCATGTTGAGAAAACATTCTGCATTCCCATGTATGACACAATTTAGTAGGTAGAAAATGAGTAAAAGTGCTGGGTAGCCAGCACCAAAAGTCCTGGAATCAAAAGTTTTGCCATGGACCACCCTGTTTAGATCAAGTAAACGAAGTCACTTTTTTTTTTCTCTCTTTTTCTTTGTTTCCCTGGCTTTTGCCTTCTTTGTCAAACTAGTTTACTTGATTGGGGGTGCTACTTCATTATGGAATTACTTTCACTATTTGTCTATTAAAAGAAGGGGAGAATCCAATGTTTGGGAGGTAATTCAGTTTTACCCATTGTTCTATATGTAGACTCTGACTTTGTAGCTTCGTGGTGTCCAGAAAGGATGTTTGACTGCAAAAAATCATTTGTCAGGCATGCTAGGCATGAGGAGAGACTCTTTCTACCCAGTAAAGACTCTTGAATTCTCTTTGTATAATAGAAGCAAAATGAAGGAAAGGCCTGATTGCCCAAGAAAGAGTACAATGTGGAATAAAACAAAATGTACAGGACTATCACCCCATACCATATCTTTGCTTGACAATCTTAAGCCCAAAATAATTTGGCTTGCAGTATCTGTAATTTGTTTGTTGCAGTTCAACAAATATGGTTGGATGGAGAAATTGTAACTTTATGAAACAAATTTGACAAAATGCCTGATGAAGCCCTGTGAGTAACTTCCTCCACAGAAAAGAATTGTTTGAATTTCAAATGTTTCTCCCAATTGTATTTGATTCAGACACCGAGTTGAAAGGAGCTCCCCTGCTACCGGAGGAATAAACCGATGAAGGATCGCCAATATCCGGCCAGCTGCATAAACACATTAATATATAGCTAGACTCGATCTCATTTCTGTGGATGTTTCTCTTAAACAACCCAACAAGTAACTTACCTGAGCTAAAATGCCATTTCCGGTGTTGCCTTCAACGACCAACCCTACTGTAAGCCCAATCATAGCCCATGCCCCATTAATAGCTTCGATCTTCCGCTGCATCTGAAACAAGTTTGTATTTTATTTAGGGTCAGTACAAGGAAATAAAAAACATCCGTCTGTGCCAAAAAGAAATGATATATGATGTTTAGACATTGAAAGGATAGAAGTCTAGTAACTATACTGGTGAACTTCTTGGAAGTATGAGTAAGATCACCTACCTTAAATTTCTCTTTGGCTTTTATTTTCTGCATCTGTATCTCAGCCAAACGCTTAGCCTCGACAGGATCAACCATGAGAACTTCACTCCTATCTTTCTTCTGTATGTCAAAAGGCAAACATGTTTGCAATAGGCATGAACTTATATATCAATCCCAGAAATACTTCTTAATTTATTTTACTATTTCAGTATACAAAACAAGATGTCTCGGAATCGCATCAGAAGTTCCAACATACCGAGCTATCCAGCAAACCTAAAACTGGGTTAGATCTGCTGCATTTTTTGTGAAGTGTAAGTGGAAACAAGTAAAATTTCTTTTTAAGACTTTTCATAATGGGGTACTGCATCCTAAAGCCAAAGTAATTAAAATGAAGACTGGAAATTCTTAAACTTGTTAACGATATAAATATGGTCAACTAATTTCTAACTCCATTCTTTGTCGAAACCCATCAATGGGGACTGATGCATAAATCCGAGAAGTAGTACTGCTAGTAGGTACAACTGGTTCTCTGTTTCAATCAAAAGCGAACTACTTAAAGAAACACAGTATAGAAGATGTTTTAATCTGAATTGAGATGGACGAGAGCATAGTGAGTTTTAGTTTGTATCAATTGAATCATTCAGTACCTATGACATCTCAACTATACTAGTACCAGACAATATAATAAGTCAAGATGCATACAGTAGCATGGATCAGAGTCTGAAATCTCTGACTATTGCTTCGGTAGGCAATTGAGTTGATCTCTTGCCTGTTTTGTAGCCCCCAGCTGGAGAGTGCACAAGAACAGAACATTACTCTCAACTTAAGAAATGCTACCACATGACTCACCAAGCCATGGACTTTCTCCAGGCCTTTAAAATGTAACTAGATTTAGGAAATAAAGGATATGGCAAATGCAAATTAGAAATAATCAGTTATAATCTGTCCTTAAACCCAAATTCATTTGCAACTTCTAGGATCCACTAGAAATATCAGAAAAAATGAGTTTTAAGAACATGGAGGATATTATAAATTATATTGGCAGTTATCAGAGATGATGAAGTTGAACAATGATGGAACTGGATATATCAACATAACATACATTCGGGACCCAAAGAAAAAAAAAAAAAAAAAACTTGCTCCCTGAAAGAACTTTTGATGGAAAATAATTCTACTTGTTGGCCTTCAAAACTTCCGTTTCTAACAGTTAACATGTTAACCTCAAAGGGTGAACAGTTGATATGATGGCCAACGAGGGTGGCTCTTCATCACTTTGCTGTGAGGGGCCTCCCGTTCTGGAACTGTTTGAGCTCTGTCCTAATGAAATGCTCCGTTTTTTTAAAAGAAAAAAAATAAAGAAAGAAAGATTTTTGCCGCTATGCCATTAGCAATTGGAATTGTGCAGGAGAGTACTGATTATAGAAACCCCATTTTTTCGCGAAGAGCTATCTTCAATTCTTCTCCGGTACCACCTACATACCAAAACTTTCAACAATTCCATTTCTCCCAGATGACATTCCGTCGAAATCACCAAAAGAAATCGTCTATATGAGCCCAGAACAATCACCCTTGCCTCTTAACTTAGATGTTCGTTACCATGAAAAACACAGCCCACGACAGGGTAGCAGGGAGATACTTACTTGAGCACCGCCGGGGAGTGGGAGCTGAACAGAGAGGCCCGGCGACAGAGAGGATGGGTGCTGCAATAAAATGGGAACGACGAGGCGCCCATCACTTCTTCTTCAGCTGTAGAAACACATCCGAATCCTGGCAGCCGGGTCTGCCATTTTATACCAGCGTGAGGTCAATCTTCAGAACCCATATAGCTGACCCGATTTTGAGATAAAATGAGCCTCCTCTGCGCATGTCGACGTTTGGTCGTCAATCATCCCTGCCTACCCACGATTTCTGGAACGTCCTCGTCCTCCCATTAATTATACGATTCCGTGCAAATTATACCTGAAAAATCATTTCAACTTTCTGTAAAAGTGTAATTTTTATTCGACTCTCCAAAGACTCGACTCAAATCTACACCATTTTGATAGTGAATGTAACATATTTATACCAATAAATTATTAGATTAATCCATCTTTATACCCATGGTCGTATATGGGGTTCCATCTCCTATCTCAGGAAAGGAAATTCAATTTTAATGAGCATATTTAGTTATGGGCATTATATAATAACAATATGTTGTTAGATTAATCCACCTTCGATGGAGAAGTCTTGTATTAAATTTCCCATCAAATCGACCCACAAATGGTGCAGAGCTATGAGTATTAAATATAATGATATGACCCAATTAATTTGAAGGTCAATTCACAACATTTAAGCAGCTCTTGAAGTAACATCCTTATCAAACACACAAACACACAAACACAACACTCTTACATTAAACATAAACATTAGACATCATGCAACCCAGATAGATTATTCATCACCCCTCAAGGAGACATTCAAGAATCAAGGCTTGGACCTGGCCTGCATGGACAGCAGGCTCTCTCGCAGGAAAAACTCATGCTTCTTCTTCAGAAACTCCGAGGCAAAGCTATCCACATCTTCATACTTGTCATAAGTATACCCACCTCCGCCGCCATGGCCTTTACCACCTGTGAAGTCTATGACCTTCCCTTCATGCACAGGCTCCCCGGGCTTCCCATGGGAGATGTCCTGCTTCCCATGCTCATGGTGGCCTCGGAAACCATGACTTTCACCCATGAAGCTGATGCGAGCTTTGTCTCTGCAACAAGGAAATGAAATCTCTGCGTCTCCTTTGTTTGGTTTGTTAATGGCGGCCAAGGGAGCTTTTTATAGGCATGCAAGAGTTCTCGAGGGGTTAAAATGGGTTCATGGAGTGTGAAATGAAGGGGGCTTTGTGGACATGATCGTTGGGAATCTAATGCTCTAACTTTATTCCAAAGTGGGCCAAGTTAACTGGGAGTGATCCTTGTTTGATGAATGCCTAACAGAATCTTGACCAGGGATGGGAGAGACCTGCATTAATTTCAGATAATCAAGGTGGAAAATTTGGACCCAATCATTAAGTAATTTAACTCAAACCCGACCCTTTTTTTGGTTGATGCATTTTAAGCGGGTAAACTCGAATTCATTGGATATAGATTTAAGATTTAGGGTTTAAGATCTAGGATTCAAGGTTTAGGTTCAGATTTTTTTTATGTGATTGATGAATGAGTCTAGTTTGGATTATTTTGTTTAACATATATATAAAATGGAATTTTATGAAACCTCACCCATTCTAAACCCCTAGTCAAACTTATATTTGTAAAAAGAGTAATGCTATGTCCAAGGGCAGTGTGTAGTTTTTGCACTCAGCCCCTCATAGTGCATTATATTAATGCCCTCGATTTTTGCATTAAAAATAATCTTCTAAAAACTGCCTAAAAATTGTGTCAATGTGTCTTGTAGTAATGAAACAGCTACAAAAGACTTCTAATTGGAAAAGTTTGGGAGGTGAAATGTGGAAAACATGGCACTTTATGCCACCCAAAGATTATCACAATGGTTTCAAGGATATTATTCCATGCTTTGTCAACTTTATTCCCAAATGAAACACATGATTTGCGAAATTATTTGTGTTTGATGAATAGACCTAGTCAAATCTTGAACCGTGAAATTTAACAAACTTTAGTTAGATATTGATAGGGTGACAAATTTTGACCAGACCTGATAACCTTGACTTTAACCTTTCGGTATAAGTTAGAATCATCAGTAGGTTGGGTTCGATTTTGTATGCCTAACTTCTATATTATCAAAAGGTTGTGATATTAGTTTTTAACCTAGTTTCTAATACTATAAATAACTTTATTTTATAATTATATTTTCAAGTTTTTCATTGTAAAAATTTCACAAGTTAACTCAGACTAGACCCATGACAACCTAGTAATGTTCAACCTCTCATGGTACTAGAAATTCCATCAATATGTAATATATATTAATTGAGTTTGAACGTAAGTTTAGCCAATGTTGGTTGAACCCATTTTTCATTTTTATTATTTTAGTGGATTTGAATGATTGATCATTGAAGAATAAAATTTTTTTATTTTACATTACTAATTTGTCATTATATGTTTATTTTGATTTTGTTTTGACTCTTCAGTTTGTTTTCCTATTTTATCTCCATGATTTTTTCTACCTTTATTTTTAGTAATACTAGCTGCACCTATTTGTAGTACCTATCCCTGTTAATATAAACCATTGATGTTTAAGGTTTATCCTTTAGATAATAAGATTTTATAAAATAAAAAATACTTTTTTATATTTTTAAGGGTTAACATTAAGTGGTGGAGCTAGCATTTTCCCTTTTTTTTGTTGCTATTAAAAAACTTAGAAAATCAAGTTCTCTCCCTAAATTTCACAAGCATGAAAGTACAACTTGTTTTTAAGTAACCTCTACTTGTATCAAAGAAAACACCGCTTTTAGATGAAATCGCCGTTTTTGTTGCAAAAACACAGCTTTTCCGACAAGTTAATGGAGATTCGTCGAAGTTATGGGCCATCATTTATGGGCCAATTGTGTCGCCTTTTTTAATTGTAGAGTAGCGTAACCCATGGAAAAAGGTGGGGCCCTTTAACTGCACTACGGTAAGACCTTGCCACGTGGCACAAGACTGTATGCTTGTGTTAGACGCGATATCGTCTTCTTCTCTGGAGCGAGTTGCGAGCCCATGATAGCAATACAGAATCTCAATTACATCACTTCTTCCACTGCTCCTCTCAGTCGGCTCGCAGAAGGAATCGGAATTGAGAACTTGGGGCAACTTCTTCTGTTTTTCTCTCCAGCAATTTGAATTCTTTTCCTTTTTTTTTTTTTTTTTCCTCTTGAAGAGTGGCGGCGGAATGGGATCGAATCAAGTTCACTCGTCGTCCTAGAGAAGATGGGTACAGGCTCAGGTTCAGACTCCAATAGCGGGAGTCGTACCCGGGGCTTGATTCTGAAGGCGGTGGTTGTGATAGGCGGAGCACTGCTTCTTAGGAATCTCACGAAGTCTACCACTAGATGGGATCATTCGCGTATCGTCGCTGAAGCCCTAAGTGGAGAAAAGGTAAGGGTGTTTTTTCATTGCTTTTGAGCTTTTTGGGTATTGGGAATTTTTCGTTATGATGTCTTTTCTCGATCTGGTTCTTGCATTTTTGCATTGTGGGGAGTGAAGTTTTCTCAGGAGCAAGCTGCCAGAGATCCTGATAATTACTTCAACTTGAGGTATGTCTTGGAAACACTAGGCTTTGTTTGAAACTGCTTTCATTTTTATTAGAATGATTTTGTATTGTAGAAGATGGTTAAAACTTTTCAACATTTTAAGGACAACTTACGTGAAAAAAAAATTTAGTTCGTTTCTGTATGGGTAGAGTATGCAACTGTAGTTAGTGCTTGCTTTCTTTTATGTATTAGCTGCTCCCACACGCTGGAAGAGTGAAAGGAAGCGACACTACAGTAAGCTGACTTGAAGTCTGATGGAGCTGAATGCTAGCATAAAACGATTTTTTTTCTGACTGAACTGTAATGAACAATACAGGATGTTCTTACTAGTTAAAGTTTTCTTAAACAATACGTATTTGTATTCCATACTATTGTCCGTATTAGATTTTTCCTTTCTCCCTAGTGGGGATCATTGGGGGACAAAGGCCTTTGACAGCTGTTTGGCGTTGAGTTCTTTAACAATGGCAGTTCAATGTGTTTGAAGTTTGAGCAAGATGAGCAAAGAGTTCTGTCAGGCCCTGAATTTGGTTTGAATTAATCCTACTGGGTCTACCTTTTAGCTGAGCCATATCATTCATGACGCCAAGAGGGTCTACAAACTTTAATCTTTTGAGAGCTTGTACTTAACTTCCTTTTGATGCAGCTCAGCAGGAAAACTGCTTTGCACACAGTAGATTGCAAGAAATTCGGATTAGGACTTTGGGCTCAATCACCATGAAGGGAGTTCCTTGTGTGAGGCCTTAATTACAAGTCTCACTTGGGAAAGGGGCGTACTGTGCTTCTGTAATCAAAATTTGAAAATGGATCCCAAGAACTACTGCAAAAGCCCCCTAGTTGTATTTAGAGGTTGAGAGAGAAAACTTCTTCTATGTTATTAATTATCAATAATTAAAATCAAAAGCTTTTCTCTGCTGGGGATTTCTTAAGATGCTGGCACATGTGGTTCAACTATTTTTTTTCTTTAAATTGAAAAAATTAGGATATTCCACATCACCTGTGTTCCAAAGTAAGGACAGTTTTTCACTAGCAAAGCATTCGGGTCGTAATTTCAATTACTTTGGATCATTCTGAAGATTATCATGTTGACTTTAATCTTTTTTCCTCTGTAGGATGCTGACATGCCCAGCAACAGTGATGGTGGATGGCTCAAGAGTTCTATACTTCGAACAAGTTTGTATCCTTATTCGTCTTTTTGTTCCTCCATTCAGGCACAAAGATATCCATCTACACTGCTAGAGTTATGTCTAATTGGTCTCTCTCTTTTCTTTTTCACAGGCATTCTGGAGAACTCCTGAGAAGCCCTTTCGACAAGTATGACAGCCTCCACCAGTATGATTGGATATTCTCTTTATTTTCTTTGATCCATATCTAATAGGCTCATATGAGGGTCAGCATTGATGTGTTCTGGTTGCAGAGATTTTATATGGTAAAGCCTTGTCCTAAGGAGAAGAAGTGTGTTGTGGAGGTTAGGATCTTTTTTATTTTTTAGAACAATTTTGTTGTTCTTTTCTTTTCTCTGGTGGATGATATTTCGGTTGAATATTATTTTATTATGCATATATCTCAAAAATTTCATTGTTTATCTTCCTAGAGTCAGTGTGCCCAACTATCTGTATTTTATAATGCCATAGAGGAGCTTGTCTTTTGTCCAGATAATGTCTAAGGCATATTTATGGTATATGCACTGCTTTGTATTTGAAATTAATTTTTCACAAAAAGGTCTCACACGATTTGATATTCTTGTCAAAAGATCTATCGTCTCCCCCAGAAGCATTTAGTAGTTGAAGGTCATATAAAATGAGTGAACAAAGAAAATACTCTTCATGAGACACTGATCCTGCAACCCCTGACAACCCCGCAGACTGGATGCTATTATTAAACATATTCTCACGATAGTTAATTAGTAGTCCAATTGCAGGTAAGTTCCTTTGCTATTAAGGATGCAGAGGAATACAAAAACTTCTGTGATCGCCCAAAGGACCAGCGACCAAAACCTGAAGAAGTTCTTGGGGTATGTGGTTTTATTTCGATATATCAACGTATGGTCACTGAATTCAAGGTTTATGATTTGATCATTGCTGAAGGTTTTGTCAGATACATGTGTTAGCACCCAGTTCTTTGATTTTCTTTTGAAAATAAAATTAATTTTCAGGATATCGCAGATCACTTGACAACCATACACCTTTCCCGCTGTGATCGTGGAAAGCGCTGCTTATATGAAGGCTCAACGCCACCTGGTGGCTACCCCAATTTATGGGTATTTCTCTCATTCCCAATAGCCCTCTGGTTTCCCGTGTTTCAGCGGGGTGTCATCGTCAAATATGAAGTAGCTTGCATATACTTTTAGCAGAATGGAGCTGCGAACTGTACTTCAGAACTCACAATTCTTAAAAATAACGAAATCCATACATGGGATAGGGGTTATGATGAGGAAGGAAACCAAGTAAGGATGCCAGTTTAGCTCTGTTTTATAAGTTAAGCACCCGGAGGGAGAAGAAGAGAGCTGATTTTTCTCCTTTGGTTGTGAACAGGTATGGGGTGCAAAGGAAGGTCCATACGAATTCAAACCTGCTCCTGGATCCAGGCATGATGTTATATTTTCCCCCTGGAATTCTCTTTCTCTTTTGTTGGATAAGAAGAAAGAGGAACCATTTGTTACACAAGAATGATAGCACATTTGTGCAGTTGTAAAGGATAGTTGGTAGAGTTAACAATGTCAGCAATATTTTGCTGTATAAATCTTTTCCTCCAAGTTAACTGGCGATTTCAATTACAATAGTTTGATTTTATGTATTTATTGCTTATTACCATCGAGGCCTTGAGTAATAGATCTTTTGATGAAGACCAGCAGGTTCATGGGACTTATAGTACAGCGCTGCAGGTCTGAGATCCAGATGTAAACACAAAATTCCTGACAGTGATCCAAAACCTATGACGCCTTAACATTTATTTTACTTTGAATGAAACAACTCAAGAATTTCACAATTGAAGAGCTGAACTGCGGAAGACTATTCTGTATTCTGCTGTTCTTCTCATAATAATTAAAAGAAAAACAAAAACAAAATTCAGCCAAGTAGCACAAGATGTATTCTGGATATGGGAGTGAAAAGAAACTGGGCAAGTCTGCTTGAGAGAATGTCTTTTGTTAACCTGCCTAGAAGGCATTGTTGAGATAGAAGTATAAGGCGGCAAGTCCAACGGCTCCAATCACCACACCAATGGGTAATGCTTTCCTGCAAGCAGAAAAGAGTTGGGTGAGTACAAATCACAAGTCACACTTCCTGAAACTAATTGGGTTTCCATGGCTTCTTCTTCTTACTTGTCAACATTTATCTGATTCTAAGTTGATACATGAATATCTTCATAAAAGCACAGTTCTCTTGAATGTTATGTTTTCAAATATGAATTCTCAGTTAACTTGACTCTTAACTCAGCAAAACGATCGTCTCATGTACATCCAATATTGCAGTCTTGAACAAGCAGCTACCGCTTGGTTACTGCAATAAAATTGCGTTAAAGAAAAGAATCTAAAGAGAAAATACCCAATGGCTTCGTCTCTCTGAATCTGGGCCTTTCGAGCTTTGCGAACGTCTTTGTCATTGGCATTCTTCGTGACTGCAGGCTGGTAAGCCCTGAACCTTCGTTTTGGAGCACCGCAAACTTCAAAACAGAGAGCAGATATATACATGAGACGAACCGTACCTTTTCATTGGCAATCTAGCAGAGAAATTAGGTTTCGAAATGAATTGGAAAAAGAGAACCAGGTAGCAACAATTCAGCCAAAAATAGACTCAAGGATATAACACTATATAATCTCTAGTTAATGAAAAGTGACTGAAATGGTGAAAGTTTTTTAAGGACAGACGACAGAGAGAGCAAGAAATTCTGATAAACAAGTTCCGTAGCAGCAAAAAAAAAAAACAGAGAAAAATAATGTGCAGAAACAAGACGAAGACCAAAAAACAGAGACGAAGACAATCACCAGGACAGAAGTAATCATCCGGGAGTTTCTCAAAAGGCTTCCTATCACTGTATATGTACCTGCAAGAGAACCCATTAACGATAACCTCGATCAAAGCTCCTCAATCAGTTAATCAAGAGGAAAAAAGAGCAAAAAGAAAGAAAACAAACAGACCCACAATCCCGGCAAATGTAGGCTTCCTTGGTAGCCGTTCTCATGGAGAACCTGGGAGCAGTGGAGGCTGTAGCCCCCTGAAGAGGACGAGGTAACAGCAGATGCAGAGAGGGAGAGACGAACGAGGATTTCAGTGCAAAACGATCCGACGCCCTGCGGAGGCCCGCATTCCCTGCGGGAGGAGAAATGGAAGAAAGGGAAGCAGAAGTGGTAGCTCGGACCCCCGGGGGTGCTTGAAGGGCCATGGCAGTTATCTCCTTCCTTTACTCCCTGTCAAAACCAGTTTTCTCTTCAGTTTCCGAACTGTACAGAGGATAAGAAGAAGAGGAATTAAAGCAGCAGCGAGATGCAGCTTGACGTTGGGGAAGATAGGGGAGCTGTGCGCAAGGGATGGAAGTGTGGCTCCCATGCTCCCACACAGCCCCACTGCACTTTTTTTTCTGGGACTTTCTGGATCCTCCTGTTTTCATTTTCTGTTTTCTTTTCAGTGCTGAAAGAATGGGAAAATGATAGAATTAGAGTATCGCGTTGGCATTAGCACTTACAGTTGATTTAAAAAATGAAATATAATTTTATTAAAAAAAATAATATCAATACTTTTAAATTTTACTTTGAAGTTTTAGTGCCGGATAGTGGCCGTCTATAGAAAATCTAAGGTTTAGGGTTTCATATAATAGGTTAATAATATTTTATTAAAAAATTAAAATTTTACCTATTTTATCTTTAAATTTATTTCTTATTAAGTTGCTAAAGTCTCAAAAGTAAAAACCAGCCGTAATTATATCACCACTCCTTTATTAATTCCATAACAAAGTTAACTATAAAAAATTCATAACTTAGCCTTAAACTATAAAGAATATGCGCGTTTAATTAATAAAATCCTGTCTCCTTCATTTGGCTCGCTTCTGATAGTATAAATTCTCATTGTATGATCACGTTTATGAAATGAGAAGAGCCATACATCGTAGAAAAAGGCAATGGACAGAAGTGGTACACATCACTCTGTAAATGCAGAGCTCCAGTGATGGCAGTCTTGCAAAACCACCCAAATCCAGGACGATTTTTCTCTTTCTCTGTTCCACAGATTATTTTGGTCGTACTTCTCTCTCTCTCTCATCGAATTATGCCATGGCAGCTTCCCTATCTTCATCCTTCGTTCTTCCCTGTAAGCTCAGAATTCAAACACGAACCTGTTTCAGCCAGCCATGGCTAGGACTCCCTCGAGCTCAGAGACCCAGAAAACACATCCTCCCGGCATCCCTTCAGGACCCAGTATTTCAACTCTCTCTATCTTCGCCGCAGGTTTTCACGCTCGCCGAGAGCACGGGTTACTCCTTGGCGAGCTACTACACCTCCCTTGGGCTCTTCGTCATCTCCGTTCCAGGCCTCTGGTCTCTCATCAAACGCTCCGTGAAGTCTAAGGTGACTTGTTTAATCTGAGAGAACGAGTGACATGGGTGTCTGGACATGTATCTCTGGTTTTTATTGTCCTCCTTGGTTTTTCAGATTGTGAAGAAGACGTTGGTTGGGGAAGAGAAGAAGGCGCCGAATCAGGTCGCCGGAGAAATTATGTCGTTCTTCACCAGGAACAATTTCACGGTGGTTGATAGAGGAGAGACTATAACGTACGCCTCTTCTTCTCCATTGCCTTGCGCTCCTTTTGTTCAGGGATACCAAGCATAAAATGCATTCAGAGCTAGTGTAACATTATACCTGCCTGTATTAGGTTGCACTCTAGTAGATACTGTAGTTCTTCAAAACACGCTTTCAAGTAGAGGATTAAATCAGATGACTTCTGTTCAGTTTTGAAGGCATGATGGCACCAAGCAGAGGACAAGCAGCATTGCTCACATTCTGCACATGCATCAGCTTAGCTAGTGTCTCCCTTGTTCTCACCATAACTGTTCCTGACGTAGGGAATAACTGGTTTTGGCTGACGATCTTGAGCCCTCTGGCGTAAGTATACTGATATGATTAAACTGATGAGAAGTTGAGATTGCTTTACCTGATTATGCTGATGATGCTTCTGAATGGTGATGCAGAGGAGCTTACTACTGGAAGCGAGCGTCTAGAAAGGAACAGATTAAAGTGCGAATGATGGTGGATGACAATGGAAGCCTCTCAGAGATTGTCGTGCAGGGAGATGACCAACAGGTAGAGCAGATGAGGAAAGAGCTTCAGCTTAGTGAGAAAGGGATGGTGTATGTCAAAGGCATTTTCGAGAGATGAAACTTCTCTTTCTTCGACAAATTTTGACATGTATGATCAAATGTATTCAAATCTATATAATGAGTAACAAGAACCTGTTAGTGGATAATCTTCATCATTTGAGGGAAAGAACAGAGCCATGGGATGATTGTGAATTGAACAATAATTTGTTTTATTATGACAAATGTAACAATTGAGTTCCCTTTCTGACAAACTTTTCCCACCAGTATACAGAAGTAACAATATATTACAACAAAGATCTCGAATTGGCAACATGATCAAACACCTAACGATACAAGAAATGAACATTCACATTGAATAACAATCATCATCCCGTTGCCTTAGTGCCAGGGCTAGCATTTTCTCGATATGAATCAAACAAATGGTTACTGAGGCCTGCAGAAAGGTTAGCTGCCATGGTTAGTGAATAACAGACGTCAGTCTCATCAATTCTTTCAACAGAAAGAGAAGTATATGGATTGAAATCTCACCTCAACAACAGCAGTATTTTCTAGAGGAGAACAAGATGAAGAATCAATTTGGTACTATTTTGATTAGCTCGATGTCAAACAATAGTGTCTTGTCGATCAGTCCTTGGTTCCTCAGCACAAAGTCCAGAGCTCTTTGACCCTAGGCCGCACAGTAGACATAACATAAACACCATTTTGAACAAATATCAGTGTGAACAGAATACAAATATCTTTAAAACTTTAACCTACTGAGAAAGTTGTTGGCCTTGGGCCCAGCTTGTTGAAGTCATTATCTGGATATCCCAAATCTGGGGGAACTATAATCCTGCATTCCTGTGAATTAAACTGTTAGGAAGCTACATTTTAATAAATGCAATGTGTCCACTCATCTCATTGCATTAAGTGAACCATTCACGTATAAGTATATCATGTAGATGGACTTCACACTGAAAAGTAATTCAACCAACATTTTGTAGAAGCATTTCAGACTGAGAAGTTCAGGTAAACCAAAAAGTTATTGCATCTTTTCTTGACACAATTCAACATAACTAAGACTAAATGGACCTACTGGCAGATGCTAATAATATTTATTTCAGATTGTAGCCTGTCATCAAGTGACTTTGATATCTACCAGAATATTATCATTTTGAATCTAGGGAACAATAATAAGTATATATCACCTTCTTATACCCCCCAAAGCCATGCCTTGTACAGCTTCCTCAAATGCAGGGATAACCTGAACACCATCCAAATATAATGAGATTTCTTGAGTATGGCTCGTAAAAAGAGCAAGTGAACAAAAAGTCCAATGGGAGGCCCGATAACATTGTGAATTTTTATTACATCAATGTGACAATCCACACTCAATAATTCCTCTGACTATAATGTTGTCAAAATGAAGGATGTGCACTCACCTGTTGATAACCTAGGGTAAACTTGAAGAAATCTTTGTCGTCACCCTGTATATTTATAGAATAAAAGCATCAAAGTGTAATGCTATTGCACCATTTCTCCAAAATATTAAATTTAATACTGTACTAAATTGAGTGATCCAAGACTATCTGACCATCAATACTATCAGAGCTTATTCGTTGATTTTAAGCCGCAAGCTGGTAGTAATACCTCAAATGATCCTCCCTTTGTCTTGTTCCGAGCCTCAAATATGCGACCATAATATCCTATTGTATATCCATCCCAATCAACCTAATGACATTCATTAGTGAATCTTAAATTGGTCCTCAACCACAAACTTATGAATGACAAGATGGTGCCTAAGTTCAGATCTTGTTGTCTTACCACCACCGTTTCCCCATTCTTTGGTATGGGACCACTGCCTACTCGCAAGTCCTGCATCTCTTTTGATGTAAGACACATTTGTGCTTTCACCCTTGTGATTGTAAATGCTTATTTCCGTGTATGTGTGAGAGAGAGTTCATGTATGTGCGTGTGTCAGAGGGAAGGAAGGAAGAAGAGAGGAAAAATGAAAGCTCCCATGCGTTCTATTAGTTGATAACCTTGTATTGAAGACCTGAGTTTGTTTCTGTATAGTCTGGATACCGCATTTTGGTCTTCCCATAATCTTTCCCACGCAATGCAGGCACTAACACAGATTTAGAGGCAAGTCAAACCTTAAACATTGTCAAGTTGATGTCAGTATAATTGTATAAAGGAATCAAATAAAAGAACGAGAAACAAGGGCTCAACAACTAGTTCATGACAGAACACTAGTGCAAAATATTAACAAACTTACTGTCTGCATATTCAGAGGCTATAGCTTCGCCATCCTCCACTGGATGCCTCGTAGCTTCCAACAGCAAGCCAATGGTGGAAAACATTAAGACCTTCCTCCTTTCAAGTTTCACCTCACCGAATTCCGAACCTGCTTAATGAATTAGTTTTCAAAATAAATAAATAAATAAATAAATAAGAGCAGGGCAGAATCAAATATCATATGATGTAGAGGACCTACATCATGCAAGTACATTCCTTTTTCCTCAATAACAGTGAGCTAAAAATAAGAAAAAAAAACAGTTTTTGACAACTGTGAATTCAAGCAATATGATAAAATGGTAAAGAACAAGAATTTCAGCTAACTACAACTGCGAACCTCACTATGGTATTTAGTACAAGGAAAAACAGGGTCATTACGCATCCACTCACCCCTTGAAGAAGTCACGCAAAATCCTTGCGGCCTCTGACTGCATCTTCCTTCAGATTTCATGCATCGTGTGGGATTCATCAAACCCTGCTGAAATTGAAGTCGTTAAGCCTCAGATAATTTCCAGAAAAACCTCATCTTTTAAGGCACCCAAATGCTAAAATGACGACTTAGTTCAAATCTTCCAACGAAAAAATGGTTTCCCAGCAAACAAAGAACCGAAACCAACGACGATAATATCGCACGACGAGAAAGGGGACGCTGCTATCAACATGTTTGGGAAGGTAAAGAGAAGAAAACCAGGTGCGTACCCTCGAAGAAGATCTCTTCAAGCAGAATTTTGAAGAGCTTGGGAGATACCCAGTTGCAGAGCTGGATGCCAATGCCATACCAGTCATTTCCCGGTTGCAGAAGCTGCTGGAAGAGGAGAAAGAAAAGGGTGTTTCGCGGGAAGATAACGGTGCATTTCATCTCTTCCTTAAAGAAAGCCCTTCAACAGTTACTCCAAGCCTTAAGCAGTTACTCAGAAATTACTCGCATAAAAATTTTTAGCAATAATTTTTATTTTTGTATGAATATGAAAAGTAGGTAGTCTTATTTAATGCAAATGGTCACAGGTAATCTCAAAAGCCAGTTTAATGAAAAGAAGTACATCTAAACATGTTTATATAGTAAAAAAAAAACCGGCTCTCCCATCTAAAGAGCAGCTTTTAGCCTCTAAGAGTTTAGCAAAAGGTGTCCTTTGGAGCTCTCAAAAAGACAAAATATCTCTACCCTTTCATTCTTGCTTTATTCTAGTTAATTTTAACCTTCATTAATTTAAACGTATTGAATGGTTACTCATACTAACTAATCTGATTTAAAGGGTTCAAATTCAATTAACTCAATACCTTCTACTGCAAATAATCTGTGGGTCCTGTACACCCATAATATGGTTCAAGTTTACTTGTGACACAAACTATACTTCATCATCTTTATTTTTTTCTCCTAAATTAAAAGTAAAAAAATCAGATATATTTTAAAATCTACGTAACACCCCTAATATCCTAATTTAACATTTATAAATGCTTAGCCTAGGTTGCATGTCGTATATTATATTTAAGTGTGTTGTTATACACGAAACGTTTCACTTAAAAATCCGATACGCATTTACCATGCCGGTACGGCGGGCGGCGGATACGTTTAATCGAAATCTGGTTCTATAATATGTAAGATAAATCTAGGCGGGTAGGTGGAGGCCACATTTACTTTGACCAGAAAAGACTTAAAATATCAGAGAATGACCTCCATGTCCGTAGACCGGTTCACTCACAGTAAATCGCAAGGATACCACTTTCGTTTAGGTGGGATTTTTAGATTTTTAAAGTTCATATAATTATATAATTAAAATATGATGGAGTAGTCTTATGACTTTTATGATTTTTATCCAATAACTCAATAAGGGTAATTAAAGTGTAAATGAAAACTTAACGGGAAATAATAAAAATAATAGAAAGGTATAAAACCTAATGGTTTATGGTTAGTAGTTTTTGAACTAAAACAAAATTCAAATTAGAAAGTACGGTTATAGTTTATGATAACATATAACAATTGAACCTTTAAAATTAGAAGGTATATGGATTAAGAGATACGAGAAAAAATTCAGTTTAATTCCGTTTTTTAAACATTAAAGCGGGTAAAATCATGGTTGACTTATTCAACAACAATTCTTAATCTTTATTTGTTCCATTTAATAACTTAAATGGATGCTCTAATTTGGTCGAACATAGAAGCCGGTTCGAGTAGAATCAACCCGGTCATCGTCATCTATGATATTTGTGAGGGTAAATTTGACTTTACACAAAATTCGTCAGCTTCCCTTGGTCGTGACGGCTCGCTTCACAACTCGCGCGTCCAAAGTGGCGTCGCTGTTCAGACCTACCCAGCTAAATCTTCCTACCTGGCCTGTCAACTTGGTCCGTCTTGTATATATATAAAAAAAAGCTCTCCCTCCCAACTCCCATTTCTGTCCCTCGTCTCCCTCCTCCCATGGCTTCCCTCTCCCGTCTCTCGAACCCTAACTTCTCTTCGTCTTCTCCGTCTCTCAAATTCCGATCGTCGGAATCTAAACCGTCCGTCGGCTTTGGGTCCTTAGGCTCTGCTGGGAGAAGAGCTTCCTCATCCCGCTTGTCGCTTCAAATAAGTCGCGTTGGGAGGACTTCTTTGGTGTAAGAACTTAATTGCTCATCGTCTCTTTGCCGATTTCCTTTGTTCCTTTTTTTTTATGTCATTTGATTAGATCGGCCCCCGATTCGGCTTCGTTTGGTGTGTATGTCGGTTGTTTGACTTTGATCTTTGATGTTGGAGTATGGACGTGTTGTTATGAATGTGAATGTTGTTTGTAGTGTGAAATGTGCGCAAGTGGATGGAAATGGCGCGCAGACGAAGAGAACAACTCTGCACGATCTTTACGAGAAGGAGGGACAGAGTCCGTGGTATGATAATCTCTGCCGTCCCGTGACCGATTTGTTGCCATTGATCGCTAGCGGTGTGAGAGGTGTTACTAGCAATCCGACGGTGAGGCATCGTTGGCTATGTCGGATTGGATATTTTTTTGTATGAAAGTCTATGAGTTTGGTTGTTTTGCCTACCGTCCTGATTTTTGACGTTGATGGTTAACAATTTGTCCATTTGGATGCAGATTTTCCAGAAGGCTATTTCGTCATCAAATGCGTATGATGATCAGTTCAGGTACGCCCTGTGAATTTACATCCGGAAGGACATTAGTTGCTTGCGACTTATGCTTGAGCTCTCTAAGTTGACTTCACTGCCATGATGAAAAGAAAAAGAAGTTCGTTTAGCTGAGGATCAATTAAAATTTTGCAAATAGATGAATGGAGTAGGTTCAAATCGTTTCTCACATGGACATTCTCATGAACCAATGATGTTTGATCTGTATATATCTCATGAAACTGATTGTCGCTAGTCGTTTTTAGACATTAGGTGAACCCATGAAAGTTTATTAAGTCTTACTTAAACTTACGTCTCTTTGAAGAATAAGGAAAAATGATTTTAGAACTATTTGAAATGACTATATGACCAAATGACAACGACTTTCCATCCACTGAATGCTTTTAATTTTTTTTAAGTAGATATATATATATATGTATATATTTCTTTGCGTTTGGCGATTGACACTGTTATTATTGTTCTACCTTTTTTCTTTTATCTAAGCACTAATGATTGGTTTTTACAGGCAGCTTATTCAATCAGGAAAAGATGCAGAAAGTGCATACTGGGAACTTGTTATTAAAGATATCCAGGATGCATGCAAGCTCTTTGAACCAATATATGATCAAACAGATGCAGCTGATGGCTATGTATCTGTCGAAGTGTCTCCTCTACTTGCAAATGATACAGAAGGAACAGTTGAGGCTGCAAAGTGGTTGCACAAAGTGGTTGACCGCCCAAATGTGTATATAAAGATTCCTGCTACAGCAGAATGCGTCCCTTCTATTCAGAAAGTTATTTCTCATGGAATAAGTGTGAATGTCACCGTAAGTATCTCCATGCGATCTTTTTTAATTTTGAAGGTATATTTTATGACGATGCTAATATTTTTAATTGTTAAAGAGTTATATGAAGATAATCCAATTCTTGCTCTGACATTACATCATTAATTGGAAGCAAAAGGTATTATTAACTTGCATAGTTTACTTTCAATGCAGTTTAGTGACTGATTGACTTATATTAAGTTTTACCTGCTGTCAAACTGCTTGGATAATTGTTAGAGCATCCAAATTGGTAGTCTGTACCTATAATATGAAATTTATAGTGCTAGCAGAATGACAAGAATTTATCACGGTATTATTGCTGTATACCTCAAAATCTATGTGCGAATCATTTTTGTTTGTCACTAAATGTATACATTCTTTAATTTTTTTACCGAGTCCAGTTAAGCATAATTTTGACTGATACATTTTCGTGAGAATTGCTTCTACAAGCTATATATAACAAGATGTATGCGTGAACTAGTAAACCAGAAATCCAACAGGGGTTGCAATGGTCATTACAGGTCTTGAGGTCATATTATAATTAGTTTGTTTCCCTGGCTTTTTAGTAGCTAAATGAAATTCATTGCTTCTACAAGCTGTATATACCAAGATGTATGTGTGAACTAGTAAACCAGCAGTCCAACAGGGGTTGCAATGGTCACTACAGGTCTTGCGGTCATATTATAATTAGTTTGCCTCCCTGGTTTCTTAGTAGCTAAATAAAATTCATTTATGGAAGATCCCTCAAATTGCATAAAGTTCTGACTGGTTCTTTTCTTTATATCCAGCTTATTTTCTCACTTTCACGATATGAAGCCGTTATTGATGCTTATCTGGATGGTCTCGAGGCTTCTGGCCTAAGTGACCTCTCCAGGGTTACAAGTGTTGCCTCGTTCTTTGTCAGTCGTGTTGATTCTCTCGTTGACAAGATGCTTGAGAAGATTGGATCACCTGAAGCTCTTAACCTTAGGGGAAAGGTAAGGACAGAAGACTCGGTGTAACTGGTAAAGCTGACGTAACTTCTCAGGGAAAAAAAGGCCTGATCCGGGATATTCTTTTAACAGTTTTAAGGGTTGATTTCCTTGTAGGCTGCAGTGGCCCAAGCTGTATTAGCATACAGGCTGTACCAAAAGAAGTTTTCTGGTCCACGATGGGAGGCATTGGTAAAGAAAGGTGCCAAGAAACAGAGGTTACTGTGGGCATCTACCAGTGTAAAGAATCCTGCATACTCTGATACCTTATATGTTGATCCACTCATCGGTCCTGATACTGTAAGTGTTTACTCCCTGAGGGTCTTCAGCTAAGCTTATTATTTGGATTACCGATGGATAAGATGTATGGCTGCCGCTCAAGCTTTACTTACAAATCCTGCATGCTTCATTCTTTTTGAATTCGCCCCTTAATTGCGGTTGCATGTTAGATGTTTAAGTATCAAAACTTCCACAGAATTTTTATGACCCAATGCACCTTAACCATAGACTCCCTCTCTTTCAGGTCTCTACAATGCCCGACAATGCTCTCCAAGCATTCATTGATCATGGAACTGTGTCAAGGACAATTGACTCGAACGTGTCAGAGGCAGTAGGCGTTTACAGTGCTCTTGAGAAACTGGGTATAGACTGGAACGAGGTAGGGACGCAGCTGGAGGATGAAGGAGTGGATTCATTCAAGAAGAGCTTTGATAGTCTACTCGGAAGTCTAGAAGGAAAAGCAGTCTCTCTCAAGGCAGTGAATGTTTGAGGTGGATTCGCTCCCCATCACTCCAAACGTCAATAAAGCTGGTTTGCTTTTGTCTTCTATGTAGATAACGGCGTTAGTTTTAGCTTTCAAGGTGTGTGGATTTTATCATATATGCGGTATGTAATGCCAGAGCTCGGTCTCCAGGCTCCTCTATGTTCAATGACATAACGTTATTCTCGAATTGCATGTTCTTAAGATCTACGAAAGAAATTACTGACGCTCATTAGAGAACATTGACGTCCAATTTCAGAAACTAAACCCTGTGAACGATTAGAACCATCTCTCTTGCGTTCACTAAGTAGATATTTTTTTTCAATTACTTGTGTTATCCAATAATGCTAACCCGCTCAACCTTTGTTGGAAGTGGACGGGTTTGGGACAATTGTGACGATTGCCAAAAAGGAGGCCCACCGGAACTGATTGGCCTTTATTAACTTGGAGTGACTGATAGCCGCCAAAAATGAATAGCAAGGGGCCGAATGATATAATTGTAACGATTTTAATTTATAAATGGTAAATTTATTCTATCTTTTTTATATTATTTTATTTTATATAGATAAATAAGCAAATAATTATTGATAGAAATTAGAATTGCTTATTTTTTTCATGAATAATGTTATACGTATAATACTATTTACATACATGTTGGGTACTCCCCTCATGTAGAAGTAGAGTATTAAAATATTAAAATATTATTCCTGAGGGTCCAGGAGTGTACCCAAAATGTACACAGATTTTATTTTGTTATATGCCTTGTGTATAAATTTATTCAAGAAGTTTTCTCTTAAAACTATAAAATACTATTTTGAATAATAATCAGTAACTTCATTATAATTCCTTGGCCTTTATGAGTCAGGACTCTGATCAGGGGCTAAACATACTCATGTGCATAACATCCTCCTGAGAGCCCCGTCGTACCCCACGTGCGCCATCGCTTTACACGACTTTGCGCGGGGGCCCACGTGTCAGATCCTATGGGTCGTAATTACGAATTTCATTCCTACTAACTAACTCGAGTTAATGCAATCTTAAACCGGGCTTAAATTCGTTTGATTAGCGCGCGTATAAATAGCGTCTATCCTCCGTCGCTCAAATCAAAGCTCGTTTCTCTCCGGAGTCTCTCCGCAGTGAGCGACGCCGACGACGATTGAGATTTAATCTGATCTGTCCTCTTCTTTCGAAGCCCTAATTCTATTTTTCTTTTCTGAAAAAAAACCTTTACATGTATCAAGCGCGCGTTTCCACGAAGATCGTACGTCAAATGCTACGGTTCGTACTTTTGCCTGTAAATTGTTTCGAAGAATTGCAGCATTTTGAGGGTTTTGCATCTCACTTTGGGATTGATTTCAACTTTTCTGTTTCCTCGATGACTAGCGTTTGTTTCCGTCTTCATTTTTTTTATTCTGTTATTTTTTCTGTGTTTCCAACTGGTTTTTTTTTTCCGTTTTTGTGCTTGTTTCGACACTGAGGTGGTTTGTCTTCCTTTAGACGCTTTCCTCCTGTTTGCTTTCTTCGGTTCTCAAGAATGTCCGGTGTTTGGAAGACAGTTTTCGGAAGGTGATTGTCTGCTTTGGGCTGGTTTTGAACCATTTGTGGAAATGCGCTTCTACCGAAGCTTCGTGGTTGTTTTACTGGATTGTTCGATTGAGAAAAAAAAAATGTGAAAACTGGGATTAAGCTTGATTCCTTTTTGGAGTTCCTTGCAAGAAATTCGGATATGGAAACAGTTTCTGTCCGTGTTTGTATTTGTGGTAAAATCCACCGCTAAACGTAAAGTCAAAGTGCTTATTTCATTCTGCAGCTTCGTATTGCATCGAAAACTTCATACATCTTCTTCCTGCTCGGTCGTGTTGCTTTTCGCTGTTTTTCAACACTTCGTTGCAGATTTTGATAGGCTGTGCGGCGAAAGCTCTTCTCCACTGCTGCTTCAGAGTGCGGAAGTCTTTGGATAAGCTCTGTTAGGGTTTTGAGCTTTCACGAGATACTTGGAGAGCATTTGCCTTTAACGATGAGGACGTTCTGGAAGTGTCTGTTTGTTCTCCCGGTACTTATGGTCGGCCTTCTCTTCTTCTGTTGTGGTGCGTATTGTTCTGCATCTGTACTGAATTTCTACTGTTGCAGATTCTTTTCTGTCTCCACCCTCTCTCTCTCTCTCTCTCTCTCTCTCTCTCTCTCTCTCTCTCCCTCTCTCTCACCCTCTCTATTCCTCACTCTGTGCTTTTTACGTCGTCTGTTGAAAACCTAAAATTTATATTCTTTTTTGTTTTTTTCAACATCCATTTTCGTTCCTTGGCTGATTCGGATAATTACCCATGGCTTCCCTTTCGTCGACAGGAAAGGCTTTTTGTGCACAGTTTCTGACCTCCTTGCTGCATTCTGGAATGCGCGCGTCGCTGAATCACTTTTGATCCTTGAAAAGTCATAAGTTAACTTTTTTATTTCCTTTTTGTAGGGGAGGCGCATTTCCAGCGCCGTGGTCCTTCCATCTTCTACCACAACCGCAAGCTCCTTGAACACGGTAAGGAATTCGGTAGCCTATTTTTTCGACCCTTCTGTATGAATTATGTCTTTAATAGGTGAAAGGCTACAGTATCAGGGATTCAGAATCAGAAGTTTGGATGATGTTGCGGGTTCTTAAATCATTTTTTGGAAGAAAAATGGACTGATATGATCTGGGATTTTGCTTTGTATTTGCAGGTGGTATGAAGAAGCCGAGGCTAGAGAAGATTGGAGAGCAGTGCTCGCTCGATGATATCCAGGTATACCAAGGCCCAACGTCACCACTTCCGAGCGGAATCCCAACTTACAGGGTGGAGATCCTGAACGCCTGCGAGACTGGTTGTGCCATTGGAGACATCCACATGCGGTGTGGATGGTTCAGTTCCGCCCGGATGATCAACCCCAAAGTGTTCAAGCGCCTCTCCTTCGACGACTGCCTCGTCAACGACGGGGAAGCCCTCTTAAACGGCCGGAGTCTCTCGTTCCTGTACGCAAACACCTACCCTTACACCCTCGACGTCGCCTCCGTCACCTGCTCCCCTTGATCATCAAGCACCACCAAGGCATTCATTCCCTTTTTACCACGCATCCCATTCTTTTGATCTGTGCCTGGAACTGTGAATAATGGAGAGAAAGAAAAGATCGAGACCATCGGCGGGGGATGCCGGATTTGGGTCAGGCTGATTTTATAACATCTGAGTTTTGATGTCCTTGGCCATTTTTTTCCCGAGGACTAGCAGGCTTTTAGCGTGTAGCAGGAAGAAGAAGAAGACGACTATAGCTATGTAGAAAGAAGAAACAGTTGGCAGACTCATGGGTGCCCCCCAGGGTTTTTTTTAATCTGTGTGATTTCTGTATATAAAGAGTGGTGGATGTTTCTATTCTTCAGTCCGGGGGGCCTCGTCTGTAGACACTGATCTTGTACTGTGAAAGAAATATTTGATAATTGATAAGATGTTTTCGTTGTAAACTGGTAAGAATGCGACGGGGAATGTCTGAGAGGGAAAGAGAGAGAGGAGTCGGTTCATTGCTGGTGTGAGCATCCATTAGTGGCCTTTTTGTCCTCCGGTTCGTTGTATGTAGGTTGGTTTTGTTTTCTTTTTCGCCTGGTGTCTGACAAAGTGGCAGAGCTGTTTCTGGTTATGGGATCGTGGTCGCAGAAGAAACACGGTCTCATGCGCTTATGTTTAAACTTTGAACTAAAGGCACAGGTGGGTTGAAGATACGGTTCTAATCGGGGATAATATATATAGGTCATCAAACACCTAATTTTTGTCGTACTTTAATACGAATAAAGTGCCATTTAATATGTTTTTAAGTCTTATTACTTCTCTTAAATGAGGATTAATAAAAAAAATTAAACTTATTCTTAAAAAGAAGCGAAGAGAAGCACGAGTGGAGGAGAGAGGACATGTAAGCCGTCATTTACAGGAGAAGAGGAATGAAATACAGAACGCTCTCTGTACTTTCTGTGCTGGGTTTCACTGTCCCTCGCACCTGCAGAAGCTGCTGCAGACGAGACAACAAGCTCGAGGCCATAATTACTCAATTAAATGGCAGCGGCCGTCCCTGAGCTTCTCCTCCTCGGGCACCCCCACCGTCGCCAATCTTTATTCCCTCCCTCCTTTCATTCTCTTTACTTCCCCACGCTTCGATTACTGTGTTACGACTCTTCTTCTCTCTCCTCATCTTTCCACTCTTTTTTAAAAAAAAATTTCGCCTTTTCCCACTGCTGCAGCCGCCCTGCACCTCCACACGGTGACGTCTGATACGCGACTCTTTCTCTCATCATAATTGCCTCCCCCTTCCGCTCGTGAATCCATTACAATCACCTCTTCTTCTCAGCTGGTGTGTGTGTGTGCTTCGGCCTCCTCCGTGACCTTTCGACGACGACCCGCACGAAGGCGGCATCATCGAAACGCGAGACGGCGAAAAGTGGGAAATCATTAATGGCGATCGGTTTCGATGATACCGACGTCGCGGCGAGAGAGGAAGAAAAAAGGGGGTCGAGCTCGCGAGTCGGGGACAAATTAGGCAGGGAATTAGAGAAGGGAGATTGATTGCTTTAAGGTGGGAAAGTGGGCAGGAGAAGGGGAGGTTTATGCTGTAACGTGGTTGCTTTTTATGGAGTAACAAAGAAAGGGACTGCTTCTGTCTCTCGCCGCTTCCGCTGAGCTCCGTCATTGAAGAGTAGAGTAGGTGTCTGCGCGGCGAGAGGAAGACGGAGATCAGACTCGTGACTCGTGGAGAAAAACTCAAAAAAATAAAATAAAATAAAAGGAAGAACTCTCTGATTCCGAGTTGAATGGAATCAAGGGGACGGCGTGACTCGCTGTCACTCCGAGGATCGAAACTCGAAACTCGAAGGAGTCCAAGTCCTCCTACGGCGGCGCCGGCGAGAGTGAGTCCGCTTTGAAGAAGACGAAGAGTTGCAGACTTGCAGGTGCTTTTCTTTTCTTTTCTTTTCTTTACCCCGTTTCTCTCTCCGATATATAAACGCGATACGTACACCGGATCGGACATGTTTCGGAATCCGTACATTTTATGTTACGTTACGTTTTTTAAGGAGTTTAATATAAAAAAACGATGTTACTACGTGCACCCTACCCTCCATATGGGTCACATTTGCCGATTGCTACTATCAACTATGTTCTACAAATAATTTCCTTGTGCATTATTTATATTAATGGACATGATTTCAAAAGGCAGTTTTAAAAATTGTGTGAATTGTTTCAAAGAACTGGGATATTAACTAATTATGTCATTAATGAATAAAATATCATTGTGGCTAATTATTTATTTATTTAAAGAACTTATATCACACTGATCAAGAAAGTGGGTGGGTAAAGAATATAGGAACATGAATGAGCACAATGCAAAAGACTGAAAAATGCTAGGTCTATGCCACAGCAATCCAAAAGCCCACCAAATGGACCCCATTCCAGGCCCATATCTAATCTAATATTTTTATTGGAGACAACACATATTGGTGGCGGCTTAAATCTTTCATTTTCTTTATTTTCAAGGGCTACCAAGGGAGAAGCAAGAGAGGAAGTAAATTATGATTAGACCTATAAAGTAATGAAGGAAAATTATGTTAAAAAGCATCTCATTTATCATTACTAGTATGAAAAATAGCCAGGCTAACCAAGCACTTTGAAGCAAAGTTTTCATTTATCCGATAAGGTGATTCCTAAATATTAGACTGTTGACTTATGTCTGAAATGTTTTTATTTTTTTTCTCTAAATTCCTTCTTCTCTAAAATTGTTTTAATGAGTTTAATTATCTAACTAAAGACAAAAAGCAACACAGTCCCTCTTCTAATGATAACATCCTTTCACTAATCTTGACAAAAAAAAAAAAAATGGTGAAAGAGGGATGAGCCTTCAGCAGTTCCGCAGTGATCGTGAGCCCTTGTTAAACTTGGGAGGGGAGGCCCGGAGACGGGGCATTGAGCTTTGAAGAAGCCCATGAGATATTTTCTTTGTGATTGTTCTGGACTGGTGTATGACATGCATTATATCCGAAATGGGTTGCTGAACTAAATGGGGAGTTTCATCTTTCAGCTTTTGCATTGCCGGAGGTGCTGGGTACCGGGAACTCCGTCGGTGTTGTCAGAGAGAAGATAGTAGTCGCTTCTGTTACAAGTTAATATTTCCTGCTCCATTTTAGTTTTTTTTTTTTTTCTCTTGGGTACGATGAGTTTTGGCAAGTGAAGAATTTCGCACAAGGATTTCTATCCCTGCTGCACTGAATTGTTCCCTTTTGGGGCATTTTGTTCCTCGTATTTTTTATGCTCTTTTCCTTGACTTTATGGTTATTCCAGAGGTAAATATGGATGGTCTCCTACGTTGTGATGACAGTTATGGCGGTGTTGTTTTGCGATTTTCTAGTCTCTCTATTTTGTTCCCTCTTCCCTTGACATGCGTGACTGATATTCCCGTTTTTTGCTGCATGTGCTAACCCTAATCCGCTCCTTGTCTTGGCTAGGGTGGGTTGTAAATTTGGTTTGTTTAGTTTTACAACTGCTATACTACTTGTTCAGACTTACACAAAGTCATTAGTTGGTTTGCATCTACAAATCATTTTCCTGCTAAGTCATCCATTTCAGCTTCCAATGTTTCTTATGGGGATTCCAAATTAACTCTGCATTGGCTCAAACTCTTTTGTGGTGGAAACTAAATCATTCCAAATGTGAACCAGGACTGCAACCTCTCATTTGATAAAAAGAGATGAAGATGCGTGAGCAATTAGCTATAAGAGCTAAACAATTAGCAGTTACAAAAATTAAAGCAGAAGACTACGAGGGTGCCTGGTCTATGCTACAGCAAGCAAAAAGCTACTTCCCAGCATTGGATTACTTGCCAGAAATGCTTGCTGTTTGTAACATACTCTGGGCAGCTAATCCAGCGTTGCCTCTGTATGGCATCAATTGGCATTCACTTTTAAAGATCAAGCCTTATAGTGATAAAGCAAACGTAAGGTTCCAATTTCAGGAACTTATTCTTTGTATCGAGCCAATCAAGAAAAAGTTTCCAGGAACTGAGTGGGTTCTAGAAATGCTGAACGATGTCATGGGTCAACTTTCTGATCGAGCAACAAAATCAAAAACAAATGATCCGGAGGGTTCTTGTATGAGTTCCCCAGTTGGTGTTTCAGGGGATGGTGTAGCATTGGAACAGGAAAAAGTATTATCCCACAAGAAAACTGCTTCAAGAGATCATAATTATGCCCAGAGCGATTCTTATCATACTCCTGTTACAGATGTGAAGGTCAAACGTGAAGTTAAGTCCACTAAGTCCAAGAAAAAAAGAAAATTAATCAGTGATACAACTATTTGTCATGATGAGAGACAGATTACCTGGAGTATTACAACAAGGAAAAGGGTTGCAACTTCACTTCAGTCTGCCAGTAAACGCAAGTTGTCCTTGCAAACAAGAGATCCGGTTCAAGTTGTTTTGGGACTTCCTGTCTGTCAAAACATGGACAGAATCCATAGCAACAAATCTAAGGATGATGAAGGGCCACAGATAGATTGTTCAAGGAGTGCAAGGGATACTGCAGGGGGTATTAACTGTTATTTGCCTTTAGAAGCTCTTCTTAATCAGGAGAAAAATAACAGAAATGTGACGCCAGACAGTGCTTCAGTTTCGCAACTAGAGCGCTGGTTTTCTCCAGAATTCAGGGCACTTAAAGCTAGTCTCTTTGCTTCAATGCCACAAAATCCTCACTACGAAGCCCTGTCAGAATATAGTAGTGAAGTTCGTCAGGCTATGATCATTGGCTTAGAGTTTGGTTTTGTTTGTTTATGTGAGAGGATTCGCGAGTTGGCACTTCAGAATTTCAAAGTTAGTATTGACAGCTTCCATAAGCAACTCAGTGTGTTCGAGAAAATGGGTTATGATGTTCAGAAACTGAGGACGCGTTTACATACTCTTAGTCTACTAGTTGATCGTGGTGAAGTTCTGTTAGATACTACCAAGAAGCTGGAAACAGATGTAAAAGAGGCAAAGATTGAAATAGAAACCTCAGGAGCCAAGATATCTGCTCTCTCTTCCCACATTCTGATGCTGCAATCAGAGATCAAGACACTAAAGCAGGAAATGCATGCCTCTGAAATTCTTATGACCAGCCAAAAATCTCAAGTAGAAGATCTCCGGTCAAGTTTGAGAGAATTAGTTGAAGATTCTGCTAATGCAAAAACCAAGTTTGCTTCTGTAGCCCGTTCTCCTTGGTGATGTCCACCGAAACCACAAGTGGATTGATTCTCATCTCACTAAATTCACACAATTAAAAGTAGCAGTTGATGTATCTATTGATTGTAAAGAAATATGTACATGATAAACTGTGATATGAGTAAATGTTGCTCAGTCCCTCATGGGCAGAGTTATTCACACCCTTGTTAGTGGGAAACGTTGTGTATTGATGATACAAAGCTTCTGTTAATGAGCAGGGAAACAAAAAAAAAAAAAAAGCAAATCCCATTTGTGGTGTGAATTTTTATCGTTGTTTGGATCGTTATTTTGTTGATGTTTACTTTGTAATGTAATAATTGAACTAGGTGTCTTTGGATGAGTGAAAAGAGTATAAAACGCAGGGCCCCCAACAAGCAGTAATGAAAACAAGTGCAGGTAGTTATTTTACCTGTCTATTCAAACTCTTAAAGGATACATCAGTGAGTGCTTAAAAGAGTAAGTAATCACTTAGTAAGACTTAAATAACAATATATACCTGTGAATCATTTAAATTAATATAAACATACCCAAGCGCTGGCACCAGGCCAAGGGGTTCTATTCTGAGTACAAGTGCCATCAATGTACAGATTAATATTATCTCCTTTTATTTGTGGTTATATAAGTGACTCAATTAGGCCTCATATGCAGGCAGAACCCACCTAGAAAACAATTATTTCAATGTGATAACAATTATCAGGTGATGTTTTTCTTCTTTTTTTTTTTTTAAATTTTTCGAAAGAAAAGAAAACCATAATATTATTTGCAAATGTTTTTCGACTACCACCCAGCCCTTCGAATGATGAGGTTACAGAGACCCAAATGGAAGCTTGTAAAGCTTGCTACAGACTACAAACATATACTGCTCTGTCCAGGACATATTTACAATTTTTTCTTGCATATGCTGCTGCTACAATAAGATTCTTCGCTCTCTTCATCCTCACAACCTTTATACATGAAATGCACAAAAGCAAGTAATAGAAACCTCCAACAAGAGCCAAGCAGACAATTGCAAAAAGGTGAAGCTGATACATGTAAGGGAACTAGCATGTTTTTGAAGTTAATTACCAAGGTAAACGAGCCACAGAAGCAAACTCAGACTGTATCTTCGAAGATGCTTCATTTAGCTGTGACATCTCCAAGTTTAGGTTTTCAACCTTAGATCTTTGGTTATCTAGGAGAGCTTGAGCAGCCTCCATTTCCTTCTCAGACATTGCCAATTCTGCTTCCAATCTTGCAAGCCTTGCCGACAAAGTTGAAAACTTGATTTCAGAAGCATCTAATTCAATCTCCCGCTCTTTGGCTTTGATTTCCATGTCCTCTGCTGCATCTAGAGCAGCTTGATGCTGTCGCACTATTTCTCTAAGTGTCTCTAGACGAGTCTGCAACTTCTCAACATTGTATCCCATATCTTCCAATTCTGATAGTTCCTTCCCAAAATTGGCACAGCCAGAATTCAAATCCTGTGGTGTCAGATTTCGGATCTTCTCAGATATATTAACAAACGCCATCTCCAGGGCTATTATCATCCAATTTCGGATCTCACTGCCATATGTTGTAAGAGGACGGTAATGAGGATCTTGAGGTAAAGCATTAAAAACCTGATTCTTGAGGGCCCGAATCTCTGGAGACAGGGAAAGGTTAGGACAAGGAAAATTAGAGCTTTCCAAGTCCGCACCAACTTTATCTCTAATAGGAGAAGAAATTCCACCTGTCTCAGGGGATTTAGTTCTTTCATGAAGGGTTTCTTCGTGATGCTCAGCATTCACTCTGCTGCAATTAAATACCCCATTTGGATCAAGACTATCATCTCTCTCATGAGCATCTACAGGGATCATCGAAGTCAGTTTCCTTGAGATTCTTTCCAGCGGAGTGGACTCTTTAGATGCTTCACCATTCATAGTGCAGATCCTCATAGCACTCTCAGAAAGCAAATCAGGGTCACCACCAACTAGACCTGTCATACTCTTTGGCTGCACATTTTTCATGCCTCCAACCCACACTGACAATCTTTTAAATCTTTTACCATTCTCCACTCTATTGTTTTTGCGGCTATCTGGAGTCAAGCCCTCCACAGAACCTCTCAATTCTTCAACTTTATCACGTGAATTCTGGGAGATTCTCTCTGACCTGCAGGGGGATTCAGATCCTTTTGCATTAGATCTGGAAGCTTTTGTTGCCTGTTTGTCCCCCAAATTTCCACGCCCACTTCTGGACTTCTTTATTCTCTTGAACATCCTCAGAATTGTATCATTCTCCTCATTGCTATCATCATTTGTCCCAGCATCACTGATAGAGCTCTGGAAACTACCACAGCTTTTTCCAGCTGCTCTCTTCAAAGTTAATCTATCATCCTCTTGTCTTACCTCTCTGTTACAGAGAGAGCTAGACTGGGAACACCCAGAAATTGTTTGGCTCGAAGTTGAACTCATGTGTTTTGCTCGATCACATATCTCAAACATTGCATTATTGAGCAACTCTAGGGCCACGTCGGTACCTGGGAACTCGTTTTTGATTGGCTCCAGGCACAGGGCAAGATCCTGAAATCGGGCCCTGACAACTTCTTCATCCATAGATGATGGAAGCTGTAGGATCCAGTGCCAATTGATTCCATAGACCGGTATGTTTGGATTAGCTGCCTGTAGTATGTTGCAGACGGATAGCATCTGCGTTGAGTGTTCCAATGCAGGAAACAGTTCTGCAGCTTTGTGCAACATCAACCATGCACCCCTGTAATCTTTTCTTTTCATCTTCCTCACAGCTATTTCCTTAGCTCTAAGAGCCAACTCTTTGCGCCCGTCCATATCTTTCTGTCTCTTTGCAGATTGAACAAATTGAAATCTTAGAAAGATCAAATTCAACAAACCAATGCATAAAACGAGAATACAGAACAATAAATAAATAAATAAATAAAAATAGGCCGATCAAAAGCCAAAGTATATTCTGTCAAATCCTTACAAAAACTGGAAGAATAAGAAAAAACACATAACACATTGGCCGAGAAAGAGAACGTTTGTAACATCTCCAATCAAACGAAGGAGGTGAGTGCTATAGCTTACTTATGGAATAGAAAAATCCGACAGAGCAAAATGTATAAGTAAACAGAGAAAGAAAGTGACTTTCTTCCATCAAAGCCAAAAACTAAAAAGCCATACAGGAAATAGACTCGTCAATTCCCAGAAAAACCCATGCCTAGACTCAAGATAACGGATTTATTTGCCTAGCCAATGATACATTAAAGAAGAGCATGAAGAATGAAACAAAAAAAGAAGCAATTTACAGACGAAATCAAAATTGTTTTAGATGAAATATACGAAACCCATTAGCTACAAAAAGACCCTTTGAAGCAGCAGTTGTAGAAAATGCATTCTGGTAATCACGAAACTTTCCCCATGCATGATGCATCCACCCAAACCTCAGAAGCACGAGCAAATTTGAACGGAATGACGTAAAACAACTTTTCTCCGAAACCATTAGGAAAACGAGATAAACAATAAACATCCAAATCCCACTGAAGGGAAAGCAATTTCGAAGATAAAAATGAAACAACGAGGTAAATAACCCGAGGAATGAAAAAAACTATAACGAATGAATTGTCCTCACATGTTACGAGATTTAAGAAAACATAAAAAGGGCGAAGGAGGTGTGCTTCTGAACTGAATGTATCCCTACCACCGAGTTCGCCCAGGAGCCTCACTGATTTGAGATGTCATTGAGAATGTGAAGAGTCTTACTTCCAGCCCGAGGTGTTTTGGTGTTTCGAGGGGAACCGGAAAGCTCTATGAGAAGAACACTGGGACTCATTGACGAGAGATGGTTATGGTGAGAAGCAGCCAAATGAAGACCGGTTTATTTGGATTTTGGAAATCTTAAAGAATTGAACAGGCTGACACAAACAGACTCTCTAGTTTAGTGGCAATCAGGTAATTAAATTGATACGATATAAGATTATGTAAAATAAAAATATTTCTGATATTTTACCTCTTTATTGGTTTGAAACTTTGAATGTTATAAAAGCTAATATCTCTCTCTCACCATCCCAGATTCCAGTTTATTAATAAATATCAATGATAATTTGTAAAAATATATCGATTATATCTTTAAGCAATGTGTAATCTAATTGAAAATATAAATGATATACAAATGGTTTATACTTAAATCTCTAAATATGATTCTCTTAGATGTTACATTTTTAAATGTGGCTACTTAGATATCACGATTTGAACAAATTCGAGATTAGCAAATTTTTTTTTATGAGATTAATTCCATTACACGTGGATTAATAGCTATACTCAGCCTAATACCACTATTAACAGATTTTATTATAACATTTACTATTTCATTAGTAAAAATTAATTTCTGAAATTTATAATACAATTTATAAAATAATACAATTAGCTTAATTTATAAAATAATATAGCCCACAATTGGTAAAAATTAATTTCAGAAATTTAAACAAAGTATCTTTCGGTCAGGAATCCGCATTTACATGTACGAAGAACATTTGTATCAATCGATTACGACGAGGTGATCGTATTCTTTCCCTTTGAGAGCGGCTTCCATCACCGCTACCGGATTCACGACGCCGTCTCCCTCCAAAAACATGGTCAACAGGTTCTTGGAGAACCCGCTGACCATGGCCACCCCTTTCGTCTCTCCCGTCACCGGCGTCGCTCTCGAATCCCTGAGATTCCAGAAAACCATCTCCGGCACCTTCGAGTACCCGCAGTCCCCGAACTTCCTCCTGATCGCTTCGTAATCCGTCTCCCAGGGATTAACTGGTGACGCCTGATCGAACTCCATGTCGCTGAAAACGAACACTCGCTTTATCATCTTCTCATCGTCGAGTTTCGCCGCGACGGCGACGTCGAGTATTCGGTCGAAGACTTTCTGGAAGGCGGTGTTCATTCCCCAGTCCATCGTCCTCACGAACTCGACCTTTTCTTTCAGGGTGTCGCCTCGGATGGAGTGGATTTGGGGGTCGTGGCTGAAGGTGATCACTTTCCCCTTCCAGGGGTCCTCGCTCAAGTCCGAGATCAATATGCCCATGGCGACGCACACCTCCATGGGGATCCCGGCCATGCTGCCGGAGACGTCGCAGACGGCCAAGCAATTCGCGAGCTTTCCCTTTTGGGACAAATCGGAGACCATTCTCTTCCATTGCAGATCCGCGACGGCGTCGTCGGCGTCGGCGATGATCTCGTGCGGGAGGAGGGCGCCCGCCGCGATTTTTGCCCTTCCTTCCTTGACCCTGTTCAGAAATTCCCGAAATCGGATCGGGTCGTGCTTCTCAAAGTGTTTCTTGTAGTTCTTCATCGCGACAGAGGCGACTCGCTCGTAGGGCAAGGATCCCCAGAGACGCGCGGAGATGTAAATCTCCGGCAGCTCCAGCGCCTTCCGGAGCGGGACGAGGGCCTCCTTGCGCAGCCTGTCGCGCACTCGATAGGCGTAGTACGCATCGTCGAGCTCCCTGTATTCCGGCTCCGACTCCCGAGTGAACACCCTCCGAGCGATGCTCTCGCAGAGAAGCGTCGATTTGTCGAAGGAGGAATCGAGCGAGGGACACCATTTCGCGGCAAGTCCGATGCTTCCCACCTCTCCGGATTTCAACGACTGTAAGTCGGCGGCGAGTAATTCGGCAAAACAGTCCGACACCCTGTCGTGCAAAAACCTGTAATCCGGATCCCGATTGTACCTCTCGATCGCCCTTCTCGCCGATTCGGCCACCTTCTTATGCCTCAAATCCCTAGCCATCTCCGGCGACGCTGCATCGTCCCCTTCACTCTGTTTCAGCATCGTCTCCAATTTGCTTCTCCTCCACTTCGGTTTCGCCTTTCTCCTCCCCTTTTCCAACCTCCTCATCCTCTCTTCCTTTGCGATCCTCCGCACGTCGCGACCCTCCAGAAGCCGGAACAGAATTTCCGGGAGATCTTTCAGGTACCCAAACCGGGAAATGGCCTTGAGGTTGAGAGCGAGCGTCTTGGGGTGGAACTGGTGCAGCCACAGCGCCGCCGTGTAAAACCCCTCCTTGTCGCTTTTTCCGGTGCCTCTGACGCCGCGGAGGTGACAGACGAGCTTCAGCGCGGTGAGGGCATCGCGAGCCCAGGCGGCGCTCAGCCACTTCACCAGAGCCTCCGGCGGAGTGCTGGGCACGATGTGGTAGAAGAAATCCAGGCAGGGGTTCCCGGTGCTGAGGAAAGTCGGGGAGTTGTTTTCTGTAAGACCCACCATCACGGGTTTTCTGGCCGACGTGTTGAAGCCAGCCGCCATGGCGTCCATAAACGAATCGCCGGAAACCGCCGCTTTGTTTCCGGCGGAAGGCCGGATCGCCGGGGGACCCAGGAGAGGAGTCATTGTTGTTGAGCTTGGTGAGGCCGTCGAGTCGTGACGACCCATCACGCTTCAATCTATAACAACCCGTACGGGTTGCTTGCTCATCACGCTTCGATATTATCATCTGCCTTTTGACTGTTCTTTTCGTTACCGCCGCTTATTATCTATGAGAAAATTTTAACTCGAAATTGCGCCATCTTTGTATCTGCATGCAGATTGGCGCCATCTTTGTTCTTTTCTTGATTTCTTGGTTCGTGGTTTTCACTGCTCCCACAGACTGAAGTCACGGTCCTACACAAAATAAGATCCGACCACGCCCCTGTTAATTGACCTAAAATTTCGCACAGAAAAGTGCAGACTATTCCGCTATTAAGCCATGTGGCATGAGTCCTAACAGTATAATGAGATAGGTGCTTCAGGAGCATATCCTCCCCCGGCTCTCTTACCAACTAGACTCCAAAAGCTATTGCCGAAAAATTAACAAGTTGGAATCAAACCAACTTTGGAAATTTTCACAAGCAAATCAAAGAGATTAAACAAAAATTACCAGCCACACAAGGTAAATTGGCTCGGATAATTTCTACACTAAACTTAGTAGAGGACAGCAAAACCTACAATATCATCTTATGCATTTATTATGCATCAAACACACACGAATTCCAAAAGGCACGACAATATCTCATCAAATTTGGAGATAAGAATGCCCAATTTTTCCACACCTTTGCTAGAGTTCAAAAAAACACAAACCAAATTCGAAATATACAAATCGAAGATGGAGTGGAGTTAGAAACAGAACAGAGATCCAGCTTGCCGCACATACCTATTTTCAAAAGATATTCACAGATGATCTAGTGCACACGGACCCAAATTACTTCACTACAAATAACAAGTTATCGGACCAGCATAGAGTGGACCTACTCAAGCCCATTTCACACTAAGAGATACGAAAAACACTTTTCACAATGGAACCATATAAATCTCCGATGGGTTTCAACCCATTTTCTTTAGGAGACATTGGGAACTATTCAAATTAGATTTAACCCACAACATGAACTCCTTATTTCTATTAGGTTCCATGAAGCCTGATTTAAATAAAACCTTTATTACCCTAATTCCTAAAACAAAAAACCCATAATCATTCAAAGTCTATATACCAATTAGTCTTTGTAATGTAGTTTACAAAACCTTTCTAAAGTCCTTGCAAATCGTTTAAAACCAATCATTCTTTTCTTAGTTGGGCTACCACAAATAACCTTCATTAAGGGGAGAAATCTCGGATCACACGCTCCTTGCACATGAAATCTTGAATGCATTTGTTTCCAAAAAGAAAAAGAATTCTTTCTTTGGTCTTAAGTTAAATTTACAAAAGGCATTTGACTTTTTATCTTGGGAGTTTATAGAGTACACTCTTCAGAAATTTAGCTTCCCACAACAATGGCAACATTTATTGATGTCATGTATAACTACCCCGTCTTATCAAATTCTGATAAATTACACCCCCACGAAAAACATCCTGCTGCAAAGAGGCATTAGATAGGGCGACTCCCTCTCCCCCTTCATCTTCATTTTATGTGAGGAAGTCTTCACTTCAAAGATAAAAAATCTCATATCCGAGAAGAAGATCCATCCTTGGAATCTCTCCCAAAATGGGCCCACGGTATGCAATCTACATTGTGGACGATACCATCATTTTTGCAAAAGCAGAGGCCCAAACGGCCTTCACCTTGAAGGAAGTCCTTCATAAATATGAAATTTTGGCTGGCCAAAAAATAAATCTTGCCAAAAGCACCATTTTCTTTGCTAAAGGTACAACAGCATAGTCAAAGCCGAAATTAGAGGGATTCTTCCATTTAATGAAACAGACTCTTTGGGTAGATACTTGGGCCTCATAATTCCTTCAACAAAAATAACCCGAGACACGATACGCCTCTAATTGAATCCACCAAGAGTAGATTACAGAAATGGTTAAAAAAAATCATTGTCCTTTTTGGGTAGATTGGTTATGATTACATCGATCATAGCTAGCCTCCCTATTCATCTTATTACTTGTTTTAACATTCCTGCAGTGGTCTCTTGCCAACTTGAAAAGCTTTTTTGGGACTTTCTATGGAACTTCCAAGATCAGAGGAAAATACATATGGTTAGTTGGAATAAGATATGCTCGGCCACAAATTCAGGGGGTTTGGGAATTCAAAACCTGAATACATTAAGCATGGCTTATAAAACTAAACTCCTTTGGCGCATATTTACGAAAGAGAACTCTCTTTGGACAAGACTTATGCGCCAAAAATATGGTTTGTCCCTACACATTCTGCCATTAAGATCCAAGATCGGAGATTCTATGTTATGGAAACAAATAAAACCAATTCTCCCTTTTTTCAGGCAAAACCTTAAATATCAAATCGGGGATGGAAAATCCACGTCTCTGTGGTTAGACAATTGGCTTCCAAACGCAGACTGCCCTCTAATCTCTCTACATAGAAATCTAAGTGGACCCATAGATCACAGGGAACAAACATGCCAAATCATGAGTGAAACGCGTGGCTGGAACGAATCTCACGTTCAAAGGCTTTGGCCTCCAGACGTTGCAAATATTCTGCAATCATTCATCGGATCCACCAGAACATCTTCGTCCCTTCGCACTCTCGGTCTGGACACCAATTAGTAAAAAATGCTCAATCCCTCCCTTATGTGGCACAGTAAGGGAATTCTTATCACTCTCTAGGAACTATGGGGCGAACGTAACTCTAGAATATTCAAAGGCCAAATCCGTGATATAGCTCAGATTCTCAACAAGATATTTCTATCCTATTCCGACATTACCACACAAAGGGGAGTCCAAACAGAATCTAGGCAAATACCCTCTGGCCTAAACGTCATCTAGAACCACCCTCCTACCCAATTCTTGAAAGCAAACTTTGATGGATCCAGTGTATCGAACGGACAAGCAGCATGATGTGAGGTTATAATTCACAATGCACATGGAGACCCTTTATTAGCCTCTATATGGTCAACCCCTCATAAATCAAATAATGAGTCTGAATTGCAAGGTCTCCTTCTTGCTATGACTCTATTAGTACATCCTTTTCCTAATAAACAGGCTATCATAGAGGGGGACTCCCAGTTGGCAATATCGGCTTCCAATCAACGGGCAACATGCCGTTGGCGATTGAATCCACTCATAGACTCCAGTCGGGATCTGCTTCAGCACTTCCCATCTATCAACTCCAGCACACATACAGGGAGGGCAATATGGTAGCCGATGCCTTAGCTAAAAAGGCCTTAGACAAGGCCAAGAATGGAGATAATCAGATATATATTTGGAATGACTTGGTGCCACTTCTTTTGAAAGCAAAACTTATGGATGATTGTCTTCGTAATGGGATTAGCCCACAGTTTACTTTTTCGGATGAATGTAAAATTTTCACTAAACTTTCGGACATACCTCACTTTCAAGAGTAATCGTCCAACTTTTTACATAAAAAAAAATTATCACCGCACTATGACAATTTGGATAATCGGATCCACATTATATACGAAAAATTTACTATTTAAGGAAATGGATACGTTTCATCGATACACAAGGATATACTAAGGAACACATGTAAATAGTGTGTAAATATTTTGGAAATATACTATAAAACACAAAAATTCACATCTCAGCCTCTCCCATTAAGGTACACCAACCAAATTTTCTGTTATACTTCTTAAAGTATAATCTCGAACTTCCTTAATTCATTCATACCAATTAATGGTGCACAAATGCCAACGAATCTCAAGGATATTAGCATCTCTTTCTAATTGGATTTGTCATAATGAAAATAATAAGATTCATTAAGGGAATACAAAGAGAAATAAGGACTGAAGGTTATAGTAAAGGAACATGAAAAGAAATATGGACTCAAAGCTATACGAAGAGAATAAGAAGAGAAATATAGATTGAAGGCTATAGTAAGTGAATAGGAAGATAAATATAGGTTGAAGGTTATTGTGAAGGATTATGAAGCCAAATAAGGACTGAAGGCTATTGTAAGGGAATATAATGAAAATGTGGACTCATGTCACTAAGGAAATGCAAAGAGAAATATGGGTTGAAGGCCATAGTAAGGGAATATGAAGAGAAGTATGGACTAAAGGCTATAATTAGAGAATACGAGAAGAAATATTGACAAAAGGTGATAATAAGGGAAAATGAAGAGAATTTGGTTGAAGGTTATAGTTAGGGAATAAGAAGAGAAACATAAACTGAAGGTATAAGCTAAAGTAAGGGAATTGGAAAAGAAATGTGGAGTGAAGGCTATAATAAGGGAATTGGAAGAAAAATATGGATTGAAGGTTCCACTAATGGAATATGATGAAAAATATGGACCAGAGGTTATTATAAGGGAATATGAACATTAATTTGGATTGCACGCTATAGTAAACGAATCTTAAGAGAAATATGAATTTAAGGTTATAGTATGTAAAAATGAAGAAAAATAAGGACTAAAGGCTATAGTAAGGGAATATAATGAAAAATATGGACTGAAGGCTATAGTAAAGAAATATGCAGAAAAGTTTGGACTAAAGGCTATCGTCTGGGAATATGAAGAGAAATATAGACTAAAGACTATGGGAATATGAAGAGAAGTTTGGGCTGAAGGCTATAGTGAGAGAATATATAGAGAAATATGGATTGAAAGTTGTAGTATGTGAATACGAAGAGAAATATGGATTGAAGACTATAGTAAGTGAATATGAAGAGAAGTATGGACTAAAGGAAATAGTAAGGGATACGAAGAGAAATATAGAATGAAAGTTATAGTAAGGGAATATGAAGAGAAATATAAATTGAAGGTTATAGTAAGGGAATATGAGGAAAAATAAGGAGTGAAGGCTATTGTAAGAAAATATAATGAAAAATATGGACTAAAGGCTATAAAGAATTGTGAAGAGAAATATGACTGAAGGCCATAAAAGTACGGACTAAAGGATATAGTCAAGGAATATGAAGAGAAATATGGACAAAAGGCTATAGAAAGGGAATAGGAAGAGAAATATGGACTAAAGGCTATAGTAAGGGAATATGAAGTGAAAGATAGAATGAAGGCTATAGTAAAAGAATACAAAAAAAAATATGGACAAAAGGCTATAGTAAGGGAATACGAAAAGAAAGATGGAATGAAGGCAATAGTAAAGGAATACGAAAAAGAAATATGGACAAAAGGCTATAGTAAAGGAATACGAAAAAGAAATATGGACAAAAGGCTATAGTAAGAGAATATGAAGATAAGTATGGATTGAAGGCTATAATCAGGGGCATACAAAGCAAAATATGTACTGAAAGATACAGTACAAGAATATGAAGAGAAATACGGACTATATGCTACAATAGGTGAATATGAAGAAAAAAATGGACTGAAGACTATAATAAGGGAATATTAAGATAGGTATGGAACGCTTTCAAAGAGCATAAATTAGTTCATAGTAAGAGTCCAAAATAATTTTTCTCCTATTGGTTTTGGCCATTAAAATTCCTTAGCTATACAGTTGCGTAATGTGTTGGACTTGGATTTCGTGTTATGAGATGCCTTGAACTTCATGTCTTGTTACTTTCTATTTAGGCACCCAATATGTTTACAGAGAGAAACCAATGTTCAGATCAAAACCAAAATCTTCTCAAACATCACTTGACGAGTTTTAGATTTAAAATAGGATAATGCTAGTTGCACTTAGCCCACGTACCTATCCCACACACTTTTTAATCTAAGCCATTGATGCCTAGGGTTTATCCTATAGAAAATAGGATTTTATAAAAAAATTATTTTTTTAAAGACTTAGATTAACATGTACGCCGGATAGGTGCGTTTACCATTACTCTTTAGAATAATGACTTGCGCACAAGTTCTTTCACAATAAATAAAATAATATATGCACGAATCATTACTCTTAAATTTATTATGCATACTAACATATTAACATTTTTTTTTTTGAAAAGCACATTAACATTAACCGCAGAACGAAGCTTAAAAGCAGACAACCATATACAGCTTAAAATCGTCTCAAAAATATGGGTCATCCTCCATCGAAGACAACCTTAGAGCTTGATGGGGAGACTGATGCCTGGGGACTTCTTCCCCGGGGCCAGAGAGAGCATGAGGTTCCATATTCGGTGAGTGGAACAACGGGGATTTTGGACTCAAACACTCCTTGACTCGAACCACCAGAATAGGCATCTGGAGATATGTTATTTCCATGTCCGTGTCCTTGAAGCTGCTGGGTGTTTCAAGCCATCCATCTCCAATTCTTTTTCATCATTTTCTCCGACTTGGTGCTCCTCTTTTTACTGCCTCTGCGGCTAAAAAACTCATTCCTCTTGCCTTCCATGGGTATAGACCCCACCCTGGCCCTGCAACTTCCAGAAAAGTGCAAAATCACTCCAGCCCCAAAATGCTCCTGAATGGCGAAAATTTTCATGGTTTGTTTTTCGGTTCTGTCAGAAGTCTCCGTGTACTTACCTAAGCTGCTCGAGACCCCTGCAGATGACCGTTTCTGTGGACTCTTCTTTGTAAGCAGTTCATCTCTGTAATTGTCACTTTGAAGCCTTACTGTTTCACTTACTCTTCTCGTTGTAAGAAATAAAACTATGTGACTTGATTTCTCGAGTTTTCCATCGGCTATTGCTCCTCTCCCTCCCCCCGAATATAATATGAACAGTACTTTAAAAATAAAATATCATCACTTCTAACTTTTGAGAAAGTCGAACAATTTTTTTTTCAAAAATCAACACTTAAGAAAGCAAAATATGTATCTTTCTGTTGTTTTCAAATTACTACATATTTTCTGGAAAAAAAAAAAAGAAGGCATTGCCTAATGAAACCCTCAATTCTTTTGTACCACAACTTCTTTCTCAATTTTCTTCCCTTACCCCTTTTCGGTTCTTTCTGTACTGTTTACCAGCCTGCAGTTGTAAAAACAGACCTAGTGGAATCTGAAGGGTAACAAGTTACCCTCTCAAAACTAAATGATGTACAACTATGTACATTTGCAATCAAATAATCTGTTATATTGCTACAATGTTCCTGGACCGGACGTAGCTCATAAATTGACCCGGCAGCTCCGCCAAGAGGGAATGCACTACGGATATTTCCCCAGCTGCAAATCAAACAAAAGAAAACTGAGCAGATGTGAATGAAAGAATATTGGAGAGAAAAAAAAGTGCACAGATGTAGCAATTACTTTGGACGTCTTTCATGGGAACAAATTGCACTATATCACGCGAAGCAATTCTGCCGGTCGAGCTCTCAAGTCTTTCACCTTTATCACCATCCAGGATCTGCCATATGACGACAAAAACATTATGTAATTACAGTGTAGAGAGTTAGCAAGTTTCAGCTCGCATTCAAACAAATAAGCAGTGAAGCTACAAAGCAAAGCAGGCACATACCTCCATTTCTTTAAAATCGGCCCCACCAACTCCAACAATCAGAATTGACAGTGGTAAATCTGTTGCTTTTACAATTGCATCCTTAGTTTCTTGAAGATCGGTAATCACTCCATCCTAGGAAGAAGTTCATGGAGTGTTAGACAAGTTGTGACAGAAGCAGAAAAGAGAATTCAAGGATATTGGCTTTACCGTGATAATTAAAAGGACAAAATACTTTCGACGATTCTGTTTGACAGATTCACTTGCCATTAGAGATGCAGCACTTATTACATGCCCAAAAAGGGTTGGCCCCGCTAATGACACGTTCGGGAGAGCACTCATATAAGCTGACAGTATCCCTTGGATTCCTTCAACCTAATTAATAGTTTTTCAAAAGAAAAACATGACACTTTCAGCATTACTCACTAACTTATGCCACCCTTGACATTATAATCATCTCAAAAATTTTGTACATCACCTCAGAGTGGTTAGTGCTTCCATTCAGATTGAAGCAGTGAGACACAGGACCGTCAATGGGCCTTGCTCCAAAACCCCATGCAGAGAACCGCTTGTCTGTATCATAAAACTGCAGAACTTCTCCCACATCTGATATTGCCTATTAAACAATACAACATTAAACCATTCCGTGAGATTCCACACACCTTTCATAAAGAATATTATTGCCTCTAATGTAGGTTGGTGCCAACAGTTTCATTACCCTTTGATAAGCATTTGGTCGACCAGAAGGGTCAATATAGTGCAAAGAATCTGGAAGCCTGGGGTTTCCATTTGAAGCTGACAAAGGAGAAGTATAAAATTCATTCATCCATTTTGGTTAAACACACAGTGAATCCCACAAGCCTACCTGTAAAGTCAATAGCCACCATGAAGTTCAGCTCATATCCACTAGCAATGTAATCCAAGAAAGTTGACTGCTCACTTTCAGTATACCGCTCCAGGAATAACTGACCCTTGGTTACCTGCAGACAAGACCTTTTATGATCAAAATTTGTCACTGAGACTCTTAACTTCAAAATTCATTTTATGTAAAGAAACGTTATCATATGCAAATCGCTCAAATGATCACCTTGTTTTCAAAGTTATGTCCAACAGCAGTGGGTAAAAATAAATTCTCACCACTCTGATTCTTATGAAGATCTTCCAAACTACTCAATGATTGCTGAACCTTCCTGTTTAATAAAAGATCTGTAAGCAAACATCACTGTGTAGAAAATATGTAGAAACAAAAACAGAATGTAGACTTACCCAATTAAATCATGTTTGCCATTGGTATTGAAGTTGAAGCACTCTATTACTAATGGGTTATCCTGCATGTCATCAATAAAATGAAAAAAATGTAACATAAGCAAGAAAACTCTTAGATTTTGGTTGACATTCTCAATACCTTGCCTCCAAGCTGTTGCATATTTATGACCACAGGCTTCCATATTGGGTTCAGATCATTCTTCTTCACTTCTGTTTTACAAATTGGAATGGGAGGCCCACTTTCCACAATTTTAGATATCACTAAGAACGGGTCCTGTAAGAGAAGAAATTAAACACTTAACTAACATTACCGTGACGACCTTTCAAAAACCAAAGATTTGCCAATACCTACACTTTTTGAAAAGAGGTCCTTGTTTTCCAGATTAGAGCATCGAAATACCATCTCTATGGAGGTTTTTGAACCATAGCATTCTTCAGCACGGACAGTAAGCTCTCCGGAATTTATAGAGGTAGGTCCTGTTTCTCCTTTGTGCTCAAGACGTAGCACTAAGGATCTAGTTGGCTTAATGACTATCTGTACACAGAGAAACCTGCGATCAGGATAAATATGTGCAGGTGTACGTTCACTACTTAATGAAAACTTTAAATATTACCAAATAAGAAGTTGATTTAGATTTCTATTATCTTACAACGTTACTTATGCTAGATACTAAAAGGAAAACATGATATTGTACAAAACACTGGTCAATAAAAGTTTGTAAGTAGCTGAGAATTTGCAGAAATGGTAGCATAAAACATCATTACGGATCATATAAACATGCCATCATGTTTTTTATAGTAAATTATGTTGATTATGAGAAGAAGAACCATAACATTCAATATTTCTTGCATATTCTACTAAACTTTTTTTTTCTTTTTTCGTTGTTCTTACCACCCTCTAATAAACCAATGCACAAACTCAATAAAACAGGGAACATTTCTTCAGAAATCTCAAAGTTAGTGCACAAAATAATACCTCAGATAGAGCACATATAGCTTCACCAAGAAACTGCTGCTCCTCCAACTTAAGTGCCTGCAAAATTTGATCATCTTTTACACTTGAGCACCACAGACATAAAAATAAAAATAAAACAAGGTCCAGGTTTAAGATTTGCGTCTCATCATGGTCTGGGATATACTGCTTCTGTATGCCCACCATTTCTTCAGGGAAAAAAAGAAAAGAAAGAGAAATAAAAAAGAACAAGGCACTCTTGATTCACATGTTCAATGAATAACAGAGAGAGAGAGAGAGAGAGAGAGAGAGAGAGAGAGAGAGAGAGAAGAAACCACTAAGTGCAATATTTCCACCAGTTCCACCATTCAAAGAACAAAAAAAAGGCTTAGGTGTGGATCAGCATTATGAGAAACTTTCAGGTAAACTACCTAAATCTCATGTTTCTATTCATTTTGGCTAGAAATTTTCTCCACTATGTCACTCGAAGTAGCGCTGTAGCTGGGTAGCAGCTTGCATACGATTACCCGCAATCCTCACAGCTTGCACACCATTACCAGCAATCCTCACAGCTTGCACACAATTACCAGCAATCCTCACAGCTTGCACACAATTACCAGCAATCCTCACAGCTTGCACACAATTACCAGCAATCCTCACAGCTTGCACACAATTACCAGCAATCCACACTAAGTTATAGTTTCTCAAGGAAACAGATAGGAAAGAAGATAATATTTTCTAACCTTCACAGGGACATTGTGAAACTGTGCATCAACATCATACACCTGGAACCTGTCACAAGAAGAATTGTATAAGACAAGTAACAATGATAATGAAGAGATGATCCGCTTACCAAGAAGAGAAAGAATCTAAAATTGGTAAAGTTGTAGCTTCAATAAATAGACCAGAAAATAAACAAAAATTGCAGTTGGCTTAAAAACTGCTGAAGCTTACACCAAAGGCTGCACAACCTCAAAGTGATACGTCATAACATGCTTTGTGATCCAAACAGGGTTTAAGGAATTCAGTACTACTTCAGTGCGGGCAAGCTCATCAAGGGTTCCGTCTCTTCTCTTTGCATAAATTACAGCCATTGGATCACTCTACATACAGAATGTAACTTTTTCAGCAGAATTAACCTGGTTAGGAATGTAAAAATAAACATTTTTGTCAAGGGAGACAAGACCTATCTCTATTCTACAAAATTTAGAGATCCTTACTATAAGTTCCACTTTGCCACATAAATATACAGAGCGCAAATGATGTCCAGCATCAATTTATTGATTTTTTTTTTTGTCAAATAAAGAAGATAAATTATAAAGCAAAAGGAAAAGAACACAAACAGAGGCTCCTCTATGCTCCTCTAAGTACCTTCTAATAAATGGTTATAACCATCAATGCTTTAAGAAATATGATGGAACAAACCTTGGAAAGCACATCCCGGTCACGCAAATTTGATGCAGATAGTGACAACTGTTTTTAAGTTCACAGTGAAATAAAGTCAGTGATCATATATACCACAATTTCCATACAAACAACAAAAAAAAAGCTAAAAATCTAGTCAAGGCCACACTCACATAAAAATTAAAATTAAGTTGTTTTTATTCACACTCTTTAAAAACGTTTTTATAACCATATTCACAATGTAAACAAGATTCATATCCAGAACCATCATACCTACCAAAAGGAAAATAGTGTTAATGCTTCAAATGATCTAAAATAACATCTAAGCTACAAACGAAAGTACATCGAAATAAGCTTTAGAATGAAAATAACATTTTCTGCATTAATCTAGATTAAGTGAGAAGAACATGTTATCAAGTACAGAGTTAACAAAGGATGTTCTGGCTTTTCCCCTGTCATTAGAAAACAAGAAATGATAAAACAATGCTCGGGAAAGAGTCTAACTGAATATTTTTATGGAGTACATAAGATCAATGAAACATGAAGCAGTTGTAGACTCTCACTAAAGCTTCAAGAGTTCGGCAGGGAAAAGCAAAAACAATTTCAAACACAATAGTTCAGTTGCCGATGAGACAGCAGAATTCTACTGCGAAAGAGCATCCGAACGGGAGTAAAGAAAAGCCAAAAAGAAAGCAGAATAAACGTAAAGAAGCAAACAAATGCATCACCCCGAACACTTCATCTCCACGCCCACCCACCCCCAAAGAATTTTCACAACACAGTCACCAGTCAACCAACACCGAGACCAGCAGACTCTCCAATCCAACCATCCGCATTCCCCACCAATTTCGCTCGAAAGTAAACCCATCCGACCACGATGAAGATCTAAAACCAAATCAACACAAACTAACAAGGAAGGCCGGCCAAAAGAAAATTACCTCGATCTGCGAGAACAACCCGTAGTGGCCGCGAGATCTGAGAAAATGGTTGACGACATCGTTGGCATCGGCACCTCCGCCGCCCTTGCCATTGTTAAAACCAGTCGACCCGCCGCCAACCGCCTGCCGCCCCCCCGCAGCATCAGAGCAGCAATTCCCCATATTCTTTTCACAAGAACCAACAAGAGATCAGAAACGAAAGCGCATCCGGAGATTAGATGAAGTTATCAGTGGAATAACTCGCATCTTGCAAAAAACTTCAAGCTGATAATTTTTCCGCTCGCAGTCTTTTGATTTGCTTCCCCTTTTATAACTTCCAAATCGTAAACGGTCCACCTTCCCTCCTTTTATAGAAATAGAAAGACATCGGCGTCTCCAGTTGTAATCACTCTACGCGCTTCTACCTGAATGCGTTTCTTCTCCATATTACCCCTCCGTTGCCTCTCTATTTTCGTCCGGCCCGAAGTTTTCTACAGTAATTTTAACTCGGGTCGGCCGGACTCGGGTCCCCGGCATACTGAGTTGGGAAGAAGCTGAGCTGGTGAAAGATAGCACATGGCTTTGATTGGGGACACAAACGAGTCGATACATGATTAAAAAAAATCAAGTAGAGGGGCCAGAGATTTGTTGATCAAAGGTCCATTAATTAACACGTAAAACTCCAAGGTAAAACTCCAAGGTAAAACATAGATTTGTATTATCGTGTCAGTCAAACATACCATCCTATAAGATAAATATTCACTCTTGCTTTCTATACTCTAGTAGACGGGTGAGAGGCTACAACAACAAATGAGAGAGAAACAAATGAGAGAGAGAGAGAAACAAATGAGAGAGAGAGAGAAAACAAATGAGAGAGAGAGAGAGAGAAACAAATGAGAGAGAGAGAGAGAACAAATGAGAGAGAAAGAGAGAAAACAAATGAGAGAGAGAGAGACAAATGAGAGAGAAAGAGAGAAAACAAATGAGAGAGAGACAGAGAGAACAAATGAGAGAACAAATGAGAAAGAGAGAGAGAGAGAGAACAAATGAGAGAGAGAGAGAGAGAGAACAAATGAGAGAGAGAGAGAGAACAAATGAGAGAGAAAACAAATGAGAGAGAGAGAACAAATGAGAGAGAAAACAAATGAGAGAGAGAGAAAACAAATGAGAGAGAGAGAGAACAAATGAGAGAGAGAGAGAGAGACAGAGAGAACAAATGAGAGAACAAAATCCATTTCCACACTAACCAAGGTGTCGGGCCCCACTACATCAACGTTTGTGAGCAAAGAAATCCCACGGACCCATGCAAGATACTTGTCCCACCACCAAGAGATCCATCAGAGCTAAACAAAGAGACGTCAAATCAGATAGTAGGAAAGAAGGGAAGGAATATTGTCTGACCAAGAACGCAACGCAACTTTCAAGGTCAAGCAGCGACCGAGACCGAGACTGCTGCGAGGATGAGCGACAGACAGAGACATTGGATGACCTCTGCTTTTGAAAGCCGGGCATACCAACCCAACCCAAAAACCGTGTTCACGTCACCACCCAATTCACTCATTCTTAGATCAAAAAAAAAAAAAAATCACCCGTTCTTGGAGCAAATGAATCAAACTGGGAAATCGTATCGTTCTTTATCAGCATCACCTCTTCCTAATCCTGGAGAAAGTCATCCCAAAAACCGTGTGGGCATCATCAGCATCACCTGTTCATGGAGCTAGTCAACTAGAAAAGTTGTGTTTTTACACACCATCATGACCTGTTACTGGAGCAAGTCTGCTACGGTATTGTATTCTTTTCATACGTTATTGGAAGTAAACACTCCTCTTATAGCATAACACCATCTAGTATAAAACTGTATACTTAGTCAATCCTTTCTTTTCAGAATATCCATTGAGAAAGGCAGGAAGACCGACAGGACCACCCAGTTTAAAACAGGGAAGAATATAATGCTAAGCATTGTGAGAAACTGAACTAATTCTTCTTCTAAACCATGTTTGGCTGTAGAACCAATATTTATTACTCCATGACAGCAGGATCACAGGATTGTGAGGTATCAACCACTGCAACAGCAGCAAAATTTTGCTGCTATCTTGAAACGATGAATTACTATAAAAATGTAAACACGTGGTGCCAATATTTCCAACTCATCTAAAACAAGGCAGAAGACGAATATACAAATACATTGAAACACCAATTCTTGCATACAAAAAAGTTCAGCCTAAAGTCTGAGACCAAAATTGCCAGAACAGAAGCTCCACCAAAGGATGAACAACAACGAGTGCAGCATTGCTCTGTCCTATATTTTTTTTTTTGAAATAGTGATGCTTGCTCTGTCCTATATTCATCATCTGGCACCACTCGTTCCACCGAGATGCTTCTTTGGGGCCATTCAATAACCCCTTCGTGGATTCCCAAACCGTGTCTCATGCATGGGAAGTCCATAGCGAGTAGGGTGGAAAGCATCTACATTGTTGGACTGGACCACCGCAGTTTTACCTGCCCTTTGGAAAGGCCACATACATCCTTCGTCAGAAATGGCACGTTGAGGGTCCCTTGAAATCATCTCTGACTGCTCATATCGGTATCTGCGTGACAACAATGATATGGATATAGAACTGTCAGCAGGAGCAATAAAACTGGAGAATGTCATTCTCTTTCTTTCTTTCTTTCTTTCTTTCCTTTTTTTTTTCTTCTTTTCAGAGAGAGAAGCCAGAGAATAACATGACTAACCTGTATATACATGCAAAATAGAGTGGTAATTCTACACGTCACTAAATAAAGAGAACGTATGATACAAATATTTTATATCCTCCACATCAAACAAAGAAGAGGACTGTTCCCAGAGAGCTAGAAATAGAAAGTTGTGTTTGATTGGACCTGCTAACTTGTGGGCCCTAACCCTTTTGATTTCAAGGTGGCGTTTGAAAAGATAACATTCTCATTGAGCTAAAAGAAGCATTTGAAAACTGCCAATCTTACTAGAAAACAAAATTTGTTGAGATTGATAGTCTTCAAATGCCGTTTTACTACAGTTTTACTCTGAGGATCAGTACAATAATATTTTCGTAGAATTACCTGCTATAAGGATCAAAAGAAACCCCACTTCTGGGTATATATGGTTGATAGACATCTGCTTGGGAAAGGTACTCTGGAACTCTGTATGGATTCTGCGAATACAGCCTAGGCAAATCAACATAATAAGAATTCGGTACCGGATGAACTGCTGAGGCAGCAAGTCCATAATGACCAGCGTTTACACCAGGCAGAGAATGAGATGAAGCTCCATGAGGTTGCATGTTTGAATATTGACTAGATACCATAAACGAAGCATGACGAAGCTGGTTTGCAGACAAATCTGGTCTATTCTCTGCTGGAACCTGTTTACTTCTTCCATGTGACACAGCAGATACTAGAGGTGGTTGTGATGATTCCCACTGTTGATTTTTCACATCTGGAGATGATAATCCTAATTGTGGAGCTGGAATTTGGCGAAACAACACTGCAAGTCGATTGACCTGCATCACATGAACTCACATTCTAGCAGGACTGAAGAAAGCAGCAACAACAGGTAGCCTATAGCAACACACCTGTTCATGACTGAGCTCTGGCTTAAATTTTCCTTTTCGATCATAGTTCTCTCTGAATGCATGACTGAAGACCGACTCTGGCAAAGGTATACACTCCTTGAAGATTTTAAATCTCACCTTTCAGGGGATGAAACATGCATATCCATAAGTTTACATCCAAAACTCATAACACTGTCAAAGTACAGAGCTCACATCATGTAACTGCCACATAGCCATTCAGGAAAAAATTCAATTCCTTAAGCAGGTCTAGAAATCATAAAGGTATTTCTGTAAAGATAGACGCATAACTTGTTTGTCAGATTGAGATTCTCAAGTGATTGGAGCTATATCCAAAACTAAGCCTCGAGTGAGCATAAGCCAACAACCAGCAGAACACGATTGTTCACAGCCAAGAATTAACAATATCAGTTTAAAAGCTTAATTGTTTATATTGAACTAAGTTGGGAAAAGAATAAACTGGTAGGATAGACTTGAGATTGAAGGACTAGATGACCAGATTCCATCAACATTATAAAATTTGGTTATTAGTTATTGTATAACAGAAATTCATTTCTGCATAAACCAAAAAACTTGTGACATGATCAATAAAGGAAACTGAATAAATGACCATAATGTGAAAGGTAGAAATCACTTTTTATTTAAAAATATAGATGAAGATGGTGAAAGAGTTAACTCAAAACACCATAATAGGGCATTTTCAAAAAAAAGAATAACCATAATAGGGCCAGTGATTACGAATTCTCATGTTATGCTTAAAAAATCAAGAACTACATTAATCTCCATTTACCATACACACTAAACTGCAAAGTTTAAGAATGGAAAACATCGACCATCAGAGTAAGTTAGTCTAAGGTGATCTTGGCACAGCCTAGCCCATTTCTTCAGGAAGACCATCAGCACTCTTCAAAACCTGTGGGACAGAAAAAGCCTTATGCAAAAGATTCATTTTTTTTTTTTTTTTTGGAACACCTTATGCAAAAGAGCAATGTGCCCTTTTTCATGACCATAATGAATTTTTTAGACAAAATCAAGAACGCAGTAGGCAATCTCTCTGTCCTGGTTCACATACCTACAGCACCTATACAATTTTTCTCAAAAAAAGCACAAACATGCTTATTATTCTTTTACTAGAAATGAATAATCATATACACCAAGTTGTGGCAATTCAGCCTACTTATACTTTCTGCTTTGATCTTCAATATGTGTTTGTTTTAGGAGTCTTGCCCATGTCTCTCCTCTTTTAAAATCACATCCTCACTATGCCATAAAAGATAAAATATGTTAATGGATCAAACAGCCAGGTCTAATGCATCCAGTAGTTGCGGATTATTTAATGCAGTGACCTTTCAAGACACTTGTCACAAAGACCAAACAGCCGATTCTTTATCCCAGTAGGTGGACTAGAAGGCTCTAAAACACTTTTCTTACTGTGCTCCTATGTACAAAGCAGATGTTTTTATGTTGATCCAATTAAAACAATAGCATTCAGATTAAGGGATGCTACCAACAAATTCAGCATTCACGACACCTATTAAGTTGCAAATAAGGATCTCCCTTCCAATGAAATTTCAAAGAATTTGGACAATATTCCACTGTCTTTAACTTTTTTGCTTCCAAATATATTATTGGCTATTACCATGCACTGGAAGTAGATAAACTAAGGATCACATCACAAACAAAATAAGTACAATACTAGTTCCTGGCCGACAGGGCGGACTTAAAAGCTTTTCCCATTTGCCACAAAAAGATAAACGGACATATTTGAACACATGCCAGTGACAGCATGGGTGAATAACTTGCATGATTTTATGCATATGTAGGTGCGCATGTGTGTGTGTTTTGTGTCTGCAACCATGCACATGAGACAGAGAGAGAGAGAGAGAGGAGATACAGCAGCAACAGCAATCAAGCTACATGCATACTACAGGACAACCTTCCAATTAGATGATTAAAATAAAGAAGTCCAATGATTACCTGAGCAGGAAACGCCCCATCAAAAGCATCTGGTTCCAAGTCATTGCCACCCACAGAGGATGCCTTATATATTCCATAAAGAAGCTTCAAGTTAAAGTCGAACAAGAAAAGTTTTGTACCTTTCCTGATTTTCTCCACAACTTCCAGTTTTCCTTCTGGAAGACCAAATACCCGGAACTGATAGCATTCAGGTTTTGTCTTTCTACTGCACATGAAAATGAACCCTGCGAGCCCATTTTCCCTTATATATTTTTCTTTATTACTCTCATCAACCAATGTCTCAGTTGCATTGATGTTGGTAGCAAATTTTTCCACCTGTACCATATTTAATGTATTGTTTTCCATCGTCTTCAAATTGGCCTCAGTGCCATCGACATTGGCATGGACATCATGGACATCATGGACAACAGATTGTACCTCCTGAACCATGTCAGATGCATTGTTTTCCCTCATCTTCTGTATAAAACTATCTTTCTTTACAGCCAGGTTCTTAATCTTGCTTTTCTTGGCAGATTTCTTCTTCGCCATAATCTAGACAACAAAATGTCAACAATATCTAACCATAATAAGCAAATGAAGAAAACAGCTGAATTAAATATTTATAAAGGAATAGCGTAGACAGTCTTGACATCGAGTCAGTTTATCCCACAGTGACTAGCAAGAGTTAGGTGGCATTGTGCAAATAAATGTACTAACCATCTCTCAAAACCAACATGACTACAAAATACACAACAAACAACCCAATGCCCCAAATGTCTGAGCACGAAGTACACAAACGGACTAAAAAATTTTAGGAACAACCAAACCTAAAAAGAAAACACCGCCAAAGATACGGAGAACATGAACATAGACAATAGGATACATCTAAATAGCTTGTAACGACAAGAAAAAGTCAGATTATGCCACCGCAATGCAAAGCCAAACCACCTCTATTATGAAGCCTTACCCAACACATTATGCCAGAGTTTTCTAAGCTCATGGCTACAGTGAGACCATTCATCCATTATATCACTTCTGTTAACCAGATAAGCAGCATAAGACGTGAAATTCGTGTTCAGGACACAGACGATGGAACCACCATCCTTTAAAAACAAGTCACAGATTGAAAAATGTAAAAGTAACTCTCTTAAAGAAAATGAAAAAGTAATGTCAGATCATTACCTTCAACATCCCCTGAGGAATTTAAAATGCATATGAGAAAGGATTCTTGATTTTGCACCCTCACCCACCCTACCCAATCAGAGGAACCAAAAGAAAGTAAAAGAAATAGAGAAAGGGTTCCGATAACCCATTGACGTATGTGGTAATTATTCACCAATACCCAGACATATAAAGAAAAACCATGTTACATGGACCAGCTAGTGCTCTCCTCGCCTAGAGACAAGGGGACAGATCAAGGGCATCTTCAAATTCTCTAGAAGAGCAATTTACCCTCACTCCACCTCCTCCAAAAGGGTCCAGCATTCTGCATTCTGATAAATCCACCGCCACCTCCCCCAGTCTTTGGGCAGAGCGGCTACAGAGGATCAGAAGCACACCCGCACAGAGACCAAATGAGATGGCCAGCCCATCATCTGTTGTGTCTCATTGTTGCAAAGGAGTAATGATGAGGATCCGGCTGGAAGTAAGTTTCCCCTTTTGCTTCTTCTCGCATGGGGAAGCAGCAGGCCTTCCGCTAAGGTGGGGTGGGAATCGGCTCTGTTTCCTCTCGTGTTTTTTCCACCCTGTTGCTACAGAACAAAAGGAGGCAGAAGAGAAGGAGAGACGCTGGAATGTGCTTCTCCAGTAGACAGATAAATAAAATCTCAGAGTGCACGCTTATCCAGGTACAACGACACAGGCCTTTTTTTCCATGTGCTTGTCCAGGTTCTTCCACAAAGTCTTAGACTATTGTGAATCGTTCCACTAATTCTTATAGCTATTTGTATCCTGATAAATTTGTCATCTAAAACAGAAACTTATGAAATTACAGAAACTACGGTAGCAGACTTTGGAAGCTTTCATTCTGCTCGGGAGTAGTAACATAGACGGATAACTTATACAGGACTCGACAAAACCTAACGAGATAAGTACAACAGCTTGGTGTTCACAGAAAGATGGTTCCCATCTCCATCAAATTCGACATGAAAAATGGGTCACGGTCACAACTCTAAAAAATTCGTCTCTTTCTGCCTTCAATTCATCAACTACCTCTGCTACGAAGAACACCTTGCAAATCACATCTCATCTTCTCATAATAAATACATAAAAAAAAAAGAAGAAATACACTAGCAACGTCGCATTCCTGTAATTCCTACCTCTCACGACCCACGATAGCGCAGGCTTTATTCTCTCTTCCCCTTTTTTCCTTCGCCGTTCAGTCAGAAAGACTGGAGGTTCATTGTCCGAACTGGGCAGTCCCCGGTCAGAAACACGATTGCAACTACAGAACCGCAATGAGAAAAACGACCGCCGCAGAAACGAAAGACAATTCCATATGCTCTATTTGAGGAATTTCGCAAGCGACTAAAAATTGAGATTAGGGCTTAAGGAACAGGCCCGCTCAGATGCACGAATACTTTGTTTACTTTATATCTATTCTTCAGAAGATGATTTATTTTATATATTTACATGTGCATTTTTAATTGTACGAAAAAAATTATCGTTGGAAAAATATGTTTAGATAAGAATAATGTTACACTTAGCCCACGCATCTATCCCACACACTTGTTAATTTTAATGTCTAATGTTTATCCTCTAAAAAATAAAATTTTATAATAAAAAAATATTTTTAAGAACTTAAATTAACATGAAGGTCTAACATTACTCTTGGTACTCTACTTAAATCCGTTTTATGTACAGAAAGAGTGTTCTTTTCTCCTCAACTTCTTTCTCAACTTACTCGAACCTCATCAATTTTCTTCTGTTCCTTTCCTTTTCTCTACATGAATGGATTTAGCGAGACAGAAACATTAGCCTCCTGGGTTTGAGTCATGCTAAGTCGGCTATCGATTTTAATTAAAATAATAACATGAAACTCGCCTAAATGAAGTTTTTTTTTTCTTTTCCCGAGAAGCTCACCTAGCTAACTTATGACAAAAATAGAATGCCTCCCAAAGAGAATCAAAGCTCAGCATCTGAGTATTCAAATGCAATTATCTAGTGCCCCGGTTTGGACAAACATTTGCAAAGTGGGAGGGGTCACCACAACTGTAACACCTCCCTCCTGACACCGGCTCTCCAGTTGCTGTTACAAAAGTTCCACCAGTGCTGGTTGAAGACCTTCCTCCCCTTCGGCCTCTGCCACGGCCTCCCCTCGTAGCGGTCGTGCCATGATGGACTGAAGCACCTCTGCCTGTGACAATGTTTTCGACGCTATCCTCCCACCTACATTACAACTGCCAATTAGAACACTACTCCATATCTAAAAGACCTTTCATACTTTGGAGGCTAAAAGATGGATGATCACGCAAGATAGCCATTGCTTCTACGTACATAAAGAAGTTGCACTCCTGTGATTGGCAACTGTAAAACTTCCTTCCCCGGTTAGCCGCTGTATTAGAAGTGCGCAAAACACAGGGAGTCCCACATGAGTTACACACAACTGGAGCTCCATCTGCGGTATCAAAAGCGTTATGAGATTTGCATTCGTGAAAAGCTTTAAACAGGATTAGTAGACTTAAGTCGCCAAGTGAGACAATCAGAAAATCAAATGGGGCAGCAAAAGCTGCACAATAAGTAATTCAGCTAATAGGTTGACAATAACACTTTCTGAACATAAGAAAGAGAGGATTTGCCATATAAATATTTCATACCACTTCTGGAGGTTTGATTTATATTGTTTTGACTGCCATGTGCCGTAGGAGTCTGCGAAGGCCAACCATTAGAAGATTGCCCCATTTGCCTTGTAGCACCTGCTCGGTGGGCCCTGGCAGAGAAGTCCATGGATTGTCGTCCTCTTGCTGACAAAAGAGGAGAAAAATGACAACTTTTAAAACTAAAATCAACAAACCCATCTCCTTAGCTAAATAGCATGTGTCACCTAGAAACATGACATCCTGGTGGGTGGCAAGGGAATTGTAAGAAATGAAGCTAGAGTGAGCACCTTATGATCATTTTATCCCTCTATCAGACTCATATATGGACAATTTTCAGCCATCAAATCTAAAAACAATTTTATAAGTCAAAATCCAGCCTTAAATAAAGTGGCAAAAAGGAGAGGCTGATTAGTGTCTAAAAGTTCGACAAGTACTTTTCTTTCTCAACTTTCTGTTCATTCCCATTTTGGAGTCCAACTCATTTTTGTCTTTCTAGAACTTCAACTGGGGACTAGGTATTTGAAATAATCACGCAATAGAAGAAGAGGGGTGAAACCAACACTTGAGTTCAACTTCAACCCCTTTCTCTTCTCTTCAAATGTATTTTCAATTTCTTTCTTTATTTTTATCATTAGGAATAGATCAAAATATGAAATTATTAAAAAACTCACATGGTATTGGTTCAGAGAAGATCTTGTCAACTTCAATTAGTCATTTGGACAGACGTGGACCTAGCTTAAACATGTTATCAAAACAAGACAGACACCTGCTTATTGGGCCCGAGTTGCATGTTACATTGTACCTAACTGTATAAGTCTGGATGTGAGAAGAGGGTTAATGGGAATAATAATCCCACATAGGTAAGTCAATGCAAGAAGAAATGGTATTGGTTCAGAGAAGATCTCGTGAACTTCAATTAGTCATTTGGACAGACGTTGACCTAGCTTAAACATGTTATCAAAACAAGACAGACACCTGCTTATTGGGCCCGAGTTGCATGTTACATTGTACCTAACTGTATAAGTCTGGATGTGAGATGAGGGTTAATGCTAATTATTACATTTATGTATTGTATTATTAATTACGAAATCAATAAAAAATAACTTCCTCAATAAAGAAAGAGTAACTTTCAAAAAAATTAAAATAAAGAAAGAGTAGAAAATAAACCACTAGTGCAAAAAGCCTAAAAGATGCAACAAATGGCACTAAGTTTTTATAATGCAAACAAAAGTAATATCTCCAAACCTGGAGTGCTGGAAGGAATTCGAGGACCCGTTCCACAAATTTCTGTCAGTTCCTTCAGTGCATCATCGCAACCGCCAATACAACCTAAACTAAAAAAACATTGACTAAGTCCAAACCTTCATTAAATCTAAATCAAGTAATATGAGCAAAACCATTAGATCTATTTGTTATTTCATATAGAAACATGCTTATTTCTTTGACGATGTTCATACCGAGGTGATTTGCATCATAGTTTGGGGGTATCTCTGTGCGCCGGAAATTAAATTGTATCTTGTAAACAGGGCCTGAAAACAAACAATTGTAGTCTTTATCAGTGGTAAAAAAACTAATTAACCATAATTTATGGAAAGAACAGTTCAGAAGTGTGACTGAGAGAAACAGGAGCATTCCACTTGGTAAGTGACCTGATATCAATATGATTCCACCATTCCAGAAAAATTAAAATATATACTTTAAATAAATAAATATCATATGAAAATATAATTTAACCTGGCATACACGTGGTGCAAACTTGACTGGTCACTGATGCTGATATGATGGGACCTGGGAGCCAAATGACATTTCTACACTGCACCATGCACTAATTCAGATGAGGAGGAAAATAATAGAAATTGTCATAGCAGTCACTCATTACGAAGTGCCAAATGAACAGAAAATAATCCTGTAATTGTCATCTCTATGAGCTAACGTAACCCTCTTTGTTCTCTTTTGTTTATTTCCTGTTCCTTCTCTATTATAGAATAGTGCGCAAAGGCAGCAACACAGTCCAGCAGCTGCTGCTATTCCTTCATGTTTCTCTTCTTCTTTTCTCTTAAAGCTTGTTTTTGTCTCTCCATTTTCACTTCCCTTTTTGTTGCTTTGTTGGTAGATTGAGGCGAAAATGCTCCCCACTCATTGCGACTGACTTACAGCATCTCTTTGTTATTCTTGTGTTCTTTCTCTTACTTACCTCTAGAGATGCAAAAGGTTAATGGATCCCATTACTTATCTTTCCTATTCTCCATCTTTTACCACCTCTTTACTTTCTTTTCTCTTCCTTTCTTCTTTCTTCCAGTCTTCCACTTAGGTTACAGAGTCAGCTGCCACAACTTTTATGTTGAGCTTCTTTCCTTTTGCTTCTTCTCTTCTTTATCTTTCTTCCACTATTGGGTACCATTATATATTAAATGTTACCATTTGGTCATCAACAAGTCGGATGCATATTAAGACCATATTGCTAAGATGATGTAGCAGGGTTGGTAATTTCCAGGAATAGCCGGAGGGTACATTAGCTGGAATTTATAGTTACCTAGATCTCATGGTTAGGTGATAATTCTGATAATTATTTATAGCCTTAGAAGAGATATCATATAGAGGGGCATTTTGTCATTACCTGGGATCTTCACTTCAAGTGATAAACAAGATGTTAAGGACTGATTCTGTTCTCCAACGAAGACCAGAGGGTTTGTAGCAACCTCTTGGATCTCTCCAGTCGTTCTCCCTTTCTACTTTTCAATTTCAAACATATATTATGTAAATTCGTTGTCTAAGAACCAGGGATGAACTGTGAAACAGAAGACTTCCCTGTACAGACACCACAGTTTATCTTCTCCTTGTTTTTCCCCTCTCAATACTTGACACATGTTTTAAAACTAAATGCATCATTAATTACTCTCCAATTAACAATAGAAAATGGGGAATAACTTTATTCTAACAAAAACAAAGTACCAGTCGTGGATAAGATACCCATGGGACACCCATCCCGTTCACCAATCATTAATTAGGAAAAAATTGGCGCTGTAGCAAATTCATGGTTGCTAATTTCTAAAAGAAAAAGCATAATTATCACCCATAGATAAAACAAAACATTAATTATGTCACCTCAAAAGCAGCTAAACTTATAAGCAAGACGAAGAGACATACAAGGGGAAAACCTGAACAGCCAACATTAAAGTGACCATCCTGTCATAAACAAGCAAACCTTCCATGAGCAATCACGCACATGCTTGAAAGAAAAAATCAACTATAAGAAAGTATCCTCGTCTTACTGGTCTCCGCTTCAGCACCATGTTTGACTCCAGGCACAGATTACAGGTCCGAACAATCTCCCCTTCCGATGAAGCAGATTCAGAATATCTGCTTGATCTGCAAGGAATAGAGTAAAAAGCGAAATCTGTTGGAGCAAGCTTTATGTTTTATCAAGCAAGTGTGTGCATGCACAAGGAGAATGAAGAAGAGTGTAGAAAGAACTGTCAGTAGAGAGAGAGAGGGGGAGAGAGAGAAAGAGAGACAGAAATGCATCAGACAGAAAGAACTAAACCTCTCAAAGAATATATCCATTGCTTCCAAGAGTTTGTCTTTATTTAGCCTTGCCTGAGAAGGTAAATAAATAAGACAGACCACTTAAGTTGGTTAGTAAGTATCTCAACATAAACTAAGGTTTCGTTATGAAAACAATTGATGGTAACACAGTTTTTTTTTTGAAAGTTGTCTCATTTTATGTTTAAGAATTTACAAAGAATGAGCCCCCGGGCAAATACAAAAGCAGCTCAGGATGCACTCACGACAAGGAGTTGCTGGTACACCCTTTGCTTAGCAAAGAAACAGCACGACCCTTTGCACTTCTTAATAAATAAGAACGATGATTACAGAACTAGTAAAATTGGAGAGCTTATTAAAAAGGAACCAGAATCTCCAAGGAGGTCTAGACTTGCCAGTGCCTCAAGATAAAATCACTTTTGAATCCCTTTCCACATAAAGGTTTCCAGGAAGACCCAACTAGAAAAACACTTCAGAATCTGCAAGAGGTTAAGAGCTTCAACAGTGGTGGAGTCCTTAACCCCAATTGGTCCAGAATATGATAGAATAACTTTACCACTAGAATCTCTGAAGAGATCCCCAATACCAGTAGGACCCGGATTTCCCAATGATGAGCCATCAAAATTTAACTTATATCTAGAGTCAAGAAGAAAAAAACCAAGCCTGAAATGCTGATCTAACAGGCCTACCATCATGTGCATGCTTCACCCATGATTTCCAAATAGTACTCGCTTCAACTACTTGAAACGATTTTGGATCTTGAGCCAACCCACAAACTTGATAAGCACAAACATTTGCAAACATAAGATAGCATAAATTCCAATAAAATCTCCCTAAAGAACATAAAATCCAAAAGCCTCTAAAAGAGCAAGCCATCAGAATTTCCAATTTTTCTTCCCTCTAATATAAAGTGTACTCCATTTTATTTTCTGATCTCAAAGTTTTGAAATGTTGTTCCAGCTTTGCAAGCTTTGTAAACCAGATGTAAACCATTCTTTTGATCTTTGAAAAGCAATAAAAGAGCATTTTCACTGTTTCAAAAAAAAAAAAAGAATTTCCAATTTTTCCAACAAACAAAATGAGAAGAAGACAGAATCCTTGTGCTTAAGTGCAAGCTCAACATTACTTCAACAAGTAATGAATCATCGGTATATAACAAAATGCATTCATTGCCTTTTTTCTTGGAAATTCACCATTATTTTTTCCCTTGGTTTGACTTCAACGTCACTGCATTAGGTAAGAATTGGACACGTCAAATTGAAGGAATATCCTTTCCTCAATCAATTTAAATTGGCTCCTACCCTTCTCTTCATTTTTCCCCAAAACCTCTACACATGCACATATCACAATCCACCACATTCCTATCAAGACAGATGTCAGAGACCTTTTCTTGTCTTGTCCGGTTATTATAGAACCACTAATCCCTCCTTACTTCAGGCAGCTTCAATTCCCAAGAATACTTTAGAGAAAGAGACCAAGACCTTTCATTTTTGCCCTCAAATACTTTTAATCGAGGAAGTCCACAACAAATAATATTCACCATTCAATTTAGATGCAGCAAACTGAATGGTATCCTTAGCAAGTATGGTAACATCGGCGAAGGCACTAAAGTTGAAAATAGTTTGTGCATCTAGCACTTACACATGAATTTAGACCATTAGCCTTTCGACAATGGCAAAAATAAAAGAAATATTGAATCTTTAGCTTCCGACCACACAACAGATGACGTCAACAACGACAGCATCACGGTTCCAACAATTCAGCAGCAATAAAAAAACCCTTTTTGAGGGCACAAAGATGTGCATCTAGCACTTAAACACTAGTACGACCCATAGCTTACAACCATGGTAGGGAGAAAGAAGAAGAAAAAAGATTTTTTTCTTACTCTCACAGCAGCAAAAATTTATTCCAACCATCAAACTTGTACAACAAAGCCTCGAGCAAGAAGATCCCATGACCTCTGCAAGTGACGAGTCGTCAAAGACAGCCCCCTCTGATACCATGTTAGATTTAGTGGAAGATAGAAGATCAGAGAAAAGTGAAGCAAATAGGAAGAAGGGGAAGAGAGAAGGACAGAGAGGTCGTACAATCAATTTTACTAAACTTCAGTTAGTTATTATTTGTTTATTGTTTAATTTACCTGCTCCTCAAGCCATGAGTGACATTATTGTAATTTTGTATTTTCGGACTCTATTAATACATGTTTTAGGGTTTTAGGTTATTATGACCGTACGATCTCTCTCTCCTTCTAAATCTAACATGGTATCAGAGCGGGTCTGTATGTGACGACTCATCACTTACAGAGGTCATGGGATCTTCTTCCTCGAGGCTTCATTATACAAGTTTGATGGCTGGAATAAATTTCTGCTGCTGTGAGAATAAGAAAAGAATCATTTTCTTCTTCTTTCTCCCTGCCATGGTTGTAAGTTATGGGTCGTACTAGTGTTTAAGTGCTAGATGCACGTCTTTGTGCCCTCAAAAAGGGTTTTTTGTTGCTACTGAATCGTTGGAACCGTGCTGCTGACGTCATCTGTTGAGTGGTCGGAAACTAAAGATTCAAATTTCTCTTATTTCTGCCATTATCGGAAGGCTAATGGTCTAAATTCATGTGCAAGTGCTAAATGCACAACTTATTGCCCTTAAAAAGGGTATCCTGCTACTGCTGAGTCGTTGGACTCATACTACTGGCATCACTGCCTCAATATTGCGTTAAAAAACTCAATTTTTACTACCTCGATAATCGTGCCAGATTGTTTTAGCTCACCAAAGGCTTCTTTAGGGTAAAGCATAAAGGTGTGTTCTTTCAGACTTTGTATGTGATGACATCATCATACTTAGGGCTGATGTCAACAACTTTCCTGCTTTGAATTTCATACTCTGGAGAAAAATTTAGATGTCTAGTTGTTACTACAAAAAGGATGATCGCTAGTACTGTTGTTCAAGTGTTCTACACGCTTGGTGCTGCTCCGAAAAAGAGTTATTTTACTGTTGTTGGGTTCGCAAAACCCTCTTTCTGCTACTGCTTCTACTACTTTCTGCTACTGCTTCTACTATTTTGCTGCTAAAGGGTTAGCTTTTATTGCACTGCCTCAGGATTCGTGCACTCTCTACTTGTTACCTGAGTCTGCAGACATCCCTATTCTACATCTCCACGTAGTTCTTGTAAAGAAGGAATTTGAGTATCTTCTCTCCAAGCTGGGCCTTCATGATATTTATTCTCCAACTTGAGGGGGAGTGTTACGAGTCAGGGTAGTTTAATAATTTTACTAAACTTCAATTAGTTATTATTTGTTTATTGTTTAGTTTACTTGCTCCTCAAGCCACGAATGGCATTATTGTAAATTTGTATTTTCGGACTCCATTAATACATGTTTTAAGGTTGTAGGTCATTATGACCGTACAATCTCTTTCTCTCATTCCCTTCCCCTTCTTCCTATCTCTTCACTTTACTTATCTTCTATCCTCCACTAAATCTAACAGTTAATCCAGCCCTCCACGTTAGCAGTTTTTTATCCTCAGCAAATTAATCTGTGCAATAGTTTATATATGTATTATTTTAATGGAACTTAACGTTTATGACTAATTACAAAAAGCCCATCGTTTGGACATGGCTTTTACTTCTCCAATCTCTTACCAAGAAACTAATCACAACAGCAAAATAACCTGACGAGACCAACCAAAGAAGGTACTTTATGGAGAAAAATACACATGGGAAAATAAAAATAAAAACTATTAATGACTAAATGTTTCACAAACACTTACACAAAATGTACTGAATGAACATACAAAAGCATAAAAAATGTGGCTCGCACAAATTCTAGAAAAACAGAATTCACAACTTTTCACGATAATTGCTCCATGTCAGCCTATAAGGCACTTTAATAGCCTAATCATGAAGCAAATTACCTTCTACAAGAATGACACATAATGCTTTAGCAGAGAGCGTTCATCTAGTTAATGTGTCATATGTTGTACCTCCAACATGGATTTAGTAAAAAAGACAAGCTTCCAAAGAAAGCAAGGTCATAATTTAGCAGAGAATGCTTATCAAATTAACGTAACCTATGTTGTACCTCATATTTACTCTTTAAATTTATAAGTTTCCCAGTACAAGTTTTAAGCCATTTTCAGGAAAACGTTCAATGAGTTAAACGTAACAAGCTTACATCCACAAAACAAGATTTTGTTTGCTCCAAGCAAGTCTGCAGAAAGTCAGATTTCCTCTTTGTCCCAGCACTTATTGCTTTCATGTCTCGTTCCATATTGGCACGAAGATTTGGTTTCCAAAGTTCATACCTGGAAAGATAAGAGAGGGACAAAAACACAGATTTTTCTCCAAATAAGAAACAAACGGTTCAGTTAAGCAGTATGAAATGCGAGTGTTCTTTTGAAATGGTGATAACTTTTATTGATTTCTGAAAATCTCTTACAACAGGTTACATAGAATTACATATAGTACAGTATGAAACGCGAGTGTGACTTTCATTCAGCGTATAAAGTACAAGATACATTCACTACTTTTTTGGGGAATTTTTGCATGTAGAAGTAATATGCAAAATATTTTGTTAAGACAACATACCCCATGGCATCATATCCCATAACTAATGCCTGCCCCTGAAACACAACAAAGCTCATAAGATCAATCAAGGAATGACTGGATTAAGAAGGCAAGTGTCACATCCCTCATCCTTATGATGATAGATAAACAAATATCTAGGCCATTGTATAAAATAAGATGAGATACTAATCTGCTTCAAAAAATAGTAAACCCAAAACACAAAATCATAATTTGTCATTCGAATATTAGCCTTTGAGGAAATCAAAAGAAACAAAGTAAAGAGAAAAAAATAAATTATTGATGAAAGCCTCTAAGACTATTGAAGAGTGTTGTGTGCGAAAGTCCCACATGGAAAAGTATTAAGAAAAGTTAATAGGTTATAAAGTTGAGCAATAGACTACTAGTGTATAGTAACTTCAGGACGACACTGAGCTCAACGCGACAAAGATCATACCAGGTTAGTTGGAGAGAAACGAGTATTCTGATCTTTTGTTGCATAGAACCGATCAAGCAACTTTTTTATATGATCATGCATGGTTGCATCTGTACCAATACCTGCCTGGAGAAGTATTTACACAAGATTATATACATAAAAAAAACTTGGAAACAAATCACCCAGGATAGAGTAAAATTGTTCTCACCTTATCCATGCAACTTAGTAAATCTGATTCACTCAAAAGAGGAGGTGGTCTTGTGACACTTGAATCGAGAGTCAAAGATGTAGGAATAAACTGCAACATGACCCGTTAGTATTAAAAAGTTTGCTCACTACACAAGATCGCTTAAATGATTGTTGTCTGCATACTACTATTTTCATAAATCAAGAATGCAAGACCCACAACATTCAAGTTGAATTCAGCTTCGCTGAGTGATCAAACATAACTGTGCAACTATGCCATTTCAAACAGAAGGCAAGAAAAGTAAGTAACTATTCCAAAACAGAACTGTAAATTGAAATTCAGTGAGTTTAAGGAATAGATCAAAATATTTTGAAAGTATAATATATTTGCTCAAGTAGAAAGGAATACACAAAGAGCGCAACGAAATTATACAATGTTCCCGTGCAGTTTAGATCAATAATTCGTAGAGTAAACGATGAACAGCGTGCTACTAATGGTTTCTTTACAATATGTTGACTTCCAAATATGGGCTGATCAAACAAAAAGTGTAAAGCCCACTGATCCTAGATGAAACACATTAATGGTAATTGTTACAAGAAGAACAACGCATTAAGTCAAAAAAGCCAAGTATTAAAAGCAGATATTCACTTATCCAAAATAGTTTTCAAAGTAGAACAAACAAACCTTTTGACCAAGGGCATAGTTTGGAATTGTTGAACCACCCCATGACTCAAAGCGATATACCTCCAAGTAATTTTTCTGGACACAAGAGAATTAACCATAAGAATGAGAACTATGGATACTAGTCATGTCCAAAATTTAAAATTCAAATGGAATGGCATATAACTTGGGGAAAAATACCATGATCAGCAAACTCTGTTGTTGATCTCCTAGGCAAGTCCAGAGTCTCTATAATGTCTCTAGCTTTAGGAATCAATCTTAGGGGGTGTTTGACTGAGTTCTTCGGGGGCTAAAAGCTCCTCTTTAGATGAAAGAGTTGCTCTTTGGAAAAATAAATAAATAAAAGAAAAAAAGTTTGGGTACACTTCCTTTAGATAAGTCTCTCTTTGAAAGAGGAGATTTCAGTTTTTGAAAGAGCTCTGAAAAAAAGCGAGCTAAACGAGAAACCTTCCCCAAGCCAACCCACTTGATGCAGAGATAAGCTTGTCATTGTACCCTATGGGAGAGGTACAGGTTTTGTGGTAAAAAACCCACCTTCAGTCAGGTTGATGTTAACCCTAAAAATCTGACAGATCCAATATGTATATTATATATATATATATATACAAGTCCTTAAGAAAATAAAATTATGAGAGTACAAGTAGAAAATATAGATTAGATTGGTTTGGAGAAGGCAAGATGGGTCAGGTCATGCTGAAGAGGAAACCTGTGGGAAGGGGACTAAGTCGAGGTGGAAAACCGTGGAGTGGAGATGGGGTCAAAGAGGAAACTCCCCGGGATCAGGAGGAAAGTGGAAACCCATGGGACAGACAGTGTTTAACGGCAAGCGAGGATTTTACCAAAAAGAGTAAGCTAGAAACAACAGGCTGTCGATGAAGCAATGCATAGAAAGAAGACCAAAACAAATTAGAAAAACAGACAAGAGAGCAAAGCAAAAGGAAATACAGCAGAAAAAAACTAAGCTACTGGGAGTGTATTCCCACCAAAGAATATTGTATGGGAACAATAAGTAGATTCAAGATGAAGCACCAATTTGTTGGGAACAATTTGCTATTAACAAATCTATTATTAATTATCAGCGGGTAAAGTCCATTTGCATGGGCCAGTACCACGTGGGCTTGGAAATGGGTTAAGCTTCAATTACTTCGTCAAGGATTGTTATGTTCCCGTTAGTGTGTTGGGAAGATTTGGAGGACTTGGTTTTGCAACCCCCGCCCCCTCTCCTCCATTCAGGTTTAAATAATGCCAAATAAATTTTCCTTTTAATTCTTCATTGTTCTTTATTTTTTAGCAAACAAATAAAGGAAAATACAGTATTTTGTTGTCTGCTGCTTTTCACTCTCTTCATATTTCCCCTTGTTTTGTTTTCCTTTACTGGGATTTAAACTAAGGAATAGATCCCAAGGGAAAGGCTGCATAGCAACACCAAACATATACGGCTCCAGAAATAGGCAAAAATAATTAGTAACTAATATACTTACAGCTATTATCATACGGCCTGTTGCAGTAAACGATTCACCAGCTATATCAATTTCCACTGAAGTTTCAGCTCCTATGGCCGGTTTTGAAACACATGCAAGGAAGTGGCGAACGACGAGCTCATATAGCCTCTGATGACATACAAAAAAAATCACAACGTGTTTTTCATGAGGTTATAAACTTATGCCAGTCATCCAACAAGATGCTTCCCTAAGTTGTCTTTTTTATATTTTTTTTATTGTGGTTCATTTCGAGTCTTATCCAATTCAGATTCATTAGGCATTTGGGGCCACATGCTTGACAGGTAGATATTGGAATTCAGTTTCAGGTTAAACTAGAGAAAAAAAAATTATGAGAAGTTTTACAAGTCAAAGAGAAACAGCAAAACAATGAGAAGATGAGAGAGAAGAAAAAGGAGAGTAGACAAGGAATTCCGAAAAAACAATAATGGAGTGATGTCACCTCTATTTGCCTTTTGACTTAATATAAAAGGTTTCACTAAAAGAATACATAAATAAGGTCACGCATTAACTCCCTGTTACATGTGTCCCCAACATTGCTCAAGGAAAATCAAATAGAAAATTGCCTCCAATGGGGTCAAACTACTGCCCATCATAAAACCTATTTACTACTCTCTACCCACTGTGGAGTATCAGTGAAGCTTAAACTTCAAAACCTTATTCCATACTTGACTTAGCTTGCACTGGAACAATATAAGTTTAAAAGATACAAAAAAAAAACCGGCTTAAGGGCTATGATGAATATAAACTTGACCACCGTTTTTCTTATATGTGGTTTTGTTAGAGGGTAGACTGAAGAAGAAACAATTTAAAATGTTATTTTTCTTATATATGCTTTACATCTTTACAACTTTAACTATCTTTACAAGCATAACCGCATGATAAAAATTTACCTACATTATGGTCTTGACTCCACCCAGACTCTCCAGCTGAAAACTTTGTTGGATGAATGGGAGGGTGTGCTTTGTCGTCATGGCCACCATTACCGGGGCTGTTCCAGAGTCCATCTGTAGGGTCCAAGAGCTGTTGTGCGTATGATCCCCATGAAGGATGACCTTGTTGTTCTTGCACAATTGCCTGAATCACATAGTGGCCATTGTATCATTAGCCTCAGCCACAAAAGCAATATTTTCTTCTTAAATGGAGGATTAAAAAAATAAAATTACAAAAAAAAATTTGCACATGATTACAAAACAAAAAGTATTAACTAGTAAGAAATCAATTACTAACTTGCAAATCCATGTTCTGTGAGAAACTGTCAGTCTCAGTACGAGGATAACTGATAAATCCAGACTGATAGAGATCCTCTGCAACCTAGAAAGGGGCATTCATGGAGGATCACAATTGATATCCACTGTAACTTGGCTCAACAGGCACATGGGAATTTTCTGTTGGGAGGTTGTGGGTTCAAGATTTTCCAAATATAGGATGGAATATGCATTAATAATTCTCAGACTTCAAATTAAAAAAGGAAGAAAAGTACAAGTTAATTAGAGGAAATGAAACCAGATGACAAACAAACTACAAATTTTACAGAGTACCAGGCACATGATGGATACAGTTTAGAAACCCATACTCCAGGCATGGTAGAAATCACTTGTGACTTGCCTTCATGGTACGCTCAGAACTCATGTGGAAGTATCGGGAGGCACGCTTTTGGAGCTCAACTGTACTCAACGGAAATGGAGGGTACTTTCTCCTCTCCTGGTTACTGACTTTGATGACCTAAAGGAATAGAAACCTACCCTTGTAAGACACAGATGTTTAAAAACTGGCTTCCAAAATAATGTCATTGAACAAAACTGTTACTTACAGTTGCAGTAGGTTCTTCAACACACATATCATAAACTATAACAGCACATGGGTAATCAAACAAATGTCCACGTCTGTGAAAACAAAAGATTATCATTATTGCAAACCAACAAAATAAATCCACAAAAATACAGATATATGTCTCTTATACGAGTCATACGCCCAACTGAAAGTAGATGTGCCATCTTCAGATGTGTGAGAGCAGTTAATTGTCCAGAACTCCTCAGGTTCATGTGCTTGTATCTCCCAAAATCTCTCCACAATAAAACCAAGTGTTGGAAACTGAATATGGTGGAATGACTATTAACGAACCAAAAAATAATAATAAAATAGAATGGTCTAATTGGCAACTTTTGCACTTTTCAACAGATCAGTCCAATGACACATAAATGCTTAGGGGAGTGAAAACAACATACCTGACAAGGACCATAGCTCAAAACTAAGCTCCTATCCTCCTGAGCATTATCAAGAACAAAGGCATCTCTCAACAGCATTGTCTGGAATCTAGTAAAAGAGGCACCAATACGGAGATCAATTTCCTGTGAAGATGTAAAACAGGCCAAATCATTCCATGGGTGTACATGCCAACAAGAGCTGCAGAAATAATTTAATTATATTGGACAACATCGTGAAGATTATTTAAATACCTGTCTTGCATCCACTGCATCTGCATCTAGTTGATTAGGCTTCACAAGCTTCTGTGCAGACCCAAGGATATCCCTGTCATTCATTAATATAACCATTACTAGGAGCATATAGTAACCATGGTGAACAAGGAACTTGGAAGAAATAACAATATATAGCTTCTTCCCAACCTATCTGTCAATGCAGAGAAGTGAGCCCGATATATTTCTAGATGAGGATTTGCACTGCTACAGACCTCTATCACTTCAAACGCAATGTTTTCACCTTCCCTATCACAGTCAAGCCACAACACTAGACAATCACATTTCCTTGCTTCCTCCTCCAGTGTCCTCTTTAAATCCAATTTGTCCTTTTTCAGGGAATCAAAAAAGAGATGATTTGTTAAAGGAATTTCACCATTTGAAACATAAAAGCAATGAACCTTGAGATAGCTTGAAGAATGAGTAAGGTAAGTCAAATATAATAAATAATCATAACAGTCAGAAAGAAACTCTACATCTTTCAAGGTTCTTTCTTGCAATTACATGTATACTTGCACAACTGTAATGCATGAAAGCCAGCTTGACAGGATGCATAAAAAATTCCAACACCCTGACTTCTCAGGTAAAACATTTAAGATTTTTTCAACATCCAAAACAATTATATTACTAATGTCTGGAGCCGCTAAGTGCCACTTATCTCATTATAAAGGCTCATACCATTCCTTTCTGTCCAACACCTTTACTTTTTGTCCTAGCTAACAACTGAGCAGATGGCATGAAAGTCCTTACTTCCAGTAATCCTTCACGTCAACAAGCGTCGGCATGGTAAACATGCTCGAGCTGAAGAGACACTTCACTTTTTTTCGTTTTGCGACCAAACAATACCAGAGTTTCAATATTGAAACAATCAAACAATAGTGCATGCGACTCAACTAAAATGTTCTTCAGCTTTTAAGACTCCGTCAACAATAATAGTTGTCTTTGGACTGGAATTTATCGATAAGCCATGTTACCAGCACTGAGCAGACGACACAAGTTCACATGGAGAACTTAGTCTATGGTATCACAATGAGTAAAACCCAATTTTAGATCCATAAACGGAGAGCGAGAGAGAAGGCGAGGTTTACCTGAGGGACATACTTCTTAACGGGCGCATGATAGAGTTCCGCAGGATCGCACGAGTGCCATTTGCGGTACCGGTCGTCGAATTCCAGTTCCATGAGATGGCCGGTAACGGAAGTGAAAAGCATGTGCGAGGAATAGTACTCATACCGAGGTCGGCGGGGATTGCTCGGATCGTGCACAGGCACGCCGATGGAGCAGTCGAACTCGAATATCTTGTTGTAGCGCGACCTGCCCTCGCGGACGCGGAGGCCACAGCTCCTCGAAAGTATTCCGGACACGGATTTGGCGACCGACGGCTTCTCCGCCACGTTCAGCACCGTTCTCCGCCGCCCGCCGGACATGGAACCCCCGCGGTGTTTGGTACGACCAGTCACGCGGTCTCGAACTCTCAAGCCTCAAGGCTTCGTGAATCATAACAGAGATATGGCGGGGAAATTTTAGCGCTTATATAATGCGGATCCGATTATCGAAACTGTCGTTGTACGGTGATTGTAAAATCAAGAACCCTTTGTAACAGGACCTAAGAATTTTTTCCTTATTAAATTTACACTTTTGGACTTAAAAAAATGTAAAAACGCTAAAGATGTTGTCTATGAATATAACAATAAAATAAAAATTAACTACATAATGTCTAAATTATTTTTTTTAAAGATTGATTCCGCTGTAGCTGGCTTAAGGAGCATAATTTCTAAATTGTTAAGATGCCAGCTACAAACGATAAAGATGTTGTCTTTCAAGTATAAACAGTAATATTTGTAAAAAGTTATCTATAAACGATTTTTTTTTAAATTATGAATTGTAATATTTATAAATATATCAATCTTAAACAGTAAATTTAACAGAAAAATATCATATTCAAGGCTTAATTTTGTCAAAATATCCTCTTCATACCATAATCTTGTTAATATATCGTACATAGTTTTATCAACATTGGAATTTAAATAAATATTTTTCGCAAAATATCATATCAGGGGCATTATATTTTCAAAACATTCTTTTGATTTCATTATACTTTACAAACATTTATTTTTGAACTTTACAAAGAATATTTTTAGATGGGTAGTTTTTCCAAAGGCACCATTCAGAAGCCTAAAAGCCAAAACAATTTCCAAACAGAGGGTAGTTCTCAATTTTATCCATAAATATAAAAATAAAATAAAGATTAACGTTACAAAATTTGTACAAATACAAGGCAAGAGACCTCGTAAATTCTTGCCATGAGCATGAACAAAGAATCCATGTTTGTCATTCTAGAAAGATGAAAAATATTATGGTGGCTTAGATACCAGATTGATCGGCCATCTTTTTTTTTTTTTCTCAAATGTATGACGTAGCAGTTTAACTGACCTCCTGTCGCACCACTGAAGGAAAACAAATTCAAGACCCATTAATCCAGCGCAGGTTTTTCTCTCTTCATTGTACAGTCAAGGTATCAATCGCAGGTAGCCCAGTGATGGCGCAGAATTAATGAAACAGATGGAACTTAACAGAAAATGGAATTCATCAAGCTCCTTCTGTAGGGTCAAAGATTTGAAATAGGCAGGCTCAGCTACCTGATACTACGAGCTAACCATGATGAGGCTGTGAACACCCTTCTAGTGGTTGGTGATCCTGATGGTCATGGCCATCGCTCTTGTTCATAGGTAGGAGAAAGGAGTTTTGGAGAGGTTGTGGAAACAATAGTTTAAGTCGGAATGCATCAACTCCATTCAAGTAGTAACGGAAGAGCCTTTTCGCCCTTATAAACCCAAGACGACCATACAATGCGAGGGCCCCCTTGTTTGTCACCTCTGCTTCAAGTGTAACCTTCACAACATAATCATGTTAAGCTCCAACCAGGGTAATTGTAATATGTCATAATAAATATCTGGACCAACAAGAAACAACTCAAAACTCAATGAGATCCAGGGTAAAGGCTTTAGTGCAGATAACATACCTCTTGACATCCAGATTCCATCATCACTTGTATGGATCTCGTAACAAGTTCGCTAGCTGCAACAAGAAAAAGATATTGAATAAAAGAATTGAATACCCAAACTATTGATTTAGGTGGCAGGTGCAAATAAACATATGCCATATATTTTCAATTAAATGGTATTCTCAGTGTACACAACAGATCTTTTGGGGTCAAATAAGAGCTTAAAACTGTTCAATGTCTTCGAAAGGTGTTGATCAGAATGTTCCCTTTAAGTGCAGAGTGGAGAAGTAATTTAATTTGATCCATCCTAGAGAAGGTGAACCCTTTACAACTATGCATATAATTAGAGTGAATATATATGACAGGAGAGGTTTAGCTAGATGATTTAAGCATAACAGAGATCACGGCAAAAGATTTGGAAAAGACAAAGTCAAGTTTATACAAGCTCAAACTGGAAAAAGGTCAAAAGCAACCAGCCCCTGCCACACATGAATGCAAACAATCTGGAAGAGTTTATGCCGATAAGCGGCATAGATGATTTTTCTACAGAAATGACATTTCCAAATGATAACTCTATGGAACATTTGCTACCATATAACAAGAATTTTTCTTCAAAGCAATGATAGAGAGAGCATTAACCAAAAATCCTAATAAATCAGTTACAAAGGCCCATCAACAAGGTGTTTTTGGTTGATGCTCTCCTTGTCAAGAGAGTTGACAGCTGAATTTGCAGTGAGCAGCATATGATTTGAAAGAAAAAGCTATCATATCTCCATAGAAGCTCCAGAATCAGAATGAACATGACACCAACAAACCACCACTTTACAGTTTCCTTCATCGACCAAAGACTACAAGAACTGTTCATTGTGGAGCCAGATTGCAGGAATTTTTTCAAACAAAAGAACCTTTATTGAAAAAATTGGCCAAGAGAAAGAAAGATCAATCCCTGAGGCTGCAACCTCCACTTGCCGCAATAGAAATGAAGGCGAAATCAAGAATTTTCTCTTTTGCAAATTCAATAACCAGCCAAAAGCCAAAAACGTATGAGGGGTGGGGTACAAGGTGACCCTTAAAAAGAGATAATAGCAGGGATACCTCTTCTTTTACAAGAGAATCGGCCAAGCAATTACCTAATCTCAAAATGATTTCAAAAGTTTACGTTAATCAGCCAAATCCATAGCTTCATGGAAAAGCCTCCTCAACCTCCAAGGGTTTTTTTTCTTGCTACATCATCTGACCACCACCAGTAAATCTCCATCCATGAAAAGCTAGCTTTGATTTACACTTAGAAGATTCTCAAGCCATGTACCAGGCCAAGAGCTCAGCTACAGAGAAGCCAGCAACCATACTAGGAAAAACACTTTGGCAATACTTGATTTAAAGTGCCGCCAATCTGAGCCATGATATATTGTATACTGTACTGTCTCACAGATGGAGGAGGCATGGTTAGAGACTTTGATAATGCTTCTCGCTTAAACCAAGTGGCAGAGTTAAGAGCCTTCCATTAGGGCTTGAAATGCTATGCAGAGAGAATTTCCACACCATTAGTCACGAAAAGGGACTCTATAGTAGTCATTGCTTGGGCCAACAGAAATAAACACCCTCCCGATATATTTTGAAGTGAGCGACCCATGAAAAGGTTAAATGTATAGTCCCAGTGCACTCCTAGGTGTGTGAGTAGCAGTACTAACATTTTGGCTAGGAGGCCTGGAGGAGTTACTCCCACGGATTTGGGAACCAATTCGAAGACTAAGTCAGGTCACCTGGTCAGATCAGGGAGGATGAGATCACTATCCAAGCATAGGAAGACTATTTATTGAGACTATTTGCAGGTGCATATGGAATGAAACAGAGAAACAAGAGTACTTAAGACACCACTGATGGATGCATCAAGTGAGCAACACTGAAATTCATAACATTTTGCTAATTGATAAAAAAATCATGATCCCAATCCTCATCTCAGTGTCATTATCAAGAACAAACAAAGGGTGAATAGTAAACACAATGTTAATGACCCTTCTAGGCGAATACCTCCTACTTAACACTAATCTATACTTAATTTCGATCACAGCTCCTATATTAACTCAAGGCCTGCCTAGTAATGGTAGATCATCAGAGGATCTACAAGTAATTTTTCCCCTTTTTTGTGTCTTTTGGTGGTTGCACTGATGGATCCAACGCCGCTAGCAATCCCTGAAACCTTTCTTAAATTGGACATAGCCGCAATAGAAAGAGGCAACCAGATCAAAGGCTTCCACTATATCATAATTAAGAATCACCCCAATGACTTGCAAATAGATACAATGACGCATAAATATTTCAAAATGTTCAGAAAAAATGCAAGAACTTGAAGAATGATAAAATGTAAAAAGCAAAAAAAATCACACTTTCTCAAGCAGTTGAGCAGGCAAATCTGACTAAATGGTTGGAGTTAACATAAAAATTTTGCATGAGCAAGAAGAGGTCATTATCACTAAATGGGCACACATGGGACCACCTTTTGTGTCCTTTGAATGCCATCACTTTAATGACTTCAATCTTCAAAATCTATCTCAAGCAGAAGACCATTTTGAACTAATTTTTGTTTTCATACATGGAGCAAAGCCTTCATCAGATTTTGGTTTGATCTTTACATAGAGGAAAGTACATGTATGTGGTTTCTGGAACATTTGAAGGAGTGACAAGAACAATCAAATATTTTATTTCAGAGCTTAAGATTGAAAATATATGGCCTTGGAGTCTAAGTTTGAGGCACAATCCAATGCAAAAGAAGGCTATTGAAAACAAAAAAGCTCTTTCTTTTTTAAAGCAATTGCATAAAGAGATCAGAAGAGGTCATCATGGACTATAACGTAACCACTTTTAGATCGTCTCTAACTTCGCTCCAGCAAATTTGATGAGGTGGAGGTAATTCTATCATATGCAACGCCCACGAGACATGTTTAGTCCTGAGTAATCATAATACTGAGATTGCTATTGGTTTTTCAGTTCGCTTCTTTACTAAATAAGTTACCAACAATCAGTGTTCATTGGAACCACATAGGCGATAAGTTACTGCCTTCATCATCCTGCCATCGGGAGGACATCTGAATTTAATTTGAATACTAGAAAGTTCAATTTATTTATTGTAACCTGAGTGGCACAAAAGCATCGAGAAACACACTTCCAAAATTCATGAGGAACAGGAAGATTAAAGAAGCCTTACCGATCCCCCTCCCTCTATAAGGCTTGATCACAACAAGCATCGCAATGTAGCCTCTAAAAGTGTTTCTATGCTCGCCCATTTTGCAAACCACGGTCCCTACACAATTACCTCGATGGAAAGCCTACATTACAAGCACAAAAGGAGACGACAAATGCATCTAATGAGAGAGAAATGGTTTAAGAGGCATCAATCAACTGGGAAAAATTCGAATGTGCACCGGATAGAGCACGGTAATAACAATATTAATAAAAAATAGAAAAGCTCCTAGGACATTAATTGAGAAATTAGAAACCAAAATTCCACTGAGGAAACAAAAAATAAATAAATAATAAGGCAGAGGTAGAGAGATGTACAAGGAAAGAGAGCTGAGGCCAGAGATAGACGAAGTATCGGTATGTAAAGATGGAATACGGTTCGCTGAGCTCCTCGTCGACCAGGCGCATTATAAGAGGGAGATGATACTCGCCGCCGTAGCTCACGTACTCTATCTCGCTGCTCGAGAAATCCACTTTCTCGATCTCGCTCGCGCTTGCGCTCGTCCTCGTGATCACTAGTCCCCCTTCACCCGCCTCTGAATTCATCCCGAAGCACAGTTTTTCGCCTTATTGCGGACGGGAGGTCCCGAGTCCCCCCACTTCCCACGGTTGCCACAGCTCAATCTCGGCGTCTCCCAGAGGCTCTGTCCGCGAGCTCCGTCGATGAGGAACTCACCCAGAGGACCTAGACCGGGTTTGACGCGCTGCGACCCGCGAAAATGTTCCCCAAATATCACTGAACAACAATATAATTCAGCGTTGGTGCCTCTTTAACTTCTTTCAAAATGTTTTTATATATTTCATATTTATTTTTATATATTTTATTATTTATATTTCATAAAAAACCATTTAGACCAAAGACTATAGTAAGAGAATATGAATAAAAATAAAAAATTTACGTATGTTAAAAAAAATTTAAAGAAGGTTATAGTAAAGAATTATAAAGATTAATTTTTAATGCTATCTATAGTAGAGGAATGTGAAGAAAATTTATGAAAGAAAGACTAAAAGGAATATAAAGAAAAAGTATGATGGAAGGCTATAGTGAGGAAATATAATGACAAATCTACAAATAATGAATGGGTCATTTATGAAAAGTGAAAATCTTTTTATCTCAACATATGAGATCAACCACTTTATATAGCGGTGAATATGGACAGGCACATACATTTATCAGAAGTGAGGTTTATATTGGGCTCGACAAGATGGGAGAAATTAGACTGTGGGTATTCTATGGGCTCCGTCAAATGGCATCTCCTCTATGGGCATTTCTCATAAGAGAGAAGATTTACAGCAATGAGCGCCATTGTTAGAATCGTCCACCTCTGTAATTGTTTGTCTAATAGTGTTCAATTTGATGGGCCATTATCGGTCGCCGTAGATTTGACGAAACTTGCCAGCCATGGATTTTGATGATATTTGAGGAATCGCTGGTTATTAGAGAATGTGGATTACAAACAAGTAAAATTTTGTTTCTTCACTGTTGAAATTTTACTGAACATGTTGCTCAGCTGCGTTCCGTGCATCGTCGTCGTCGTCACCTTAGTCCTCTTCCTAGTCTCTACCTGATAAGAATATATTATAATAGAAATTTTAGTTGTGAAATTTGCATAACTCCAAGCACCAGTGGTCTAGTGGTAGAATAGTACCCTGCCACGGTACAGACCCGGGTTCGATTCCCGGCTGGTGCAATTTTTTTAATTTTTTATCACTGGGTAGATAAATTACAGTACCTAGTTTTTGAGATGAATGTATGTATGATTTTTAAAAGAAATGAATAATTACAATCTAGTGATTAATAGTTCAATTACATGATCACAGAAGCCCAAGTGAACCAGTTTCAGTCCGCACCATTCAACCTTTCTACATTTGGTTCTTTTTTTTTTTAATTTATGGTTTGACTTAATTTTTCTTTTATCACATTGGGTAGATTAGTTGCGATACCTAGTTCTTGAGACGAAATGTGTCCATGATTCTATGAAATAAAAGAAAATTTAGAATCTGGTGATTAATAGTTAGATTACCTGATCGCATATGCTCATGTTCTTCCGATAAACCAGTTTCAATCTGCAGCCTTCAACCTTTTGACTTAATTCAATTGATTGCATTCAAAGTTTTCTATTTCCTTTGCCCTTGTCTTACCCAACTCTGCTACACCTGCCATTCACGGTGGCCCATTATACGAGATTTCATTCTCCCTCAAGCTTGACTGCACAAATTAATTGTGGCAATCACAATTTTTTTCCAATTTTTCAGTCTTAAAGGAGTCATGGGGTTTTTGACCGGCAACATCGAACCTCTTCCAAAACAAATTCTCGACACTATCAATTCCTTTTTTGCTCCCAATCCGGCGTACAGAGCCTGGTTCCAAATTGATCAAACCATCCAAAGTTGGATACTATCCATGCTGACCCTATAGCGTCGGCCAGATGCCCGGCGGAACTGCTCACAACACGTGACAAACCTTGAAGCACATCTAATAGAGGATGTGCAAGAGGTGGAGGCCACAACAACAATTTTCCACTCCCACGCAGAACTCTCAACTAAAGGTCTATGGTATCCTGATTCAGAGCGACCAATCATTTGACTGGTGATCCTTCTGTTAGAGATTAATCCAACTTACAAGTAGTAGAAGAAATATCCTGGTTTATAATGGAAAATAGGTTTTCTAACTTTGGCTGATCATTTTTGAATAAACCTCAAATCCAACTTTATACCTTCCATTTCTTCGTGACCAAACTACAGTGCAAAGTGATGAACAAGTCACTCTAGGTAATGAAAGTTGAGGCTCGGTTAAACATAAAAGTTTCATCTCTTTATTAATGCTCCCTTAAAAATGTTTATTTTGTTCCTAATCTTGTCAAAACACAAAAAAATACTGACACATTTTTTGAGTTCCATTCTAATCCATTTTTTTTTATTAAGGGTCGACGAATGGGCAAGTTCTTCATCGAGGGTACCTTAAAGATGGTATCTACATCTTTACATAATCTCCTTCAACACAACCTATGAAACTCTTTTTGTTCTTTTTCAAATAACTAAAAAATTTATATATTGTAACCATAATTTAAAGAGTGTGGTGATATGCATATTGTGACCTTTTATTGTGAGTTTTTACAGTATGACGTGGCATCCTTTTTGGTAGTCCAAGTAAGAAATAAAATAGGAATTATTTTCCTATTCTATAGGGAAGCCTAAACCCTAGACCTTAACTGGAATGCCAACAAGGCTGCCAGGAGGACTGCCACATCAGGATGTAAAATCTCACGGTAAAATGTCAAAGTACTGATATCATTTTTCTTATTTAAAAGGAAATTGTGATATTTAAAATAGTAGAGTATGTAGAAATTATATGTAGTATACAATGAATAATTATCGAGTTAAAACATAAAAAAAATAAGACAACTATGTTTCCTATTTTAGGGATTGTAAAACATATCACACCTTATCCTAGTGCTATACAATGGTGAAGTTTGTTATATTGGTCTATAGTGATATTAGTAATGCTCTTGTTGCACCTTGTGGTTGTCACAAAAGACTCTCAAGGGATCAACAACAACCTTTATTACCTGATCATGCTATGAAAGGGCTAGAAACTTCCCCTTTGGAACTTGAACCGAATCACACTACAAATTGTCATGTCAAATCTATTAGATTTTGGTCAAGTTGATATGGTGTTTATATAAGTCAAAACTACTCTTGTGTATATTTTTCAAAAGTATAAAATATGGTATCACTTCTAGTAAGCTTACATTGAAACTCTCCTTACCTAGAGAATTTGTTGGATGAACTCGAAAGATCGATAAGGTGCCAAAGTGGATGCTCAAGTGGGGCCAAACTAAGAACTCACCAAATTCACTTCATCATTGAATAGTTTACACGATTTGGTCACCAAGTGGATCTCCCATTTACATCCGTTCAAGTGGTGCACAACTTTTTTCAAATCACCAAGCTAAGAAGATAAGATGAAGTCCTAATTCCTTGAATAAAGATGAGAATTACAAATCAGACTCCCACCATTGATTTTAAGCTCTGACTCAAGCATCGTGCATGTACAAGTCCAAATATTTTAAGAAGACGAAACCAACTTTAGGTTAATATCATATGATTACTTATTAAAAAGTTGATGCAAGATGTTTGTACTATAAAATTTTTATATTAGTTACCAACCAATGCATGAAAGATTTTTGAACATAATCTTTTCCAATTAATTAATGTATTAAACAATAGTTCAACAAACTAAACCCACAGGATAACTAGGCATCCATGCAACTAGTTGCTGGAGTTTAGATGGTTCGATAAAATTAAATAAAATATTTCACTTGGAACTCAACGTCAGTAATCCACTAGAGTTTCTTTCCCTTTTGATGAAGACAAAAAAAGATGCTTAAACCCTAGCTTCACACTTTGAGAATCAAAGATAAGTCGGATAACGACCTCTTGCCACCCAAAAGACCAGACAATCCACGCAAAATCAAAATAAAACAAGTAGCATGCACGCAGAGAAATAAGAAGATGTGCAAATGCAATGCACCCCCTTAAAAAGAAGGAGAAGTTCTACTTTCACGTTTAATAATCAACTTTGGGATTGATGTTGAGACAATGAAATTTCCGAGGCCACTTTTCTCCACTACATTTTAATTAATTATAGTTCGGCCTTAAGTACGAAATTATATCCATGTATTGAGTTCATATTGTCGGTTTTTGTTTAACCTAGTTCAATCTGCATGTTTCATAAATGATTAGACCAAATTACCCAATAGCCTTAATTAGTCTTATTTTGTCGATTATTTTTCATATATTTTAACTCTCCACGTGTGATTTCTTTAGTCACAACAAATTAAATTTATATAAGTTGAAAAATGTTTCGATTAAAGTTTAATCGGTTTGAATTGGCCCGTCCAATTTAGCTTTAATTAAACTGATAAATTTAAATTAATAATATCTACTTTATATTCTACCCGATATGATAAAGCTGTTAAATACTCCAAAAAATAAAATACCACTAAATCCTCACCACCGTCGAGACTCGACACGCCGATAGATTCTCATAGTGCGGTTTAACGGCGCCGCAGAATCCACGTGGCAGTGAGAATCATCACCTGTTAGAAAATCCTCACGCGGGTGCAGGAAAAGAGAAAAAAAACACAGAGGAGAAAAAAAAAAAAAAAAAAGAGATGAAGAAAAGGAGGCGAGCCGAAAAAATTGACGCGGGAGCCGAAAGCGGAGCCGCGCTCTCACTGACTCACTCGTGGGAACCAGAAAAAGCGAAAAGGGTTAGGAACGTTTCTAATCAGCCGAAAAGCGCCGAGTCGCGGAACCCCACTAGCCGATCTAATGAGTAGACCCCCACGCTTACCCGGTCCCACGAATACCGCTTACGTGGCATGCAGCTCGCACGAGAAGAGAACCCCATGATGACGAAGCGGAACAAAACGAAAGGCTTTCGGTGGAAGCTTCTGCGGCTCTTCAATTTTATTTTTTTTCCTCTCTTTTTAATTAAAAAAATGGAATAATTGTCGGCAGACTCGAAATGACGGATTTGGGTTTCTCTTTTCTTTTCTTTGACGAATATATCCTCGATGAGTAGAGGAAAGGATGCATAGATGAATCCTATGACTAAACCATGTTATATTTTTAGAAGAATTGTATTATAGATGCCTTATTATATTAATTTTAAAAATATATTTACAATATAAATACATAAATAAAAGTTTTATTTCGAGAAAACATTAAATAAATAATTGAGACTATATAAGTAAATGGGTTGCTATTATCATAACGTATCTTCATCTAATTAATTTATATCCATTAATTTTTATTTTATATTATCTAAAAAGATCGTGAGAACACAATGTGTCCGGAATATGAAGCATAACCCAACAACTACTAACTTTTAAGGGTATATATCTATTCATCTTGTGACATTAGAAGCATCAATAAATTAGGTGTGTGAATTAACATTGAGTATAACTTAGTGGTCACATAGAGGGTTCGGTTATGGGAGGTCTCCGGTTCGACTCCCCTGGCGAGCGTGAAAATTTATTGTATTGAATTAATCAAAACAAAAAATGTATAGGATTCTTGTACTGGCCATCCCTAAAAGCAATTAACTAGTCAAAAGATAAGCAATTCTAAAGTTGGATTTATTAAACTAAATGAAAGGTAATCCAAAGTAGACATCAAAAGCACTAGGGTTCATGATTATAAGACAATGTTACTCTCAAAGTTATGATTCTCTTGGCCCACCAGAGTCAGTTTTTATGAAAACCTTGTAACACTAAAGCAGGTGCATGAACACTTCCGTGCAACATTAGTACTCCATGTTACTGTTGTACGTAGGTTCTATGGGTGCATGCCTGTCCCTCGTGGGGCCCACGTGAGTTTACTTATCTCTCTGTGTGTGCGCACGCGCACGAGTTCGTGTGTCGGTGTACGCGCGCGTGCGTGCATGTGTGTGTGTTAAAGCCCTTTTGTCCTCGAGTATCTAAGGTAATTAGGAGTTATGGGGTCATTTTGGATACATCATGAATATTAACATGCTTTTTAAAAGTTAGATTAATGCATTTAGAACATATAAATACGAAGCTATGTTAAATAATATGATACATGAAACTGGGTTTTGAGATTCTAATAGTTTAATTTGAGAGAGAAGAAGAAAATTTTTGGTTGCATGAGTACGTAATTAGCTGACCAGCAAAGGCAATTAATTAAGTTCACTTTTAATTGCTTGATTTGTAGTTATCAAATTGATCCCCACTCAACTCAGCCTGAGTAGTGATTATGGAAAAGCAAATACAGATTTTGTAAATTATATATATATATATATATATATATATATATATATATATATATATAGAGAGAGAGAGAGAGAGAGAGAGAACCGAAATTTGTAAGCCAAGTAGATAGTTTGATCACCAAATGACGCCATATATGCTTATAATATCAATATTGTATATATATGGGCAAGTCCAGGTCAGGTTTTTTAATACTAACAACACTATAGTATGCTAATTATAAGAGGGAGCACATATATATACATTGCTTCAATATTGTCTTTAACCATTAAAGTTAGGGGTCGAAAAATTTTAAGGTCGTCTATTTACTTGGACACTAGAGGATCGGTGTGAGTTTTGAACTCACAAGGATCATTTAAGGGAGATCATGTATTCTAACTTTGTCAATGTATATTAATTCTTTGTTCAATTACACTAGTTATTGGCATGTTAATTTGGCTAAGCTCGCAATTTGGAGTTACTCTTTGACACTTGCTTATAGCTAGACAAATATTTTTTTTTTCTCAAGAAGATTTCAGTATCTTTAAAGAGCTCCAAAATAACCTTTTTCCAAAAGAGTGGTGATATTGTTACTATGACTTTTTACTGTGAGTTTTTACAGTATGACATGGCATCCTTGTTGGTAGTCCAAGTAAGAAATAAAATAGGAATTACTATCTTCCTATTCTATAGGGAAGCCTAAACACTAGACCTTATCTACAATGCCAACTAGCCTATCAAGAGGATTGCCAAATCAGGATGTAAAACCTCGCACTAAAATGTCAAAGTACTAGTGATACCATTTTTCTTTCCAAAAAGGACTTTCAAATTGTTATCTCAAAATGTCCTCCGTCAAAATGCTTAGCTAAATGCTGCTAAAAGTGGTGGGTTCTATTCTATCAAAGGTGGAGCAAAGTTTGACCTCAGCTGGAATATTACTCCTGCAGATTTTAATTTTCCGATCTCACGGTCAAATTCATACGCATGGTTTAGGTTTAAGCTCAAGTTCCAAATTTTTTCGTATATTACAAGTTAAGGTCAAAGTCGAGCTCGAACATGATACCAGGGAGGTTCGAGCTAGGCTCAGCCCGGTCCGACCTCTTATATATATTTGCCCCTAGCTATTTCGGATATGTGTAATACATGATATACAAATATTTGTGAAAAAATATAATATGATTAAAAAATTATAGTGGGTATATATATTAATATTTATATATGGTCCCCGGTTGAGAGCAGAAGGGCATGCACGCGTGCGTGTGGGACGCCACTCGTGATCAATCCATGCAAGAAGAAGCTAAGACGCAGGGAATCCAATATTTCAGACAAATCAATGTCGAATATCACGGAAGGAAAACGCAAGGAAGGAGCCGCGTTCAAGTTGGCAAGTTGGGGGTGGGTCGTCGATCGACCATGCACGGATCACCGCAGCATTGACTGTTCTATCTGCAGTTTCTGCAGCAAAAAGTTTGAAAAAGGAGAAGAAAAAAAGAAAAGCAGCTCTTAAAAGATGATCATGGCGAAACTGGAACTGCAAAAGGATCAGCAGACCGACGATGCAGAAGCTAGCTCTCGGTCGACGCAGTGATACTACTGAGTAGTACTGATCGATACATATGTACGATCCGAACAGGCGTGTGATTACTGATTGCGCTTGCTTTAATTAATATGCAGAAGGATGCAGAGCGATCTACTTTCTGTATTTCCTCGATCGTTTCAGAGAGGATCAGCTGGATCGAGGAAAAAACCTATAGATCACAGCCCGGTCACGGTCACACTTCTCTATCTCTCTAGATCTCTCTCTGCTGTCTTTCTTCGGTCTTTGATTCCCTGCCGTACTACTGATCACCACCGACCTTTCCACAGCCGACTTCCATGACCCTTTGAAATATTTAGTGAAGGCGTACGTCTCTATGGGTACTCTGCTCATATATGCCTACTGCATATTGAAGGTACTACTGGTACTGCGGAACTCTAGTTGTGGTGGGGTAGCTCTTGAGATATCTTAATCACTTCATACTAATTAACTAGCAGTGCTATCTCCTGGAGTAGTACTACTCTATAAATGCCATGCATCGAGGATCGTAAGAACCAGCTGCATATATAGATCGATTTTTTTTTTCTATAGAATTTTGAAGAGAAGTATTTAACGGTTTTCCACTGTTTTTTCTAGCTCGCAAAAGTTCTGCATGCATCATAAAATCTAGCTTGCTAATGGTCGACGGAGGGAGAGATCTAGCTAGAAGATGACAGATGGAAAGAGGGAGAACGTGAGAGGACGAGAGAGAGCAAATGAGAGAGAGAGAGAGAGAGAGCAAATGAGAGAGAGATCAGAGAGAGAGAGAGAGAGAGAGAGAGAGAGAGAGAGTAAATGAGAGAGAGAGAGAGAGAGAGAGAGAGAGAAAAATGAGAGAGAGAGAGAGAGAGAGAGAGAGAGAGAGAGAGAGAGAGAGAGAGAGAGAGAGCAAATGAGAGAGAGAGAGAGAGAGAGAGAGAGAGAGAGAGAGAGAGAGAGATCAGAGAGAGAGAAAAGGAGATCGATGGAGCGAGGGAGGATGGTATAAGATGTACAGAGGCAATTCGACAAACATGTTAATCTCACTATTTGAATATAGCTAGCAGTAGTTTCGATTTTACAAATCTTGGAAAGCTTGCAGCCATGGGTGGTAATTTGTAGCAGGAACACCAGCACTGATTTGGAAAGATAATACTGGTATAAATGACGGAAGAGTAGTTGCAGCCACCAATTCCGAAGTAGTCTCTATCCATATATAAATACTATTTGCATGACCATGCATAAATTTTATGGTGCCAAATGATGTTTATGCATTACTACTAAGGAGATCAGTAAGAGACGATCCGGCCATATATTAAGGATAATGATCAGGAAAAAAAAAATCCTTGCAATACATAATATTGTAAATCTTTCTCTTGCCAGCTCCATAATCAAATTTCTCTGGCTTATATAATTTGAGCATTCGAGAAGCTACTGATCTTCAGTAGAACATAATAGCTAAATGAAAAAAAAGATAAAAAAACAAAACAGTAGAAATATTTAAGCATTTGTCTCAACCTCCAGCTAGAATAGCTGGAGATCTATCGATTAATCTGCAGAGTACTTAGTTGGAAATCGAAGTAGCTAGTAGTGATCAATAATCTCTAGAATAGCTCCTGCTGTTCCCTGTATCCTTCCCGTGTTCCGACGGCTCCGAGCTAGAAGAAGAGCTCCCACGATACTGCGAATTAGAAAACCTCGTCAAGTACTCCTGCTGAGTAGTACTACCGATCACCGTCGACGACAACGACGACGTCGAGGAAGATGATGATGACGATGAAGAAGAAGTACCAGCTGGGAAATACTGCATATTGATCATGTTATCCGGATTAACATTGTACATGAGCCCAGACGCCACATTCGGCAAATCTTCGTCCCTACTGCACAGAATCTGGGCGTACTGCAAGATATCCGCGTGCATGTTGTAATCATTCGGTAGTACTAGAGAAGGAGGAGGAGGTGGTGGTGGTGGACGGAGCTGCTGAGAGGCGACGCCGGGACCCCGCATATTGAAGTAACTACCGAGGTGCTCCGTCCTTCCTTGGACTCTCTCCGGGAAATTGAGCTTGGCTTTGGTGCCTTTGAACCTGAGAGCGGCTTCGTCGTAAGCGATGGCTGCACCCTCGGCGGTGTCGAAGGTGCCGAGCCAGACGCGTGCAGCTTTGTTTGGGTCCCTGATCTCCGCCGCCCATTTCCCCCATGGCCGCTGCCGAACGCCCCGGTAGTGCCTTCTCCGGGGAGGTACACCTTGAATATATATATATACAATCAATTACACACATGAACACATCTCAATCTCATGAATATATATATCTGCAGTTTAATTTCCAAACATATATAAGAATATATATACATGCTCATGGACACCGACTTTGATAATTAATATTCGAAGTGTGTCATGATCATATTGATGGTGAAGAAGGATATATGGATGGGACTCTTGATCTGTCAAGCCAATGTGAACACACGCAAAAAGAAGCTCTGGTCATGTTGACGACGGAAAGAGATGAGGAAGAAGGCCCCCCAAGGTAGGTATATATATATAAAATAACCAGTTTGAAAGAAAAGTTAAATCGATATCCAAATTAAGAGAGTGTGTATCATGCTTATCTTTTGTATTTGTTATTTCATTCATTGAATCAAAATTTGTCACTGATCTGTCAAAGCAATATTAATATATGTTTTAAGCAGAGAGATAAATAAAAAACCTTGGAGAGATCTCCCAGCTCCCTCGTTTTACAGATGGGATGAAGCAGCGGAAGAGACGTCTAAAAAAGAATCTTTGAAGGTCAGAAGGATGACTCAGAAGTGAGAAAGCAGGTGGCTGATCAAAGAGCGACCCAAATGCGAAAGCAAGATGATGAGAAGCCGCAGCAGTACTTTGCCAAGTGTTAGAAGCTAGCGGAAAGCTGAAGAAAAGAAGGAGGATGATTCGAGAAGGCCGGAAGGAAGTACCCTGCAGGAACCCAGCTGCTGATAAGAAAGTAGATGTCACTCTTGATCACTCTAGCTTTCAGTACTGATTCTTGTACCATGCTATACATCTCATCCTCATAACCTCGTATTATATATAATTAATGAGAACAATATCGCTGCTTATCAACTGAAAGATTATATGTATCAAACCAAAACCCTAATTAGTAAAACATCAAATCGGCTGAGGATGTACGATAATTGTCAAAAGGAGTTAGGCAAGTCGGCGAGTGGGTGGGTCATAGCAACCATCCGACTGATTAATTACGAGTTCCTTGTTCTTGGGTAATAAGACAGACAGAGAGACAGACGAGGATATATATATATACATATATATGGACAACGACATTAAGGATCGATATATGTACACCGACTCATGAGGATATATATATATATAAGCTGTAATATTAATTGATAGCATATAAAAAAGGGTGGATATATATATATAATTAATTAATTACGTTCCTGATCATCATCATCATCACCATGAACGAGTACCTGGTTGATCTTGAGAAGCAGCTTGCACTGTCAGGTGGCCTGCACCTGAATCAGGTAAGAGTAGGGGAGGAGAGGGATCCACATCTGGAGCTGTACTGATTACATGAGCGAGGGCGGAGACCATGGCGGACACGTCCTGCTCCCCTCTCGGGGATGAGCTGATAAAGTCCGGGTAGTACCCAGCTTCAATATTATTATGGCTACTTCCGGCGGCACCTTCCTGCTTCTCCGGCGCCGGAGGTATATCAGGAGGAAGAGGCCTCTTCCCATGCCGTCGATCCACCTTTCTCAGATATGTTATACTCAAGATTGATTAATTGGGTTCGCCCCAAGAGGGTTCCAGTAATACTGCTCTAGATCTTCCACAGATCATAAAAGAGGAAAGAGAGAAAGAGAGAGGAGGAGGAGGAGGGAGCTCATGAGATCTCTGATCTGAAGAAGGAGATCGATCAGAGGAGTGAAAAGCTGAGAGGAGTGAAAAGAAGAAGAGGAAGATCAGAGGAGGAGGAGGAGGAGATGGGTACTGATTGGGATTTTAATGGCGTCCCGATGGGAACCGATTGTTGTGGTTTTATCGCTTTGTGTGAAGTTCTGGAGAGAAGAGAGAGAAGGCACATGGACTGTTTGCGATGATTTTCAGTACTTCTCGCCGTATCGGGCCTCTTCCATCCCTTGTCGTCCGATATCGGGTGATAACGTATATATCGCGCGCGCGCGTTTTGACCTTTAAGGACAAACCCTAGCTATAATTTTCGATCCCGGCCCTGTCAGGTTAAATAGTTTATTAATACTAGCTAGTACGTATATACGATATTAGATTATGCATAATATAAATACAGTACTACTGCCCTAACAAAAAAATCTCATGTAAAGTATGATATATATATATATATATATATATACTTTTAATTATGCTGGGATAGATTCGATAGCAATTTTATTGGATTAATTGTCTGATCTATACCTTTTATTTCTTCATAAAATTATATACACTAAACTTTTATTCTATATTGTAAGCTACTTTAATTTACCTGTTTACCCGTATATTTTTTTATTAAATTATAAAAAGGATATTAGCAGTACTAATGTGGTATAATTCAATTAAAATATTGGTGCACATGGACATGTTATAAGGGTAATATGGATTCCCAATAACAAAGAAGAACCCAAACCATAAACCTAGATTCATAGAAAAATAAAATTTATTTTACATTTTTCGTTTCAATAGTCCAATAGTATATTGTTGACTATCCTTCACAAGGCAAGTATTAATAATGGAACCCCTTTGAGCTTCTTTATGACCATATGTCTCAACCTTGTTCCTTTTGTGACTTTGTGGAGGGTGGAATTAATTAAAACCACATTAAATGGCATTGCACTTCGGATTATTCTCATTGATCAGCTTCGTTTTTTGTTGTCTTCTACCACTGCATTAAAAACAAAAGAGATGAGAATGTCGAGAAAACTACCATGGGACTTTTGAGAAAGAAAAAAAATGCATGTATTAATATAATATAACTCTATATGTCACTATATATATACAAGAAGAAGACACCAGGAATGAGACTTTCAAGTTTCAAAGGTGAGACAAATGATTGCATGTCATGTCAGCCAGGTCTTGCTGGGGCCTTACATGCCTCAAGGGGCTTATCCCCTAAGGAAGAGTCTGAGGACTTCTCCCTTGCTCCCTCCTAATTATATAAAAAATATATTTTTTCATTATTTGAAAATTATTTCTTGTCCTTTTTTTTATGAAATTTAATTATTTATTTTGCCATCGGGTTACCTTTGTTGACTATATACGCACAGACCCATTTTATAAGGCTCAAAACTAAGAGATTATGACACCCACATGCATATTAATTTTAATTTGTATCCGAACAGTTTTCAAAAATATATATAACTCAAGTATGTTTACAAATTAATATGAGAGGCCACTAGAAGTCAAGGGATATAATTTGTGGTCATAGACCTCTCTATGCCCTTACATGATTGGCCTTAATAATAATGTTTTGAATCTTTGCACTAAACGTGCAGTTTCTAAGGAGTGTCTTCCTATATATAGCAGGGAAATGTTCCTTCAGTATGATATTCTTTAAATTATATGCTTAATTTGGTTTTTTACTATTTGATATGAAGGTTATTCAATTATAATGTATAATTAGAACTAAACAAATCTAAAGCTGTTTTACCTAATTAATAAATGATGTATGCATATTACCAACTGATCGTACTTATCGTACATACCCACTGACTGCATAAACATTATGTATAAATTAAAATATAAGGAACTAATTAGAACACTTAAAATAGAGTTAGCTTAACCTGACTGAGTCAGTTGTAGCATGTGGCAGTCCTTCCCCTAAGTTCAAAGTCTTCAGCTACCTCCACTTTAGTCTTTGTCAATATATGGGTATATATCCAATTTTAAGCACATGCTAGTCAAAGAGAGATCTTTGACCCATCCCTTGGAGTCTTAGGGGGCATGAGTATGTCTTTTTTTTTCCAATACTTCCAAATTAAGACCCATATATTTTTGGGTTGTTCTCCTTCCGTGTTTATCTTGTATTTGAATAATGAGACCTATTTAATGTGGTAGTGAGGTCACATAGCACAAACTCATTGAAAGAGGAGGGTGCATTATGTGTGCCAAATTGGCAGTTTTAGGCACGTACTGAGAAAAAGGAAATATTGGGTATGCATGCATCTACCTTTCAGTCCATTGACTAATATGTTGATGCAGACTATTCAAGAAAGTTAAATATATAAATATCAATCCGGCAATTAAAAAATCTTTCAATATAGCTAGTTGAGGTGCATGCAGGAAAGTTTATTAAAAAAAGACATATATTAATACTTTAGCATTTTGCTCAAGGATTAAACGTTTGAAAATAATTTATTTTTGGTTGAAGACGAAAATTAGCCATTTGGGATTTATGAACATGGGGTGCATCTTTGTCAGAAAGTCAATAAATTTGTTCATTTTGTAAGATGTTACTTGCTAGAACTTTATTATCAAACACTATATTTTATTGATTTAAAATTTGAAATTTAATGTGATGGGTAAAAAATTTATCTACTTTTGAATAGGTCAAGGCATTTAAAAACTAATTGTATTTTCAAAAGACGGTTTTAAACAATATATAATGAATATTTTAATTGGATAAAAGGATGCATATTAATCTAATTAAATAGCACTTGATGAAAGAGGTGATTTTTCGAGGTTTATTCTAAAAGGCTGAACTTATGACTTGATTCTCAACAGTTAAGCATTATAATAGTTTAATTATTTTAATCATGTACTTGTTCAAATCCCCATTTAAATATAACATTAACTGACTGATCAAGATCTATGATTTGAACTTAATTTGGAGTTTATTTGGGGCCCCTCCCAAATTGGCACACTGGAATCATGACACAATGGGCAAGGAAAGAGCACCCTCCCCTCGAGTTGATTCGCTGGGTCACTTAACCAGGGGTGACTCAGTTATTTATTTATTTATTTTTTAAAATCAATTTGTTAGAATTATAAAATTCCTTCGCATTATCTTCTTCGCTCAGAATTAGAAATATTTGCAGAATGATTATGTGAGGCAACGAAACTAGCGGATCAGAGACTCCCGAAAAAACTGAAAAATGCGCGCGAGCATGGCGTTACTCGCATCTTCCACCCCGAAACTCTCTCCAGGAATTCGAAGATCAGATACAAATTACCGGCCACTTTCCGTTTCTTCTTTCCGTTTCTCTTCTGATTCTCAAGTGGCTGCTTGTTCATGTGCTTCTGCTGCACCGCGTCCGTTTGTTTCGGTAAAATGCAGAGCTTTCGGAGAAGGGTCTCAGCAGACATTTGATCGAACGGTCTATCAAGGGATTTACGGGCCGTGGACGGTTGAATCGTCTGATGTTCTGGAGGTATCCCTATTCTTTTTTTCTTCTTTTGCTTCGTCACTCCGCTGAAAATTGTACAATTTCTTTAGCTCTGGATTTTTTTATTTTGTTTTTTGGGGAATTCAGAACTTTGATTTCAAAATGGCTGGAATTATAACATGACCACTCCTCAAATTTATTACTCTTAGCTTTTCTTAGTTTTCGTTCTGTTATTTCATGAAAAATTTACTGTAATCACTTCCACATCCTTCCCTTTGTTTGTTAAACTGAAACCTTGTAACGTGCTGCATTTCAATTAGGACAGTTGTACTGAAGCATTATGAAAAACTTTTCACACGAAGAATAAAAGATTTGATTGAGAATAATTTTAAAGGTTAATAAAGAAGGCAAAACAGTAAGCAGAACCGGGGAAGAATCCCATCAGCATTCCTCTGTCCTTCATAATGAATTATCTTACTTTCTATAAATAAGAATAACCAAAAAGAAAATATTGAACAAAATAATGATGAATTTCTTTTGTACTCATCCACACTTTCTGTTATTAAATTTGCAGGATATAACCGTAAAATTATGCTATAAATTTGTCATTTTTATATTTGTTTAGATGAATATGGATATAGGTTTATGTACTTTATACTTAAATTTATGGATTTAAATGCTCTCTTTATAATATCTTATGTAGATGTCTTATGTTTTGAGTGGATTTTTGAGATTAGAGTGATTTTCAGATACGGGTTATTTCAATTGAAAACAATTGCTTTCGACAGAATTATAGAGAAGTTCAAGTGATTGATTGAGAAGTTGACTCAGGTAATATTATACAGATCTGGACTGGTCACTGCTGCCGCCTCATTTGTAATTGCAGCTTCAACGGCTTTTCTACCTGGAGACACATTTTTGGGGAATATCTTAAAGCAATATCTTGATGTATTATATGTACTTGGAGCTGGGGGGTTAGGCTTGTCATTATTCTTAATCCATATCTATGTTACTCCAATTAAGCGCACCCTTCAAGCCTTCTGGGCTCTTGGAGCTGTTGGGTCCCTTGCAGCTTTCTTCAGTCTCGCTCACCCTGCAGACAAGACATTGGTGCAGTATGTAGTTGAGAACCCCGCAGCTGTTTGGTTTGTGGGTCCCCTTTTCGCTGCATTAACAGGACTTGTGTTCAAGGAAGGTAACTTCCTAGCCATTATCTTCTCCTCCACCACCCTGTGATAGGTATAATTTCTTTGAGTGTTATGTTATTGAAATTTGTCTCATCCTGGTATTTGAACGTTTGTATGTGATGCGCAGGCCTCTGTTATGGAAAGCTAGAAGCTGCTTTGTTGACCTTTGTTATCCCTACTTTACTTCTTGGGCACCTGGTATTTCTCTCGAACTGAATCATGTTCTTTCCTTTGCGTTTCACTATAAAGAAAGATTGTGGTCATTTTCTTACTCTGTGGCTACAAATGTTATTTTGGATTATATGTTTCTGGGAAATTTTTGAATTGAGATCTTATTAATACATGCTAGGAAACTGTTTGGAAGTTTTTAATTTCTTATATAGATGTTATTCACATATTTTCCGAGGAAATGATAGAAATTCTCAAGCTTTGATCGTATGCATTTGATTCTCTGATGTGGGTAATGTGATGCTTAATACATTTATGTATCAACCCCTTCAAACGTTAATGGCACGATGCTTGATATATTTATTTATCAGTATTCATCACAGCTCATTTGTATTGATGTATTTTTATCAGATTTTAAGTTCTATGTACAATGTCCAAGACTGTTAAGGGCATCTGAATTGAAACCCAAGGATGCCTTGTGGTTTCTCAGGCATGTGAAATTAAAAGGCTATCAAATACTGTGTCCTATCTATAACTTGACAGCAATGGGATATGCTATGCTGAAGATTATTTGAATTGTGCAGACGGGTTTGATGGATAACGATGGGAAACCTGGTGTACTAGGGATATGGATTGCTCTGTTTGTCATTTTTGCAGCTAGGAAATTTACACAGCCTATTAAGGTTTGTATTTGAGAATTGAACAGGTTTACGTAGTTATTTCAGGACAATATTATGCTGACAAGTAAGATTCCTCTATTTCTGAAACCCAATTTGTGTTTTTTTGTAGGATGATATAGGCGACAAATCTGTGTTCATGTTCAATGCCCTCCCAGAAGATGAAAAGAAGGCTTTGGTCCAGAAGCTTGAGATGGAACAAAAGCTAGATTAGAAGTTTAGATGCTGTACAGAAGGTTTGAAGAAAAAAAATATAGTTGTATGCATTTGAAATTTACTGGTAAAGCACTTGTGTAGATTGTCAAGTACAGTTGCGATAACGGGATTTCACAAGCGGTACCATTCTTATGCTCTTATGTTTAATCATATAGGCGTTTGGCACGACTACTCGGAATTCTTTACATTTTAGTGTTGCATCAAATCCTCTATTTCGCTCTGGAGAATTTCGGTACTGTCTATGAGGGCATTGGACAGTAAGAATTAAGACGGCATGTTTTTTACTCTTTTGGGGGCAGTTCCCTTGGAAAAGTTTCCACTGTCTCAAATGCATTGAGTGGAAGAGACTCGGAGACAGACTTATACCCTAGTCATTTTGAGTGGAACCGATGCTGGAAGGCCAAGTTTCACTCATTGGATCAGGGATGGGCTAAGCAGTGAAGTTGCAGAAATCAATACTCAATATATTTCAAACGATGCATCAAAATAAAACAATGAAAACCTCAATTCATGCCTAATACTCATATTTATTGGATTATACTAAACTTCATTATGTTTACATTTTGCCGTTCTTACGAAATAAGTTCGACGGCAAAACAGATCTTTTTTAACAGCAAACTGCATTTGGCAATTTTTAAGTAGAAAGATATTTCTTACACTCGGACGAAATTAGTTGTGTGGGACTCTGGAAAGAAGATACCGTTCCTGCGTCCATCACAGGGAATAGAGAGTGGACGATAGCTTCTGCCGCGGAGTGTTTTTTGCACGAGAAACCTGGAGACATTTGTCGTGATCGGTTGCTGGGTCTCGCAGATCTGTCGCCGGAGATGGAAGGTGTGGGTACTTTCTGCAGTTGGATCTGACAAGGTTTATGCTCGCCGATGACGGACTCCGGCGAGGTCCTTGGGAGGTACCGTATCCACCTTCCTCAAGACGTTTCTCATCTACCAGCCCCTGCTTGACCTATAACAGAGAAGACTAATGAAATAAAAGCCCAAGCTTGATTTTGACGGAAATGAAGAAAGAGCCCGGGCTTAAAATTTGACACGTACCTTGTCTCCCTCGATCCTCTGTTCAGCCTCAAAATAAGCGTAATACGAACCAAGACAATTCTTCTTGCTTACGCACTTCCCCTCTAATAATTCCCTCAACCTTCTCTCTGCTTCAAGCTTTCCCTCCTCTGCCACAATTGCTATCCTTCTCGCCTCCCCAACCTCTGCTGCTCTGTCTCTCGCTGCCCTTCCCAGCTCCTCCGCCAGAGCAACAAGCCGGGAAGTAGGACTGTCCGTCTTGAGCCGCTTCGCGTGGACTGTCAACGGGCTGCACATTCGTTTTCCTATCTCTCGGATCAGCTCGTCCGTGTCTTCCTCCATGGAGCCGAACACGGATCCCACCTGCTCGTAGATGGCACCGAGGATTTTACACGCGGCGACGAAGATTACCTTCGGATCACGGCTGCCATGATGCACTGCGTCCAGGAAGACCTTCGATTTCTTAAAGATCTTCTGGACGGCGCGGCGGTGGTCGTCGAGTCGCCGGTGGTAGTCGTCCAGGCCGGAGTTGACGCTGTTTTCTATCTGGCGGACAAGCGAGGCCAGATGCTGGAGATGGAGGCGGCTCTTCGCCGTCAATTCCTGGCGCGCGCGGGCAATCCGTATGTGGTAGCTCTCCCTGTCCTGCTCTTCAAACGAATTAGCACTGTCATTTACGTTCGTTAAGGCGCAACAAACCTAATTAACAACCTGATCAATTCTTCTTCCAATTAAGATGATCTTAACCTCTAATGTTGGAAGACGAGGCTGTCCATCGCCAGGAGACAATGATCTCGTCAAAGACGAGGCTGTCCATCGCCAGGAGACAATGATCTCGTCAAAGACGAGGCTGTCCATCGCCAGGAGACAATGATCTCGTCAACGCCTCAGATTGTGCGAGCCTGCAGTCGCTATGCTGCTTGAAAATTCAGATACAAAAGATCAAGAGTACTCTCTGCGAATTGATCGCGATTAAGTACTTTAAGAAAAAGCCGATATTAATATTTACTACTTGCGGATCCCTCTGGATGACGATGAAGCTCGACCTTCCTTCCGAGGCCATTTCCTCGGTTTTGAGACCTACGAGTCGCATCAAAGGAACTGTAAGAGACACGAATACTTCTTCAACCTGCGAAGATCTCCAGATTTTCACAAATTGTAGTCAATAGACCACGTCGGTCACGATCGACCGTAAAATTCCCAAGAAATTAAGACACCGGCACGCAATACGGCATCATACTCATAAAAACTAAAATCACAGAAATCATTCAGGAACAGAGAACTCAACAAACATTCCAATACGTAATTAGAAGAGCAGCAATACATTCATCCTTGATCTACTCGCCTCATGCAAGCTTATCTCGATCTGTGATTTCAGGTGCTGAAATGCGGCTTTGGATTCTTCATGGCAGCGAACAATATGAAAAAGCTTGAGGCGCAGACTCGCCATCATGTAGCAAAGAGAATTCGAGATACGAAACAGGAACAGTACTGTTGATCTTCCTTTTCATCCGTCACTTTCTCTTCCTCCCCTCTTGTACCTCCTCTTCGTTGAAGAGGCGGGAAGGGTTCCAAAACGACCAACGTGTCGCTCTCTCGTTCAAATCAATATATCTGAGTCATAAGTAAGTCAAGAACTTGACTCAGCCGAGTCAGTTCTCTTCGTCTAATTTGGGATTTCATCTTATGGGCTTCTCATGTTTAATTCTGTCAGCATAGCAACAACTTTTGAAATATCTTAGTGCGCTCCTGGGTTTGCACTTCACAGGAGTCCACGCTTTCATTACTCGCACTAGCTGACGAGAGAAAGGCAGGCCAAAAAAAAAAAAAAAAAAAAAGATCCACCCTAGGGAGTGGAGAGAGGTACATGCGATTTCTCTTTCTTCCAATCCGCTCCCTGAAGCGATCTCCACTTCACACTCTCTCGCGCCTCTCCTCCCTCGCTTCGCCGAATCCGCCTCAAATGGACACCACAGAGGTCTCTCTTCGGAATTCCCTCGCCGAGAAGCAGGCCGTCGCCGACGCCCAGGCCGCCGCCGTCCGCAGCTTGAAGGCCGCCGGGGCGCCCAAGCCGGAGATCGCCGCCGCCATCGACGCACTTAAAGCTCTCAAGATCGAGGTCGACGCCGTGGCTCGCGACCTCAAGAATGCCGTCGCTGGCAACGGTGATACGTCCGTGAACAGAGAAGCTTTCCGGCAGGTCGTCGCCAACACACTCGAGCGCCGCTTGTTTTATATTCCGTCTTTCAAGATATACCGCGGTGTCGCCGGGCTTTACGATTATGGCCCTCCCGGCTGTGCTGTTAAGGCTAATGTTCTCGCGTTCTGGCGTCAGGTTAGTTATTAAAGCGTATTCTGTACATTGAGGATGCAATTTGTTCCGTATTATATTTAGCTACTCGAATTGTGGTGTATTGTTGCTTTGGATTCGTATTAGTTTGTGTAAACTGCCACCGAGTTTAATATTCACGGGAGGAAGGAGAAAAGATTATGGCTTTCGTAATTTCTCCGTCTGATATGCTGCATGGTGGTGTATGATTTTCAATTTTCTATTAATGTTTTCGTTATGAGTGGGAATGGAATATTTGCTATAGTTCAAGCTACGTGAATGTCATTTTTAGGTGATATCCTTAGCTAATGTGTGCCCTATTGTTTCCTCAAGTGACATTTTATGGACTAGCGCATGTCTATGTTTTGACTAATTTTTTTAGTGCCCAAAGGCTTGAGATTGTTCTGCTGCTTGGGGTTTTCATTGGAACAAATCCTATTGCGTTGGCAAGGCTGATGTAGGACGACCTTTTAGTTGAATTTTTCATTCATTAAATTTCCTATTTGGTAAAATTCGGGCTTGTATTATATAAATGATGTGTTAGTACTTTTGTTATCCATAGCTAATCTATGTCAAATGTTGATACAGCACTTTGTTCTCGAAGAAAACATGTTGGAAGTGGATTGTCCCTGTGTCACTCCGGAGGTAGTCTTGAGGGCTTCAGGTCATGTGGATAAGTTCACTGACCTAATGGTAAAGGATGAAAAGACTGGCCAGTGCTATCGGGCAGACCACTTGCTCAAGGATTTCTGCAAAGAAAAGATTGAAAAGGACTTAACTTTACAATCTGAGAAGGTAGCAGAATTGAAGCATATTCTAGCTGTACTGGATGATCTCTCTGCTGAACAACTTGGTGCAAAGATCAAAGAGTATGGGATAACTGCTCCAGAAACGAAGAATCCTTTGTCTGATCCTTATCCTTTCAATCTGATGTTTCAAACTTCAATTGGGCCTACTGGTTTGGTCCAAGGGTAAGATATTCTGACGCAAATATTCAATCTTCATGCCCCTTCAGATTATTGTTTATTCCTGCCATCTTGAGCTGATTACTCCATTCCCATAACTTGATTTGTTTATGGTGTCCTTAGGTATCTCCGTCCAGAGACAGCACAGGGCATCTTTGTGAACTTCAAAGATTTGTATTATTATAATGGCAACAAGCTACCATTTGCAGCAGCACAGATTGGACAAGCATTTAGAAATGAGGTTCCTTTCTACTTATCATATGATTGTTCTGCTATTTACTCTTATTTTTAACAAGCACGACCTTTATAGATGCCCAGTGGGCAAACTTGTATGAACGAAATCCACTGCACAGTCAACTAATAACCAGAGAGTAGAAGTGTCACTGACTATTATATGATTGTTCTTTTGTTAATATTCATGTAGAGAAGGACATCTTTCCAGCCCTTGTTATCTTCCAAGGTCATACTTCCTTATGTGCACTCGTCATAATCATGAGCCGAGTTCTTAATGCATACTCTTTTTTCTTTATTGTGAAAAAAATATAGCAAAGGGTGTCTTAACCTGACCAGACCACCTTGCAATCGGTTAATATGAAAACTAGAAGAAAAGAGGTTGCTACTGATGACACATCATATGGGCTTAGGATAAGAGATATATAATCAGCATTAAATATTATGAAGACATGTCGCCATTTTTAATATAAAATTACATGAAATAAACTTCTGTGAGTGAAATGAGTAGCTCATGCGGATTCTTTTGTCTTAATTGTCCAAAAAAAATGGAGCTGTTGATTAGAAATCAAACCACTAACTTCTCCAGTTAGAAAGCCTTCATAAAATTTGCCTTTGATTGTGATCAAACACTGAGAACCAACTTGGAAGACAATGTTCTGCTCTTATAATTATTGACAGTGGTTGTGGGTTATGTCACATCGATGAATGCTATTGGGTGGCCAGTTTTATTCCTTGATCCTTGTAACATGCTTCACTTATACGGTGGAAATATTTTGTGCAACTTGGGGCCAGGGATCTTTTTGGAGCTAGTTGTTGTAAGATTCATATGCTCTTTGCAAGCCTGATACGCAAAATGGTGGTTTAGATTCCAATTCGAATGCTTCCTACAGAGTATGAGTAACTTAGATTTAGCAACAACTAAGAAAGCTACAACGTGGGTGTCAAAATTTAGGGTTTAGGGTTTAGGGTTTAATGCTTCCTATAATTAGTTGAATGCGCACAAAAGAGATGATCATGGCTCGGTTTTCATTTTTCCATTTATCCATCCATCACATTTATATGTATGTCTGCAAGTTTAAACTATTAGAGATTCAGTTCCTTATATGCTTTGTTGCTCCTTTGTTTCCTCATTTTCCTTTTATCTGTTTTCTGACACATTATTATTCTCAGATTTCTCCTCGGCAAGGCCTTCTCAGAGTTCGCGAGTTCACTCTAGCTGAAATAGAACATTTTGTGGACCCTGACGATAAATCCCATCCAAAGTATAGCGAAGTTGCTGATTTGCAATTCCTCATGTTTCCAAGAGAGTTGCAACTATCGGGCGAAGCTGCGAAAAAAATGTGCCTTGGGGAAGCTGTTTCAAAGGTTGGTATCTGTTGGAGAATGCAACTTTCTATTAGGTCAAGAGGAATGCCTACAAAGTGTCATGGACTAGAAATCAAAATAGTTTTTTAGCATTCATTATCTTGTCCTGGATGTTGTTGTAGTATTTATCTATTCTTCTAATAATTTATTGAAGTATTTATCCATTCTTCTAATAATATTTCACTGATAGGGAATCGTAAACAACCAAACTCTTGGTTATTTCATTGGGAGGGTGTACCTATTTCTGACAAGCCTTGGGATTGATAAGGAAAGATTACGTTTCAGGCAGCATCTCCCAAATGAAATGGCCCACTATGCTGCTGATTGTTGGGATGCTGAGATTGAGTGTTCCTATGGTTGGATTGAGTGTGTTGGTATTGCAGACAGGTCAGCCTATGATCTTCGTGCTCACTCGGTAAGAACTTTGAATAAATACATGCTAAAATGTATCTGCACCCTTAATTTCTTAGCCAGAAATTATAAATCATTAATTTTCTTATTGTTTTGATGAAATGGAAACTTGGTTGTAAATGTCAGGAAAAAAGTAGTGTCCCCCTCGTTGCTCATGAGAGGTTTGCTGAACCTAGGGAGATTGAGGTGTGTCTCTCTCTCTCGCCTTCTTCTACTGTGTGTATTGCATGTGTGTGCGCTCATGTATGTGCATGTACGCCTGTATATATGTCTGATCAAGGTGTATGGTGTCTTCGCAATCACAGGAACTGGTTATAACCCCAGTTAAGAGGGAGCTGGGCCTTGAATTTAAGGGGAACCAAAAGAATGTGGTAGAAGCTTTGGAGGTATATCATGATGCATTCCTTTAGATCCTGGTGGTGTATGTTGTGTTCTTTTTTTTTTTTTCTTTATCTTTCAGTTTCCCTTGTGTGTTTATGTTAAAGCGATGAAATGCTTGTTGGCATTTTTTTCATCTTGTAACTGTTAGGCCATGAAAGAAGCAGAAGCGATGTCCCTCAAAGCAACATTAGAAACCAATGGAGAGGCTGAGTTTTATGTATGCACTCTTGGGAAATCTGTCACTCTCAAAGAAAAGATGGTTTCAATTTCTAAGGTGACAAAGAAAGAACATCAGAGGGTGTTTACTCCTTCAGTAATCGAACCATCCTTTGGCATTGGGCGGATAATTTACTGCCTCTTTGAGCATTCATTCTATACAAGGCCAAGCAAGGATGGGGATGAACAGTTGAATGTGTTTCGCTTCCCACCTCTTGTGGCACCCATCAAATGCACAGTTTTTCCTTTGGTCCAAAATCATCAGTATGAGGAAGTTGCCAAACAAATATCCAGGTCTCTTACACTAAAGGGGATTTCTGCTAAGATTGACGTGACAGGTAATATTGCCAAATAAACGACACTCTTTGGTAAATTATCTCTTGTAACATCTCATCGTTACGGCTATATATTGTTTGTTTAGTGGTTCATCGCTTGCTTTCAACTTGTATTACCCACTTAAGAGGGTCAGGCAATTTTTACGAGTTATGCTATACATCAGCATATTGGCTGATGATTTTGACATGCGATCCAGTTCTGGATAGGTCAATCAATATAGCTTTCACATGATCCAAGCTACAACTGCATATTGTTGTTTTTTCAAAAACTATAAATGAGATGCAGCTCTAGAAAGCATGATTGATTGTGGATCATAGGGTCTCCTTGACCGGTTCCCCAGCTTCTTGAATTGAAACAACAAAAAACTATGATCTTTCCCAAATCCCTCTATTATTTGCCAAAAGAGTCTGCTGCTTTTTTTTTTCTTTTAAATATTTAAGGTGGATAAGAATCTTTAGGGAAAATGACTTCAGCTTGGTCACTTACTGACTTCAAAGAAAGTTCATGTACCTTTGGTGCTATATTTAGTGAGGTTCTAGCATGTTAGAAATGTAACAAACTGGTGATGTATTTTCAGGCACTTCAATTGGTAAAAGATATGCACGAACAGATGAGCTTGGTGTGCCTTTTGCTATCACTGTAGATTCAACAAACTCTGTTACAATCAGAGAAAGAGATTCTAAAGAGCAAGTTCGTGTGGATATTGACAGAGTAGCCTCAGTGGTGGAGGAATTGTCCAACGGGCAGAGCCATTGGGAAGATGTCAAGTGGAAGTACCCAAGCCCATCTCACTCCAATGCTGGTGATTGATAAATTTTTGCCCCCAAATTCTGCTACAGATAACCTCAGGACCTTTCTTGTTTTGTGGACCCATCTTGTGATAGGTAGCAATTGCTTTTTCTGATATTTGAGACAGCTGTATAAACCGAAATTACCTAATTATTAAAGAGAAAAAGTTTATCCTGTTTATACTTATATATTTTTATTAACTGTGGGGGCTCTTTCGTGTCTCTCGTAATAATAACCGCTTTTTCGTATATATATATATATATTTTTTGAAAATTGGTCTTGTATTCGTTCATATAAAAAGTAGTGTACAACCCAATTAGGCATTAGCATACAACTAGCTAAACAACCAAATGTTGCTCAAGGCTCTTTGCTTACCTAAACAATACGCTCTTCCATTCGTACTCCTAATGACATAGGTCCAGTTAATCTTTACCCTTGTATAATTACTTTAGAGTCACCCGCAAAATGATAATTATTCTCAATAGTTAAATTTTTTATAGTTAATTGTAAGTTGTTTAATTCAATTTTTATTATTAAAATAAAATACATAATTGCTCCAATATATGTGGATTTAAAAACCCCAGTTGGTGCCTTCAGCTTATTATGCGCCTCCAAACAAAATCTAACCATTTGCTTCCGTGCAAGTTTCAATGGAGTTTGCAGGGAGCGAGCGAGGGTCTCTATGCTTCGGAGTTCCAATCAATCTAAGGTTGTCTTGTTGATCCTCAGCTCCAGAAATAGAAAACGAAAAAAACCAAAAAAACAAGTAAAACAACTTCATTGTGTTCAGCTGACCTGATGATGGATTCCACTGGCTTGAATCAGGTTGACATGTCCGAGGTGTATAAGATATACTTGGGTCGGTAGCAATCACTGTTTTCTCTAATCCTAAATCGACCCTGATGGTCCTTTGGATGTTAACGATGGAGAAAAGCTCGAATCGGGAGGGGGGATTTGTAGGTGACTTTAATATGTTGGGACTTAATTTTAAATGGTATATATTGGAAGTTTTGCTCTCTGCTTCTTTGTTAATCTGATGAGGAGCTTTTGAAACAAAGACTTCGAGCATTCAAATGATCCTCCTCAAAGTGTAACATCAAATGCTATCATATGAAAGCATGCCGTAGGTTTCTTTTTAAAATGTCTGAAGCTGAGGAATATAAAACCCTAAACCCTAAACCATAATTTAATGATCTTTCTTGTACCAGATACACAAAGCAAAGAAATAACTTCCCGACATTGACTCCAATGATCCATACATGAAAATCTAATCAAATAATACTTTTCGTTCATAAATCACAACTGGGACCGCTGAAAGGAATTCTTCCATCTCCCGAGTTTCTCTCGACCCTGATGACAAATGAGTATGTTTAAGCTTCGAGTAGGTAGCAACATTATGAATAAATAAAAAAAAAATTCCTTGAGAAGAACGCGGGGTGTGTAAAGGTAATACTAAAGTATACCACAACTTACCCTGCGGGGCTTAACTGCGAGCTCATTGTCTATAATTGAAACTGCTTTAAAGCCCAGAGGATGCAACACCTCCTCATAACTACAAAGATATAAGCAGAATCCTGTCAGTTATGTATCCCTAACAACTGAAAAAAAGAAAAAAAAAATCAAGAATAAAGGCAACCAATATCTAGAAAAATTCAGGATAGAAAGCCAGGGTGGATATTACTCTGCCACAGAAACTTTGTAAGGAGGTCCCCCAGCATGATCGCTAACCTGACATAGTAAAAAATTGAATCAAATAATTGTTGTGCTCATTTTAAGATACACTTAGGGATTTCTTAGAGATTGCTTATCTATATTCTGCTAGCCTGGATATAAACATGCAAATACATGTTGACCCTGGTCACAAGCAATTTTTTATTTTTATTTTTCCTTTACTTTCTTTTCAGTGAAAAGATCATATTGAGCCTGATAAAGTGCATTGAGCTAAAAATTGGCTTGACATGTTGCTTCACCAGAGATTTAAGTTGAAAGTACTAATGCAACAATTGACATGCAATAATAATACATGCAAAAGCAATAAAGTATAACAATGATACTACAACACATAATCATTAAAAAACTGCATAGAGCATTTGGATGTTTGAGTGCTATAAGGTATTGAGAACAAAATTAGAACTTTTTCAGGCCCTCATTTTGGAGTTGTGTAGCCAAATGGAAGTGTTATCAAATTTCAACTAAAGTAGGAGTCAAAGGAAGGACAATCACGGGAAACATCAAGGTTATAAGCTCTCCATCCGGTTTTAGCAGATCTCGAACTCGAGTTGCCCAGGCTGGTCTCATCACTGGTTCAATTGCGCAGAAAAACCTGCATGGAGACCACAATGAAAAACCACAAGAAACTCCAACATCAAGGTATGGAAAGTAATTTTGACCCAAGAGAATCATACGTATAATCAAATATGAGATCAAACAACATTGTGGGATGCCAAGTAAAAAAATCTGCTTTTAGAAAGTTGAGGTAATCTGCATTTGCCACGGAGGAAGACAACTAGCTTAACATACAAAAAAATCGGTTAGACACAATCATCCAGAAATCTGCAACAAAAATAACATCAGCTAAACTAAACATTTTGCAATGTGAATTCAAATAAACTCCAGAAAGCTAGTTTAATTGTAGGTCATGAAAGTAAGCAGATTAAAATATGTTTGTATAGCACAAGTAAAGGAAATTATCAAAGAATAACAATAAGGCTAAGAGAGACCTCTCCAAAAAAAAAAAAGAAAAAAAAAAGGCAAAGAGAGTAAAAGGCATGCATTTTGTTCATATTACAATCGGCCCACCTCTTTTGCTTTTTTAATAGCATTTTCTGAAATGTCCAGGCCAACAACATAACGCTCAGGACCCGCAATCGCAACCACATCATAGCCCTGTCATATATATGGTCATAAAAATCATAACAGGTTGACTGTTTCCAATTGTTCGGGATCAAAAGTGCGATTCCAGAAAATCATTAATTGTTAAGCAAGAATAAAAGCATCGCTCACACTGCCACATCCAGGAACCAGTATCCTGCCCCTTGGAAAGCTTCCTGTTTGCAGAAGGTGCAGAACAACAGGTGTTGGCCCACGCAAATCCCAAGGGGTAATTCCTTTTTCCCAGCTTTCTTCCCACGCATCTATTACATGAACAAAAAAAACTAGTCAACTAACCTGATTGTGTTAAGAAAAATTAGGATCTCACCATGGAGGGTCATGGTGGTTAATGCACATATTTCATTAACAAGACAAACATTTGGCCAGTCAAATCAGAGTCTGATATATTCTCAATCAAAAATGCCAAACTTGAAGGGCCAATTAGTGTTCTGCACAAGAATTCTCAAATTCTAAGTCTTGCCTTAACAGAACTGCTCAAGCACGGCTTTCCTCTCCTACGAATATCATCGACTCATCAACTTTGTTAATCATCATTAAACAGGACAGCAAGGACTCTCCATTCAGAAGCACCAGCTTTCAGGCTGAGTACCAGCTGTGCCAACTGACACACAATTTCCAACCATCTCTTTGCGTCATTTACTTGATAGGAGTGCACCAGCAAAACCAAGAACTTCCATTCTGTCATAGTGAACCACTTGCCTTCTTACAATAATTAACCACCTTCTCATGACTCCTCAATAATCTAGAAGGCTTCCACATGCCATAATCTTAATCTCCCATTCCCAGTGTTCCAATCCAGTTAGTATCACAAGCTTCGGATCACGAAAGACAGTGGTATAGCATGAAGAAAGAGCGGCAGAAGAGCGACAGATCTGCAAGGTAAGTTGGGCATCTCAAGTTTGGAGTGTGCTCCTTAAAAGACCTGAAGGGCATTTCCTAGAGGTATTGCACTGTAAAGGCATTGGAGGAGGTAAATTCTTTCGTAGTTGATTATAAAAGCCTCAACTGACATGTTTCTTTAGATAGGAGGCACTCAACGTGTGAAGATGGAACAAACCATGCTCAGTGTCACATCTTTCGTCTACAAAGGAGCATCTACAAGGAGGGGAGGTGAGAATATTCTGCATGAAGGAATGTATAACAAGGTAAAATTGAGTTATAGAGGTGTGCTTTTGCCAATATTGAAGTGGTCTTCTTCAGCTGGTCCGCGTGCTTTTAGCATCTTAATAAGGTGGTAAAAAAGCTCACCTCTTTAACCTCTGGAAGGTATCAAGTCACACTGCATTTCTTAAAATGAAACATCCGAAGCTTTCTCTGTGTCACAACTGTGCAGCTATTGAGAAAAAACCAAAGAATCCAAAGCACTTGCTCAGGCTTCCTGTTTGGTCAACCATTTGTAATGCACTCTTCTCTTTGGAATTTGTCATATGGACTATATATGCTTCTCACAGGCAGTCACCGCTGCCACACAGTGAATCAAAGACTTACAAAGACCTCAGCTGTTTCCTCTACTCCATCGCTAGGTTGATCACAGTACTTCAAAGGTATCTTATAGCTATAGGATTATCTCACCCATCAATTTAAGTATCAAAATAAAAATATGAAGCAAGTTTACATCAACCAGACAGAAACATGAGTCTTTTCAGAAAAAGTAAGCTCTCCTCATGAAGACTCATCGCAATTTAAAATTTAAAAAAAAACATAAATCTCATTAAAAATGACAAAAGACTTGTGTGTAATATATGCTAAATCGATGAACACCTTTGCATGCACGCAATCATGAAAGGCTGAAAACTTGCCATCAAATCAGATAACTAGATCTCACAAATATGCAGAATAAAGACAAGAAGAAATCAGATCCACTATCATTATTTAAATGTCTAAGTAAATACAATAGAAACCCACAAGGAGAGAAAATTAATGAAACTATTTTGTAGATTTGAACATTTCATGCTGCCTCTTTTCTAAGTTAAATAAAGCTACTCAAAACTCCCCACCAATCAATCAACAACCACGACATGCGAATACCAACCTCATCCCATACAATAACCCAGATGTCGGAAACGTCAATAGAAAAGCAGGATACAGTTCGAGACGAAGTTATCAAATAATATTCTTAATCGGATGAACGAATTCCTGAAAACCCTCATACTTCTTTAAAAGTAAATCTAGTATGGCAGTTGGGCCGTCTCAAGACCGACCTATCACCTGGGTGGAATATCTTACCTACCCAAAATAAACATGGAAGAACAACTGACACAAAACAGAGATATAATCAAGCATTAGACTATTCGGCATCGTATCCCTTACCTGGAGAGTCGCTGTTCACTGTCTCTTGCAATCGTGCAAGTTTTGGGTTCAATTTCGGACCTCTGGACGACCCTTTTCCGCTGGTTTCCATTCTCGTTTGTGCCAAAAAGTGGGAAGTAGATAATTTTGACCACACAGACAGATTAGGCGGTAGCAGAGGAGAGTTTGAAGGGTATCGCCGGAAGCGGTTCCAGAAAAACCAAGCTGCTCTCTTCGGTTGAGTCGCTTCCACCACCGCTATTACCATTCTTCCCTCCCCAGCGTATCCATTGTCCAGAAGTTAAAACGAACGGTTTCACTAAAATTATAAATCCAAGCCTATAAGGTAATAATAAGCCGGGTGGGGATAATTCATGTACGGTATACTTCGTTCAAATCTCAGCCTCCTTCGCTCTCCCGCGTCCAGGATTCATTCTTCGGTTCTGCAAAACGCGAGCCTCTGATATTTCGCGGGTGTTCCGATCAAGCGATCCGGATTCATTCTCTCTTTTGTTGGGGCCTGGGAGAGCTCGAATAGGATAGGAAAGCCGAACACCATCAGTTTTTGTCCAAATCATACGTACGTCCGTCCATGAAGAATGGCTAAAGCAACGAAACAAAAAGCAAAATTGTAGGTTTCATCACTGTTAAAAATCTTAATGGATCATATAAGAAACAACTCAACGGATCCATGCATCGCCTCCCCGTTATTTATTCTATACTTTTATGGAACCAAGTCCCAACAAGTTAAAACTCGACGTGGTCGGAAAAATTATGTTCTCTTCCAGGAGAGTCTCATCGTAGTTCAAAGTAATGAAAAAATAATATGTAATTAAAAAGTGGAGTAGGAAAAATTAGGTTCACTTCTTCATCTCTTCCTGAAGACTCTCATTGTAGTTCAAAGTAATAAAAAAGAAACATGTGAACACAAGTATTAAACCAGTCAATACAAGTACTGCTAAAGCACCGCTTCTCTCCTACAAGCATCATGCACTTCTAGACTTGATTAAACATTTATATTATGCAGGGAGGCAAAGGTCTTTCCAGGCAGACTACCAACTGTGCCAAATGATGCACAGCCACCACCCATAGTTTTGCTTTCACTACCAGCATGAGGCCAACCGGATTATGATGAGCTTCAGAGAAGAGAGAGTACACACCCTGGGAGAAGGCAACTGACTGGCTATGATGTTCCCCCTGAGAGAAGAAAAGTGAATTGCAAAATGAGCTTGGAACCGCTGAGCTTCGCCAGTATGCCTCAAACTAGCAGTGAAAGCGAAACAATGGGTGGAAATTGAGAACTGCCTTGCAATCCTGCAAAATGATAATTGATGAAGTTCAAACCAAATTAAACCCCCCACTTACAAAGGCTTAACAGACAGACAAGACAACTATAACTGGATGGTCCTTTAATCTCTCTTCCGAGTAGGTACAATTGGAAAACATACACCTTGCATATTCATCAACAGGTAAGCATCGGTGGCTTGTAATTTTATCTTCATTTGTTCCTTCAAAAATACAAATAATGAATAATGACAAAACAGATTACTGATACCCCTGTACAGGAATCACCCATCAGCACATTCCCAAAATTATGTGTATATCTATAAAACCAACATGGCTAAAACAATGGGCAAAAATAGGAAGAAGAAATTCTACACTCTACTTCCAATCCTTCGTTTTTTTTCCTGCACAATTGCATACACCGGCTTCCTTGTCACCTCCTTGAATCATGACTAATCTAGGTAAAACAAAGTAACAATTTTCCTGAGGTCCTTCGCTTCTTGACATGTTTCCATAAGCAATTTACTATCGTGGAAAGCAAAGCAAATTACTTGTTGCACGTGCGAGAGAATGTCCCTATTACACAACCTGTAGTTTTAAGAAGAAAATGATGTTAGCAGCAAACACAACCACAATCATGCATTTAAGTGGAAATCATCAAAGTCAGTGCAGGAAGTGGAGACTCAATATCATCAACTCGAAAAAAAAGCACTAACATATTCAAAAGTAATAAACATCAGGAATAAACTAGCCACCAACACAGAGACTAGATTTTGTGGCAAACATTAGCGAGCTTTCAGTACATTTAGCATCAGAATAGAAAAAATAGAAATGACAAAAGTTTCGCAATGGAGATGAGCCAACTATTTTTGAGTTGGAACAGTTTTCAGTCAAATAATCCCCAGCTTCCATGTGTAGTTTCAGACCTGCTTGCTTCAATCAATGGTAGATGATCATTATAAGGCTTCTCAAACAAATTCTTCACCTGCCATTCGAAAAGAAAAAATAAATAAATATAGCATTAAATTCAGTTACATCAATAAACCATAAGTTTCAGGATCTCATTTGCTAGCAGATTCATAAGAACAACAGCATGAAAAAAAAAAGTTATAGAATAACAAACATTCTCAAGTTTTATTTTTCCCAGATTAAGTCCACCACAAGGTTGCCCTGTCAACCCTCCCTCTTTGATGCTTTTTAGTTTTAGCCTTTCCCAGTTGCAGTAGCTTTCCTTTTGTAATTTATAGGTTGTACCTCACCCCTCTTGACATTCTTTTCTTAATGAAAACTATTTCTCTTTTGCTTATTAAAAAAGCTAAATAAAAAAATAGAATTACAGCAACAATATCTTATAGATAGATTCCACTTTCCAGACTCGATATAGGGGATTAAATAGATACGAAGACCTAAATCATAGATCAGTAACACTACTCCTCAAAATAGTTTTCTTCTTTAACCTCTATAAGGTGGTCCCACACAATTGGACTGACATTAATTCCAGCACTACCAGTTCAGTAACTTTAAGAATAATCCCGGGCCAGTCTGCCCTCCAACAAGACAGTAACTTCTTATGCAGATCCACCAGCTATATCTTTTCCATCACCTACTAAAATCCTTCAGGAAATTTCAGTGTTCACTACAAATTGCCCAATCAAGTTTGTGAAAAAAAATACAAAATACATAAACATATAAGCTTCGAAATTTTGCCTCACTGTTTTGTATATATGAAAAATTCACTCTCTTTTCACTTAAGTAAAAATAATAAAATTTATGCTCCGTAAGATAAAGATTGCTTTGAAGTTAAGAATAAATGATAGCAAAATACAATATGGACATTATTATTTCCAGATGAAGTAAAAAATTCAGCAGGGAAGAGTTTAGAATGTGACAAACCTTCTCATTGAATTGAATAATTTAATTCATCAAATGAAAACATTCAATACAGAAAGAATGATTTTTTTAAGTGTATATCCACAAAATTTAGATGAAAATTAAAAATAAATAAATAAATAAATAAATAAAACCTCAAATCTTACTTTAGATAGCAACTCCTGACTCTCAGGCGGTTGCTTCTTGAGGCTTTGAGGCAAAATTACAGTCAACAATTCCGGTTTCTCAGCTCTCAGAGCACCTCTAATAACAGCAGCATTGGTCCCAGAAGCTCCAGATGTATATATATGATTTTTCTGTAAAAATATAATGACATTCACAAGGTCCAAAGTTATAGAAAGCATGTGGGGAGCACTGCAAATAATTCTTAAGAGACACAATGTTGAACACCATACAGTGATAACCATTGCATAGCTCAGAATCTCTATAAGCTGTTGATGCATGAAGCCCATGTTACGTGTTCCAAAGAAACCAATTGCTCTGGGGCCTTGCTGTTGAATTGCTAATAATTCCTTTAAATATATAAACAAGTATTCTGTCAGAAATCTGAAGTTTAGGCATTGTTGTTTAAGATATTATCCAAAACAGAGCATATAACATCTTAGTCTCTCTCACACACAGAACAGTTATGGCCAAGAAGTCAAAGCTTATAATTCTATTTCAGCCCCCTCTAAAATCACTTTTCAGCTCTGCATTGTTTGTTTGTATCATAGCTCTTTTGTTCTTTCATAAATTATTCGCCCTTTTCAAAAATAGAGAGACTGTTTATACAAATGCTAACAATACAAAAAAACACTAATGGTTACACAATAAATCACTTCTCTAAGTGATAGAGAAAATTTTCCAACATAATAATAACTAAACATGTTGGCTACTTTTAGAGATAGAGAATCTGTGACCCAACTCTTAAATGAAAGCAAACAAACCTGTAAGTAGTCAAGGTCCCGCACTGGCTTCTCTGACACTAAGACAGTCCCAGAACCTTCCACTAAGGACTGGGCTTGGGTAGGAACTTGAGTTAAGATCTCATCATCTGATCCAAACATACGGGCCTCTTCTTCGACATTGTTCCTTACGCTATCTGTTTCTTCATCTTTGATTGTGGATCCGCATAGCCACTACACAAACACATCCCCTGGTAGTAAATCATTAGTGAAAATCACAAAACACCATGATTGATTTTTACTTTGTACTGGACCATAATTCCAGAGATAAATAAGTGTTTTAACTGCCACATATTATGAAAATATATAAGCTTCAAAAGCTTCTAATAGAAAAAAAAATGTAGGTCATGTGATGCAGACAGTTGGTTTATCTGCAGTTTGTAAAGCAATGAAACTAAAACGTATATTAATGCTCTGAAACAAGTAAAATTTGTATCTTTTTCCTAAAATATGATAGACAAATATGTGAAGACATTTATTCCCATAATCTCAATCTCAGTAAGTTGGAACATAAATGAATACCGAAATGCACACTCAATCCATCTTAATCTATTCCAAACATAAAATTAGGAGATGATAAACTAAGCAAAACTTGAAGTCACATGAAACTTGTCACTATTTTATGTAATGAATAAGAATTTAGTTCAAAGAGTTTGTTTCAGCAGATAATAGAACCCACTTAGTGTAAAACTTATTAGTTGTTAACAATGCAGGCAATCAAATATTTTGTTAATAAAATGACAGAGGTCCAAGGACAACAAGACACTAAATTTTCTAAAAGAAGCCTTCATAAAACCAGAACGGATGTTTGGTAAAAAAAAAAAAAAAAAAAAATTAAATGCGCGTACCATTTCCTTCAGATAAAGAAACGGTCCGAAAGATTCAGAATGAAAATCAACAGAAAAGGTAGGGAAGAGCAAGAACTTGTGGACCTGTAATAGATAGTCCAACTAAAGAACAAAAAACAAAACGAGGTCCAAGAAACTTCAAAAAGGTCCAAAAACATGGTCACGAAATGACGAGACCCACATACCTTTGTACAATGCTGTTGCGGCTTCTTACTCCCAATCCATCTGCCTGCGTGCGATGAAGCAAACGAATCCTTGGAAAAACTAGGGCTATGCCAGGAGATGCCCTGGTGTAGAGGGGAAAGGTTGAGGGCTTTCGGAGGACAACCCGGTATACCGAAGACGGCGTTTGGAGGCACAAGTAGCGATACCATGACTTTGTAAGGGAAGCTTTTTCCTCTTTCAGATACGGAAACGGATGATTTGATAGAGAGAAAGCAGGACTAGAAAGCAGGACTGAAAAGCAGGGCTAAACAGGAGGTATATTTATATTACAGCGAGAATCCAAACGTGAACCGTCAAGACTCAATCAAGAGAACCAAAAGGCGTTTATTTCTTTTTGTTAGCCTTTCGCGCTTTTCTTGCTTATGCTTTTTATCCTCTTTCCGCTTCTGTTGTCCCGTTCGTCTTTGCCTCCTGTGGGCGTCGGTCGGAGCTTTTTATCAGTGAATTGCGAACCCTTTATGCAATTTTATAAGACGAATCCGCAAATCCACTCGAGCGTCGAACGAAATTTGTGTAACCAGAAAAAGTAATCAATCATTCGGCAGCCCGTCTTTCAACCGTCTCGAATTCGATGCCGGAATTAATCTCGAACGCAATAAGAACCAGTTTCAAATACCAGTACCACTGGAGCACTGTAGCAGTCACGGATATCTTATCCCATCCATGGACGACGGCCCCGTCGTTGTTTGTCGTCTTACTGGAAGAAAGAGAAGGCCATGTAACAAGAAGAAGAGACGGAGAAGAAGAGCCTTACAAAAGACCAGCGCATTAAGAGAATGGAGCATATTTTTAACGATTTCCAGGATGGAAACACATTAATAATACACATTCGAATAACACATACCAATACTCACACCGCGCCCTCCACATGATTCATACACATTAGCGTGTATAAAGAAGAGGTATTTTTTTATTTTTTTTACGTATCGTGGTATACTTTTCACTTTCGTGGTATATTTTTCATTTTCTGCGGTATATTTTGATAAATTTCATTTAATCAAGATAAATTTCCACTCTTTTTTTTTATATATGCTTCAATTTCATTGCCAAATTTATTAAAATATTCCTCAATTTGCATGGAGAAAAATGAGAATCAATTACTCCTTGGTTAACTATATATCTTATGAATTCCAGAAGCAGGAACCCGGTTCATACGGCGTCGTTCGACCCGGTCCAGCCAACGGAGCTGCTGCAACTCCCCTTTCATTCAGCAGACACCGAAAGTGAGCCAACCTTGCTGTAACTTGTCTAAGGTCCTTGGCAGCCAGCTTCTTGTACGTCGTCCACAACCGCTCTACACATACATACATACAACAAGTACGTACCCCATGCACGTACAACTAATCAGTCACGAAATTAAACCTCTGACGTTATATATATATATATATATAAGTTCTGAAGAGGGATGGGTTATGCATTATGTATATAGTCCATTGAGTAGTTTACCTGCGGCTGCTGCTGCACGAGGCCAAATGGTCTGTTCCAAGTCGGATGCATCAATGGTTTCCCCCCACATGCACACTTCACCACCAATCACCAGCTTCTGCTGTTTCGGTTCGGTGATGTTTGTGAGGGGCTCGTTCATGTAGAAATCCTGCCATGGGGTATCCAAGTGATCCAAGTACCATTTGTCTTCGTTGCTCACGATGCATCTCAGACCTGCTGCCACAACTCTCTCCGCAACACCACCACCAAGCCTGCCATTTATATATAAGTGCACATTCCCATATAGCATATATACTCTGATGATTTTGTTAGTACTAGTACTATTCCACATGAGTTCAAGGTTGGGAGAATATAAGTACCAGTTGTGAACTACTGTTTGTGGGCTCAGTTTGTTGCCAAAGTCATTGAACGTCTCCTCCCTGTTCATGTCACATTATCTGATTATCAGAGGTCGTAAAAATCCAAGCTACCTATATATACGAGCTGCATGAAAAACAGAGAATCAAGAGGAAGAAGGTTTGATTTCTCACCAGTTAACGGCTTCATAGCCATGGGACTTGGCTATTGTCTGAGCTCTCAACACAAAGTACCGGTAAGCTTGGGATTCATTCATATTTTGCTTCTTCAACCTGTCATGTATATGACACCACACATGCTTTTATGGGTAGGAACTAGGAAGGAAGACAAATATAAATACAATTAATCAAGGGAATTTGTTTGCTATTGCCGCTGAGACCACCCTCATGTCATGGGGAACACTTGTTCTACTATGCTCTTCTGATATACTTATATAATCTAGATCAATGTGAGCAGCATACAGTACTTTCTCATGTTTTTGAAATTTTAAAAAAAAAGACAGCCATGCAACTTCATTATTCATTGAAAAGAGAAGCACGTTACCATTTTCTTATATGGGGAGTTGTTCTCCAACAACCTGAAAATCAATGAAAGTCATAGTTGAGAGTCTGTATTCCATAACGGAGCTCAAATATGAAGGACATGTTAAGAACAACCAAAACTTACTTGTGTTAACTTCATCGCCACCCAAATGAACAAATTTAAAATTAAAGACCTTGCTGAAATCTGGGGAAACAAATGTCAGAGTTGCAATCATATTAAATTTCTTCTTGCAAGAGTCATTAGAAGAAGAGTATCTATCAGTTTGCATTCAAAATATGGCTATCTATGCAAAGTAACAAAAATGCATAGATGGAAATATTCTGCTTTCTTTAGACTTTTTGTACAAGATCTTGTGTTGTAGTTTCTACTTCAGTGAAAATGTAAGCTTAAAACAAATCACCTGAAAGAATTCCAGATATTACTTGGAAGGTGAACTCATTGCTGACATCAAGTGGCAGTTGACAATCTGATGATGGTAACAAAGAAGGATATCCAATTCCCCTGCATACGTAAATTTCTGTTATTCAATGATTTCGTTTTGATTATAAAGTGCATATGATTATTCTCTATGTTCGTCAAGGGTCTAATTACCATGATCGAGCATGGCCAGGAACATCCAACTCAGCCAGCACATTAATCCCTCGACGTTCCGCATATCTGCCAGATCTCAAATCAATCATATACACGGAGGTGCAATGACAGAGGTATTAGCCATATTCAGGTACAAGAAGACAACTTACCTTACAATTTCAGCTGCATCATCCATGGTGTAGCGTTCAAAGAGAGAATAAGCACCATCCCAGAGTTTTGGAAAGGAGGGTATCTCCAGAGGAAAGGATTGTTGGTCAACAATATGCCAGTGAAGAACATTCTGTACTAGGGGCAGAGCATGTCAGGGGACATCGTATGCTGATGCTTATAGATGAACAAAACAGTCAATCACATACCAATTTTGAGTATGCCATGGCATCAATTACTTTCTTTATACTTGGCAGAGGAAGGTAATGTCGAGCAGTATCTGCATCAAAAAGTTTTCAAAGTAATTCACTTCTTCTTGTTGGAGATAGGAGAGTAGTTCTTCAAAGTTCAAAGTTCAAAGAGGGAGAGGGGAGCCAACTTACTATCATAAGAATTTTTTTTTTATTTTTTTGGCTTCATATTGCTAGAATTTCCCTTGAATCAATCTAGCTAATGAAAGAAATTTAAGCAGAAGATGCCATCTCACCTATTAGAAGACCCCTGTAAGGGAACCTCGGTTTGTCAGCTATAATCCAAGGGGCCAGATGGACTTCAAGAACCCTGTTTGTAAAATTGAAACTGCATAGCTGACTAAGAGTCTGCAGTTTTTCCAAATGAAACAGATTTAAGCAATAATGACTTCTATAAGAAACTTTAGTCATTTATATAGATGAATATGTAGACCTGTAGGCCATGGAGAGCTCCATAAATTGTTTGTGCCTGCATTTGGTTCCAAACGGATAACGTCAAGAAGAATAAAAGGTGGAATTGATTATCAATTTCATTAGTACGAATCAAATGAGATTTCTCTTATATATCACCTCTATCTTCGCATAAATTGGACTCCCGTTTGCGGGTATGGACAGTTTATACGACTCATCTATCCCATACTGCAGCTGCAGATCAACCGATAAAATTAGCAGCAGAAACAGGGAAAATTTTTCTGTATCAAAATGTAACAGCTGCAGACATTGAAATAATATATACAAGAAACACTAAAATGATCACTAAGAGTATGCTTCTTTCACTCGAATGAGAATTGTATAATAAAAATGAAGATAAATCAGAAATCTTCAATATTATCAGTGTGATATAAAATGCAGAGACGGATCCGGTTGAAAGAAAACTACCAACTTTCAATTGCGTGCGAAGAATCTTGAGAAAAGAAAGGTTGGGAGAGCTCGAAAATCTTCATACTTCGCATAACCTTGAGCTGTTCAAAACGTATAGATATCATATCCTTTCATTGACAATTAGAGCAACGTCCTGAATCCGGAAGAATATGTTTCACTTTCAATTTTTTCTTCGTTTCGTTTTTCAGTTAATGACAATGCTGGAATCCAGAGAGATGGGCACTTCTTGTACCAGGAACGAAAAACTTCTGGTAATACAATCCAGACCAAAACAGACAAGAAGACTTGGAAACAACACAGGAAATGAGGTTGAAGCTCCCAAAATCGCCAAAGACGAACCGAGATATCAGGGCATACCTTATCGTTTGACGAGAAAACAACCACATTAACTCCAGCAAGCACTGCCGCTCCACTGACATTGCCATCAACAACGTGTGCCACACCCACAACATCAAGAAACCTCGAGAACCCATCTTTTAGTATACCGTGAACATCTTTAAATCCACCTCCCCTCATCGACAATCCAAAATCTTTGCTCAAACACAAGGAAGTCGATCCGTGGTTAACAGATTTCGGCATGGGCCAGAGATTAATGGCTTCAGCACAACAAACTGCAGAGAAAGCCAGCAAGAATCCCGGAAAAAATATACTGATTCCTCTCCCCATTGCGAGAGAGAAACAGAGGATGCAAAGTCACAGCGAAGTGGGTTGGGGGATTATGAGCTCACATGAAGAGTAGCATATATAAGTAATTACAAGAGAAGAATCTGACTCTGCTAAAAACAGTAAAAGCGGCTTTCATGGGAGCTCATTGAATAGAGTTAAACGATTTTAATGGGAAAGGAATCTGAAATACCCAAAAAGATAGAAACCAAAAACAACTTATTTCATTTTCTTTTTTCTTTTTTGGAAAAAAAACATAAAGACGAATCGGAAGAAACCATGCAAAAATCCAAAAAAGATGATTAAAATATCCCCGGATGCTGCTCTATTGAGCCTTGGAATGCGAACAGGATGGCAAACACGGGTATTTAGCGTGATGGGGGACCTAAAATGAGAGTGAGTCATATAAAACTACACAGAAGGGGAAACAGGGCGGAATCTGAGAAGAGAAAGAAGATGAAAACGTGGTGGGAACTGAGAGAGATACAGGTGAAATGAAAATGGGGTTGGTCACACAGCACGGCCGACTTTAGACTCCGATGACATGTCAAATTCTTCCTGGTAGATACCCACTGTTTCTCCTCCACCAATTTTTTGGCTGCGTCCATTGCTAAAGTGGAAGATTTGCTTAATGTTAGTTCACCAGTAACGCCCCCCATTTTTACTCCCAAACAAAGGATGGCATCCACCATTAAAGTACAATTAATGGCCGGTCCTTCATTTCCTTCTTGCAACTCCACCTTCCCGCCGTTACCGTCCCTCTCCAACTACCATTCAAACCAACACCGTTTGCAGTCCCATGTTGCCCAGAACAAGAGAAGCCATATTATTTAAAATAATGCTAGTTGGTTTATCCTCCAGAAATTAGAATTTTATAAAAAATATTTTTTTTATATTTTTAAGAGCTTAGATTAACATTTAAGTGCGTCAGCTAGAAATGAAGTCTAATCAGATGCAACAAGCCCGTGATTAGCAGTTAAATAATCAAAACGCTTATAGATGCAAATGAATTGAAATTGACAACTTGTCCATATGTTAAACCTTTAGGGAGGGGAGCTTTAATGGATCGGTTAATTTCAGTACTTACCTTTGACTTACACAAGAACTCTACTATTCTTTTAAGATGCCAGGTGCATCCCTTGGACGGGGGAGTTGGGGCCACTAAGAATATAAAAGAACTAAACCATGATAAATTTCTTCCAGAAATAAACCTCTTCAATTGATTTGGCTATTACTTCTTGCCAGAGTTAAGAATAACTTTTTGTCCATTTCCCTATTCTACACTCAGTCTACACTTTAAAGTAAAAGCTGGGTGCACATCTGAGTATATTTTCTCCTCTAAGCAGTTCAAGTTATAAGCTTAAATTCATTTTCTTTAAACCCGGATCAGGAATTGGATATCAGAAGGGAAACTTAATTAAACAATCGGAGCGCGAGTTCATAGGACAAGTAGATTTATTTTTATTCTGAAGTGGGTGTCCTTTACGAGAGTTATTCAACTCAATCAATTGATTGCAGCACCATGGCTACGATGGAATGCTTATCAAAGGTTAGAATCGCGAGTGGCTGCGACGGCATTTGCGAAGTAATAATGCTTCGGCGTCTTCCAGGTTCGATCTTTGAAATTTCAAGAGATATGCATTTGCGATTTCGCTATCACAAATTTGGATTTAATTATTTGTCGCTCACGCTTTGGCTTTCATGGCAGGAAGAAAGAAACTGCGAGAAAAAGGAGGGACGTAAGTGGGGGGGCCATGAATGAATCACGAGGGGTCCTATCCTTGTCATCTTCTTCCTGTACTTCGCAGCATCTGCATTATCGGCATCGGAAAAGTGACTTAAAGCTGTTTTGACAGGTTCCTTTCATGTTACCCCCAATTAGGAGAACACAAATCCACCTTCCTCCACTGCCGACCTGTCAGCTATATTTAGTGGCTGGATTGCTTGAATTTGGGTGCCGCGGAAACGAATACAGATGGTAAAGCGTAGCTCCCTGGAAGCTACTGGGTTGGAGGGTAATTTCTGTAGCGACGCAGCAGGGTTGATGCTTTTGAACCAGAGTGTAGACCAAGTGTTCGACTTTATGCCTTATCCAGAGCGTGATTCATTTTTTCTTTTATGCTGTAAAAGTTTAGCCCAGACGCACCCATGTTTGTTCTTTTGCAGGAAAAGCGATGGCCTCTGCTGCATGCTTCCATCTCTTTCAACAGCAATTACCAATGGATGCCGGACGGACACCTCCAAAAAAATATCGCAGGGTTGATTATGGGTTCAACTTTAAACCTTCGGTTTTTGCAGGGACCGAAGGGCAAAGGGCCAAATGGATGATGGTTACATGAAACTTTGGTTGGGTCTTGGCGAAGAAGCCGGTGAAGTGCACGAAAACGAACATTCACCCGATTATTAACGTTTCTGAACTTTAGAATATAGTTTCAATCTTGTTAAAATCCCCAAAACATCAGAGGTGACACACGATGAGACCACGTATTATTATTTTCTTGTAGTTGGAGGGAGCATATTCAACTTTTAGCAAGAAAGAAGAGCAACGAAATCTAAGAGTCCCAGGAACGTTTCTTTGGCATCCTTACCATGTCGAAAATGAAAGGTAGGAAATCTTCTTGACTTCATATGAGCAATGCACCAAAATTAAAACTAATACTAGGAGTGTGCCTGATATGGAATATCTCCCAAACATGCAAGGAAAATCAGTACGGGCATAAATATCTGACATAATATATAAGTAGTTAGTGGGGATGACCCCCCCCATTTTGATTTAGTTTTGTCACACACAGATTAACAAACACTTACAGAGATAAAAGCAAAACTGCAAATACTTCCGTCTATCCATACAATGGAACGCCGAAGAGCTCCAAAGGGGTTAATACTACCTACCTGAAAATAGATCACAGTCACCTTTTCTCCAGTCTGTATGGCCCCACAGCTACTAGTGCAGATACGGGACAGGGTACTGATACCCATTCCCAAAATAGTTACCGTGTGTGGGTGAGAGATTATAGGTAACAGTACCCAAGAGTGAGGAACTGTGGTTATCGGGTGCAGCATACAAGTATGGCCTTTCATACATGTAAGGGTACCTATCCGGGGCCCTGTAAAAGCTTTTGTCGGGGATGTTAGGACGAGGACTGTGGTTAACACCGTTTGCACGGGGCCTCTTTGATTGAGGCTTTGCAGCCTCTGCTGCTCTCTTCTTGTCAGCTTTTGCCTTCTCTAGCTGGAGAACCCTTTTCTGCAGGGGTTCCACAGCGTACTGCTCTTCAAGCTTATGCTCTTCAATGCATTTCATGACAGCCTTAAGCGCAGCCAACTCCCGCTCATTTGCTTCGTTCTGTCAAAAGCAACCCATTCACACTCTTTACTTTCAATTCGAGGCAGGTGTCAGTTATTGGATTCCCTGGCTATCCCAGGCCTGAAATTTCAGTAATCATTACTTTACTGCAAATAAGTAACTTGGGGGAAGTTGATAAAATTGAATATTTCCAGTGGCTAGCCCAGAACAGTTCATATTGACAGAAACACAGCTAATACATATACCAGTCTATTTAGCACACATCCTACAAGAGCTAGTATGCACAGATAAATATTCAATTGGACACAAAGACAATGGCCCAGGACATGATGATGGATATCATTTAACGAAGGATGCTTGGTGATGATAGTAAAGCTCATGGAGATATTTATCAAGATTGGAAGATGGATGATTAAGGTGGGATTTTTCAATTCAAAGTGGGCATGTTCTAGTAAAAGAATGATAATATTCCTTTCGAAATTATGAGCTCAGATGCTTCGTGAATGCAACAGGAGTAAAATGATAAAATAGATAAATTTTAGGTTCGTCAAAATATTTGCATAAATTTTTTTTTTTAAATTTTAAACTTGCATGGAGTGCGATTGACAAACAATGATACGTTGGATGACAAGAATCATACCTGGGCAGCAGAAGGGGATGTGTTTCCGCCTCTAATCTGTGATGTCTTCCTTGCATCCTTCAAGTACGCTTTGAGTAAAGGCACGGGTGCAAATTGCTCAGTGAGCTCAAAAGCATATGCCATGTTAACAGCCTCAATATGCCGTCCACTGTTAACAAGTACATCAATCACACCTGCAGATAGATATTAGGGTTACAAGAGCAAATTGCTCCACTTGTGAAGTAGCTCAAGTCAACATGAAGCAGAGTAAGGGAAAATCAAACTGCTGTACAGCAGTGTGGTTGGAAACGCCCAGGGCAGATACCAATGCTGCTTATAAAACAATTCAAGTCAGAAAGAAGTAAATATAGAGAGGGAAAATACCTGGCATTTTGTCCTGCAGCTCAAGTGTCCTACATAGATCAGCCGTTTGCCGGCGACGAGCAACAGATGGGATGAGTTTGCAGATATCTTCCTTATCAAATTCTGAGGAAATACCAAACGTAGCTAAAAGTTGCAGAAAAGCATGAACCTCCAAGGAATTCCCTGTAGAACCATCAATATCAAGTTCATCCAACTTGGGTTTCCATTCCTCAGCAATCTCTTTTGCTTTTTCTCTAATCTCAAAGGACACCACCAAGGAATCTGATTCAGTATTAATTACCACAGGACCCAGACACTCCATCAACATAATACAAGTTCTCCGCAGACCCAAAAGGTTTGGGTCCCTCTTTCCATCCAGAGTAGGTGTTTCCATATAGAAGTCCTCCAATGAATCCAAAACCAATCTCGCAGGATCTGAGGCACTTTTTATTGCAAGTGGGACCTCCTCTCTTATGGCAGCAAGATTTTTCCGGTTATCTGATATATATTTATGGAGCCCCTTCGAATCCATGTCTACACATAATTTTGTCAGCGGTGTCTGAGGCTTGTCTTCCATATTCTCATCCACTGGGGGCTTATTTTCATCTTCAAACCTGACTTCCAAGTTGACTTCTTCTGAAACTTTAACTTCTGTATGCTCTTTTATGGTAGCATCAGTAGGTCCATCACTCAAGACATGGGCATTGGGCTCCCCTGCTGCACTTTTATACATCTCAAAAGCCTCTCCAATAGCAGAAAGTGCAGCATCTCTTTTCTCTTGTAATTGTTCCAGAGAAGCTTGCTCTCTGGCATAAACTAGGGCTTGTTGCTTCTCTAATATTTCTCGAGCCTTTAATGCTTTGGTTTCATACTCCTTTTCTTGACTTTCCAACTCATTAAATCGTTGCTTAAAGGACCTCTCAAGCCCATGAAAATGTTCTTCAAGTTCTTTCCACTTCAGATTGAGAGATACGGCTCTGTGGCTCTCAAGTTCAGCAAAAGCTTGCTGAAGCTGCTGAATTTTACTGGTTGTAGAATCAATCAAGGTGGCAACTGATTGAGTATCTTCCATTGCTTATGAGCCCTATACAAGTCGAGGAACATATTAAAATGATGATTCACCATGTAAATGCAATATAAATATTTCCTGGTAGATGATACCATGTAGTCCACGAGATACAAAAGGTTCATTGCAAGTATAATGTACGGAAACATTATTTAAAACACCAATCAGTCCAACTAAAAATTGCTCTAGATTGGACTCCAACCAAACAAGAAAATGCCAACCACAACTGTAGGAGCAAGGATGCGGTAGATAATTGCACAATATGCAGCACATATACAAACAAAACCTCAATGCTGACCTTCAAATACTCATGGAAAAAAATTTAGAGAATATTTCCCATGGTTCTAGTGTTCATTAAAACTTTTAAGCAGAGAACTTGGAATGGCTCCTAAAATTTTCTGATACAAGAATCTGCCAGTACATATATCAGCATCCAACACAGATCATGAGATCAACTTTGCATCCCAATGTCAGCTTCTGAAACTAAATTTGAAATACAAGTCAAAAACAAACTCTACAATCAGCTAAGCAAAACAACAGATATTACCATCCAACCACCAGAACTCATCTAACCAAATTCTTACCCTTTAGGATATCCGCGTCCCAAACTGGGGGGAAAAAAAGTACAAGAAATATAAACAAACATGTTTTGTCTACCCGCAAGCTCAAGACCGTCGCAAAACAAAACTTTTCTAGGACAACAGCTCCATGCGTCATGGAAAAGGAGAAAGTTTAAGATAAGGCAGTGCAACAGCTCGCCCCTTGTTAAATCTAAAAGAGTACAAAAATGTAAACCTAAAAAACCAAGCGATGAAAATTCAGCAGGATATCAGGCAAGCTACAACCGTCAATCGCTTGAAACCCCAAAATGAATTGACCCGGTATTTAGCCCTACCAATGAGCAAACAGCAAAAACCTCCAAAGTCCAGTAAAACCTATAAATTCATCCCATATAACACTTCCGCCAAGTCTCAAAACTTAACAAACCCAAAACCGACACGCAATCGACAGTCAGATTAAAAGAAGAAATAGTTGAGGGCAAACAATAAAGCTCATTTATGCATTTCCCCGGCAATCTGCTTCCTCATTTTCAGTCTCGTCGATTCGACGACTTACACCGATAGAACACAATTCCGCTCGGCATCAACCAAAGAAAAAAAAAACCAAAAAACAAAAGAACAGGAAAAAAAAAAGAGAGAAAATGTATACATGGAATGGAGCCGAAAGGAAGAAGGAAACTTACAGTTTTAAGGAATCAGGTGGTCCGGGAAACAAAAGCAATGGCGGTAAGAGGTAGAGGGAGTGAAACTACCCGACAACATCATAAAAAGGAAGACAAATACCTCTGCTCTGATGGCTTTATAGAAGGGAGCAAAAAATAAATAAAGGCGTCTATTTGCTCTGAAGAGTAAACAGTAATCATATTCAGCAAAGACAGCCAGTGACCCTAAATTGCACCGCCGTCGACTCTCCCTTATCCTGCGCACTCCATCTAAAACTTACCAAAATAACCCTCATCAACCGAGAAAACCCTTTCCTTCCATCGGTCGCCGTAAAGCCGAAGAAAGGAAATACACACGCAGGGGCTTTTCCGTCCCTTCCTTGTTACAAATAAATAGAGTTTAGCAGTTGATGCAGTGTAATAAACATCATTAGTAGTGCTCATGTGCCGCCGTGATTAATAAACGGATCCCCGGGTGTCCGGCCACTCGGCGCCAGTTTCAGTCGCCGGAGTTTAATTAATAACGGAGAACGGAGACATGATAGTATAAGATCTAGTAACCGTAAGAGGCGAAGTAATTTGATGGGACTAGCTCGCTTTTATGGGCATCTTTAATTTGTTGCTCGCTGCATCCATTAATGGCCGAGAGTGTTGAGAGAGGATCAGTACTAGGATATATTGATAGGGGGGACGCTAACAAGGGTCGACGTTGTTGCGAGTTTTGAAGGAATTAAAGGGAGGGGGAGCAGGTGAGACGGCCGGAGACGAGGACGGAGATGTGGTCCCTTTTGTGGAAGGGATTATGGATGGTTGGTGGGTGGCTGGACTCACTCACCGGTGGTGGGTGTCATGGTACTCGCCGGAATTTCGGTAGGGAAGTTGGCCGGAATTTCGGGGGGTTCACGTCAGGTTCGTATAGAATTAATCACAATTTTGCATGGAGTACTAAGAATTAATGAACCATCTTACGTACCCCCAATTAAGTATTAAAAATACAGGTTGAGTTTAGATCACTCTGTTTAAAGATGAAAGATGTAATGGGTGCTGGAGTCCAATTCAATCGATCTATATCAACTCTTTCTAGTATTTGATCATGACACTGATCTCTCTAAACAAATTTTGCAATATCGTGTACTTATTAGTGTAAAACCACTAGTAAAAAACTGGTTAATTTCTAGCAAATGTTTAAAATCGTCAATGTAATTGGTAATTGAAGCAGTAATGCATTTGAGTTAACTGAAGTCCGTTACCATAAATGGCTTGCGTCCAGGAGAGTCGACAGGGAGATACTACGATCTAAAAATGATGGTGACCAATAGATCAGCGACTACTCAACCATGCATGTCAAAATATTGAAACTTCAATAGACTTAGACCATGTTATAAAACTGAGCCAGTCATCAAAATAATTATATTTTAACCACATGTTAGTACAAGGAAAAGAAAACTTCATAGAGTATTATATGCAATTCTAGCTAACTTAAAATTTCAAAATAAACAAAAACGGGTATTTCCAAACATGCATATAATAATTTTTTTTTTAATTTCTCGTTTTCACAACTTCATCCACAATTGCATAATACAAAAATTTCGTAATTAGGGTTTGATACCACTTTTGATTCAATCCAGCAAGAGCATAACATGAATCAAACTTGAATTTAATGAATAGTATGAACTAAATTAATAACCCAAACTTGAAATCTCATGGACTTTCTCCTCTTTGCATATTTTACAGCTTTTGAGATTATCCTGGAATAAATCACAAAAAAAAAAAACAAGAAGAATTTGTTAGGACTTAATAGCTTATCTATCTTTTAGATTCGTTAGTTTAAGAAAAACAACAAGTCGTTGTAGTATAGTGGTGAGTATTCCCGCCTGTCACGCGGGTGACCCGGGTTCGATCCCCGGCAACGGCGATACTTATTACCATTCCCGAAATTTTGATTTTAAGATTTGGCACATTTTTTTGACTTGTCAATTGTGACGGATCCCTGATTCTTTTCTTTCCAAAGCGACTCGCACACCGGCTCTCTGATAATAAATAAAATAATATATTTTATAAATTTTGAAAAATATATTATTATATTATTATGTGAGAGAGCCTGTGCATGAGTCGCGCACAGGATCACAAGCACAAATCATTACTAATAAAGTTATAAACCCTAAAATATAAATGGTTAAATTATTTAATGAATTTAAAAATAATATTCAATAAAGTCTCTAAAAGAAACTTAATTTCTAGCAACATCCCATGAAACTTGAAGCCAATATTGGAAATAAAATATGATATCAATCTCATGTTTAATTGTCATATACGGAAAACAACAACAAAGTTTGAAAATTTAAAAAAAAAATGTTGAAATTATCCAGTACTATATCCATATACATTTCCATCTGCCGCCATCTCCCTTCAATGTTTCTCTGTACATATATATTATACAACGCGCATGCATGTGTCATAATTATTTCATAACTCATAACAAAAGTTTTTAAGCCGTCAATCACAAGCACAAGCAATCCACGCAGAACCAGAAATTTACGAAAAGTTTATTCCAATTAAACTAATAAATTAGCTTTTAATTATCCTGCAATTAGTTATCAGACATGCACCATGGACGTGGATGCATATGCGTGGTATATATCCGTAGCCTTGAAGGCGGCTTAGCTAGCTTGCATGTGGTGAATTGCTTCTACGTACAAACGAATCAGCCGACCCTAGCTAGTGTAAACTATCTCCAGCGAGTTTGGGCGCCATTAATCTTGCTTCGAGTTATAGCAACCAGCTATATTAGACTGCCATTACCTCCTTTATATAAAGTCCATAAAAGATCAGAAATAAATGTCGTCTCCAGCTAGCTCTAATGGCTACCCATTACGATCACTTTCTTTTCCTACTCTTCTCAGCTCTCTCCCTCCTCACGACGACGAAGAACGTTGTCGGCGCCGCCGAGCTGATCCGTCTTAACGTGGCGGACTTTGGCGCCGTCGGAGACGGCAAGACTGACGCCAGCCACTCCTTTCTCTCGGCATGGCTGATAGCCTGTGCCTCCCCCCTCCCTGCAACTATCATCGTCCCCCTTAAGACCTACCTCCTTGGTCCCACCATTTTCGAGGGCCCCTGTATCAACAGAGCTGTAACCATGGAGCTCAACGGCATCTTGGTGGCCCCCGCCGATTATACCGACATGGGTGGTTCCATAAGTTGGCTCAAGTTCCATAGAGCAGACGGTCTTCACATAGTGGGTGGTTACATAAACGGGCAAGGCTCAAGCCTCTGGTCCTGCAAAAATGAACCTCACCGTCAATGTCCCACTGGTGCAAGGGTACGTACTTAATCTATGTAACAATTTCTTAGGTACATTAATTGATATTCATTATATATAACTTGGTACCTATATATATATGTAATGCACTTATAATATGCATGCTGCAGTCTCTTCAGTTTGTGAATTCAAGGAATGTGGAGGTGACGAACTTGACATCGATCAACAGCCAGTTCTACCACATAGTGATCGACGAGAGCGACACAGTAACATTGCGAGGAGTGAGGATCATGGCGCCGGAGAAGAGCCCAAACACGGACGGAATACACGTCCATAAATCCACGAACGTGCGAATCCTCAACGCCGGGATTAAAACGGGGGACGACTGTATCTCCATCGGCCCCGGGTCGAGGAACGTGTTGGTGCAGAGGGTCTGGTGCGGGCCGGGTCATGGGATAAGCATCGGAAGCTTGGGGCAGTCGCCGGAGGAAGACGGAGTGCAGAACGTGACGGCGAAGCACGTAGTCTTCAATGGAACCACGAACGGGTTCAGGATCAAGACGTGGGCGAGGCCCAGTAAGGGGTTTGTGAAAGGGGTAAGCTTGGAGACTGCTGTGATGGACAACGTGAAGAACCCCATCATCATCGACCAGAATTTCTGCGACGGAAACGATAATGGTTGCCCACACCAGGTAATTAATTAGTTAATTTATAAACAGAAGAAGATCGATCGATCGACTTTGATACATGTTTTACATCTTTTTGCATGATTTTTTTTTTTTCAGAATTCTGGGATAAAGATTAGTGGGGTGACGTATAAAGACATAAAGGGAACATCGGCTACGAAGATTGCTGTGCAATTCAACTGCAGTGCGACTTCTCCCTGCACCGGAATCAGGCTGCAGAATATAAACCTCACTTACATCTCCGGCGGCGCCGGTCAGCCGGCTCTGTCCTACTGCAAGCACGCAAAAGGAACCGCCGTTGGTTCAGTCATTCCCTCAAGCTGCTTTTAGAAACTGATATATAAATCGGAAGTGATCAAAATGATTATAAAACACCTCTATGTGATAGTGATCCATTAAATAAAAAAAATTGTTTAATTTCATCATTCTCTGTTAATTAATTCATTAATTAAAAAAATGACTCCTCTATACTTAACTATATGCATCTGTATAATCTTAGTGAAACAAGGCATATGGGCATATTATTCAAATTGATACGGGGAGCCTGGAAGATGCATATCCTATAATGTTTGAGAATGTATCATAAATGCATATATGGCAAATTCAAATTTGACGAGGGGAGATTCAAATACCTTGATCAAGAGCCACCAAAATCTTACTGTGAAATATTAATAGGTGATACTCGTGCTCCCGAGTCCCATTGAGCTGTTTATAATCCTGAAGAATAAATTGACAGCGGGGTACTGTTTTCCTTCACTGCCCTGCCAGAGATCACATTGAAGGGGGTACACCAAAGACCATTTGTTTCTAAAACTTGGTTTAAAATCTCAGCTGGAAGAGAACCATTCACCTAATTAATTTCCAATTAAAAGAACACAACAGGGTTCTTGGTAGTGCATATATACATGCCAGAATTATACGAAAAACACCATTAGTGCGTAACTACTTAGCTCTTGCGGTTTGAGAACCTGATGATCTTCGCCGATGTGCAAGGAAGGACACAACTAAGCTACAGCAAAGATGACATACAACAAAAGACTAAACCTTTCCCCCAGCCCAAGATGATGCAGCCCGGAGGAAAAGAAAATGGTATTACTGTACTGGTGCAAAAATTTCATAGAATTAGAAAAGGGATCCTAGTCACTTGTTCAAGGCATTTCACTTCAGTAGAGTCGTGCAGATTTGTATAACATGGCCCCTTCTGAATACACCCAATTTGGATTTGAGGCCAAATCCTGTTGCCACAGCCCGGATGTAATAGTAAAGACGACATTATTTCCTTCCAAAACCAGGTATCAGGGGATTGCCCTTTAAAGTACTGGCCCGCTGCAAAACCGTCAATCTGGACAGTTCCCATCTCCATCTGTGATGCCTTTTGACAGTCATATGTGGCTTGACATCCGGTCTGAGGCATGGCAGCTGAATTTCTCCAATTTAAATAAACACTACAGCGCATACATCCTCTTGTACTCGTTGCTAAGTAATTCAGAATCTGAAACCACAGTCAAAGACCATGAACCAGACCTGCTCCTCGATGCCCTCCTTATAGTTCTCATGTTTGACTCTTCAATCCTATGCAAAATGACACAGTAACACATGGACCCAAGGGTCGTCAGCATGATCAAACTGCCAATTACAGTAGCTGATATGGCCATCCACCGCCCTTGGGAACCCACTACTATATATGTTAGAGAGATAAAGGCCACTGATATGAATAGACAAGCTGTCCACATGAGTTTGTTGATCACAAACATCATTTGTTTCTTTGCTTTCTGCTTCACAACCACTATTGATGTTTGCACCACAACAACAGCCAAAGAGATGAAGAGGGAAATAGAATCAAACACAAAGAAGATTATAAAAGGTGCTTTGTCAGCTATATGGGCCTGCCCAAGAGTATTTCCGGGAGTGCTTGTCTCCACATACTGACCAGGAACGGTGAAGATCGCAGCAAAAGCAACAGTAGCAATTAGTACCGCCACAACAGTAGCCGAATTTACAGCATTATTTAGACCTTCTTTGTGGAGCTTCTTTATATCTTTGGCAATTGTCTTCACACGTATCCGTGTTTGACGGGATTGTTGGAGTTGGGACTGGACCTCATGTTTTATGTCACTGACTGTTTGCTTCAATTGCTTAGCTGCACTAGGTGGGTTTTTGTGCTCCTTTGAAGACAGTGCCCCGGCTACCTTCAGAATGGGTGCAAGCTCCTCGTTTGTGGACTTCTCAGCAATGTCAAGTGGGGTTTCCCCTGCTCTGTTGATTGCATTTATGTCAATTCCTTGAATGGACAATAGACTCCTCACAATCTGATCAAGCCAACAACAATTAGTCATGCATTAAAAAGGCGATAGAAAGAAAAAGCTTCAGGACGATACTCATTACGAAAACAAATGTTCTGCAGCCTCATGAAATTCTTTAGTGGCTATGCAGTTGGTGCATTTACAAATAAGTAATAACTACCATATATTGCTTCAAGACTCCACTCATGCCAAGAACTGACATAATATAATACATTTCTCCTGCATAAAACTCTCTTTTCAAGGAATTGTATAATGACTGAAATCAAATTACAGTACCAACCTGAGTCCGGCCTTTTCTGATTGCAATATGCAGAGCTGTATTCCCCTTTTTGTCTTCCAAAGCAATAACTGATGGGTCAGGCTTAAGCAATTCAAGAACTATCTCGACATTGTTTCCTTTCACCGCCATGTGTAAAGCTGTCTGCCCCTTATTATCAGTCCTAAAACCAATAGAAGGCTCCTTGCTTAGAAGGGACCTCACCACTTCCAGGTGCCCCATTCTTGCAGCAGAGTGGAGTGCAGTTTTGCCGTTGCTCTTGGCAATTTTTGCAAGATTAGAGTCCCTTTCGAGAAGCAGATTGACCACATCTATGTGGCCTTGATTGGCAGCAGTATGGAGGGCTGTTGAATTAGATGAATCTGTAGTCATTGCTAACACGGGGAAAGCTTGCAGTAGCTCTTTCAAAACCTCTGCATATTCAGAATAAACGGCAGATATAAGAAAGTCCTGCAAGGTTATGGGAAAAAGGATGGTAGAGTTTGGAAACTGTTAACAACCCATGGTATTTTTCAGCATGCAAGTAGAAGAAGGAAAGCAGATGCTCACCAAGATGGCCAAGCTTAGCCGCCATATGAAATGAATCATAACCATTTCTGGCCTTTATGGCAGCAGATTGGGAATCCGAATGCTTCAGGAGTTCAGCAACGACAGGGCTGTGGCCATTATCAGCTGCAACATAAAGTGGTGTTTCCCCATCTTGGTTCTGTGAGGAGACCAATTGCTTCAAACTCGCTTCATCACCATCTCGCAGTATCTCTTTAGTCTTCCCCAAATTCCCTGCCCTGGCAGCCACATGAAGTGCTGAGTCGCCCCGTTTGGCTGCCGATTCCTTAGCTTTTCTCTTCAGCCGAAAGCTCTGCTGTTTCTCCAATGCCATATTTAGCAGAAACCGTTTTCGATACTTCTATGCAGAAGCGCGGCTCACCTGCACAGCCAGGTTAACAGTTCACTTGCTGTTGAAGAAAGGACCCAAGCAGGTGCACACCAAGAAGAAGAGATTGCCAGAAGAGAAAAAAAAAAAACACAAAAAAAGAACAAAACTCAAAAGTAGTATCTGAATGATTGGAGATCACAAAACTAGTTAAAAAGAAAATCGAATGCGGAACAAATACCTCAGAGTCAACAGATCATGAAAACTCGAGAATTAAATAAAATACAGGGATGAACTCAACCCCTTTCTTATTCTGTTCATAAACCCCTTCACATTCCTCATTCCCATCGCTCGTCAATAAAGAAAGACGATGGCACGACTCGTCGCTGATAATACAATTGCGAAAACTGAATCATCAAAAGACTTAAGTATCGATCACCTACGGGAATCAAAAGCCGAAAACCCTCTGCTGAGGTGACTCTGCAAAAGATCAGATCCCGCAGCCGATTGGAACAAATAATTTTAACCTATCCGACCAAAATCCCAAGGGGAAAAAGAAAGAAATAGCGGAACCAGAAATTGCTCGTTCAAGAACAAGACAACGTAACTCCGCAGCTCACCGCCCAAATTGCCGACTGCAAACGGAATTTGTAAAGCAATAAAAAAAACTACAAAACAGAAAATCAAAAGGTCAAAATTGTTTATTCCTTTTCGCTAAAATCGAAAACCTGAACTGGAATTCATGAACCAGGATTAAATGCCAAAACTTTCTTTTTATGTCTCGTAACACAGAAACTACTGGGTGCCCGTTCCTTGCCATGTAAACAACCTTAAGCACAACAAAAAGTAATACCTTTGGAACCTCAAAAGTCGATTCAGTCTCAGATTCACAGAACGAGAAGCTTGTAAGGGACGCATAGGCATAACTCGGAAGCAAAGCAAAGACACCCACAAGGAAAAATTGATGTAGACACTCCTCTTTACTAGCACCTACTCGGCTGCTCGTCACCCAAACCCAACAAATTCTTCCGTCCCTCACCTCTAAGATGCCCCAAAGCGTAGGAACAGTGAAAGCCAGAGCATCTCAAGCTGCTTCCATGACATAAAAAGTTAGAGCCTTTTTCTTTTCTCCCCCGTCCGATTTTTGCTCTGCTCGGTTTTTACCTCCTCCTTTGCCACTCTCTACCGTCTTGATTTTTATTTTGGGAAGTGTAGGGAAGTTGGCAGCCATTACTGTCGACCTCAGAAACGCCCAGAAAACTGACGCAGACCGTGGGGCACAACACAGTAGCGTCCAAACAGGAGGAACCCAACGAGCGCAAAAAGAAGATAATACCGGTCCGAGACGGAAAAAAGAAATGACAAAATCCCATTGGTTGACATGAAAATGATTGTCTCTCTCTGCAAATCGAGCAATAAGGAATCGACAAAGGGGCAACGATTCTCTGCATTACATGTGTTTACACCCATATATACATGCACATGATTTCAGTCTTTTTTTCTTTCGGATTTTCTTTTTTTCCTGCACATGGGTTTACCGACTAGTCCAATGCAGAATGATTCTGATGTGTCATAAATTATAATAGTATATATACAACGGATTTCATTGATCTGCAAATTACAGTATTTTCTGTTTTTCTTGTCGGATTGAAGCATGTGGGCGTTGATGTGTTTATCCAAACATCGGAAGAGTTACTTCCGGAAATCTCACTGATTGAAATAATCCTACTTCTCACCTGTCGAATCGGCAAAATTATTTTTGATTCCGCAGTGTTTCCATCATGTTGCTTGTCCTATTTAGGAACAGTTTGCAGTTGCGGAGTCTATTAAAGACAGACGGGAGCTGCAAATGCGATCTATTATATTCCGACATGAAACTTTCACATCTCCAGAGTTTAGATTAGTTGAATGTAGTAAGAAATAGTGGGAAAACTTCTATACGGTCCAATTCGTTCTCGAGAGAGTAAACCCAGATGAGTATGTGCTGCTTCCAGAAATTGGAGTTTCACTGTAAAGTTGTTTTCACATTGTGAAAAAGGCACTTTCCACAGTAAAGAAAGCGAGTGAGTGGTATGGAAAAAGAAGCGTCCCTTTCGTTCATTGAATCGAGATTTTTTTGACTGTTTCAGTTTTAAGTTCCATTTTTCAATTCCCACCTTTGTCAGGTCCACCCTTTTGATCATTTATATATAAAAGTCTTCCTCCTGTTCGTCCATGGCATCAGTCTGCATGCAGTATCAACCTTCCAGAATATTTAGCCGATCACGAAAGACCGAAGAAGGCGAAAACCGCGTATGCCTCACCAGGGTACTGAAAAAAAAAAAACAAGAGATCCTTTAAAGAAAGCGACATGGTGGTTTTTTTTTTTTTTAAATTAGGTTCGCCGAGCTTTGACTTGCATGTTTACCAAACAAAAACTCGAATAAATGATTGTTAATCCACCCACTAATTTCATTCATATCTAATATCAGCAATTGGGTTCTTCTTGCTTTTATTTTTACCATTTCCAGCTCTGTGATATGTTACTACCATGCTATGACAACCATGAAAGTTTGCCCTTCCCCGGCTTATTTAAGTTTATCTAGTGGCTGTCTCTGCAACACATCCTTCACAGAAACTTTTTTTTGCTCTTTCTGAAGTTCTTGAATGTGCCCAGAAGGTGTTCACTCCGTGGCCTCAACCACCGGGTGAAAACAGCATCAAATACCCGCCGAAACGCAAAGGATGTCGCTTGAAAAAGTGGGTCATTAACATCTCAAAAGAATCGATTTGGAGTTTAAAAAACTGGGAACACCAAAGATGCTGCAGGGCATGGTGTCGGAGGTAATCAGTTATCCGTTTAACCTCCATGAGGCCTCTGATAATGGCCGCGGAACCTGTCAGTTGTGTTTGTCATTAGCTAACTAGAGAAACCCCCTAAATTCTGAGGTAGTGAACAGGAAGATCAAAGACGATCCAATTCGCAGTTGTTTCTTTGTTCTCTGTTTTTGGGTCTACTGGCATCTGGGTATCGATCGAATTGGGGATTTCTAATTTGTCTTCAGCCTTTTGTTGACCAATTTGGTCGGTTTCGGCGATTAAGGTGAACGATGATTTGACAGCGACAATGGCTGCCCACTGCTCATTACAGAGCTTCTTCTCTTCTCTCTCCTCTTTTCGCTTTTACTCTTTGTATTTATCGTAGAAATCGAAAAGAAAAGAAGCTGATCGCTTCCACTTCGTTTCTCCATTACTGGCGATGCGAGGCAGAACTGGGAGAAAGCACAAACAAGGTCGTGGGCATGTCCAATGGAGTTTTGTTGGCTCCCACACAATCACATGCGCACTCCCACCAACTCGAACATTATTAAATCGAAAGAGATAAAGCATCAATCACTTGCGCTGCTGTTGCTATACTGCTTTATGCTCTTGGATGCAGATCAGAAACTTACTAAGAAAAATATCCGATTACGGGACCCAGTGCCCCACCCACCGAGTCAATTCTGGTTCAATGAATGAGGTACTAGAATACATCTTTACTACTCTTTGCAGACTGACTAAAAGTCCAACATGAATTTAAAGACTTATTTTACTTCTTCTTGGCTTGGCTCATCTATGGATAATGTTTCTAGTAGTTGAGTCCATACAACACTAGATCTTATCAATTAGTAATTTAGTACGTTCAAGTTATCGACTAAAGGAGTCAATTTATATATGTTCACTTTTAACAACACGTTGAAAAACATATCACAAAGAATAGTTAAGTCTTTCTCGTGTCCTCGTCCATATTTCACTTCGTTTTCTTTTTTGAGAATGTTAGTGAGGTCTTAATGGAGTAAGTGATGTCTTTACTTCTTTAAGATTCCCTCGGACTCTTAATTTGACTAGGACTCTCTCCTTATGTAACTATAAATATACACGTGAAACACATAATGAAACACACAGAATTACATCTTTTATAGAGAAGAGGTGTAGGGTTGGGTTAAAGCGGAGAACCATTTTCAATTTGGCTATGAGCCTAAAAGCTGTTTTTAGTTGAAATAATTGTTTTTTCATTCATAGAGGAGATTTTAGTGCTTTTAAAGAATTCCAAGTAAATCTTTTTTAAAAAGAGCTCATTTAGAGAGTCGTCTTGAATGGTTCTTTATCAAACAGTCTAGCTAAATGCTTCCTTAGCATCACGTAGAAGGAAAGACAGTTATTTTGATCATTCTTATTTTACTCGTAATTTATGAATTTTATTTTATATACAATTAGTTTTTATAATTTTTGGTATAATAGAAAAAGGTGGATTGGATCTTGAGGTAAGGATGGGACAAAGATAAGAAGAGGGTGGGTGCGCCCAAGTTTTGAAGGGAATGAGGTTGACCCTTTTTGGGTTTGTATGAAGTCTGCTTAATTTCAATGTTGGGATTTAAAATTGGGTTTCAGGTTTTCGAAAATTTCAGTAAGTTTGAGATTGGGTAAGATTTTTCAGGAATTAACAGCATTGTTTGTTGATCCACGTGACTAGGGTCAACTCGGATTTTAGCTGGGACAGCTCTGTTCGCAGTCCCTCCTCCGGACCTCCGCTTCCAGTTCCAGTTCCAGTATGAGCGGGTGCGTCGCCTTGAACCTGGCCCAAAGCTTGGGCTTTGTCCTAGTCCCCAAACAAGATGCAAAATTGCTTTATTAGGTGTTAAATAGTAACTATATATCTAATTTTCATATTTTATAGAAGAGTGATGATACAAGTACGGCAAACTATTACAACAAAGGGTTTACATCCTGACATTCTACGTTGCAGTTTAGGTAAGAGATAAACACGGAGATAAAATCGGAAAGTGTTTATTTATTTTAATAAAATATTATCTTTCTATTTTAAGGGTAAACCCTAAACTTTAGATTTTCTCTTACTTGGACCCCGCATCACGAAGTAAAAACTTTACTTATATCAATTTTCTTTATAGAAAAATAGCAAAATTGAGTATTTTTAGAAAAAAAATCAGAAAATTTCTCATTAAAGTCAGATAACGGGACAAACGGATTAAATGTCTTGATCCCAAAAATGTGCACAAGACCAAAAATTCGAATTAATTATAATAAGCTTGTAATTTTGATGAATAAATTACATATTAAAGTCAGGAATCCTATCACGATTGAGCCTCATATGACATTGTTTGTACAGAAGTATGTACGTTAGTGAAAATATAATCATAACATCGTTATTAGCTTTCAAATTTTTGATTCACAAGGGTAGTTTAGTTGTATAATAGCAAAAATAAAAAACGGCACATGATATTCTAAGCTTGGTGTAAAAAAGTCAACAATCCGAACCGCCCATTAGTTGTCTAGTTTGTTAACCACAGCCTATCACCTGTATCAGAGATGGGCCATATCTACTGTGAGCCCATTCATAGTAGAAGAGACAATTAGTGAAATCCATTATTACAAATACTACAGGGACCCATTTATGCAAAAACTTTTAATTTCCTTTTATCGAAGTAAAATAGACTTGTCATTAGTTAACCTCTAGTAGGAGAGTGGGTATCTTGTCTATCGAGTTTATGCAGATACAATTATTCAAAATTAAGTAAGTGGGGCTCAAATCGTTACCCTAAGACAGTCATCAAAAAACACTAGTTGCAAAAAACATGGAATATACAGTGACCAAAAGTGTATTGGCAGCTCTCCATTTTCGCCATTGTAGATACCTTCTGAGCCAGATTGTCTGCCTCCTGGTATCGGAGTTACAGACGAGATAGTGGTAATTTCTCGATGAACATGTGACATTCCTTGATTAACTTCTCCAATCTCCAATGGCCTTTTTCTGTTCCTTGTATCAAGTGTAATTCCAACTGAGAGTCTCCTTCTATTACAATGGGATGAGAAGGATAAAAATACTTGATGCAAATTAAGGCAATAAGAAGAGCGGTAAGTTCTGCCTCATTGTTCGTATCATTTAATAGAGCAGAAACAAGCAATAATGTAGATCGAAGAGAGACGCAAAATACAACCCCGCCACCTGCCCATTGTGATCCACACAAGGCTAAGGCATCAAAATTGACTTTCAAATTTCCATATGGGGTGGGGCCAAAGAGATATTTTCCTTGTTCTTTTTTGTTTTTGCACGTTCTAGTTCAACTTTACTTTCTATAGTATGATTTGAAAGGATGAGAACGCGGTAATAGCATTGGGATGGAGTTGACGTTTTCAATTTTTTTGTTGTTTCTAGTACACCACAACTCCGAGAGAGTATTGATAGTAAAAAAATGGGATTAGGGAAGTAAATAGTAGGTGTTGTTGTAAACATCCTAAATTTGAAAGTTCTTGGGCCCCCGCCTTTGGTGGTAGCCAAAGATAATGGGATGATCATATTCCATATCATTTAAGCAAAAACGCAGTGAATAAAGAGGTGGTCTACAGATTTTTCAGATAAACAACATCCATTGCAAATTGTGTCCACTCTCATCTCTCTCTTACTATGTAGATTCGTTGTGGGAGGCGCCTCTGAATAGCAAGTCATAAGAAGGTTTTCAGTTTAGGTAATGCTTTGAGACACGCTAATTTTAAGCAAAATAGCCCATCTTCTGAGTTTTTCCTACTTTTGTTATCTATCTTGCATCCTTAGTTCCAGAGGAGTTTGTAAGATGCAGTTAGCAATGTCTGGGGGACTATGGCTCCCGACAAGATTTTCATCCTATCTATCATTCATAACAATTATTGATCCACATAAGCCCAGACCGTCCACCTCTATGTATCGATGTTGTAGACGAGCTAGTGGTAATTTCTCGATGAACTTGCGACATTCCTTGTTTAAATTCATAAAATGGCCTTTTTTTGTTCCTTATATCAAGTGCAATATCAACTTCAAGTCTCCTTCTATTACAATTGGATGAGAAGGATAAAAATAGTTGATGCAGAATATGACAATAAGATGAGCGGTAAACTCTGCCTCATTGTTTGTTTTATTTAAGAATAATGCTAAAAAATATTTTTTATATTTTTTAGAGCTTAGATTAACATGTACGTCCGATAGGTGTGTCTAGCATTACTCTTTATTTAATTAAGAAGTAGAAACAAGGAATAATGTAGTTCCAAGAGAATCGCGAAAAACAACCCTACCACCTGCCCGTTGTTATCCACATAAGGCTTAGTATCAAAATTGACTTTCAAATTTCCATATGGGGTGGGGACTAAGAGATATTTTCCCTGTTTATTTTTGTTTATCTTTACTTTCTATAGTATGATATGCTGCGATGCATACTCCCCATACTCATTCAAGATTTTTTATAAGTGGATTTTCCGTACTAGGTTTTGCCTTGTCAAATAGCAGAATATAGTCCGCTAATGAATATTACATAGGGGGTTCAGGTTCGGGATTGGTGCCCACAATCTAATTTTATTTACCCTAATTTGCGTTTAGGATAGTAGCTCTATGGTTAGGGTAAATAAGGCTGCAAACAAAGGGTCCCCTTGCCCTAGACTACATTTAGGAGAGGACTCAGTTGAGGAGCCGTTTATTAATATTTTGTACTTAGGCATGAGTGGATTACATTCCTCCAAGGGGGTGACTCCATACACCTGAAGGTGTGTTAAAGGAAGGGCGACACAAAGGCCTACGTGATGTCGAGTTTGACCCCAATGTACAAGTTTTTCTTCCTTTTCAGCCAAAAGGATCTCAAAATCTCGTGGGCTAGTAATATATTATCAGACATTTGTCTCCCCCTAAAAAAGCAGCGTGAGTGGGGGAGATTATATTTGAGAGATTTTTTTTTCCAATCTAGTCGATGAGATTTTGGTGCGTAGTCTGGAGACTACGTTAGGGTCTATATTCGATGAACTTTTTTGGCTGATTTTTCTCTGGAATGAACGCTATAAAAGTTTTATTTAGCTCTTTTGCTCCATCATGCCCGAGCGAAAAATGGATTGTATGTTTCTTGATAGATCCTTCTTAATTAATAACCAGTGGGTCTTGAAGAAAATGGGCTGAAACCCATCTGACCTGGGCGCCGTATATGAATATGCGCTTCACTAGTGCAAGCTTTTATGCCTCATTGAGGGTACGAGTAGGCTTAAACGGGCGTTCACTAGGGTTTTGTATTGTGAGCAAAGTAACCTTTTGCTGCCGATTTTAATTCATCTTGATCACTTTCTAAAACTATACCACTCTCTCTCTCTAATTAGTTTTTCTTCTCTAGCCATTTTCTACCGGAAATCCCGTTTCACATTAATCATTACCAAGGGGGGGTTCGTACTGGGAATATTCGATGGATCGCGCCAACTCCAAGGCTTTTCAACAAAGGTCGTTGGAAAATAGGCCTGCTAATTTGATATTGGTTTGCTAATGAATGCTTTCATTCTTCCTGTTCCAAATCCGGGGAGCAAATTACGGGGCGGAAACCATGGCCTTCAGCAGGTAGGTGTGAGGTGTCTGATTAATTTCTCCGTTTCAAAGTCAGCTATACCTACTGATATATATCATCTGACCAGGATTAAGCACGATATATTATGGTGGGTTAGTTATATTACGTACTCGCTTAAGTCTCGGCTAGTCCTTTTTCCTCCTTGATTATTTCTAGTTCCCAAACTATAGTTTAATTAATCCCGTTGTTTACCAGCTTCCGTAGCGTGACGACTTCTGACGTCTCTTATAACTGCAGGAAGCGTCGTCCGGTATATAGTTATAAATTTATACTCTAAAAGAAACAGTACTTATGGAAGATTTTGCGGCTTGGCTTCGGTGGGAATGAGGTCATGTACATGGAAGAAATTGAGAGAGTTGAGACAAGAAGCAAATTAACGTGGGGTTCAACCCAAGCAGACTCCGCAAAAACGGATCTTACGTACTAGGCAGACTTCATGAATTATGGAATAAGGTAATACCAGAACTATCGACATGGTTTTAATTCCATTCGCTGCCCAGAAACAAGGAAGCGTGAATTCTTGTAATTTCGTTGGACAATATTGCTAGTTAGTCTTGCCAAATTAGCTCCAGTCAGGAGCCACTGCTGCCATGCATATATATATGGTCTGTATCCATGCAGAGCAAGATGTGGTCAGGCTTTTTTTTTTTTTTTTTTTTTTGTGGTTCTGGGTTGGTGCTCAAATTGATCTCTATCTTGTTTGATAAATCTTTCATCAAATAATTAGCTCATATTAAAAACCCCACTCTTCAATATTATTGTTCAAAATTTCAACTTCAATATCGCGATCCGGATTCCATCCATATTCTCTAGAGATTGACAATGAAATCTTAATTAAGAAAGAAGCAACACAATCGCTCACATGATCGAATCCTAATGGTTTTATTAAAAAAAAAAAAAACGGAGACGCATCAGGAGTAGTATATATATATATATAAAGTTATAAACAGAATACATAAGCCATGCACGTACCTCGTCGACTTTGATTATTCTCACGGCCAAGGGATATAAAGCTAGATAATTATTTTCGAGATCAGCGCCGCAATATGGAAACGTTTAATAATATTCAACAAAAGGGTGAAGAAAAAAGCGTTCCTCTCACATGCTTCTACATATACCAGCAGCGGATCGGATTGTCTTCCCAAAGCAAAGTGACTGATAATCAGGAATTAAATCGAAGGCCTAGAAGAAAAGAGAGCTCATGAGAAGACCGATGATCAGAAGACCGATCCTTGATCTTCCCGAGTTTCAGGCGGTCGACCTTTCTACGGAAACTAACGAGATTCAGGCGGCCCCACGTCAAGTTGCCGTTGATTAAATATTCGGACGGCGCGCACGCCATCTTTACGTTATTTACGGACGTTGATTTCGTTTACGTTATCATACTGTGTTCGCATCACCGGCGTCATCGTCGGAGAGTGGGCCGCGATCATGAGCCGGGATTTGCGGCTGCCTCGGCGTCGTCAATTACCGACCCATATTTCTCCCTGATCATATTCTTGTCACCCCAACTAAAAACTGAAGCTTCTGCCACCTTTGGAAATTCTCGGCTCAAACTCGGACCGGCGACTAAAAACAGAGTTTCAAATTTCCTTTTTCTCACATACGTTAACCGTCACTGACTCATGACTCTTCTTTTTTCTTCTTCAACGTTTCACAATCCATACGGAACTACATGAGAGCCATGACGAACGCTTTATCTTCCTTTTCTTCTTCTGGGTATTAAAATACGATCACCAAGGTCAAAGTGAGAAGAAAATCATAACCTGAAACAACAATCTCTCGGTCTCGCCGCTTATAAATACTAGTTAAACGGCCACGAACCCTTCACCACCACTACTCGCTCAATATTAATTTCCCCCCCGGTACCTCTCCCACTCTCGAAAATATGGCCAGTACTGATCACTCTGCCTCTCCAGCAGTCCTCTTCGTCTTGCTCTCTTTCTTCTTCTTCTTCTTCTTCTTGGCTCCGGCCGTTGAAGCTGTGTACAACGTCGCGGACTACGGAGCACGGCCGGGCGGAGGGTCGGACTCGTCCAAGGCGTTCCTCCAAGCATGGAAAGCCGCCTGCGCCTCCGACCGTCCCTCAGCCGTTTACGTCCCAAAAGGGAGGTTCCTCATAGGCCAGACCGACTTTGAGGGACCCTGTCGGAACTCCCGGATCGATATCCGGATCGACGGCACTCTCATGGCTCCCAACTACCAGTCCCTCGCTTCCCACGAGCGATGGCTCACCTTCCATGGCGTCAAAGGAGTCTCCATTTATGGCGGTATCCTCGACGGCCAGGGGAGGCCTCTCTGGGACTGCAAACACCGCGGTGGCTCCTGCCCGTCCGGCACCGCCGTAAGTACCTATAGTTAAATATCATACGTGGTACACATAATGCATACCAATATTTAAAGACATATTTGATGTGGGTTTTGTTTGGGTGTATGTGTATTTTGCAGTCGTTGACATTCAATAACGCTGAGAATATATTGATAAGTGGGTTGACGTCGGTGAACAGCGAGCTTGGTCACATAGCATTGCAGGGGTGCCGGAACTGTAAAGTGCAGCGAGTGCAGATAGTGGCGGACGGGAATAGCCCGAACACGGACGGGATACACGTTCAACAGTCGGTAGGAGTGTCCATTCTGAATACCGGAATCAAGACTGGAGACGATTGCATCTCCGTGGGTCCCGGCACCGTGAATCTGTTCGTCCAGGACATCACCTGCGGACCCGGCCATGGCATCAGGTAACATATATATAGATAATGATCACTCTGGTATAATTAATTTCCCCTTATATTTTTCTTCCATTGAATTACTACTGAACGTTAATTTATGATCAAATGTTGTTTAATTTCTCAGCATTGGGAGTTTGGGGAAGGAGGAGGAGGAGGAGGGGGTTCAGGACGTGACGGTGAGCAGGGCAGTGTTTACGGGGACGGAGAACGGACTGAGAATCAAATCGTGGGGGAGACCCAGTAAAGGGTTCGTGCGTGGGGTCATTTTCCAGGACGCGATTATGAACAACGTCGACAATCCCATCATCATCGACCAGAATTACTGCCCGCGAAACGAGGGCTGCCCTGGTCAGGTATATATATCAAACTCATTCACCATAATTAGTACTAATTAATCGCAATATTATTCTCCTCGATCCTTTTCAGAAAGTCCAATACCTGCGCGCCCACTTCCTTGCGTCACTCCATTGATTGCGTACTATTACTATTAATCAATGATCTCCCAAACGTCGAAAAAGTGTCAGACCCAATTCTTTATCATCGATCTTCATTAATTAGAGAGACCATCCATATTGCAATATTCTAATTAATCTCTCTTCTGATCTAATCTGCCTTTTTACTATTTGTGCATGAAGTCTTCTGGGGTGAAGATAAGCGGAGTGACGTACAGTAACATCCGTGGGACTTCGGGGACGGAGGTGGCGCTGAAACTGGACTGCAGCGGGAGCAACCCATGCAGTGGGATCGGGCTCGAGAACATTAAGCTCACTTACCAGAACCGCCCCGCCGAGTCCTCTTGCCAGAACGTCCATGGAACCACTCGTGGCCTCGTCGTTCCCAGATGTTCCTAGCTACTAGTTATACTACAGAGAGATATTAATTAAGCAGATCATCTATCTAGGCCAGATTTTGGATTTCTCCTTATGCATTGCAATTTGTAGGGGTCGGTCCTAAATTTGCCACCCTGTGCCATTATTGCGATGTGACACCATGATAGCTAGCTCTGTTAAACTATGTATTAGATATCATTGAATAAGAAAGAAAAACTCTTTCTTTCTGTACTCTCTAAATTTCTTTTCTTAATTGGAATTGATCTAATATTTTGAGTACGTAATTTAAATATTACTCCATGCTACGTACGGCCTCCAGCAGCTAGCCAGTGTCTGTATCTTCTAGCAGTGCATGCGTACGTCGTATGAATTATCAACATAACTATGAACATATATATGAACCACATACATGCACGTGAAAATAAACGAACAAATGTATGATAATTGGTAAGTTAATTAAAGAGAACGACGTACGTACGGAGGCCTGATATCGTCACATCGGGCTTGTTCTTGTTCACACAGCTAGGCACCCTTTTTAAGATCAATTAATGAACTGTACGATGTTATAAGTAACACAAGCTCATGGGTCGACGTCAAGGACTTTTTAACTTCCATTACTTATCACACCTGCGGAGACTTCAAGCCAAATAATCAAGGGTCCTCAAGTACATGTTGTAGCAGATATATATGTATAATATAGTTTCCCTTATATATGTTATCTTTAACCGTTCATGCATGATTAGTTTCATTTATGTTTCATATCAGCGAGCTATGGGAACAACCCCAAGAACCTTACTGGGCCAATCGAAATGGTGCATCAAATAGGAGGTCATGATTGGACTTAAAGCATTGCTTTGTCCAACCATGTTTATAGCCTGTTCTGTTCCATACATAATTTTATTGCGTAATAAAACCATGTAAAGTTCACATCAAAGGGCAATTTTTACTTCGATCTAGATCTCATAATTGAATGATATACACTGACATTTTTACATTTTAAATAATGATCAGGTAAAATAAAGCTAGCCAATTAGTGTACATGGAGGTAAATATGGATCATGTTTGACCAATAGATGGAGGAGATGGGATGGGGATGGTTTTGTTTGACAAAAGGCATACACTACTAAGAACTACCATCACTGATCAGGGGGGCATGAAAGTCCATTTGATGGTGGGAGTTTCTAACTATATATCTACCCATTTTGGTCCAAAGCTAACAACGTAACTGAACCCAACATAATATATGTCATATGACGTCTCATGTCTCACTCAGCTACCTAGCTTGCTAGCCCAAAATTTGTTGCATTTATTGAGTACTATTACAAAAAGTACAAAAAAAAAAAAAAACTGAAGGAACCGGTAGTACTGGCAGTACAACCACCACTCCATTAGTTATTGACTCTAGGACGTATATTATCAAACTCAACCACCATGTAATCAGTACAACCACCGCGCACTGTGATAAGTACATGGAGTAATATTAACAATATATATGAACAAATATTTCACTAATAGTCATGTTAATGTTTCTTCGTACTTATAAATTAGAATTGAACTATGTAAAAAGATAGTATGACCAGCTTTATAAACAATAATGATCTGTTGTTTTTCTAGTGCTGAATCGAACAGGGCTTGGGACATTACTTTGTTACCAATATTTTTCCGTACTGCTCCCACCTTTTGCCAAACCCAGTCTGGCCTGGCCGACAGGATAGAGCCCGCACATAGATCGGATCCATCGTGTCTAGCAATCAATAACTACTTTGCTCCATCAACTGCTTAAACTTATTGAATTAAATGTGATATGAGTACTGTGGTAATTGTTGCGTTAATTTAAACATAGAAGAAAGATTTAGCGCGCAATTTATTTTCATCTCCTAAAAAAACTTCAACTAACAATGTGAAATAATTGACCTTCCACCTTAATTTAGCAAATAATTCTTAAAGGGACTATTTATAAGCTGACTTTTTGAACGATTCCTCGTTTCAGTACTTGACTTATACATATTTCTTTTTGACGTCAAAGGCAGATAGAAGCCATATGCACGGATCGTGATCAAGAGTTCCACCCAGCAAGTTGATCAACTCCAAACGTCAAGAAAATGGAAGCTGCTGTTGGTCATCACATGGGCTTTCATTTTGGGAAAAGAAAAAGAAAAGAAAAACCCGAAGTCTCTCAATTCATGTACAAAAACAGGGCCGCACATGCATTTCGATCACTTGATCAGCAGGGGATCCTCGAAACAAACCTTGCATTCACCATGTTACAATATTGCTTTGATGGTGTGTCAACTAACTTAATTTGTTCTGGCCTGTATGAATTTTAAAAGTTTTGCAGCATTGGGAGCTTGGGTCAAGAATTCAAGGAAGAAGGCGTGCAGAACGTAACTGTGAAATCGGTGGTGTTCAGGGGAACACATGAGAACGGGGTGAGGATAAAGTCGCGGGGAAGACCCTGTATCAGATTCGTGAGAGGCGTTCGGTTTATCAATCTCGTCATGGTGAACGTTCAAAATCCAGTCATAATCTCGTCTGGCAGTGACGTTCCATTGCAGCAAAGCTAATCCTTTCAATAGAATCGGTTTGAAGGACGTGAAGCTCTCTTACCTAAACGGCCGGGCTCAGTCTTCGTGTCGATTTGCAGACGGATCCGTTAGCGATTTCATTGATCCACCCAGTTGTCTTTGAGCAACGAGCTGGATAGAAATTATTGATCAAAATCATCGGCTAATTAACAACATAATTAATTACCGAACAGGATCATAGTGAATACTATATGGTCATGTGTTCTATTTGTAAATTATTTATAAGAAGATTGTAATTAAGAGAGGGGGCTGGGCACTAGTACTTGTAGCTATTCTCCCTTTCCGTATCCTTCTATTTAATTTGCAAAATTAGTTATGGCATTAATTATATGATATTGAATTAGCCTTTTGTATTTTGGATTGAAGGAGATTGAAATTAAATCAATTTGATTAAATTCGTCTTTACCAAATCTCATGTCCTGTTCTTGAGTGAAGTATGTACTATATATACAGAATAGTACTATATGTTAGCCACATATATTATTTGAATAATTTATTCCTTATAATTAACTCGTTGTGTTTGATCTTTTAATATTCATGGCAAAGAGTTTTTGTGAAGATATTATGCGAAATACATAACCGGAGGTGGCCTGCATAAATTGAAATCATGTGAAACCCTGAAACGAATTAACTGCTTAAGCTGATAGGGTACTAATTATATATGAACCATTTACTAGGAGCAACATTAATATTCGAATATATGAACCATTATATATGACCCAATATCGTAAGTGCATTTCACGTGTAGATGTGTTAATTAATTAGGTGAATGGATATAATGCTCCGTACTAATGAGCTTGCATCAAGTCAGACATTATTAAAAACATCCTAATCGTGAAGATACATAAATAATATAAGAAGCTCATTGAAAGGGTTCCGTACAAAGAGAAGTACCCGATCTACCATATAATATATACATGTTTCTTTGAATAATTGAGGATGCAAAAAGAGGGAAGCTTTAAATCCCTGAATAATTAACATACGTTTTTAATATGAAGGATATTATTGTATACATTATCTGTCAATTTAAGAATAAGCAAATTATTTAATTAGTTAACGGGGAGTTAATAATACGCAAAGAGAATGTGAGAACCTGGCCTGATTTAATTTCTAGATTTCTAGTGTGAATTGGACCGTGGGTTTGGCGGTTACTAAGAGTTGAAGTTATTTAATTAACTAAGTTTCTAATCGGTTAGTTGAATTCAATTAATTAAGTTTCTAACTGTTGGGAAAGCTCGGCCTTTTCCGCTTCGTGAAGTTAAGATGAACACTTAGAAAAAAACAAGATGGTAATGGGAACACAAGAGTTTGTAATCCTCCAATATGGAGGTTCTTCTACTATACAAATGAATAGTAGGATTACAAGAGTTTATAACTTACAAAATTGTCTCACTCTTGGTGGGTCACTCTAGCTTGAGGATTATGACTTCTCAAGCTATCTCACTTCTCTCTCAAAGAGGCTATCTTGATGGGTTGGTTCACTTGGAATGAGGTCTTCCACCCCTATTTATACTACTCCTCTTCCATATTGAATGGTGAGGATTAATTTGATCAAAGGGTGGAGATTAGCTCTCTAGAATTCTCCACACATGTCTTTATGCTCTAGAGGTTTCCAAGAAGTCTCTATACTTCTCCATTCTCTTCCATACTCTTCTATACTCTTCCATATACTTCCATACTCTTCTAGAATGTTCTAGAAGGCTCCACACTCCTCTAGAAAATTCCAGAGGGTTCCAGGCTCTTCTACAAGCATCTAGAGAATTCTACACTTCTCTAGAGTTCTCTAGAATGTTCTAGAAATTCTATTTCTCCAGAATGTTTTAGAATTTTCTAGAGTCTTCCCAATTAAGGAGGGAACCCAACAAATCTCCCCTTCCTGACTTAATTGGGAGGTAGTAGCAAACCAGCACCTTGACAACAATCCTCAAACTTCTTGGTTGGTATTACCTTGGTCATCATGTCTGACCAGTTCTCATCCGTATGAACCTTGTCAAGATGTATGTGCTTTTCTTCGAAAGCTCCTCGGATCCAGTGATAACGAGTATCAATGTGCTTTGTGCGGGAATGAAAAGTTGAATTCTTTGCTAAGTAAATTGCACTTTGATTGTCACACTTCAGGACATACCTGTCTTGATCTATTCCCAGCTCAAGCAACAAATTCTTCATCCACAACATCTCCTTGCAAGCTTCAGTAGCTGCAATGTACTCTGCCTCAGTGGTGGACAATGCAACACATTTTTGCAACTTTGATTGCCGGAAACAACAGCTCCCCCCAAAAAAGTAGTTAGGTATCCCGACGTTGATTTCCTAGCATCAATGTCACCGGCCAAGTCTGCATCTGTGTATCCCTCTAGCACAGGTTTTCCATTTCCAAAGCATAAACACTTCTTGGAAGTACCACGTAGATACCAGAGGATCCATTTAACTGCAGCCCAGTGTTCCTTCCCCGGATTGGCCAAGAAGCAACTAACAACACCAACTGCATAGGCGATATCGGGTCTCGTGTATATCATTGCATACATGAGACTGCCTACTACAGATGAATATGGAATGATCTTCATTTCCTCCATTTCTTCCTCACTTGTTGGACATTGCTTCGAACTCAACTTAAAGTGTCCAGCAAGTGGTGTGTTGACCGGCTTTGCTTTGTGCATGTGGAATCTTTCCAACACCTTCTCAACATACCTCTCTTGGGATAGCCATAGCAATTTCTTTGATCTATCACGAGTGATCCTCATTCCAAGGATTTGTCTAGCCGGTCCCAAATCTTTCATGGCGAAGCTTTTGTTTAGATCTTTTTTTAAAGCAGCTATCTTTATGCGATCTTGTCCAACAATCAACATATCATCAACATAAAGTAGAAGCATAAGAAAGTCGTCAGTTGCGTACCTCTTTATGAAAACACAATGATCGCTCTTCGTCCTTTTGAAACCATGTCCTGCCATGAAAGAGTCAAACTTCTTGTACCATTGCCTTGGTGCTTGCTTAAGGCCATATAAACTCTTCGTTAGACGGCACACCAGATTTTCTTTGCCTGGAACTTTGAACCCCTCAGGCTGCTCCAAGTAGATCTCTTCCTCTAAATCACCATGAAGGAATGCTGTCTTCACATCGAGTTGCTCGGTCTCCAAGTCTTGCACTACTGCTAGGCCTAGAACAACTCGGATGGATGACATCTTCACCACAGGGGAAAATATTTCTTCAAAGTCAATACCTTTCTCTTGACCGAATCCTTTTACGACCAATCGAGCTTTGTAGCGGGGCTTTGAGCTACTATCTTCGGTCTTAATTCTATACACCCACTTATTCTTCAAGGCTCGTCTCCCTTTTGGCGGCTCCACTAGTTCATAAGTGTGATTCTCATGCAAGGATTGCATCTCCTCTTGCACGGCTCTTATCCACTCCTCTTTATGACTGTCAAATATAGCTTCCTTATAACTTTGAGGCTCCCCCTCATCGGTGAGCATCACAAACTCCTCTGTGCTATATCGGGTAGATGGTCTTCGGTCCCTTGAAGATCGTCTCAACTGGGGCTCCAGTGGAGAGCTGGATTGAGGTTCTTCTTGAACTGTCTCATCATGAGTCTCCTAGTTATTTTGTTCTAGGATAGGCTCATGATTTTCATTACTGCTATTTTTTGGCGTGTCATTATCCTCACGTCGGACTGGAGTAAGGTCTATACTCTTGCTACTTCTCAATCTTGGCCTCTCCAATTTCTGGATGTCTTCAATTGTTTGGTCTTCGAAGAATACGACGTCTCGACTTCGGACAACCTTCTTGTTGATTGGATCCCAAAGTCAGTATCCAAACTCATCCTTAGGTGAACTGAGATAGATGCATTCCTTAGTCTTTGCATCAAGCTTGGCTCGCTCATCTTTGGGGATGTGAACAAATGCCCTGCATCCGAATACCTTGAAATGATCATAAGAAGCTCTTTTACCTGACCAAACCTCCTCTGGGATGTTTCCATCCAAAGGAACTGATGGAGTAAGGTTGACTATGTCAACAACGGTCATCACAGCTTCTCCTCAAAATGACTTGGGCAACTTGGCATGATAGAGCACACACCGAACTCTTTCCTCGATAGTTCGGTTCATTTTCTCAGCCAGTCCATTCAACTGTGGCGTCTTGGGTGGAGTCTTCTCCAGCCTAATCCCATATTTCTTGCAGTAGGCTTTGAAAGGACCTCTATATTCTCCTCCATTGTCTGATCGTATACACTTGATCTTCCGTCCTGTCTCACGTTCCACTCGGGCATGGAACTCCTTGAAAGCATCAAGCACTTGATCCTTTGATTTTAATAGGTGCAACCACACCTTCCTTGAAAGGTCATCGATGAAGGTGACAAAATGCAATGCACCACCAATTGACTTCTCGGACATCGAGCACACGTCGGTGTGGACGAGGTCGAGAATGTTCTTTCTCCTTGTGGGCGGAGAAGATCTTTGGAAAGCAGCTCAATGTTGTTTTCCAGCTAAACAATGAGCACAAGGATCAAGTGTTTTACCTTTCACATCAGGGAGGAGTTGCTTTCGAGCGAGCACGTGAAGGCCTTTCTCGCTTATGTGCCCAAGTCGCTTGTGCCATATCTCCATATCATCGGTGGTGATATTTACATCCTCATTGCAGAGTTTAGCTTGCATCACGTACAATGATCCTTCCTTCTTTCCTCGAGCCATGATTAAATTTCCTTTGGTGAGCTTCCACTTTCCTTCACCAAAGTAATTCACTAGACCGGCATCATCTAGCTTTCCAGCAGATATAAGATTGAGGCGCATAGCTGGGACGTGCCTCACATCTTTTAGGACAAGCTTGCATCCGGTGCTTATTGTCAGGATGATGTCACCTATCCCGACAATTTTGCTCCTATCTTAATTTCCCATTAGCACCGTACCAAAGTCACCGCTTTGGTAGGACGAGAAAAAACTTCCATGGGGAGTGACATGGAAGGAAGCACCAGAGTCGATAATCCAAGAACTATCATCATAAGCAATGTTTAGGATATTACCTTCTCCAACGAGATAAAGCAGTTCTTCTTTTGAAACCATGGCAGTAGTAGTACTCCTTTCTTCTTGCTTCTTCGTTGGGCTGATTTGGTCTAGCTTAACATTACCGGCCTTTTGATCTCTCTTGAAGGATCAACACTCCACTTTCTTGTGGCCCATCTTCCCACAGTAGTAGCATGTAATCTTCAAGTGTGACTTGGATCGGCCTCGAGATTGGTACGGATCTCGACTCTTGCTACGTCCACGAGTTTCATTCCTACCCCAGCACTCAACAACATTTGCCTCGGGATGGATAGAATCGCCACGTTCCATTCTCCTTGCTTCTTCACCAAGAAGGCTATCACTGACGGTATCCATGGTGAGCTTTCCTTCCGGAGCTGAGTTACTAAGTGTAACCACGAGCGTGTCCCAACTTTCTGGTAGGGAACTAAGGAGTAGAAGGGCTTGCAACTCATCATCAATCTTTATGTCAGTTTTCGTTAGTTGATTTACGAGCCCCTTGAAATTATTCAAGTGCCCAATCATAATTTGACCATCCTTATACTCCAACTTCACCAATCGTCGAACTAAATGGGCTTTGTTACGAGGCGTTTTCTTTTGAATCATAGATTCAAGCTTTGTCCATAATTCATAAGCATTTGTATAGGTAGAAACATGTTCAAAGAGACTTTTGTCAATGTACTTACGGATCATAGCAACGGCCTTCCGATTTAGCAGCTCCCACTCTACATCACTCTTTCCTTCTAACTTGGTTTTGTAGATGATGGGCTCATGCAAATCCTTGCAATATAGATGGTCCTCCATCATCGGCTTCCAGTATGAGTAGTTGTTGGCCGTGAGCTTGAACATGTCTCCATCGTGAGCGACACAATCCTCCATCTTGAACTGCACGAGGTATTGATGACTTCAACCAACCTGGCTCTGATACCACTGTTGGGAAAGCTCGGCCTTTTCCGCTTCGTGAAGTTAAGATGAACACTTAGAAAAAAACAAGATGGTAATGGGAACACAAGAGTTTGTAATCCTCCAATATGGAGGTTCTTCTACTATACAAATGAATAGTAGGATTACAAGAGTTTATAACTTACAAAATTGTCTCACTCTTGGTGGGTCACTCTAGCTTGAGGATTATGACTTCTCAAGCTATCTCACTTCTCTCTCAAAGAGGCTATCTTGATGGGTTGGTTCACTTGGAATGAGGTCTTCCACCCCTATTTATACTACTCCTCTTCCATATTGAATGGTGAGGATTAATTTGATCAAAGGGTGGAGATTAGCTCTCTAGAATTCTCCACACATGTCTTTATGCTCTAGAGGTTTCCAAGAAGTCTCTATACTTCTCCATTCTCTTCCATTCTCTTCCATACTCTTCCATACTCTTCCATATACTTCCATACTCTTCTAGAATGTTCTAGAAGGCTCCACACTCCTCTTGAAAATTCCAGAGGGTTCCAGGCTCTTCTACAAGCATCTAGAGAACTCTACACTTCTCTAGAGTTCTCTAGAATGTTCCAGAAATTCTATTTCTCCAGAATGTTTTAGAATTTTCTAGAGTCTTCCCAATTAAGGAGGGACCCCAACACTAACTGGTTTTCGGTAAAAGCAATTGACATAGGACATCTCGATTCCCTATGAAATAACACTATCATAAGCAAAATTATATATGAAAAAAAGTGGTCATGCATCTGTGTAGTGAGAACACGGTTCAACTTCAGCTGGTGCAGTTCTTGTAAAAATAATCCCACATAGATCTAGCTACCATCATTATTATATCTTGCGCTTATAAATGTTGGGAAAATGAAGTGAATCCACTACCCTTATCCGTTTTCAGCTTTACCGTTTCAAAACGGTGAAGTCATTAAATGAGTTCCGATTAAATCGGATCTCATAACATGAACGGGTTTTTGCCCGTTCATAATTTGGGGTTAAAACAGGGGTTCCTCGATAACCCTAGACACGGAAAAAAACCAGAGAATCATCTTCTTCTTCTTCGGCGAAATATCTTTTGTTATTTTTCACGGAAGAGACAGAAAACCCAGTGTTGTCTTCTTCTTCATCCCGTGCTGTCTTCTTCTTTACCCTTAAAGGCAGCGAGAGATGAAGAAGAAGACAGCACGCGATAAAGAATAAGACAGCATGCGGTTTTCCGTCTCTTTTGTGAAGAATAACAAAAGATGTTTCGCCAAGGAAGAAGATGATTCTTTGGTTTTTTTTCGTGGGTTCTCGAAGAACCCCTGTTTTAACCCCAAATCACGAACAGGCGAAAGCCCGTTCGTGTTATGAAATCCGATTTAATCGGATATCATTTAATGACTTTACCCTTTTGAAACGGTAAAACTGGAAACAGATAAGGGAAGCGGGTCCCGACTCTTATTCGGGTCCGTCATTTTCCCAAACAATAAATTCCTGAGGATGAACACTAATCACAAACTCGGTTATGTACGTACGTAAGTTATTTTTATGATAAGCAAGTATTCTATTAAGGAAACTTGTGCATGGTCACTTGGGTTAATTAAATGAAAAGTCCACTTTTTAATTAGTCAATTCCACTGATCATGTAAAAGAAACTTTATTCAATATTCTAGATCGATTAATGAAAAATTGTAACATATAATATTAGAAAATTATGGGTACGACCAATGTGAACGAACCGGAAACCCTTGTTAGTAATACTAATCTATTGGTGTTTATATTAGTTCATGTTAGTTTCATAGAAAATAATGCACATGTAAACATGTTTTCTTGAGATTAATGCTAACTATAATTACTTGACCTGATCATGTATAATTAAAGAGTAACATGCCTACTTCTTAGTGAAGGCGAGGCATCACGTGCACGCACGATTACTTCAATATAATTGAATCTCAAGCAAATTATCCAACAAAGATTTATGCAATTTAGTTTGAGTGGAGGGTGACATCTCTATTTGCGGTTAAAAGTTTACTCTACAACTTTATTTACAAATTATTTGTTGGCGTTATTAAGCTTGAATATAGGTTGTTAAATGGATATATATATACACTAGTAGAAATAAGCTTTATAATAGGGGTCGAAAAACCGCCACTAAAGGGGACAAAACCACCAGGAATACATTTCCTGGCGGTTTTTGAAATGTCGTCAATAATTGCATCGGTAAATATTTTGCCGACGAATTTGCCGACGGTTTTAACGCCTGGTAAAAGTATTTCAACTAACGGCGGAAACTCAAACCGCCAGCAATAATATTACTTTCCCTGGCGGTTTTTCATAAACTGCCATTAAATAGATTTCTCGGTGGTCATGAAAACCGCCGTTTAAAAAAGCTTATATCATTACTGGTGGTTGTCAAAACCACCCTTAAAAAATCTCCTATGTTTAACGCGGTCTGGTAAACCCCCATTAAAATCGTTACATGTTTTAACGGCGGTTGTTTAAAACCCCCATTAAAAAGTCCATTAATTTTACTGGTGGTTTTTCCAACCACTGAGACTTAATCGTCATTTTTTAATGGGGGTTTTTCAAAACCGCCGTTATATGTTATGGTTTTTAATGGCTGTTTGAATAAACGCCAGCAAATTGGTTGTTTTTTTTTAAAAATTTTTGTTTATTTCGATTTTTCTTGTCATCTCATTACAACATATTAAAACTAAAAAATCATCAAATTATAACAGAATTTGCAATGAATAATTACAATAGATCTGAACAATTGAACACCTATCAGATAATTACAATAGATCTGCAATCTAAAATATGATAAAAAAGTATATGTGGGCCAAAATTCCAATTTTACAAAAGTGGGAAAAAAGGATAAAAGAAACCACACATAATTGTCCACCTCTCGGATAAGCTACTCGTGTTGCACTAACCTGGCACCCCGAGTTCCATCGAAAGCACATAACCCAAACTGTGAGCAGATTTTTTTTGGGCGATGCCTGTTACAGTAAAAATCAATACATAATCCTTACTTTCTAGCTGTCAAGACTATTTGATGGCAAAAGGCGACAATTTAAGTCAAAGATACCTCCGATAGCAACAAATTCATAATTCTACTATTAGTCGTATTTATGCATAACATAAAACTTCTTCTTCAAAGAAATAAGCACGAAGTCCGTACGTTTTAACAAAGATACGAGAAAACAAAAGAATATCCATATTGCAAAGATAAATATTTGGCATTAATATGGCAAAACAGAATTCACTATCACAACAAGCTCAGGTAACGGAGTTTTCCACAAAAAAATACAAACCAGGTAACTGATGTTGCTTCAACCACCATCCGCAGTGCACTATGTACATCAAACTTCAGGTATGACCTGGGGGCAAATGGAAACAATAGAGTTGAACCTGAACCTATATAAGTAAACAAATCGAATTAAAATAGACTAAAACATTTATTCAAACAATGATTTATTTAGAGAATCTCAAACTAGAATAATGTTAAAATCATTATTAACAAAAGATTTAAATGGCACACCAATCAGAAGAGACTAATGTATATAATCTTAAAGCATGATGTATATTACTTTTTATTGTAAAATATACTCTACCTTTAGTGGCTTGGGAAAACTCCACCTAAAAAGTGTCCAGACCACAGGAGTATTTCTATCCAACACTTATTTTCAAGCACGAACTAGCAACTGAAAAGACCAGAAAAAATTAAAAGCCATGCAATATTAATATGAATCTGTTTTTTTTCATGTATATGACTACTGAATGAAAGTAAAGCATGAATTTGTCTTCAAAAAACAATCCACAACCAAAAACCTATTTGGCCAGCATGAATTTATCTCCATAATGATTTAATGGTTTGAAGATCTAAAAGTTTGAAGATCTAATTTATCAAAATAAATATGAAGCAGTCTCTCTGATCTCTCTCTCTCTCTGAGCTCTCTCTCTGATCTCAGCCTCTGATCTCTCTCTGATCTCAGCCTCTGATCTCTCTCTGATCTCAGCCTCTGATCTCTCTCTGATCTCTCTCTGATCTCTCTCTCTCTCTCTGAGCTCTCTCTCTGATCTCAGCCTCTGATCTCTCTCTGATCTCTCTCTGATCTCTCTCTCTCTGATCTCTCTCTGATCTCTCTCTGATCTCTCTCTGATCTCTCTCTGATCTCTCTCTCTGATCTCTCTCTCTGATCTCTCTCTGATCACTCTCTCTAATCTCTCTCTGATCTCTCTCTCTGATCTCTCTCTGATCTTTCTCTCTAATCTCTCTCTTTGATCTCTCTCTCTCTAATGTCTCTCTCTGATCTCCCTCTGATCTCTCTCTCTGATCTCCCTCTCTGAGCTCTCTCTCTGAGCTCTCTCTCTGAGCTCTCTCTCTGAGCTCTCTCTCTGAGCTCTCTCTCTGAGCTCTCTGTCTGAGCTCTCTCTCTGAGCTCTCTCTCTGAGCTCTCTCTCTCTGAGCTCTCTCTCTGAGCTCTCTCTCTGATCTCAGCCTCTGATCTCTCTCTGATCTCTCTCTGATCTCTCTCTCTCTGACCATCTCTCTCTGATCTCTCTCTCTCATCTCTCTCTCTCAGCTCTCTCTCTGATCTCTCTCTCTCTCAGCTCTCTCTCTGATCTCTCTCTGATCTCCCTCTCTGAGCTCTCTCTGAGCTCTCTCTCTCAGCTCTCTCTCTGATCTCTCTCTGATCTCCCTCTCTGAGCTCTCTCTCTGAGCTCTCTCTCTGAGCTCTCTCTCTGAGCTCTCTCTCTGATCTCAGCCTCTGATCTCTCTCTGATCTCTCTCTGATCTCTCTCTGATCTCTCTCTGATCTCTCTCTCTGATCTCTCTCTCTGTTCTCTCTCTGATCTCTCTCTGATCTCTCTCTGATCTCTCTCTGATCTCTCTCTCTGATCTCTCTCTCTGATCTCTCTCTCTCTCTGATCTCTCTCTGATCTCTCTCTGATCTCTCTCTCTCTCTGATCTCTCTCTGATCTCTCTGATCTCTCTCTGATCTCTCTCTCATCTCTCTCTCTCTGATCTCTCTCTCTCTGATCTCTCTCTCTGATCTCTCTCTCTCTGATCTCTCTCTCTAATTTCTCTCTCTGATCTCTCTCTCTCTCTGCTCTCTCTCTCTAATCTCTCTCTCTCTGATCTCTCTCTCTCTCAGCTCTCTCTCTAATATCTCTCTGATCTCTCTCTCTCTCTCAGCTCTCTCTCTAATATCTCTCTGATCTCTCTCTCTCTCTCTCTCTCAGCTCCCTCTCTAATCTCTCTGATCTCTCTCTCTCTCTGATTTCTACTACTGCTTCTACAAGGACAATGAAATCTTTTTCAAATATATTGAAGTTTACATAGATTGAATTACTAGGCGGAATACTACCAATAGATTCGTTTACAAAGAATTTAACAATTTACCTGTGACAAATAACTTAATATAGAAAAGAACTAGTACCAAGAAAGAGAAAACCAATAAAGCAACAAGAGGAGAAGATCACTCACTTTTCAGACAATGACTTCCTTGGACTCGTACCCACTCTTATTCCCTCCTTAATTTCTTCCCTTTTCCTCTTCTTCTTGCCCTCTTTCCTTTCCTTGGTTCTCTAGAATTTACTGCAGAGTCTTGAAATAATTACTATTGCATGAGTAGTAATGATTGGTTTAGAAAATTAAAACTAAACAGAAATGTCATGGTCATGATGTACTGAGGCAAATCCAAGGGACTACAGTTGCAAATCCAAACACATATGGTCATGATGTACCGAGGCGGTAGTAGAGTCATACGTGCGGTGGTTACCTGAAGCGGCAGAAGCGCCGGTGCCGGCGATGACGGTGACAACGGAATCACATAGCACGATGAAGGATTTTTGCGACCACTGTACGCGACGATTCCAGGGACGACGGCGATGATTGCGACAACGGCGGTGACAGCGAAGCATGACACAGCGACGACGGCAAAGGTTGGGGGATTTGTGATGCCGATTCACGTCGGAGACGAAGAAGACGAGCGATTGGTGTGTTCCCGCAGGAGAAAAAAAGCGCGAGAGCTTGCCAGCGAAATTTGGCAGTAAAATGCACCCTTCAACAACGGCTTATAAGAAAACCGCCATTAAAAGTAAAAAAACATATTACTGGTGGTTTACCAATAACCGCCGGTACAGTTATCTTTAATGGCGGTTTATCCTATAACCGCTGGTACAATTATCTTTAATGGCGGTTTATCCTATAACCGCCGGTACAGTTATCTTTCATGGCGGTTTATCCTATAACCGCCAGTAATGAGCTCTTCAATGGCGGTTTTAACAATACCCGCCAGTGAAGTGATCTTTAATGGTGGTTTTTGCCAAAACTGCCGGTAAAGTTACAAGTGATTTAAGTCTTCATTTAGCTTCTGTAGAAACGTTTTGCCGGCGGTTTAACACTACCCCGCTGGTAATGGTTCATTTAAATCTCCTCTAAATACTTTCTTTATAAAAAAGACGATATAATCTATAGTTTGCTGGCGGTTTTGACTAAGACCGCCAGCAAACTGAATTTCAGTGGCGGTTTTACAGAAAACCGCCATTAAACCTCATTTTACCAGCGGGTATTCTTACAACCGCCAGCGAAAAGCTTATTCACTGGCGATGTTTTGAAAAACCACCAGTAAATTTATTTTAATGGCGTTTTTCCGTTTTATCTACTAATATTGAGGTGTTTTTTGATAACCGCCGGTAATACCTTTTTCCGCCGACGGTCATTGTTGAAAACCCTTATTAAAAAGCTTATTTCTACTAGTGATATATATTAATTGGAAAAAAGAGGGAGAAAACTAAACTGAGTAGATACAAAGTAGCAAGAAAAGTACTGGTCAATTAGATATTTAGTTATCTACCTGCTATACTTTATCTTAACTGAGACAGAGAACACTGCATGCATGAACGCGAGCTTGGATCATATATTGGGCAATCCTCGAATTCTTCGTCAGTCGTCATCTTCTTAATTTACTAGATGTTTACCTAAGTTTCGTTCCAATATTCAATCATGGTGTGGTTAAGGTTTTGAGTTCTATTGCAGCAATATTGATAATATTACACCTGATTTCGCGCGACATCGAAGAAGCTTATTCAACTGAACTAGTTCTTTCGGCGGAGCTTTACTTGGCATTTAAATTTGAAATAAACAGAAAACCAACTTCGTCCCAGTATTATAAATAACCCCAAACGACCGTCACTTTGTGCATAAAATCAACTGCCCACAAGGCGTTCTGTATATTCCTTTCTAATTCCAACACTTCAGTCTGTTCACAGCTTTTCCAATTCTGGGTCAATAGTACTAATGGATGTTGTTCTGTTATTAGTACTACTGCTTCTATATATTAATCCCCTTCCCACTAGCTAATGGAGCTTACAATACCAATGATTTCGTTTACGATATCATACTTTGTTCGCATCACCGGCGTCGTCGTCGGAGAGTGTGGGCCGTGATCATGAGCCGGAATTTGCGGCTGCCTCGGCGTCCTCAATTACCGACCCAGATTTCACCCTGATCATGTTCTTGTCACCCCAACTAAAAACTGAAGCTGCTGCCACCTTTGGAAATTCGCGGCTCAAACCGGGCGACAAAATAAAAACAGAGTTTCTTTCCTTTTTCTCACGCATATATGTTAACCGTCACTGATTCATGACTCTTCTCCAGTACTCTCTGCATGCATGCATGCACGTTTCACAATCCATATACGAAACTACATCACAACAAACGTTTATCTTCTTTTTCTTCTTCTGGGTATTAAAATACGATCAGCAAGGTCAAAGTGAGAAGAAAATCATAACCTGAAACAACAGTCTCTCGGTCTCGCCGCGTAAACAATAATCTGTTGTTGTTCTATAAACAAAAATCTGTTGTTGCCAAACCCAGTCTGGCCTGGCCGACAGGATAGAACCCGCACATAGATCGATCGGTTCGATCATGTCTAGCAACTACTTTGCTCCATCAACTGCTTAAACTTACTAATTTAAATGTGATGATTACTGTAGTAATTGTTGCATCGATATATATATATTTAAACATATATATATATATATATATATAGAAGAAAGATTTAGTGTGCAGTTTATTTTTATCTCCATAAAACATCAACTAACAATGTGAAATATAATTGACCTTCCACCTTAATTTAGCAACTAATTCTTAAAGGGACTATTTAAAAGCTGACTTTTTGAACGATTCCCCGTTTTAGTTGACTTATACATATTTCCTTTTGACGTCAAAGGCAGAAGCAATATGCATGAATCATGATCAAGAGGTATATTATAATAAAGAGACCACTTCTCCATTTACACTAATATATATTAATCGTGAATCAGTATTCTCAAGTTCCACCCTGCATGTTGATCAACTCCAAACGTCAAAGACGACCCTTTTACAAGCAATTCAATGGAAGGCTGTTGGTCATCACATGGGCTTTCATTTTGGGAAAAGAAAAAGAAAAGAAAAACACCAAGTCTCTCAATTCATGTACAAAAACTGGGCCGCACATGCATTTTCGAACTCTTGATCAGCAGGGGATCGATCCTCGAAATAAACCTTGCATTCACCATGTTACAATATTGCATGCTTTGATCATGTGTCATTATTCCGCTCCAACAAGCGCCTTAGAACCGAACTTTTGTTCTGTTTTGCTTAGAATTCTGCAACATGCAACTCATGTACTATACCTCTTCTTAATTAATGTATTTACAAACATTATACTACTCTGCGGCCTCCCCATCGTCGATAAACAATTCCTCAAAACACATGCGACTGATCTTATACATAAAGCAACTTAGATATTCCTGCACGGAAGTTGCGGAACTATTGACGTACATGTACCATTAAGCAGGGAGATCATTCCTTGCATGTTAGCTCCCGTTAAAAAAATTCGAACTACAGATACAAAATTTTAATATTGCTAGATCCTTTTGAATCTTCTAATATGATTGTAATTGACTCTGTTTATTATGTAGATACATATGGAGAGGAAATTAAATATTGATAGAAAAAACCTTTTGAAGTCGTTTCTGAATTATATAGTACTTCTTTCGTCAATCGATCGTGTTGGATTTTTAACTGTATGTCTGCCTAACTACAATATTCCAGAAGGACTTGGGTGGCTTACTATCTAACTCTCACCGACTGTTCGTACTGACTGATCATGATCAGTCTGGGTTAATAGTCGGTTGGTAAAAGACAGTCCAAGTCGGCATTTTGTAATTTGGTACGAGACCTAATTATATATTAACAAGATCAACCATTGAAAAGTATAATTTCAGTGGGTTAATTATCAGACCAGACCCATTTGCAGTATCAAGAGTCAATTTCTTTGCAGGTATTTTTCCATATTCTCAAATCCTTTTTACCGAATTCTGGTTTGGCTTCTGCTGCTCCTGATAGCTTAATCAATATTGAAAATCAACCCAGTGGCTATAAATACGAGACTTCATGCTCCAGATGCTTTCATCCAAGCTTGGTTCTCTTCCTCTGTGTGATCTCTTGAGATGGCAAAGTCCGGATGTTCTTCTGATCTCCTCTTCTTCTTCTTCATCATCTTCTTCTCCTTAGTGGCCGTTAATGGCGACTACAACGTCGTCAAGTTTGGTGCGAGAGGCGACGGTAAGACAGACTCGGGCAGAGCTTTCCTTAGTGCATGGCGAGCAGCTTGCTCCTCGGTCCGGCCGGCGACGGTTTACGTGCCACGAGGGTCCTACTTGATCAAGCGAATCATCTTCGAAGGTCCCTGCCGGAATAGGAGAATGACGATGAAGATAGACGGAACCCTCGTCGCCTCTACCAACTACGCTAAGTATGGAAGTGGAAACTGGGTCCTGTTCAACAAGGTTGAGGGCCTCTCCATCGACGGCGGCACCCTCGACGGCCGCGGCAAAGGTCTTTGGGCTTGCAAGACGGCCGGCCGGAACTGCCCTCAAGGAGCTCGGGTAAAACTTCTTAGCAGTATGTATATTTTTAGTAGTAAAAGAATATATACCAAATGGCTTACCTAGTTATAACATTTTTCAGTCGTTGGCGTTCAATGGTGCGGAAGAAGTGGTGGTGAGGGGATTGAAGTCGATCAACAGCCAGTTTTTCCACGTTGCAGTGAACATGTGCAAGAACATGAAGTTCGATGGGATTCAGCTCTTGGCTCCGGATGAGAGCCCGAACACGGACGGCGTACACGTCCAACTCTCCACGGGAGTTACCATCACCAACAGCGTCATGAAAACCGGCGACGACTGTATCTCTCTCGGCCCGGGAACCAGGGACATGTGGATGGAGCGGATAGCATGTGGCCCGGGACATGGAATCAGGTGATGATCAGCAGATTAATCATGCATGCATCAGTATCGATCAGTACTTTTTATATTTTTCGAGATCACTAGCATTTAATTCCATTATTATTAATTAAGTACTCTGATCCACCAACTTAATTTGTTCGTTCATGGATTTGAAAACTTTTGCAGCATTGGGAGCTTGGGTCAGGAATTCAAGGAAGAAGGCGTGACGAACATAACTGTGAAATCGGTGGTGTTCAGGGGAACCCAGAACGGGGTGAGGATCAAGTCGTGGGGAAGACCCAGTACCGGATTCGTGAGAGACGTTCGGTTTATCAATCTCGTCATGGTGAACGTTCAAAATCCAGTCATAATAGACCAAAATTACTGCCCTGGAAACAGAAATTGCCCTGGACAGGTAACAGCAGCCGTATTGATTAATGCTTTAATTAACTTCAATTAATACTATTGATTCCTTCCTAATAAATTATATATATATATATATGTAACGCCGATCTTAATTAATTTTTTTTGGTTCTTCAGCACTCTGGGATCAAAATCAGCGGAGTGACTTACAAAAACATCAGGGGGACGTCCGCGACGCCGGTTGCAGTGAAGTTCCATTGCAGCAAAGCGAATCCTTGCAATAGAATCGGTTTGAAGGACGTGAAGCTCTCTTACCAAAACAGCCGGGCGCAGTCTTCGTGTAAATTTGCAGACGGATCCGTAAGCGGTTTCATTGATCCACCCAGTTGTCTTTGAGCAACGAGCTGGCTAGAAATTAGTGATCAAATTAAATTTGTTCCATCAGCTAAATAAAAGCATAATTAATTACCGAACCGGATCATAGTTTATATGATATGGTCATGTGTTCGATTCGTAAAATATAATATGAAGAATGTATTTAATTTGGCATTGATTATATAATGCACTAGCCTTGTGTATTTTGGCATGGAGATTAAATTAAATCAATTTGATTAAAGTTGTCTTTACCAATATTAATAGTACTGTCCTGTCCTTGAATGAAGTTAATTGGTACGGCCCTCGTATGTATATACAGTATATATTTGTATAAATTGTTCCTTATAAACTGATTGTGATTGACGTTTTATTTGTCGCAAAGAGTTTTTTAAGAGGATAATATACTTAATACGATATCTCCAGGTGACCTGCAGTAAATTAAATGTCAAGCCATGAAACGAGTTAACTGCTTAATGCTGTTATATACGGTACTAAATATGACACATTGGAAGAAACATTATCAACAATTATGAGCCAATTATATCGTAGGTGCGTTTCATGTGTAGGTGTATTAATTAATTAGGTAGATGGCTATCATGCTCCGTACCACAGCTTGAAAGATCAAGGGGTATAATTTTAATCCATACAAGTCAAACATTAATATTAAACACATCCTTGTGAAGATATATACGTAAAGAATATGAGAAGCTCATTGGTAGGTTCCCGTACAAAGAGTAATTAAAGGAGGGAAACTTTAATTAATAAGAAGGATATTGTTGTATACATTATCTATCAATTGAAGAATGTACAAATTAACTAACGGGGAATTAATCATACACCAAGAGAATGTGTGACCGCTAATTTTCTAGTTTTCTAGTGTGAATTGGGTTGTGGGTTTGGCGGTTACTAAAGGTTGAAGTTAGTTACAAGCATGTAATGGGTTAGTTGAATTCAATTAAATTAAGTTTCGAACTGGTTTTCAGGAAAAGCAATTGACATGTATAGAACATCTCTATTCCCTATGAACTAATAATATCATAATCAAAACTATATATGAAAGAAAGTGGTTAACTGTGTAAGATGGGATCCGAGCCACTCGCTAAGTATTAATCAATTGCTAATTTTCTACTCACAAAGTGTAGTGTGAACACTTCAATTTCAGCTGGTATTGTTCTTCTTAAAAGAATCCCACATAGATCTAACTATCTTCATATATAATATATCTTGCACTTATCTCGGTATAACCCCATGTTAGTAATAGTAAACAAATGGTTTTCATATTAGTTCATGTTAGTTTCACATGGAAAAGAATGCACATGCATGTAAATATGTTTTCTAGAAATGCTAACTATAATTACTTGACCAGATAATTGAAGAGTAACATGCCTACTTCGTTGAGTAGAGGAGGCATCACATGGTTATTTCAAATTGATTGAATCTCGAGCAAATTATCCAACAAAGATTTATGCAATTTTGTGTTCGTGGTAACATCAGTTCAATTAGCGGTTAACAGTTAACACTTCATGAACTTAATAAACTATTTTATATGGTGTTATCAAGCTTGAATTTAAGTTGTTAAATGGAGAAAGATATATTAATTGGAAAAAAAACAGGGTGAAAACTAAACTGATAAGTAGATACAAAGTAAAGCAAGAAAAGTACTGGTGATCAATTTAACATTTAATCATCTACCTGCTAAACTTTGTCTTAACTGAGATTGAGAATTCTGCATGCATGAACGATAGGATCATATATTGGCCAATATTCCTCGAATTCCTCGTCTGTCGTCATCTTCTTTACTAAAAGTTTACCGAAGTTTCGTTCCAATATTCAATCATGGCGTGCGTAAGGTTTTGAGTTTTATTGCAGCAATATTATAAATATTACACCTGATTACGCGCGACCTCGAAGAAGCTTATTTAACTGATCACTAGTTCTTTCGGCGGAGCTTTTACTTGGCGTTTAAATTTGCAATCATCAGAAAACCATCTTGGTCACATCAGTATAAATACCCCCAAACGGCCGTCACTAGTTTGTACATCAAATCAACTGCCCACAAGGTGTTCTGTAGTGCTTGTTTCTTCCTACAGTACTTCCGTGTGTTCAGTAGTACTTCTCCAATTCTGGGTCAATAGTACTAATTAATGGATGTTATTCTGTTATTAGTACTGCTTCTATTAATCCTCTTCCCGTTCGCTAATGGAGCTTACAATACCAATGTGGTCACCCACGGAGCGAAAGGGGACGGGAAAATGGACTCGACGCGAGCTTTCCTGAGTGCATGGAAGTCGACTTGTGGGTCCACGAAGCCGGCGACCATCTACGTTCCGACGGGGAGGTACTTGATCAAGAGGGCTACCTTCGAAGGTCCCTGCCGGAACCACGACATCTCTTTCAAGATCGACGGCACTCTCGTCGCCTCCTCCAACTACGCTGTGTTCGGCGCCTACGAGTACTGGATTGTTTTCACCGGCGTCAAGGGCCTTTCTATCGTCGGCGGAACCCTCGACGGGAAAGGTGCCGGCCTGTGGGCCTGTAAAGCTGCTCACAAGAACTGCCCTGACGGAGCCAAGGTATGTAATTCATTGTCAGAGACTATAGATCGATATTACTTATAAATATTCCCCACTTTTAACTGATGTAAACTTTATTTGTACACTTATGTATATAATTAATGATTGAATATTGCAGTCTGTAACGTTTCAAGATTGCGAAGACGTTAGGGTTGAGGGCTTGAAATCGATAAACAGCCAACTGTATCACATCGGCGTGAATGGCTGCCGGAACGTGGATCTCCGGGGAGTGCAGCTCCTGGCGCCGGAGGAGAGTCCCAACACGGACGGCATCCACGTCCAACTCTCCACCGGCGTCACCATTTTCAACGCCGGCATAAAGACCGGCGATGACTGCATCTCGGTGGGTCCCGGGACCAGGAACCTTTGGGTGGAGAAAGTTGCGTGCGGACCCGGCCACGGAATCAGGTAAACTAAAGCATATGCATGCATTATATTAAAGCTTCCTTGTAAACGAATTAAAGCTAGTTATATTAATTATGCAGTGATATTAATATGGCAGCATCGGGAGCCTTGCCAAGGATGCTAAAGAGGAGGGCGTATCGAACGTCACGGTGAAGTCGGTGGTGTTCGCCGGAACGGAGAACGGACTGAGGATCAAATCGTGGGGAAGACCCAGCAGCGGATTCGTTCGGGATGTTCAGTTTATGAATGCGGTCATGGTGAACGTCAAGTTCCCCATCGTAATCGACCAGAACTACTGCCCTCGCAACGAAAACTGTCCTGGCCAGGTAATATATATAATTAATTTGTACTTATATATGACTAATTATCACAGAGCAAAAGCTCAATATGGTATAATTGATTGGGTGGAAGTAATTAATTAAATGATTCCGTTTGTTATAATTAACTAATATTGGATTGATCAGCATTCGGGGGTGAAAATCAGCGGAGTGAGGTACGAGAACATAAAGGGGACGTCGGCGACGAAGGTGGCGGTGAAGTTCGACTGCAGCAAAGCGAATCCGTGCAGCGGCATCGGACTGAGAGACGTGAAGCTCACTTTCCAGAAACAGAGAGCGGCTTCCTCTTGCAAAAACGCAAGAGGAACTTCTCGGGGTCTCGTTGAACCTCCCAGTTGTTTGTAGCTAGAATTGTTAAGCTATAAATTAATGGAGATTATAATTTACCCAATATTATAGATAATTAACCTGAATTAAGTACAATTTTATTGTTATCATGATCAACCAAAGGAGTACTAGATCTAGTACGTACTACAAGGTTATTCATGATAAAAATTAGTACAGTGTAATTATGATCAACCAAAGTGTAAAATTATGAATTCAGGAAGCAAATTAAACTCTCCGAGAAAAAAAAAACACGGAGACGAGTCCAGTCGGCCTCGACTCGTAGACTCTTGACCGTTCACTGTTGACCCGCAACTAGGAAACTTCCGCAAGAAAAAAACTACCCGTTCGCACCATTACATGGGGATGATGCAGATGTACCGCTTGGATCGCCTCCAGGGTCGTGTGGGCCCTTCTTAACTGTTGATTGACTCTTACTCGCCATTGACTACCACGTTGACTGTCCTTACCCACGTCGACTGTCCCTATCCACGTTGACTGTCTCTATCCACGTTGATTTCCACGTCGACTTGAGAGATCGATGAGCATGCATATATATATATATATATATATATGTAGTGGGAACACTTACTTTCTGGTCTTTGAGGGGGTAGAGTACTATTAACGAGACCCTTGAAAGTCTGAGGGACAGCGATCGACTATGTAAATTCCAAGGTCCTTCCCACTTGTTTCCTTTTAAGTTTCGCAGGGTTGCAGACTGCACTCTTATATATGATCTCTGGATTTTCAGAGTTCTTGCACTCCTCTGCATATGCGGGAACCTGGAGGTAAGAGCTTGAAACAAGTGTTTTTTTAAACTGCTTCTACTCCTTATATTGCATCACGTTTCTGCATGATATTTTAGTTCAGGTATTGAATTTCATGGATTGAGCTGTCGCAAGTGAAGTTGAAAGATATTTGATATTTATCCCTTATATGTAAGCATGCTGTAATTGTATTCAAGTGGCCTAGCTAGCACTATACTCATGAGCTGTTTGAAGTGTCCTGTTCCTGTATTTCTCTTGGAAATCACATATTCCTAATTACTGCCTCTTGAGGTAATTAAGAGGCCTAGGATTGAATACAATGGAGTTTTGACAGCTATATATATGGTGTAACTAATTATCTATGGCTCTATATATTATGTCATCAAGTTAGTAGTATTAAGTAGTTGTCATCTTCATACGCTTGCTTACATCTCGTGTTTTACCTAATTCACTACTTCCTTCTTTTATCGAGCGCAGGAATTTCTTTGGACTTTGAAGGATTTGGCTGGGTATTAGAGCTGAGCAGGCAGCAGGTCCTAGCTCTCTTGGTTCCACAGTAAATTAGTTGATTGGGATAGATTTGATTGTGAGGATCCCTTGATACAAATTAAGCCTTTCTTTGGCCTTCGTTTTGAGCCTCAAGTTGGTTAGTGGCAAATAGCGATTAATTAACCAGAGTTGGTTTGAAGAATCACTTCAGCTGATGGACGTTTTCAAGGAACCCAAAGCTCTTGTCTTCCTTCACGCTCTCTGCTTGCTCTCATTGTTCAGTGCTGTCTTAAGTGTTGAAAGTGACATTGAGTGTCTGAGATCGTTGAAACAGTCTCTAGATGATCCTTCCGGCAATCTTCAAAGCTGGAATTTTCAGAATTCTACTGAAGGGTTCATCTGTAGATTTGCTGGAGTGGAATGCTGGCACGTTGATGAGAGTAGGGTGATAAATATTAAGCTATCCAACATGGGCTTGAAAGGCCAATTTCCATCCGGTCTTAGGCTGTGTACAAGCTTGGTAGGATTAGATCTGTCAAACAATGAACTCACTGGATCTCTCCCTCACCAGATCTCTCACTCAATTTCCTATATTACGAATCTTGACCTCTCATCCAACAAATTCTCTGGTGAAATTCCTGAGAACCTTGCAAACTGCTCTTATCTGAACACCCTTAACCTGCAAAACAACCACTTCAGTGGTCAGATCCCAATGCAATTCAGTACCCTGGATCGGCTGACATCATTTAATGTTGCCAATAACAATCTATCAGGGCCCATTCCCCCTCTCAGGCATGTGTCATCATCTTCAGGCTTTGCAAATAATCCAGGACTTTGTGGACCAATTTTGAATAGAGTCTGCAATGGGGCTCCCACGAAGTCTCATACTTCAACCATTATTCTGCTGTTTTTGGCGTTTTATTTACTCTGTTGGTTGTTGGTATAATCATGTATTGGTTGTTTCTATAGTCTTCTATTGGTTGTTACTATAATCTTTTATTGGTTGTTGGCATAATATTTTCTAATCAAACCTACTACAATGTTATAATCAAACAGCAACTTCAATGGTATCACAATAAAAACAACATTGTTGTAGACTAATTGCGTAATCCCAAGTTATAATCTAATATTATATATACTTATAATCAACTATTAGTAAAAGGTTTTTTATATTGGGCAATATTATTGCAATGGTGTGTTGCAAGTAATGAAATTACTAGTCCAATGTTAAAAAGTCTAAGTATTTGCGAAATAAGGGAAAATTTATAATCGTGAAAGTTAAAACTTAAAAGTTAAAGAGTTATAATTTATAATTAGATTAAAAAAAGGAAAATACTAGTTTTACTTAAGCCCAGTACCTATCCCACATACATAATAATCTAAACCATAGATGCCTAGGGTTGTTTTAGAATATAAGATTTTATAAATTAAAAAATATGTTTTATATTTTTAAAAATTAATTAGATTAGCATGGGATAGGTACTGTTTGGCTGCGCAGACCATATCGGACGACATAGTACAGATTCTACGGAAGGCGTCTGTGGGTCTCTCGATCTCCATGTGATGGGGAAGAAGAGTAGAGCTTCGAGCCTCGTAGTCGAGAAATTACAGCCGAGAAATCGTGCAACTGTTAATTAATGGCGGTGTCGGCTGCTTGTCTTTCATTGCAGAGAGAAGTTGGCGGAGAAGAAGCGGTTGGGAACTCCCAAGTCTTCGGCTTTTGCTTCCGTTTCTGCTCCTTAGCTAACCAACGAAGGCGACATAAGCCCATCGTGTTTCGTCGTCTTTCTCGCTACTTCGGTTCTCCAGGAGCGAATTTTATACTTCTTCGTTTTCGAACCCGAAATTCCCCTGACTTGGGCCTGCTTTGCGCAATCTTGCCATGGAGGAGGTGCGAAACAAGCGCATCCTTTTCAAGCATTTCGTCGCCGGAACTCCTAACGAAACGGATATGGAGCTAAGTGTAGGAAAAATTCATCTCAAGACCCCTCCAGGATCTGGAGCAGTTCTCGTCAAGAATCTCTATCTCTCCTGTGATCCCTATATGAGAGGAAGAATGCGGGAATACTATGACTCGTACATCCCGCCTTTCGTTCCCGGTTCGGTATAAGCTTCCTACCATGTGATACTCTTAGTTTCTTGACGATCTTTTCTAGATTGGTTTCTTGACGATCTTTTCTGTCTTTGTTTGTTTATAAAAAAGTAATATTTAAAGAGGAAGGATTTAGGCCTGATTCCAATTGAATTCTAATAATCTGGTTTCGCCTATGATTACAAAGCTTTTGCTTCTGATCAGGTTCAAATTATTGGTCTTTAGCAGAAAATGATAAAATTAGGAAAAGCCTAATCATTTTGCTTCTTTATTTTATTTTTCCTTTTCGGCTGTTAATGGATCGTCTGAGAAGAACTTCATATATTCTGTCTGGGAAAAAGAGATTATTTTGCTGCTCCATTGCTGCACACTGTCTTTTGCCTCAGCCACCTGCAAACATGGGCAACTGCGACAAGCCTTCTTCTCTGGTTTTTCCCCACAATGTCAATTCTTTTTGTTTCACGCAGTCACGACTACTTTTTTTTACACAAAATAATAGTACGATTAGTGTAACTGCTTTACTTCTATTTCTGCCAGTTAAACATCTACGTGAAGTAGAGATTGATAAATAGAGGCAAATAAAACAGGGGATAAGCATGCCAATTGATTTTATTTGCTTTACTTTGTGAAGGTCATTGAAGGCTTTGGTGTGTGCAAAGTTGTTGACTCTGAGGATCCTGATTATAAACCAGGGGATTTGATCTCTGGAATAACTGGTTGGGAAGAGTACAGTTTGATTCGGCAAACAACTCAGTGGAGGAAAATTCACTCCGAAGATATTCCACTTTCCTATCATTTGGGTCTTCTCGGTGTAGTATTTTCTTCGTGACTTCTATTTATTTTTTTTTAAATACCCCACGTATGTCTCTTGTTTGATTTTGTCTGTATGACATAATTTTCCATGAAAGTGCTACTTGAAATGCCATAGTTACTCACTAAAACTAGACGTGGGCCTCCATATGACAGTTTAGTCTTAGCTGATGATAGTTGGTTCATGGGTGTTGATGCATTTGGAGATGGTAAATCCTATTCTGTGCAATTTGATGATATATCAAATAACACCAAAGAGTAACCAAATAATTTTGATCTCTCGAAAGGGAAACTATCTCAGAACAAGGTATTGAGAAAACTAATTGAGATATAAGGCAGAACAGGGAGGGAGTGGGGATGGCTGACTCATTGCAAGAAACCAGCTAAATTAAATATCACTGAAACATATCACTATTCTCTTGACTTCTTGATCAACCCAATCTTTCAAAGACAGGAACTCCCTAAGGTTATTTAGCTGGACAACATTCAACTATGACTGATATGAGGAATTGGCTTTGTCTGCCTTTGAAAAACATGAACAGCCAAATCTACTAAATTTTTTAAAGAAAAGTCTATGAAGCCTTGAAGTTTGAATTTGATTCTGCCATTTTGTAAACAATTTTCATCGAAACCATTTTCATAGATAACTAATCTGTCATGTCCTATGCCAGAACTTATTGGACTCCTTGGGAGATTATGGATTTAGACGTAGATGAGGTAGAGGACTGGATCTGTATTACTAGGGCCGCCAATGAGTTGGCAGACTCGCTTGCTAAGGGGTAACCCTTCAATCCCTTGTCATCTGGGATTCCCCTCCTTTTCTAAGTTGAATCTTGTAACCTGTTTTTCAAATTGCAACAAAAATTGTGCTTTCCTCTTGGACTGTTTGCTTGGTAGCATGTGGTTCTTGAAATCAAGCGGAGTGTCCTGAGAGTAGTTTTTGGTTTGTATGGTATGCTATTACTTATTTCCATAAAAAAAAAAAAAAAAAAGCAACCACAGTGCTACTTGTACTGGAGCTTCTTCTTTATTAAGACATTAATTATGAATTTGACCTGATCATGTAGCTTTTTAAACCGAGTGTGAATCTCAACAGTGTTGTAATCAAAATGCTTATATCTTTCTCAACTGCCTCCTTTTTTTTTTTTTCTTTCACAGATTTTTTCCTTGTTTACTCTGAACAAATAAATTCCTTGTTAAGCTTTTCGAGGAAATGACCTCCCAACAACTTCCATGTGCAGGCATGCCTGGTTTTACAGCTTATGCTGGTTTTTATGAGGTATGTGCCCCTAAAAGGGGGGAATCTGTTTTTGTTTCAGCTGCTTCTGGAGCAGTTGGGCAGTTAGTTGGCCAACTAGCCAAATTGCATGGCTGCTTTGTTGTTGGAAGTGCCGGCACGAAGCAGAAGGTAGGAGTTCATAGAAAACTTCCTCAAGAAATAATTATTTGCTTGAGGATACGAAAATAAGCCAATATAAAAAATTTGTGTTGGATTTTAGGTTGATCTGCTAAAGAACAAGCTAGGTTTTGATGAAGCTTTTAATTACAAGGAGGAGCAAGACTTAGATGCTGCCTTGAAAAGGTCAGTACTTGTTCCCAGTGTGGCTCAGACTGAATTTAGCATCATTTACAGAGTGATGGCTTTCACTTCCAGGTATTTCCCACAAGGCATTGACATCTACTTTGACAATGTGGGCGGGGTGATGCTTGATGCGGCACTTCTGAACATGAGATTAGATGGCCGAATTGCTGTTTGTGGGATGGTGTCTCAGAGCAGCCTGTCTTCTTCAGTTGGTATCCATAACCTGAACATGCTCATACTCAAGCGGATAAGGATGCAGGGCTTCCTACAGAGTGACTATTTGCACCTTTTTCCAGAGTTTTCAGAAAAAAATATCGAATACTACAAGCAAGGAAAAATTGTTTACATAGAAGACATGAGTGAGGGTATAGAGAGCGCTCCATCATCCTTGGTGGGGATTTTCTCTGGTAAAAATATTGGCAAGCAAGTCATACGCGTAGCCTCTGAATGAAACTTAGTCATGATTTCTCTTCCATCCCAACTTCCATAATTTCTTATCATTTGTTTGAGCAATGCAGTCCTCTAAATTAAGTATTTTAATTTTGTGTTACCAACTCCAAATAGGATAAGCTTAACCCACCTCCTTGTCGGCTGTTACCAATCAGAATTCGGAGAGTGGCTTTATCCTTCCACGTTGATGAGAGTAAGGTGATAAATATTAAGCTATCCAACGTGGGCTTGAAAGGCCAATTTCCATCCGGTCTTAAGTTGTGTACAAGTTTGCAGGGATTAGATCTGTCAAACAATGAACTCACTTGATCTCTCCCTCACCAGATCTCTCACTCGTTTCCCTATCTTACAAAAATTGACCTCTCGTCCTCTGGTGAAATTCCTGAGAACTTTGGAAACTGCTCTTATCTGAACACCCTTTGCCTGCAAGACAACCACTATAGAAGATCCCCATGCAATTCAGTGCCCTGGATCGGCTGACAACATCTAATGTTACCAATAACAATCTATCAGGGCCCATTCCCCCTCTCAAGAATGTGACATCACCATCAAGCTGCAAATAATCCAGGGCTTTGTGGGAAGATTTTGAATACACACTGCAAAGGGGCTCAGGGGAAGTATCATACTTCAACCATTATTTGTTCTGCTGTTTTTGGCGTTTTATTTACTCTGTTGGTTGTTACTATAATCTTTTATTGGTTGTGGGCATAATCTTTTCTAATCAAACCTAGTACAATGTTATAGTCAAACAGTGTCTAAAAGTATAAGTTCGAACGGCAACTTCAATGGTGTCTCAATAAAAAACTACAATTGTTGTAGACTAATTGCGTAATCCAAAGTTATAATCTAATATTATATATACTTATAATCAACTATTAGTAAATGATTTTATATATTGTGCGATGTTATTGCAATGGTGTGTTGCAAGTAATGAAATTACTAGTATTTATAAAAGTTAAAACTTAAAAATTAAAGAGTTATAATTTAGAATTAGATTAAAATTTTTTGCTGGACGTAATTAGCAGATGCACTAACGTACATGTTAATTTAAGCTCTTAAAAATATTTTTTTATTATAAAATTCTATTTTTTAGAGGATAAATCTTTGGCATAGTTTAGATTAACAAGTTTGCGGGATAATTGCGTGGGCTAAGTATAACTAGCATTATTCGTTAATTAATAACGGTTTCAACTGCTTTGTCTCTCATTGCAGCTGCGGGCCTGCAGAGAAGAAACGGCCCTGTCGTTGGGAGCAACGAAGGCGGCATAACCTACCGTGTCTCGTCGTCTTTCCCGCTACTTTGGCTCTTCAGGAGCGAGTTAATTTAAACTTTCTTCGTTTACGAACCCGAAAATCCCCTGACTTGGGACTTCTTTGCGCAAACTGGCCATGGAGGAGGTGCCAAACAAGCGCATCCTTTTCAAGCATTTTGTCGCCGGAACTCCTAACGAGACGGATATGGAGCTAAGTGTAGGGAAAATTCATCTCAAGACCCCACCTGGATCCGGAGCAGTTCTCGTCAAGAATCTCTATCTCTCCTGTGATCCCTATATGAGAGGAAGAATGCTGGAATACTATGACTCGTACATCCCGCCTTTCGTTCCTGGTTCGGTATAAGCTTCCTACCATATGAGGCTCTTAGTTTCTTGACGATCTTTTCTGGAGAAGTTGAAGTGTTCTCTATCATATTTTTTCGGTCTTTGTTTGTTTATATAAAAGCAATATTTTCAGAGGAAGAATTTAGGCCTGAGTCCAATTGAATTCTATTAATCTGGCCTCGCCTATCATTACAAAGCTTTTGCTTCTGATCAAGTTCAAATTATAGGTCTCTAGCTGAAAATGATAAAATTAGGAAAAGCCTAATCATTTTGCTTCTTTAATTTTTTCCTTTTCGGCTGTTAATGGATGGTCTGAGAAGAACTTCATATATTCTCGAGATTATTTTGCTGCTCCATTTCTGGACACTGTCTTTTGCCTCTGCCACATGCAAACATGGGCGACTGCTACAAGCCTTCTTCTCTGGCTTTTGCCCACAATGTCACTTCTTTTTGTTTCACGCAGTCACGGCTAGTTTTCCTCACAAAATAATAGTGCCATTAGTATAACCGCATTTCTTCTATTTCTGCCAGTTAAACATCTACGTGAAGTAGAGATTGATAAATAGAGGCAAATAAAAGTATGACGAGGAGAAATTCTATCTCATGATTTTATAAGTAAAGAGAACATAAACGTGTGCATCAATAAATGACATCTTCACTACTGCTTTCCTTTTGTTTGACATTTTAACTTTCGTTTCTGTTGATAAGCATGATTGCTAAAAAGTGCAATTCTATCTCAATTGATTTTTCTTGCTTTACTTTGTGAAGGTCGTTGAAGGCTTTGGTGTGTGCAAAGTTGTTGACTCTGAGGATCCTGATTTTAAACAAGGGGATTTGATCTCTGGAATAACTGGTTGGGAAGAGTACAGTTTGATTCGGCAAACCACACAGTGGAGGAAAATTCTGTCCGAAGATATCCCACTTTCCTATCATTTGGGTCTTCTTGGTGTAGTATTTTCTTCCTGACTTCTCTTTATTTTTTTTAAACACCCCACTAATATATCTTGTTTATTTTATCTGTTTGACATAGTTTTCCATGAAAGTGCTACTTGAAATGCCATAGCTACTCGGTAAAACTAGACGTGGGCCTCATATGACAGTTTAGTCTTAGCTGATGATAGTTGGTTCAAGGGTCTTGATGCATTTGGAGATGGTGATTCCAATTCTGCACAATTTGATGCGCTACATCAGATAACTCCGAAAAATAACCAAATAATTTTGACGTCTTAAAAAGGAAAATTATCTCAGGTACAATGTATTGAGAAAACTAATTGAGTTAGAAGGTAGAACACAGAGGGAGTGGGAATGGCAGGCCTCGTTGAAAGAAACCAGCTAAATTAAATTTCACTAAAACATTTCATTATTCTATATTCTTCTTGATCAACCTGACTTTGCAAAGACAGGAACATCCTCAGGTTATTTTGCCGGAACAATCAACTATGACTGATACGAGGAATTTGCCAACTCTACTAAGTTCTTTGAAAGAAGATTATAAGAGTGAAGTTTGATTTTGATTCTGTTACTTTGAAAATATTTCCCATTATAACCATTTTCATAGATCACTAAATGTCATATCATATGCCAGAACTAATCGGACTCTTTCTGGGAGATTAGGGATTTAGCCACGGATGTGGTAGCGGACTGGTTTTGTATTCCTAGGGCCGCCAAGCGGACTCACTTGCTAAGGAAGGGGCATCCCTTTAATCCCTTGTCATCTGGGATTCCCCTTCTTTTGTAACTTGATTCTAATAACCTGGCTTCAAATTGCAATAAAAATTGTGCAAACTCTTGGACTGTTTGCTTGGTAGCATGTGGTTCTTGAAATCAAGCGGAATGTGCTGATTGTAGTTTTTGGTTCTTATGGTATGCTATAACTTATTTTCATAAAAAAGCAACCACAGCGCTACTTGCACTTGAGCTTCTCTTTGTTGAGACATTAATGATGAATTTGGCCTGATCGTGTAGCTCTTTAGACCGACTGTGAATCTCTACAGTGTTGTTATCAAAATGCTTACAGCTTTCTCAACTTCCTCTTTTTTTTTCTTTCACATATTTTTCCTTGTTTACTCTGAACAAAGAAATTCCTTTTTGTGGAAATGACCTCCTCACAACTTCCATGTGCAGGAATGCCTGGTTTTACTGCTTATGCTGGTTTTTATGAGGTATGCGCCCCTAAAAAGGGGGAATCTGTTTTTGTTTCTGCTGCCTCTGGAGCAGTTGGGCAGTTAGTTGGCCAACTAGCCAAATTGCATGGCTGCTTTGTTGTTGGAAGTGCTAGCACGAAGCAGAAGGTAGGAGTTCTGAAGAACTTCCACAAGAAATAATTATTTGCTTGAGGATACGAAAATAAGCCAATATTGAATATTTGTGTTGGATTGCAGGTAGATCTGCTAAAGTACAAGCTAGGTTTTGATGAAGCTTTTAATTACAAGGAGGAGCATGACTTAGATGCTGCCTTGAAAAGGTCAGTACTTGTTCCCAGTGTGGCTCAGACTGAATTTAGCATCATTTACAGAGTGATGGCTTTCACTTCCAGGTATTTCCCACAAGGCATTGACATCTACTTTGACAATGTGGGCGGGGTGATGCTCGATGCGGCACTCCTGAACATGAGATTACTTGGCCGAATTGCTGTTTGTGGGATGGTGTCTCAGAGCAGCCTATCTTCTTCAGTTGGTATCCATAACCTGAACATGCTCATATTCAAGCGTATCAGGATGCAGGGCTTCCGACAGGGTGACTTTTTGCACCTCTTTCCAGAGTTTTCAGAAAAAATTCTCGAATACTACATGCAAGGGAAGATTGTTTACATAGAAGACATGAGTGCTGGTATAGAGAGCGCTCCATCATCCTTTGTGGGGATTTTCTCTGGTAAAAATATTGGCAAGCAAGTCATACGCGTAGCCTCTGAATGAAACTTAGTCATCATTTGTTTGAGCAATGCAGTCCTCTAAATTAAGTATTTTAATTCTGTGTTACCAACACCAAATAGGATAAGCTTAACCCAATCTCCTTGTCGGCTGTTGCCAATCAGAATTCGGAGAGTGGCTTTACCCTCGTTCGTTTTTCACGCCTCCGTTCTCGCTACAGTGAATAGTGACATGACTGAAGTCGCTGAAAAGGACTTTCTGGATCGTTAGTGCGGGACATCCACTCATTAGTACGCGTTTGATAGCCTCCTTTAACCCTGTTTAAAAGGCATCTCGCTCCTAAAGAATCTTGTGTTTTCGTAGCAGCCCTGCTCTCTGCACTTCGCACTCTGCAGTGCACTCAAGTTTCAGGGCAAATATCTTCTAACATGGCGGACCTGGAGGAACTCCCGAACAAGCAGATAATCTTCAAGGGTTTCGTAACTGGCTTTCCCAAAGAAGATGACATGATAATGAAGACCTCGACTAGTAAATCAAAAGTTCCCCAGGGATCAAATGCCGTTCTTGTTAAGAATCTTTCCCTCTCTTGTGATCCCTATATGCGAAACAGAATGTCCAAGCCTATTCCTCAGAGTTATAGTACTTCATTCACGCCTGGTTCGGTAAGACTCTCAACTTGCTTTAGTTTGCTCTTTGCATTATATTCCCTCTAATTTATGCACTATTCAAAGGTGTCGGTGACGGAATTTATTGTCCGTCGGATCTCCGGGGTCAGGTGATCTTGTCATTCATGAGGAGTCTGGGTGTTTGATCAAATGCCCATTCTCAATTTTTTGTTCTTTCTTTTGCTGTCCATGTCTGTGTAGCCTAAAAAGTTGTTTTCCTCTGATTTGTGAGTTCGAGGTGTCTGCTGCGTGGATTAAAAAATTGTTTTCTCTGTTGTTCAACTCTGAGCGGTCTGCTTATTATTTATTAGCGCTAAGTCGGCCTTGCTTGGCCTGCTGTGTTCAGGATTGAATGTAATATAGGCCTAAAAGCTGAGGATGTAAGAGGGAACAAGACAGATCATGTTCGGATTTCTTGTCTGTGCCTTGATCTCTATTTTGAAGCAGTTTCTTTGAAGAACTTCGATTTCGTACCCTTTTACAGTTTTACTAGCTTCAATTCAGACTTGAACCTTTGTTGCGGCAGGTCATTTATGGCTACGGCGTGGGTAAAGTTGTGGACTCTGGACATCCTGATTTTAAGGCCGGTGACTTGGTTTCCGGAATTGCAGGGTGGGAAGAATACAGCCTCATATCGACACCTGAAGCCCTAACTAAAATCAAATATACTGATGTTCCCCTCTCCTACTACACTGGAGTTCTTGGTATGTTAATTAATGCAGTTGCAACTTATACTCATGGAATGAAATCATTTGCTCTCAACTGCATTTTTATTGTTCTTGAGGGTATTCTAGGTGAGAGTAACGTACTATTACCTTGATTGGACAGGTATGCCAGGACTCACTGCATATGCAGGATTTCATGAAGTGTGTTCTCCTAAGAAAGGTGAGACTGTTTATGTGTCTGCAGCATCTGGAGCTGTTGGGCAACTGGTAGGCCAGTTTGCTAAGCTCATGGGCTGCTACGTAGTGGGAAGTGCTGGTAGCAAAGAAAAGGTTAACTGATTTCTTCTTCTGATCCTTAGTATCTCTTGCATCAAGGACCTTGTCCAATATGCTTCCTGTTTACATCTCTGATTAGTTAATCTGTGGTTCATTACCACTTTTTTGCCTATTAATTGATTGAGTTCCCGTGTCTACTCTTTCACATGTTGATCATTTGAAAGTGGTTTGAGTTATTCTGCCTGATGGTTATAATAACCTTCTGTGAGCATGATTGATGAATCAGGTTAACTTACTGAAGGAAAAGTTTGGATTTGACGATGCTTTCAACTATAAAGAGGAGCAAGATCTGACTGCGGCTTTGAAACGGTTAGTATATATATCCGCTTACATGTAAATATAATTATCTCTTTCATTGGTTGAAGATTTGGACTACAGATTTAAACTTTACAAAAAATCAATCCTGTCTTCAAAAAGTCCACAAGCACTCCTAGTTTTGTGATTTATAAAAACCTAGTTTCGTCATTCAGAAAAAACCGACTGACTTTGAGTAATCATTCCATATTGCGAGCAGGTGCTTCCCAGAAGGCATAGATATCTATTTCGAGAACGTGGGAGGCCGAATGCTGGACGCAGTTCTGCTGAACATGAAAACATTCGGCCGAATAGCAGTTTGTGGGCTTATTTCACAGTACAATCTGACCCAACCTGAAGGCGTACACAATCTCTTCTGCCTCGTTTCTAAAAGAATCAAGATGCAGGGCTTCATAGAACTCGATTACAAGCACATGTATCCTCAGTTCCTTGAAGTTGTAATTCAGTACATACGGGAGAAGAAGCTCGTTTACGTTGAAGATATCGCCGAAGGCCTGGAGAAAGCTCCCGCTGCTCTCATCGGCCTCTTCTCCGGCCGCAATGTGGGCAAACAGGTCGTGCACATCGCCGATCCCTGAATGAACGACGATCGACTCGTCTTTAAGCTTCAGGATCGTTGTAATAATGTGTTTGATTGTAGAATAAAATAAGCGAGTTGTCATCTCATGGTTTATGAACGTTCTATTGGACCTCTCCCGTCTGTGTAATATGTAATTAAATAATGTATCTATTGCTCGATTATTATAGCATATTTCTTGAAATAAATAAATAATAAAATAATATATTTTGTTTAAAATTTAATGGTAAGATTGTTTATATTTAAAATAATTTATCTATTCAAAATTTTAAATATCCGCAATGTTAAAGTAACATTTTTCAAGTATTTTATTCCTTCTTAATTTTATTTAAATAGACAATAATATTTCGACGATTAAAAATAATTTTGACTAATTTGTAATTACAATTAATTTAAGAGAAAGTTAGAATCATAAAACTTAAATATGAAATTAGGAAACTAGATATTTACACTCTCAAAACTTGTCAGTCCGATTACTGTCTGATGAGATTCTCATTTAACGGCTTCAAATATTCATTTGCCGACAACGGATTTGTAGTTCGCTGCGACCTTCGCTCATACAAACTAACGTAACTGCCACAAATAAGTTACTTCCTCTAGTAATCTCAAGTAACAGTGGCGGATATGCATGGTCTTAAATTGCAGCCCCTCCAAAGATATCCATTCAGAGAAGAAGTGGAAGCCAGAGAGGGACATGGCTTCGACATTGAAGCCCAGCTGCCCTCCTTTACCGGCCAAATCTTCCTCTAATGATCGCCTGTATAGTTCACAGTCCGCCACTTGGCTTCGTCCTCATACTCATCCCTCTTTTTCCCTCCTTGAAATTTGCTCCAGTATGAAGGAACTTAACCAAATCCTTCCCCTTGTCATCAAAAGTGGACTTTCAGACCAACCCATCTTTCAAGCGAAGCTTATCGGCCTTTTCTCTAGGTTTGGTTGTCTTCCGCAAGCTACACTTGTTCTAGATCGGGTTGAAGAGAAATCTGACGAGTTATATCATTCGGTCCTAAAGGGCCACGCCCATAACTCTACTTTAGACGACGGGTGTCTATTTTTTACTCGAATGAGAATGGATGGTGTTCAATCCGTAGTTTATAATTTCACTTATCTGCTGAAAACTTGTGGAGATAATTCGGATCTTGCAAGGGGTAAAGTGCTCCATGCTTTGATGATCACCAGTGGCTATGGTTCAAATGTATTTGCTATGACTGCGGTGGTTAATATGTATGCGAAATGCCGTCAGATTACCGAATCAAAAAAGATGTTTGATAGAATGCCTGAGAGAGATTTAGTCTCGTGGAATGCAATCATTGCTGCCTATGCGCAAAATGGGCTTTCTAGGAGAGCTTTGTATATGGTAATATCAATGCAAGAAGAAGGGAAGCGGCCTGACTCAATCACTCTTGTGACTATTCTACCTGCTTGTGCGGATTTTAAGTTTACAAAGATTGGAAAATCTATTCACGCATATGCTATACGGGCTGGATTTGAGATGCTTGTTAACATCTCAACGGCTCTAGTGGACATGTACTCTAAATGTGGATTGTTGGACACTGCTAGATTAGTTTTTGATAGGATGATTGTGAAAAATGTAGTCTCGTGGAACTCAATGATTGACGGACATGCTCAAAATGGTCGCTCGGAAGAAGCTATGAAACTTTTCAAAATGATGTTGTATAAAGGTGTTAAACCCACAGATGTCACCATAATGGCAGCTCTTGGTGCTTGTGCTGATTTGGGTGATCTTGACCAGGGAAAATTGGTTCACAAACTATTGGTAGAAGTTGGACTACAATCTGACGTTTCAGTGATGAATTCTCTGATTGCCATGTATTCTAGGTGCAGGAGAGTAGATTTAGCAGCTGAAATTTTTGAAAGTTTGAAAGGTAAAACACTTGTTTCTTGGAATTCTATGATATTGGGTTATGCACAAAATGAATACCCTTATCAGGCTTTGAAACTATTCTGTAACATGTTAAAGGAGAATATGAAGCCTGATTCTTTTACTTTAGTGAGTATTATTCCTGCAGTTGCATATCTGTCAATTTTGCGTCAGGCAAAATGGATTCATGGGTATGTTATGAGGTCTTGTCTTCATAAGAATGTATATGTCATGACTGCTCTGGTGGATATGTATGCTAAATCTGGGGGTGTTATTGTTGCAAGAAGACTCTTTGACATGATGGAGGAACGACATCTCATAACTTGGAATGCCATGATAGATGGGTATGGAACGCATGGCCATGCCAAAGCTGCTTTAGAAATATTTGAAGAAATGATCCATAGGAGCCCTGTCAAACCAAATCATGTGACATTTTTGTGTGTCCTTTCAGCTTGTAGCCACTCTGGTTTGGTGGATGAAGGGCTGCATTACTTTGCTCTTATGAAGAAAGATTTTGCTATTGAACCCTCTATGGAACATTATGGATCTGTGGTAGATCTTCTTGGCCGTGCAGGTAGGCTTGAGGAAGCTTGGAATTTTATCCAGGAAATGCCAATGGAACCTGGGATTAGTGTATATGGTGCAATGCTAGGTGCTTGCAAGATTCACCAAAATGTTGAATTGGGAGAAAAGGCAGGAAATGCTCTGCTAAAGCTGGAACCTGAAGATGGTGGGTACTATGTGCTATTGGCTAATATGTATGCAACTGCTTCAATGTGGAATGAAGTGGCTAAAGTTAGGAGAAATATGGAGAAGAAAGGTATAAAAAAGAACCCAGGTATCAGTTGTATCCAGCTCAAAAATAAGCTTCACACATTTTATTCTGGTTGCACGAATCATCCTCTGTCCAAGGAGATCTATAAAAGATTAGAGAAATTGATAGACGAGATAAAAGCCGTGGGATATGTGCCTGATACTAATTCGATACACGATGTGGAAGATGATGTGAAGATGCAACTACTTAGTAGCCACAGTGAGAAACTGGCCATTTCTTTTGGCCTGATAAGTACTTCCCCAGGGACTACCATACAGATAAGGAAGAATCTTCGTGTTTGTGGTGACTGCCACAATGCCACAAAATTTATTTCCTTGGTTACTGGTCGAGAGATAATTGTGAGGGATATGCAGCGGTTTCACCACTTCAAGGATGGTCAATGCTCATGTAGGGATTATTGGTAAATGAATTGTGATAGTTGATTAAAAAGAGAAATGACTCGGGTTCAATGCATTAATGGCCCATTTCCCAACTTTCTCAACTGAGATTTCCTTGGAAAAGTTCCTGTGGCCCTTGCAAGCTCGGCTGGTGTATGGCTACCTGCCTCATCTCTAATTACATTCATGTGGATCTGCTCACTGAGGTATTCCTTCTTACACTTCTTCTTTGATTCTCATGTTACCACTTATTTAATTTGCATATGACGATTTGGTTTTTGTGCTACACTGTTTTATTAAAAAACTTCTGGTTTGAACAAAACCAATATAAGTTCATTTGGCGCGTAATATTGAGGGGACCGAGTATTCATCTCAAAAAAATTGGAATCTGCTTAATCTTTTGCTTAGGCAAGCTTGGGCATGACTCTTTGCTGAGTGAAGGTTGTCATTAAATGGTGACTTTGGAAGGCAAATAACCAAATATCATCTTTAAGTGTCTCAAACTCCGTGGGCAGGGAAAACACATATGAGGGCCTCTCACTTTTTTCGCTTTCCATCATTCAATGACGCTTGAGGTTATCTCCACATTCAAGACTTATTCCCCTTTCCAGTCTTCTTTGAATTCACAACAGGATTAGGTGATCTCGTCATAGATCTTATGAGTGGGTTTCTCTTAGTATGCCTGAGTCTCTGTGCACATCTGATCCAATGAAAGCAGAACTAACAGTACTGCAAGGGATAAAGCTATCGTACTTTTTTTTTTTTTTGAAAGTTATAAAGCTATCGTACTTGAAACTTTCCATTGTTGGTGATAGTTGTAAGACATTGAGCCATTGTGATGAGCTGGATGCAGGGAAACTGCATGCCCCTAGGAAACTTGCTTACGATGAAATTGTGAACCCTCATAACCATCTGTTGTTTTATGGCACACCCTTTGGGTTGCTAAAAATATATAGACTGCAAGAGCTAGAACCCTGTTGTTGATAACATTGTTCTCTTTGCTGGTTGAGGCATGAGGAGGATCCTCCCCTCTGGTTTGTATTAATTTATTCTTTTGAAATAATATAAGCCTTTTTTCGTGCAAAAAAAGAAAATGATGGAAGAAGAACCAACATGGAACCCCAACACTGACTTTTATATTGTTTGGCCTCCTTTGTTTTCCGAGAAAGAAGGTTATTCAAATGTAGACTTTTGGTTTCTCAAAGCTTGCTTGTTTGGTTGCAAAGTTAAGCTCCACACTTACTGCATAATTAATAATTTTTGCAGGTAGTACTTTGTGAAGCAGATGTGAAGTATTGACTGTCATGAAGATGGTACCTCAAGATGCGAGAAAATTGTCTTGAAGCTGCTGCAACATGATGATTGTGGTACTTCTAATTTTCTGTTAGCTTGTTTTCTCAATGAATGATTTTTTTTAATCAAATTCTCTTTGCATTGCCTCATTAAGCACAGCCAAGATGAATGCCATAAAAGAAAAATTGCTGCTACCTCTCTTCCTCATGATTGTTAGTCATGATAGGCCATCTTGAATAACAATGTAGAAGCTTTAAGTTATGGTCTTAGGGATCTAACCTGGGGTATGGGTGATAGGTGTTACCAACTTAGTATGCTAATAGTTCAAATGATTTTTGGAAAGCAGAACTTATTTTGTTGCACTGCCACTTTTGCTGCTTGTTTATCCTTTTTTTCCCTGGAGATGTGGCTGGGCAATGAACTAAACATTCAGTTGATGTGTATTTGGCTTGAGTTTGCTATTGCATTATTTTTTTCAGTGGATGCAATTAGGCTTATGCCTTCAAATTATTGAAAGACATGAAATTGTTGTATGTGTTCTTATTGACAGTTTTTTCTAGCTGCAGGTTTTCTCGCATCCAAAACACAACAACAAAGGACTGCCAAATCATAATAATGGAGGATTTTTACAGAAGAAGGAAGAACTATGGGCTCTTTTGGTCCTGCAACGCCTCCAATTTTTCAAGCTCGAAAAGACAGCCAAACGCTCTTATTCTTGTTCATTCTGATTACTGCTTCATTAGCTTCCATACCTTATTAAGCTCTCGAATGAGTTATTCTTGGAGAGGAGAAAGGAACTCACCAGTTTAATATATTTTGGTAGGTCCCCCTTTCTTTTTTTCCTTTTTTTTTGGTAGAAAGCGTGTATTCTATTCCTGTGCATCCTGTATATTTTTCTTCCTTTTTCTCAAATTGAATTACTATAGTTGTTTTCCAAGTGAGAAGGACATTCACATCCATCAGTAAGTTGCCTGTAAATTTATCTAAGAGTTATTCATAACTTCCAAGAAATATAAAAATCGTTTCATGTATCTCTGAATTTAATGGGATTTGAAGTTAACATTATTGGGCGCAGGGCAGACCTGACTAGTCCCCAAATAATGCAAAGCGGCTATATCAAGACTGATTCAAACCGACCTGCTCGGCCTGATGAAAGGTAAGATCAAAACATTTTCCAATTTGTGGACCTGTAAACTTTCTTGTGGGGGCTTAAATCATAAAGAATGTAACGACGAATAAGCCTCAATCCGATTGAGCCTTTGACTGTTGACTTTTGACCGTCCACCACCGCAACTTCCACAAGAAAAAGTTGGACGTTCGCACCACCGTCAAACGTTATCCAGATGTACCGCTCGGATGGCTTCAATACTCGTGGGCCCTTCTTCATTGTTGATTGATTTGATATCTGCAGATTGCGTGTGTGGGTGGGTCCCTTTACATCGTCTATTTTTTCTTGCGTATTCATCGGGGCAAGCGCGGGGCCCCATACTTTCGCCGCTTACGTGGGGAGCGGGCCCCAGCTCGTCACTTTTTCCACCTCCTCCATTGTGAATGCCGGCATTGACTTCCACGTTGACCCGTCCTTTTCCACCCAACCCCATTTTACTTACCGCAAAAATTAACTCGGTTCGGATGTCGAACCTGATATCGGATCTCATACTGCTCTCCGATTGACATCCCTTGAGAATGGGACCGGCCTTCAGGGACGGTGCGGATCGTAAGTGGGACCAATCCGTCAGAGTCGTTACAGTAAACCGGGGAAGCTGGTAGTGCCGATTCAGAAGTGGAACGAGTCGACCCGGGAGATGGGCATGATTCAGCATTCATGTCGCTGTCCTCTTTTTCCCTCCTCAAGAACAGTTAGTGTTTACGCTATTGGCCGCCTTTCCGAATAATCAAAACTGATCTTACTTTCTGGTCTTTTAGTGGGTAGAATATTAACGAGACCCTCGAAAGTCTTTGGGACAGCGACGGTGTTTCCTGGCTCCTTCCCACTTGCTTCCTTTCAAGGTTCGCAGGGTTGATTCCTGCACTCTTATCTCTGGATTTTTGAGAGTTCTTGCACTCCTCTGCTTATGCGGGAAGCTGCGGGTAAGAGCTTCAAGAAGTATCTTTCTTTTCTTTTCTTTTCTTTTTTTTTTTTTTTTGGTTGACTGGGTAGGAGGTGTTGCAGTTCCCATACCTGTTGGAAGAGGTGTATTGAGCCTGCGACTTACTCAATTTTGGGTATTATTAGCCTTGTTGGGCTTAAATAAGAAGGTTTTCAAGGCGAATTTTTAGCTATTCAGTGAGGATTTGTGAGTCGGTTCTGTTTTCCGGCGAATTGCAGGTGAATGGAATTTCTTGTCTTGTAACGCTCCTCTTCATCTTGTCACGAAAGTCTTGGTCGCGTAGCAAGCTTCCGGTTGATCTTACAAGTTTTCTGAACGTGATCAATGGTGTTTTCTTTTTCTTTTCTTTTTTTTGTTTGTGGATTGTAATTTATATTTTGATTTTACGAAGCAAAAACTGGGTAGTTCGTTGTTCATCAACAGGGATTTGGAATTCCATTACCCTGGCACTTAATGAATTTTGAAGGACTTCGTTAGCTGAGATAAAGCTGGGTTTTTTCGACCGATCATTTTAATAATTTTAGTAAAGAAAAATGACCCCTTGAATTTCAATTTTAGGGTTTCGCAGTGTTGCATGGTCTTACCTGTTGGTGAACCTTAAATAGCTTCAACTGATTGAATTTTTTTTGAGGAGTGTAATTTTTCAATCCAATTTCTACCTACTCCAATTTTTCGTACTCTAGGAGACTCGAACTCAAGACCCCCGTTACACAACCTTCTGTGTTACCACTGAGCTATACTCAGCTTCACCTGATTGAAATTTTGATGCCCTTGTTCGTGAATTATAGCTAAATCTAACTGCTTGAACTCCTTATGCATCACGTTTCTGCATGATATTTTAGTTCAAGTATTGAATTTCATGGATTGAGAAAGTAAGTGAAGTCGAAAAGAGTTTGGTATGCTACTCTTATATGCAGTTATTGTACTCAAATGGCCTAGCACTATTTTGAGCTGTTTGCAGTGTCCGGTTCCTGCATTTCTCTTAAAATCACATCCTTACTGCCTCTTGAGGTTAAGAGGCCCAGGATTGAATTTAAGGAGTCATTTTGACAGCTATAGGGTGTAACTTCTTTGTGGCTCTATTATGTCATCTAGTAGTTATTAGTTGTCATCTCCATACTCTTGCTTACATCTCTTGTTTTACTAAATTCACTCTTTTTTTTTTCTTTTTTCAGGTGTTTCTTTGGACTTTGAAGGATTTGGTTGGGTATTAGAGCTGCGCAGCAGGTCCTGGTTCTCTTGGTTCCACAGTAAATTTCATTAAGCTAGGTTGGATTGTGAGAATTTCTTGATAGAAAGCCTTTCTCAGGCCTTTTGAGCTTCAAGTTGGTAATGTCAGATAGCAATTAACCAGAGTTGGTTTGAAGAATAACTTCAGCTGATGGACGTTTTAAAGGAACCCAAAGCTCTTGTCTTCCTTCATACTCTGTGCTTTCTCTCATTGTGCAGTGTTGTTTTAAGTGTTGAAAGTGACATTCAGTGTCTGAGAGCGTTGAATCAGTATCTAAATGATCCTTCCGGATATCTTCGAAACTGGAATTTTCAGAATTCTACTGAAGGGTTCATCTGTAAATTCACTGGAGTGGAATGCTGGCACGTTGATGAGAGTAGGGTGATAAATATTAAGCTATCCAACATGGGCTTGAAAGGTCAATTTCCATCCGGTCTAAGGCTGTGTACAAGCTTGACAGGATTAGATCTGTCAAACAATGAACTCACTGGATCTCTCCCTCCCAATATCTCTCACTCAATTCCCTTTGTTACAAATCTTGACCTCTCATCCAACAAATTCTCTGGTGAAATTCCTGAGAACCTTGCAAACTGCTCTTATCTGAACACCCTTAACCTGCAAAACAACCACTTCAGTGGTCAGATCCCAATGCAATTCAGTACCCTGGATCGGCTGACAGCATTTAATGTTGCCAATAACAATCTATCAGGGCCCATTCCCCCTCTCAGGAATGTGTCATCATCTTCAGGCTTTGCAAATAATCCAGGACTTTGTGGACCAATTTTGAATAGAGTCTGCAATGGGGTTCCCAGGAAGTCTCATACTTCAACCATTATTGGTGCTTCAGTTGGTGGCGTTACATTTACTCTGCTGGTTGTTGGTATAATCTTGTATTTCTGTCTCCGTAGAGTTATTATAAGGAAGAAGGAAGATGATCCAGAAGGAAACAAATGGACAAAACGTATTCGGGATTCCAAAGGAATCAAGGCAAGCTAGTTGACTGCCTCGTGCATCTTGTTGTTTCGATTAACAATCAATGACTGTGTACTCATCTGCTGTTCATTTTGTCAAAACAGGTTTCTACATTTGAGAAGTCTGTCTCGAAGATGAAATTGGGGGACCTCATGAAGGCCACTGACAACTTCAGCAAAAGCAACGTTATTGGATCTGGAAGGACAGGTACAATTTATAAAGGAACTCTTCCTGATGGCTCACTCCTTGCAATCAAGAGACTTCAAGATTCTCAGCATTCAGAGAAGGAATTTATGTCTGAAATGAGGACTCTAGGATCTGTGAAACAGCGAAACTTGGTTCCTCTTTTGGGCGTCTGCATTGCAAAGAGGGAGAGGTTTCTCATATACAGTCACATGCATAACGGGTCCCTGTATCATCAGTTACATGAGAAAGCACCTGGAGAGAAAGTTATGGAATGGCAAGTGAGGCTGAAAGTTGGCTTAGGGGCTGCCAGAGGGCTAGCTTGGCTTCACCATAGTTGCAAACCTCGCATACTTCACAGAAACATAAGCTCCAAATGTATTCTACTGGATGATGACTATGAGCCTAGAATATCAGATTTTGGACTGGCTAGGCTCATGAACCCAGTTGACACCCATTTAAGTACTTTTGTCAATGGTGAATTTGGAGATCTGGGTTACGTGGCACCTGAGTATGGGCGAACTTTGGTTGCTACTCCTAAGGGTGATGTATACAGCTTTGGAGTAGTGTTACTGGAGCTGGTCACCGGCGAGACACCCACCCATGTGTCGAGTGCTCCAGATAACTTCAAGGGAAGTTTGGCGGAGTGGATCGGTTTTCTGTCCAATAATTCCATTCTCCAGGATGCAATAGATAAGTCACTGATTGGGAAGGGTTGCGATGGGGAGCTTCTCCAGTTTCTCAAGGTTGCATGTAACTGCGTTTTGTCAGCCCCCAAGGAGAGGCCATCTATGTTCGAAGTGTATCAGCTGTTGAGATCCATTGGGGAGAAATACAACTTCACGGCCGAGGATGAGTTGATGATGCCACCTGACAGTGGTGATTCTGGTCAACTCGATGAGCTTATTGTGGCTCAGGAAGGGAAAGGGTACCGGTGAGTTGTTAAGGTACAAGGTATCACGTAGGAAATGTTTCTGTATGAAAGCACTGTGTGCTGTGCCATCCCCTCTAACATACCAAGGATGTTTTGTTGTATTCTGGTGTTATAACGCTTGTTAAATAGCTTAGTTCAGTAGTATGTTATCAGCTCTCATACGGCTTACTCGAATTGTTTCTATAAACCAGTGGGATCGAATTGTTCTTTGGTACACCTTTGGCTTTGGTAAGCGTCAAAAATGAGTATCCGTGCTAGGGGTTATGCTGAAGGAATCCTAAAGGTGACTGAAAATGTAATAGAATTGGACCTGTGTGGGAGTATTTCAAAGTCTATGCTTGCATGTCTGCCCATGGTATAGTTCTCATTTGCTGCACAGAACCCTCTGAGAGTGGTCAAGCTCAAGTTTGATAGATGTGCTTTTGAAGACCTGGCTCTATCATTTCCCACAATAGAATTGGTGGCAATCGTCGGATTTAAGGGGACCATCAAATAATCTTATTCAAATTACAAAGTTTTTATTGTTAACAAGTTGTTAGTTAACATATCAAATCATCAAATTGTGAGTACTTTCATTTACATACTTTTTCACAAAGAACAGTGTTAAAAAAGTAGGGTATTCTGTTACATACCTAAAATCAAATTTAGTTATTATTAAAATTTGAGTAATGTTAGACGCACCTGATGTACATGTTAATCTAAGTCCTTAAAAATATAAAAAAAATATTTTTTTTTTATAAATTTTTTTTTTAAAGGATAAACTATAGGCATCGATGGCTTAGATTAACATGTACGTCGGATACGTGTGTCCACTTAGTGCATCTAGCATTATTTTTAAAATTTATCCCTGTTGATATTTTATTGCTTGTTTACCCAAATTATCTTGAATTATTTTACAGAAAAACAAAAATATTGAGAAAGAAAAAAGTTCTACATTGTAAAACTTTATGCAATAGTATCGAATTATAAAGTTGTATAATAAGCATCGTGAATTAGCAATTATTTCCAATGTTTTAAAAATCGGACCGACTTGGCCGGTTCAATCGGGATCAACTGGAACCGGTGCTTTTTGCGGTTCAATTTGCTCTCAAATCGGCTAGATGTTGAAAATTGGATGACCCGGCCGGTTTTACCGGTTCGACCGGTAAACCGATGAATCGCAAAAAACCTATTGAACCGGTCTAATTACTATTGACTCAAACCGGTTAAAATAAAACTCTAACCCAGAAACCAAATTGATTATTTTTATATATGCAACTATTATGGATGAAAAGAAAGATAAAAAGATTGTTAATATAGGTAAAGATGTGGAAAAAGATTTAGCTGGATTCTCAAGAAAATAATTTTTTTAGAATAATTTTGTATTTTGGAAGGGTATTTTATTTCTATAATTCAATTATATTTTATTTTAAAGTTAAAAAACTAATTTTTATATTTTTAAAATTTTTAATAGTTTTTGTATGTTTAAAATTATTTTTTGATTATAGGTAATAGGAGTTTTGTTATGAATTTTTTTAATGACTTACAACACATACCAGATTCAACCACCGGTTCAACCTGGTTGAACCGATTGAACTGAAATCGAATGTTCAGCCAGTTCGATAATTGGTTCGGTTTTTAAAACATTAATTATTACAGTAAAGAAATTACTTTTATATGTAACAAAAACAAAAAATTAGAAAAAAAAAGATTTTAATAGGAAGGATAAAGGATTGGAGTAATGCTAGCTGCACTTAGTACCTATACATACTAATCTAAATCCTTAAAAATATAAAAATATATTTTTTAAAATCTTATATTCTAAAGAATAAATCCTAGACATCAATGATTTAGATTAACATTTCCATGACATAGGTATCAATGATTTAGATTAACATTTCCATGACATAGGTATTGTGCATAGATGCAGCTTGCATTTTTCTTAGATAGATATTGTGCATAGATGCAACTTACATTTTTCTTAGTATTAGAATGTGGGTCAAAGACTCCGGATTCACCTGGTTCACGTACCCTACCATTTCAAGCGAGATTTAATTGCTCTTTTATCTCTTCTTAGTTCTTAGCTTGTTCTTTGTTTTCATTTTTATCTTACTTCTAAATGTGAATTAACTTAACTATATTAAGCACTATCTTCTTATATATATGGGCACACTCGACAGTCTGGTCCGGGAGTTCTCCTGAACCATCTCGTTAATTTCTATCGTGTGACGGTTAGTCTTTTGCTCTCACGTTCTCCACGCGCATGTAATACTCCGCCAAAAAAAAAAAAATTCCTAGGACAAGCTCTTACTTCTTAAGTCGCGGCCGGCCGAGTGAAGGAGGAAGAAGGACAGAAGAAGGGATAAGGTTTTGAAGAGGTGAGAAAGCTCGAAAGAGAGATGGCGGAGGGAGTGGGAAAAAAGGGCAACAAACAGATCATCTTCCGTGACTATGTCACCGGGTTCCCCAAAGAATCCGACTTGGTCCTCAACTCCAACACCGTAAGCTTGAAGGTTCCACAAGGCTCTAATGCGGTCCTGGTGAAGAACCTCTACTTGTCGTGTGATCCATACATGCGCGCTCGAATGACAAAATTGGACGTTCCCAGCTACGTACCTTCCTTTGTGCCCGGATCGGTAGGTGATTTTATATTATCTCGCCCTCTTCTCTCTCTCCCTTTTTCTTTGCGCCTTTCTTTCCTTTACCTTTTTTCGTTTTGATTTGATCTTGGGTTTTGTGCGTGGTTGGGAAATGTCTTGTTGGAGGCGATTAAAAAAATGAAATTCACAGTGAATCGCGCTTTTTTTATGGGATGAAATTAGAAATTGTACTTCTGTTCCAAATAATTGCACACGACAGAGATCGCTTTTTTTATATGACCTCTGGGAGAAAAAAATGCATTCTTCCTCGATTTGAGAGGACCTCCTGTGGGATCTGTTTTTCTGAAGCCGATAGTTCGATGCGAGGGTGGAATTTGTTCCGTACTCCCCCCTTGAAGTTCAAGGAGGAATACTCAGCGTTATCCATCAAAGTTGAGCTTATGATGGAGTTACAAAAGATTGAATTAGAATTATCTGAATGTAATCGGTCTCATCGTCCTGCATGCTCGCTAATTTTTGCTATATCATGCAGGCCTTGTCCGGTTATGGCGTGGCTGAAGTCATAGATTCTGGGTATGCAGACTTGAAGAAGGGTGATTTTGTGTGGGGAATGACAGGATGGGAAGAGTACAGTCTTATCTCGCAGCCGGAGGCCCTGTTTAAGATCAAATACACTGATGTGCCTCTTTCATATTATACGGGACTTTTGGGTACGTTGTCTGCAATTGCAGCACCAATTCATAATTCTTTAAAATATATAGCAGCTAGTGTTTGCCTGTGTGATAAAGGTTGGAAGCCTCAGTTGATCTATTGTCTTTCCATATTTTTTGTCCTTTTTTTTTAATTATTCTGTATGGTTTTGTTGACATATTCGTTTGTTTAGGTATGCCTGGCATGACTGCTTATATAGGATTTTATGAGTTTTGCCTTCCCAAGAAAGGAGAATTCGTTTATGTCTCTGCTGCATCTGGAGCAGTAGGCCAACTTGTCGGGCAATTTGCTAAGCTCATGGGTTGTTATGTCGTTGGAAGTGCAGGATCTAAGGAAAAGGTAACTTTCCCCTGCTTGTGATTGTTATCATTGAAAGTTAGGAAGGAACGATGTGAGCAATTGCAGAGAATTTGCTGCCTATGAACAACAAGCTGATGAGAGAGTGTCTAAGCAGTGTTTTCACTTGGGTTTTGTTGCTTGTTATGCCAAGTTGGATCGTGACTGTTATTTATTGGTATATATGTGTGAGCATTGTGTTGATCCTTCTAATCACATTGAGAAAATAAATTATCAGTATCCTTTGTTAATGCATTTAGTAGCATATCATGGATTTTATTATACATTTATAAAGAGAATAAGGGAGTATGTGCAACTTGGAAAAAGGAAATTATTCGCTTTTTGAGGTTTTTTTGTTTACATGAGTTAACTAAGCCTAGTCCCTTTCAGGTTGAATTGCTGAAGAATACATTTGGATATGATGAAGCTTTCAATTACAAAGAAGAGCCCGACCTGAATGCAGCATTGAAAAGGTTTGCTTTTCCCCCAAACAAAATACCACTGTTGTTTGAACAGTGTTTACCAATCCTGATATTTGCTTACCCCCTGCTTTGTCCAAAACTCAATTTTCAGATACTTCCCTGAAGGAATTGACATCTATTTTGAGAACGTCGGAGGTCCCATGCTCGACGCTGTTCTCTTGAACATGAGAAACCATGGCCGGATTGCAGTGTGTGGACTGATCTCTCAGTACAACCTAGAAAAAACAGAAGGCGTACACAATCTGATGCATATCATTATGAAACGGATTCGCATGGAGGGCTTCATCGTTTCTGATCACTACCACAAATATCCCAAGTTCGTGGAGGAAGTTCGTCAGTATGTGAAGGAAGGGAAGATTGTGTATG